>OX388150.1:15010147-15614570 GCA_947579745.1 Apocheima hispidaria | reverse complement strand
ACGTTGTTTTCCTTCACCAAAAAGCTAGTGATATATCCGTACATAAGTTCCAAAGAACTCGATAAGACTTGAAACGGCCCGCCCGGTTTCGAACCCGCGACCCACGAATGTGAAGCGAGCTTGCCTCCACTGAGCTACCACAGCTTCTATATACATAACTATATATTATTATTATTATTTTCCTTAAATGAACCGATTTCCCAAAAAAATTATTAGGAGGTTCTCAGGACGAATGTTTTTTTAATTTATTATTATGATTTTGATTTATAATATGGATTATTTTATTTATGACTGTTATTTATTGACTAATTATTTTTTATGTTATTAATGTGTACTCAAACACGTTTGTTAACTTTGAGAACAGATTAAGTCTATTGCTGCCTTTTCATTTGCTTAGTGCCAGACAAAGGCAGCATTAGAATTAATCTGTTGTCAAAGTTTACAAACGTTTCAGAATCCCGAGGTCAGTGACGTAATTACAACTTCTGGTTATAAATAAATGAGTACGAGTATAAATATGAATATAGATAAATCAAAAGCAAAAAGGCCAAAAGCTAATAATCGTACCGTCGGTAATAATTTCAACTCCAAAAATATCTAAGTTAGTAAGTATAATTCCAAAGAAATCAAAACTTTTCCAATCAAAATGTTCCAATTCGATGGCAAAAAAACTCCACAAAACACTCGTAACAAAAGCACTCAAACTGCAAACACTTGACAGTAGCGCCCTCCACTGCATTATATCTTGATTATGACTAATTTCCATTGGGTTTTCGGTGAAGGAAAACATCGTGAGGAAACCTGCCTATTTCCGGAGAAGAAATTCGATGGCGTATGTGAATCCGCCAACCCGAACTAGGCTAGCGTGGTGGGTATGGCCGAATCACCTTTACAGGGTAGGCCTATATCTCAGCAGAGGGATGTATAAAGGCTGATGCAGATGACTAATTTCGAAAGACGTTTTAATGCCGGTCCCGGACCTGCAGGCCGAACCCCGAATATTCGCGCAACGAGGCGGTATCCGCCAACGAACGTTGGCGCACCAACGAATGACGATCCTCGGGTCACACAAGACGCCCCGGGGGACCTGCGCCCATGTCAGTGAGCTGGCTGGTCAACCTTGTCTTCCTTTTAACGTGGCTGAACTAGCTGCAGCTGGGTTGACGCAAAACGAGCCTATTTATTGACTTAGGCTATGGCTGAGACCTTTAATGGTGAAATATTTGAATTCACTTGAAATATTACAATATTTACGATACTTGACACTGGCTAAACACACAAAGTGTGGAGCCAAAACGTAGGAAAAAAAACATTCAAAAAGTTAAGATTTTTAGATTTCTACAAATTTTCGAGTAGATTCACTAACTTTTTCAAATATCTGCATTTATATTTTATACCGGGAATATAAAAGATGGAGTTTGAGCAATGAACTGTTGAATAAACCCGATTTTTTAGTTAGATAGAACCCCGTTAGACATCCTCGTATCGATAACTCGTTAGAGAGTATTAGGTTCCTCGACATTATCATACCCAAGAAGCTTGTACAAGCTTCTTGATCATACCGACAGGGACCCTATTCGGAGATATGACATTTTATCTCGGTCACTCTCACTCCCATTAAATTCTAAATTAGAGAGACAGTGACCGAGATAAAATGTCATGTCTCCGAATAGGGGCCCTGGATTCATGAAAATAATAAAATATACAGAATTTTAAAAATGAGAACTAGCAACACTGCTTTGATTGAGCTAAATAAGTTCTCTTTGAAGTCAGTGGATTGTTTACGAATGTTATTCTTATTCGCCCGGCCCAATATTTAATATTTGTGCTTGTTTATTTTTTCTGGGAGTGGGATGTATGCATATACACAGCAGAGTAATACTATATACTGGGATCTATACAATAAATACAGTTTTTTTTGTTATTGTGTGTTAAATCTAAGAAAATTGTGTCTAGCGACGGAATTTAAGTAAGTACCTAAGTACCTACCACTTACGACGTATTAATTATCCCGTACAGCGAAAATCTGTAAGATATATCTGCCCCTCTCACATCTGGTTCTATCACACTCCAGCCTATCTGCTCTCTCGAATCCGGGTACTACTTGGAGCTCTCATAGTCTCATACTTCCGTCCTTACCCTGACTCGCTCCTATCTCTCTACACAGTGGCGTAGCATAGGTTTCGGTCACCCGGGGCCATGGCTTCTGTGTTGTGCCGCCGCAACAAAGGCACAACATTTTGTCGAGTATCATTGACATTTTTCTATGGAACAGCTGATGTTTTTTCTCGATTTCACGGATATTCCCATACTTAATAAAAGTTGTTCATAATGATGAGTACTATGAGCCCTTATCGGCTTAGCATACCCTTTCCTTCTAACCCTGTATAATGGTGTATGGTCATATATGTATAGGGCAGCTATGGAAGATTGATTTGCATCACCTACATCTTCTTCACATTCTCATAAGTCATCATCGATTATGTAAAACCGAGCAAGGTGAGGCGTACTACACATATGACACAATCTCATCCGTATTATGACTGATGTAGCTCTTTTACTGAGCCTTGATTTGAAGAACCAGAGTTTATTTGGGATTTGATATAACAATAATTAATTGCTCTTTACCCGGGAACTGCTCGTCCATGCCTCACTCCAAGATTGTTTGAGGAGGTGTTTAGGAAGAGCAGCCAGCGGGCTTATCCCGTAACTCTTGAAAACGATATTGATAGATATGGACCGCGCATAGTGCGACTAAGTTGGTATGAGATGCTCTAGCAATCAGAATCAGAAATGTTTCAACGTTAGAGGATAAGCCCGCAGGTCTTGTGTAATTTTTGTAATAAAAGGTGTCTCCGCACTCTATTGCTCTATTTGCTAGTAAATTAGCTTTTTCGTTACCGAATATGCCATTGTAGCTGCGATGCCAGGCAAACAGATATCCCTTATTCACACTCAAGTTCAAGATCCAAGATCATTTCTGATTTCTTTTCTAATCTATTTTGGCTCCACACCTATTGTATTTAGCCATTGTCAAGTTTTACTAAGATATTTCACAAATCTCAATCAATACAAGTCTGTTAAGAGCCACCTTGCCTAATTAGACTATCTTGTTCTTACTTTTTATTTTAATATTTTCTATTTTGGCGAAGAAGGAAATATAACAAATTTATCGAGTTTTTTCTTTCTCATTCACCAATATACGCCCACAATTCACGATTGGCCAGAAATGAGGATAATGTCTATATGACTTACTGTTGCCGCAACATTTTGACCGATTTTGATGAGTGAGATAATTCCTCTTTATGTCCGGAGGCTACATGTTGCAGTCGGATTTTTGTTTTAGTTTTAATACTTGTTACTCTACAAAAATATTGAAAATGTGCGAATGGCGTGCCCTTACCTTTAACCCAATAACTGACACAGACGTCCATATTTAACTAGCGATGGCGGTCCCTGTATGCCACCACGTCAATACACTAGACAAGAAATATGGTCTACAAAAACTCGAAATAAATACGATTTTGGAATCACTTTTCTTTTTATAGTTTTTTAGTTGCTTGACATGAGTGCACAATGCCGTGGCGGTCATAGGGGCTCAGTTAGGCAGTGTAGTAGTGAATTAATTTTATAGCCTCTGTACGCACTCTGAGTTTCGTGAAGTTAAACTGTGTTTTTATTATATCTCTAGTTTATACCGGTACCTGCTTATTTAATCATAGAATTGTGTAAGGGAGTCACCATCGTAGTTTCTAACTAAACAGACAAAGAAAAAGATTACTTCATTTGATAACCTTTTTTTTAGTTTTTTTTTTGTATGGTACTGGGTGACGAGATGAGCAAGTCGCTCACCTGATGTTAAGCTTCACGCCTGCCTATAACAATTCAGGGCCATCTAGAATTTTAAGCTTCAACAGTTCAAAACCATGAGCGGCAATGCACAGCGCTTGTCACCCTGAGATATTAGATAATAAAAATCTTTATGACCAGTAATTTCGCTGGAAACATTGCCCTTCAATCCCGAACACACTAATGTTTGCACACTACTTCTTGGCGGTTGAATAACTGGCAAAGGTGTGGTACTTCCCCAGGCTTCCTATACAAATAATATGATCGCTCTTAACAACCCTGTGTATGATTTTTCTTTGTTTTTCTTTTTACCAGAATTTCCGAGTGAGGCTACACGAAGCACTAAACAATGGCGTCAAAAATACCAATAACTTTAAAAGGACCTAACTTAGGAGAACGCCATCGTTATCTCAACTCTTTGGTCACCGAGGCACACAAGAGCAGAGAACCCTTCGAAATGATTCTAGAGTCAACAGAATGCTCTCCCGTCGATCGTCTCTTTAAGATCAACCTGGCGTCAAAACAAAACCATTTGGAATACATCTTAAAGAACTTACAAGACGAAGACATGCTGTATGTCAGTCAAGCTCTTAAATCGACATGGCTGTTAGAGGAACAGTACCGTCATATCATTAATCCTGATCATCTAGAATCCGCATTGTATCCACATATGATAACAACAGCAGTCAACAAAATGAAACATTGGATTCATTTGAATTTACGCGATTCTGTCCGGTGCCTAGAGTTCTACGAGTATTACTCTAAGACAGATGCTGATTATGCTTTCAAATTTTTGTCTAAATGTCCAGGTGAAATTATTTTAAGAGAGTTCCCGAAAACAGAGATCTTGGATAAGATAACGCCACACAGACTAAAAGTGTTATGTGAAAAGACACCTGGTGTCGCAAAACTGTTCTACGAATTGTTGACTGAAAATAAATCGCTTCTGAAGAAACATCGCGGAAACGAGCAAGAATACTTCAATAAAATAAAATGCATATTGAAAACTAACACAGACTTTTTTATGGATATAACAGAGCGACACTTTTTGTCCTACTTTAAAAGACTAAGTACAAATTCAACAAAGTTTATATTAATTAATCGGAAGGATCGATTTATGCAGAAACCTGAACTTTACACTGCTCGGATCCTAGATGTGAACGCAGTAGCACAATGTCTAACACCAGATGAAAGTGAAAATCTTGTCATTCAATTAGCACGTGCGCGTTACTTGAACGACCAACGTTGGTTTAATTACAAAAATGTTGAACCATTAGTAAAAAAGTTGGATTTTACTAAGAGAGCAAGTTTCAAAAAAAAAGTTTTTGTTGACAAAGACATTGGAGAGTCTGTAATAGATTGGCCATATGCTGTGCCTAAAAATATAAAATATTCATATGATGATGATATTAAAAGTGTTTTTCTTGAAGTAAAAGAATCTAATCATTACGACGACTTTGCGACATCACTTGGTTATCCACGGTTTATGAAACTATGCTGTGAAAGTAGCAGAGCTCATTTTCTTGGGTGCGTTCCTAATAGAAAAACACTTCTTGATGCTTTATTTGAAGAATATAGGTTCTCAAACTTTGACAAGACGCTGTTTGAACTACGTAAAAAATTAAAATGTGAAAGTTCGTCGCAGAATCGTATGCACATGTTCTTAGTTCTAGTGAGCAAAAGCGGAGGAAGGTCAGATAACTTGGACGCTCTATTTCATTTGTTAATGAAGTTCAAAAATGAGCCCGCTCAGGTCCGAGCTGCGGTAATTCGCAGTCTCGTCAAGCGGGGTTCTGTTTGGCGTGTTACTGAAAATATTTGGAAAAGTCTATTGATTTTCGGCCAAGGACTCGGTTTAGATGGAAATGTTCCTGAAGCTGAATGTGCTGAAGGTATACACGCGGTTGTAATACGTGCTCTGCTATCCAGCCGTGACTGCGAACCTGCCATAAAAGCGGCGTTCATAAAACACTTTTCTACATTTAGTGACTATTCGTTAGCGAAAGATGAAAAAGAACATATCAAAAAATCGTTACTTAATATGCTTGTTGAAAGTGCCAATGAAGAAATAGATGCAAAAACTGGAGCTCAAATTCTAGAATATGCAATTGACACTCTTCAAGCTTATAACATTAAATTTGAAACACGTCCGGATCTTACCGCTGCTATCAAAAAACTCTTAAGAAATGATCCAGATGCGGGTAAATGTCTTCTTCAACGTCTGTTTCGATCCAAGTTAGGGCGAAAAGAGCTATACAGGGAGAATTTTGATCTCGTACAAACAGATGCATCATACGTAAATGCACTCAAACACGATATTTCAATACTCTCAGTTGATAAATTTCTTAAAGCTGTAGTTTTTGATGAATTGATCGCTGAACAGTTTCTTAGAAAAATGAGCATTTATTTTAATGGAAACGAAGATTTGGCTGGCAATTTCCTAACTGGTATTAAAGAAGCAAAGATTCATAAAAATTTGGCGAGACCAATAACTTACCTGATTAGTGATGGTTTAAAATCTTACATGCTAGATCTAGACAGCAAAGATGTAGAATATAAACGGTTTTCTGGTATGATGAGAGCAAATGCACACGTAGCTAGACCAGCTTTCCATTTAGACGCATTAGAATGGCAAAAGGCTGGTGTTAAACTGATTTCAAACAAAGTTATCATATGCAAAGCAGTAGACATTGATGGCTTAATAAAAAAACTGTTAACTTGGAGTAAGACTGCAAGGTTGGCAATTATTTTGGCGCAAAGAACTAGCTATGAAGCTGATACATTTGCAGCTGTTGCGCAAATGAGACCTACCATAGCCCTAAAAACCGCACTCACTTATTTTCGACGACGGGGAGACCAATTTGATAATCAAATTTGGGAAATTGTCAAAACACTGATGGGAAAAGTTAAGGCAAATCAACATCTCATTCACAATATCAGAAACGTGGATTCTATGCCTATAAGCATCTTGCCTGAATATCTCGTAGAAGCATTCAAGGTGATAAGCGAGATTGACTTTAATAAGTCCTTGGGCCTGTTGTTCCGTATTAAATTGAATCTCCCAAAAGTTAATGCAAAATTCATTGAAGATATTCTTAAAAGCTTTCTTGAAAATAGACTTGTTCTTGACAAAGTCCCAAACAACGAGTTTTGTTTCGAATATGATATGATTGCTGAATTATATTTGAGCATCTTTGCCAAATACCTTTTACTTTGCAAAAATGAAGATTCCCAAAATGTAAGGCTTAAGAATGTTGGCCAATTATACCTCGATCGATTGCAGACGTTTTGGGAAGCCAAAACAAATAAAAAAAGATTCTTCAAATACTTATCTGTTATATCACGGTCTCTTAGATATACAGAAGTGTTTTTGAAGGACGAATACGTATCTTGCTTGCCAGTGATGGAAATGTTTGTAGTGTGGATGCGTGGCTTCATTCCACTTGAAAAACACTTTGTAGATTTTGTACCTTTTCATCTTAACATGCTGTATTACAAAACGATTCGACAAGCCGTTGAGCAAATTCCTGGATTATTTGATGACAAGCAAAGACGTGATGAAGGATACAAAATGTTTGGTGAAACATTTGGCACATACGTTGGTCAGGAAGCACGTGTGCTGACAAAAAATTACTTTGATTCCATCGTCATGTTGTATCAGGTTGGCTTGACAGATTTCTTTAAGAGTTTTAACAAAGAAAGGTTTCGAGTTGCACCACACATCATTATAGGTATAATTAATGCTAGTGACGGTATTGAATGCACTGTAGCACTTGATCTATACAAAAACCTTAACAGAGACGAACTGTTTGAACATGAAAAAGTCAATATTCTTAATTGCTTTAGACAGAAAAACTTAATTGAAATGCAATTTTGCCACGATAATTGGCCTAGAATGGATCGTTACCACTACTGGACTTATCATTGAAGGAAAATAGTTTTTAAGTCGTATAAACTTTTATATTTTCTAAAAAAATATTGCTTAGCTTAGATATCTCTTATAGAGCATCAAAGTTTATTTTTATTTTTAATATTTACATTTTATATTATTTTCTTTATTTTATAAAAACATTGTTATTTTTATTAAAAACTAATTTTATCAGAATGAAATATATCTTACAGCAAAACGAGGATTATTAACTAAAAGGATAATGTAATATTACGTCCATCCGTACATGTCCGTTCCAGTAACAACGCAAAAAAATTGCGCGATTTGATTTTTCTCTTTAAATTACATCTCATCATCTATCTTTTTTGGTAATAAAATTATTATAGAATACATTGTTTTATTTTACTCCCTCAGTCGTAACAAGGAACATAGTACTCTCCACGTCCCTAAATTAAGAGGTAAGTAACCAGGCTGTTGGTGATGATGCGACCGTCTATAGTAAGTATGGTATAGAGTCTATACCATACACACGTTTGAGGAGCATGACAGTGGTAGATATAAACTTTATGACAAAAGAATATTTTCTGTAGTGTCATTATTCAGGAAGGAAACAGAGGAATACGTCTGTATGGAATAGGCTGTCTCATATTACCTCTTAGGACTGCCTTTTCACGTGGTGGAAATAGAACACATGTCATAATTATGATAGTTTCATAACATAGCTTAACTTTAACTATCTCGCACATCTACAGTGGAAAGACAGCCTTGTCACTGTAGTAATAAATATACTGAATTATACAGGTAATAAACAGAATTATCAAGTTTTTTTTTTTAACCGGGACAGTATAAAGAAATCTGAAACCATAGGATGTACAAGGAAACTGTCTTATGAATCAGAGGTATTTTTTTTGTAAAAACCATTTTGGCATAATATGTTTTTGGTCAAGCGTGAGTTCCCCATCCTCCGTTTTTTTTCTTCCAATACAATGAAACGATCCTTACGTGAAACTGAATCAAACCGTATTAATTATTTTTAAAAAACGTACCGTATTAACTTTAGAAGTTATAAGGCTGTAAAGGATTCAGACGGACATGACGAACTTATAAGGGTTCATTGTAGTACTACGGAACCCTAAAAACAACCCGACTGCATCATAATAATAATTATACACACTGAAAAGATGCGTATTTGTATTTATGTTTATGTATGGCGTATTTTTCCAATCCCTATAGTGCATTTCAAATGAGTTGCTATTCGCTTAGGTTGAATTTGTATAAGTTTAGTGTTCTACCGCTTTCACGATGTTTTCCTTTACTGGAAACTCTTACTTATTATACACAGCAGCTCCCTGCGGTTTCACCCGCTATACCACAAGGGAATAATAATAATGTTAATTATCGTAATCCTAATTTTTTTATCGTAATCGTTAAAATTTTATTTATATCCCAAATTATTATTTCATTTATTCCGGGTGTTTTTTTTTACTGGGACAGTATGGGCATTATCCGGATCCTTCTGAAATACTTAGGTACACGAGAAAACTGTCCTAGGAATTATCTACAAATTTTGTGTGAAAACGATTTTGGCGTAGTTATTTTTTTGGTCAAGCGTGAGTTTTCCATAAAAAAATTGTTGTTTGATCTTTTTTTTTTACCCGACTACCCAAGAAGTTGACTAATAAGTGAGAGCTTCCAGTATAGGAAAACATCGTGGAAACGATAGAACACTAAACTTATGCCAACTCAACCTAAGCATAAGACTCATTTGAAATGCATTTTATGGATTGAAAAAACCATCCACAGAAGGAGAAAAATGTTTGTCATCTTTCTCTTTTCTGTGGATAAGTATGTATGTATAGTTTGTCATCATTTAGAGGCAATATCCATCCAACTGTGGAAAATAAAACTTGATCGGTGCCATACTCCCCACACTCACCGAGTGATCTGAGTCGCCGCTAAACGAAACCGCGGGGCCTATGAAACCATTTTTCCCATCTGGGTCTGGGTATGCATGGTGGACACCGGGGTTGATAGGAATAAGTCAATAGTAATACATTCCAATAGTGAGTCCAATTTAATAGTAGGTAAAAGGAAAACGGCGCCGATAAAAATGCGAAATCCTCTAGTCCTCCAGCAACGAATGGAATTGCGTATTGGGGCTCAGACAGGGTGTAATCTGCCTGCCTACGGTGCCCTAACTGTCCCGAGAGCTCCCGGCCTGGAGTACTTCTGCACTTACCGACATAGATTATACCGACCTACGTGTTATTACAGAGGTGACAAAAATAACAGCTATTTTTTAAACTTGCCGAAAAGTGGGTAGATATGAAATTCAATGTACTGTGTACTTAATTAGGTCTTAGATAAATTGTAACAGGCTGAATAAAATTAGTGAATTTTGAAAACGTCTGCTATGTACTTAAGTAGGTAGGTATAATAATTTTGGAATGTAATCTTCGGGCAATTTATGTAAATTCAAATTATTTATTGAGGATACGGATATATCCACTAACATTTATCTCACAATAATAAACTAATTTCCTAATACAATATTATATAAAATATTATAGAAAATGTTTCAAATAGCTAAATTGGTTTTCTAATTGTTTCAGACTATAGGTATTTTTTTTATAATTTAGTAAGCTCACTCCATGCACACGCGTTTGAGTTACTAAAGTATGATAAAACTTAATTAAGAGGTTAGTCCTTCCGCGAGGTTTTGGCGCATTCGGCATTTGAAATTGTATAGCTGTCGCTCTGTTTCTCGTGCGTGCAATCGAGAGAGTTAGTGAATTTTCCTAACTTTTTGATGAAATTAGCGTTTCGGGGGTAAGTAGTTTGTTATCATCTCCTAAATCTTAACAAAATCTTTTGTTTTTGGTGTCAATGGCTTGGATAAGCTACAATCTATGCCGCTATGTAGATACTTACTTGTTTTAAAAAAAATGTGTATGGTATTCTAATAACAATTACTTTTCTTCGTCTGTAACGTAGAAAAGTAACCGGTCTGCAATTCGCGCCTTATTCTTTGACCGGTGCATGGAATCGCGCCAAACTAAATGAAATTGAAATTAGCTTTCTCTCCCTTGAGCCACTAGCGGAATTTTCCAAAATAAAAGCGTATTATATTTTAAAATACGATTTCCGCTGTTGCAGTAAATGGAAAATCCAGAAAAACATTAATGATGATACAAACAAATTAATAAGATTCTTAATGTTAAGTTGTTATAGATAGGTACTACAATATTATAGTATTACCTAGGTAGATATTTCTTAGCAGGTTAGGTTGAAAAGTCTAGGTATATCAGAGTAGAATTACTATACATATAGATAAATAGATATACACTGGTAAGAAGGTGCAAGTTACGTACCATAGATAAAAGGTAATTTATCTGTGGTACTAAGTACGTACCTACACAGAGCCTCCAGATATTTTTCAAGAATTTGTATGAACATTATGTAGGCGCTGGGTTTGTAATAAAATAAGTAGTTCCATGCAATCAAGTGTTACTTAGTCTGCGTTATTGGTGGATCATCATCATCATCCAGAAGACGTCCACTGCTGAACATAGGCCTTCCCGTATTGGTGGATAGATACTGGATATAGGTATGTAAGTACATAGAAAATGCAAGTTATGGCGGTTTGCGCGGATGTAGGTAGTTAAATTCGCGAAGGCCTAGCCAATGAAGTCCGTGGGAACTACAACATGGTACCCAGATAGTGCTTACCTACCTAGGGGGTAGGTTGCAGCATTTTTCAGCGAATTTAAATGCAATTTTTGAAATGGTCGGATATTGTCTTTCTTTAGACCATCGACCATCGTGTCTATAAATAGACACGACGACGGTCCAAACGGTGACATTGGAGGTTCCTCATCCCAAAGGCTTCACGAAAATACCCCATATAGTCTACGATTTTTCGTACTTTAGGAGTTGATGTTTTTTTTTCTTAAGGTTTTCCATATTTATGGTGTTTTTCGGATTCTCCTTCCTCCCTCTTCGAAAAATCCACCCAAAACAAGTTTGAATATTTTGAAGGCGGTCATTTGGAAAAACTATATGAAAATAAAATAAAACTACAAAAAATCGTAGAACCTACTTGGAGTATTTTCGTGAAGCTCTTGGGATGAGGAACAAAGTTTTCGGATTGACTTCACCGTTTGGACCATCCTGTATGTCATCCCCGTCACAGGATACTAGTTGGTCGGAAGCTATGAATGTAAAGCGATTTTCATTTTGTGGTATAACAAAGTTTTGTAGAAATTAAGAGGTAACTATGCGACGGTACTATTCCTTACAAACGTATTCTCCTGGTTTCTCCTTGAATAATGACACTACAGAAAATATTTTTTTGCCACATTTTCATCTCAAGTCAAAAAACTCAAAAAAATAATATTTTCCTTCTCCTTCGCCAAATTAAAAAACAAGAATATGAAAATTGATATAACATATTGGCAATGGTATTGTATAGTTATTAAAAATGTTGGCCAAAGTCCCCAAATAAAAAGAGAATTAAAAAAAAAAAAAAACTTTTTTTAATCCTCTCTGTAATTTTAACGCTGGGTTATCTTCAGCTTAAACATTTATCTTTAAAATACTATTATCTTACGTATCCATCTATTCGCAGCTGCAAAGAATAGATACAAACAAAGGCAGTTAAATTAGCAAAATCTTCTGTATTCAGCTTGCGTTTCGGGTGTTTTTTCTCCGCGCGTGTGTGCTCAGTCGTGCGTTACCGCATCCACGTTCTCCTCTGTATATTCTTGGTAAATACCATTTTGATAAATACAATACCCGAGAGGGCGTCTGGGCTCAGAGAAAATAATGGTAAGTATTGACGTACTATTGTACATCATAATTATATTATATTCTGTGATATGGGTAAACGGAGGTTTTGCAAGAGTTTATTTTATCGGCAATGTACTTTTTGAGGCTTTCTGGACGGTCAATTAATTAGTTTTTGTCTAAAATTGTGCCAACGAAAATAGTTTTTCCTATGGCTATACTTTAAACTAGAAATTGATTTTGAAATTCAAATTAAATTTTGTGGTCTAATTGAGTACAATATAATTAAGGCTTTTCTTTTGTCCCTAAGTGGCTCAGACTATGGGAAAAATTATAAAACCACACGATCGCGTATGCCGAAATTCTATACTTTTCTTTTGCCTCTTTATTTAGGCTACAATTAATCCATGCGGTTCGATTATTTTATGCATTTCGCCTCGGATTGGCTGACTCGAACGATTTTGTGCGTAATATTTTCGAGAGGGGAGGTAGATAGGTAGATACACTCTTTAGTGTTCACATCAGACTGTACATTGGATCAAAGAGAATATAAATACTACGTAACATTGGATATTATAGGTGCAATATGTCTAATCATCTAAATTTGTGCTCTAAGGATCATAGCATCATGGTCAAACCACGGTGCAATCAATTGCACATTCCAGTAACCAGTAAAAGTAAATCTTCGTACAGAATTATTAACGACTAGTTGCTACCGGCGACTTCGTTCGCGTGGACATAAAAAAGTATCCTATTATGTCCGTTTTTGTGATTTACAAGTAATTCCTTATCAAATTGTATCAAGATTATTTTAGCAGTGATAACGCGACAAACATCCAGAATCCCAGACAGAGACAAAGATACTTCCTACAGTTCGCTAGATGGCGTTGATCCAGTTTTTCCCTCGAGACGAGCGTATTCATTTTCATACCTCGAAGCTATTTATTGGCCCTGATACGACTGCGGCTTATATTCCTCTGAATTATAATATTAGTTAGGATTAGGATGTAAGTGGCGATTCAGATGTGAATCGTATTTTATTAAATATAAACAACTATTGAAACAAATAATTAATAACAATTTAACATTTATTTCGAAAAATAATTATAATATCATTAAGTATACTTATTATAATCAGCATCAATAAAATTGCAACTAATGAGGTAAGAAGACTAACAACCATAATGGTAAATCACATTAGCTAAGATTTTCACGCGTGACTAGTATGAGTATAACGAAAACCTAATCAAGAATTTAAAAAAAAAAAACAAGTACTATGCTATTTTTGTTAGTTCGGATTTTTCCAGTTTCGTTTATAATTTTTTTTGGGATGCACATACTTCAAACACTCATTAAACAGTAACTGACTTATAATTCGGGACAGATCTAAGGCTGGGTTGCACCATAAACCCAGTTAAAGTTACTGTTATATTTAAGTACTGTAATGTAAGTACTGTTATATTTTTATATTTAATTAACCATTTTAGCCAGCGCGTGTTATCCGTCATTTTGACCTTAGTTAAAATAGTGCAACACATTTTTCTGCTTTACGGAAATTTAAACTGCAGTAATGACTGTAGTTTAAACTTAACCTAGATGGTGCAAACCGACCTTAGTGTCTTCAAAAATAATCGTTAAATGTCTCCGAGTGCGACAGTTACACTGTTTAGTTGACCGAGCGAAGCGAAGATCTCAGAGTCTACGGGACCAAATCGGCATGTACCAAAAGTAAATGTTTTTTTAGAAATCAAAATATATGAGTATATGTAAAAAATCAAGGAAGGAATTCTTAACGTACTAGTTTACGTTGCGTTTTGTTCAATTTATTTACTTTGGAAACAGGACTTGGTTTTCACAAATTCGAAAACATTTTCTTAGTCTTTCACAGCCTTTCAATCGTGAATAGGTAACAGACAGTTTAGTTAGTTTGGAATTTAATATTCGTCTGATTATTGTACATTGATTACTTTGATTTATGCCTTTTTTAAAATTGTATTAGCAATAGCTAACAGAATACCATTGTTTCTACTGCTACAACAAAACCCCTTCAAACGGGACGATATGGCGCCACTTACGCATTTAGTTCCGCAGTGAGTCGCACAAAATAAAGTGTTGCCAGTACTTTCGTAGGCAGGCGATGTCGACATTAAGCACTTTAAACGCCACGGACCTTGCATAGATAGTGCGCTCTCAACTTCAGTAATTCAAATTTTTGAGAAGTCTACCTATTTTTAGAATTTAGAAATCATCATCCGTCGTCATCGACCATAAGAAGACCACAAGTTCCTGAACAAATATCCATCCATCCAAACATCGCGCGATATCCACCTTTTTTTTTCCGAAGTTTGTAAAGACTAGCATTATTTTATTCTTTACTACCACTCGCGCGATATCCTGTTTTAATTTCGAAGTTTGTAAAGGGTTTAGCATTATTTTATTCTATATTACCACTCGCGCGTTATCCTGTTGTTTTCATCGAAGTCGGTAAAGGATTAATCACTATTTAAGTTTGTTTGTTTAGGGTTGTAACAGCTACGATGATCCTTGCAGCGAGCCGGTCAGGCGGCGTCGGCCTTCCTGTCCCGCAGCAGGCCGGCTATGAAGAACTCCCCGGCGCGGTAGGAGGAGCGCACGAGCGGCCCGCTGGCCGTGTACAGGAAGCCGAGCGCGGCGCCACGCGCCTCCCACGCCTGGAACCGGCGCGGGCTCACGTACTCGAACACCTTCAGGTGCCGCTTGCTCGGCTGCATGTACTGCCCCAGCGTCAGGCAGTCCACGCCCGAGGCGCGCAGATCTGGAATTATACAGTACTAGTTGAGGACTTGAGTATCGCAGTGCGGATACCCACACACAACTAATATCTTATAGTTATGTTGAGTGTCAGTTTGATTGAAGTTATATTCTGGATTAGGTCGAGAACGCATCTCAGCTGTGTAAAACTGACCTTGTTGAAATGCCTTCTTTTAATGCGAGACATTGGACGACGCCAACGCCCGGGGCGTGGTGAGTACGTTGCCTACAGTGCGTGCGCGAGACGTACCTTTCATGGTTTGTTCGACTTGCTCGTCCGTCTCCCCGAGCCCCAGCATGATGGAGGACTTGGTGATCAGATCTGGGTTCATCTCCTTCGCCGTCCGCAGCACGTCCAGGGTCTGCCGGTACCTGGAACAATACAAAGGAGTCTATTCTAGCTGAGGGTGATCACTTCTATGTAGCGCTAGAGTATTTATTTATTTATATAACTAACACGGTGAAACAAATTACATTAGCTAAACAAGTTAAAAATAGAATTAAAAATACACAGTCATTAGAGATTAAAAATTAAAAATATAAACAGTTCAAAGTAATATTAAATTAAAAATTATCATCAATGCCAGGTACAAATACAATATAAAACAATGTCAAGATATAAGGTGTATATACATGGATCGACTTGACATCGCGTGAAAGAGACAGCTAGACTTGAATCTCACGGAAGCAAAAGAAACAAACTATTAAGGTTATAGCTTCTCTCTTTCGCTCCCCCAGAAACTCACATATAGCCATCGCAATCGCCAACAAAGAGTATGCAAACGCGCGTTTACATCGCGACATTTGCGACGTTGCGCTCGTGTAGGTATTTATTGCGGGTATTTATGCTTCACTGTGTACGCTAAAACGAACTGTTTGGAAACCGTAGCGGGTTAATAATGATGGTGTTTGAATTGATCGACTGACCCCGCCCTCCGGTCCCGGACGAAGGGCGTGAGTCGCTCCACCGTCTCGATGTTGTGCGCGAACACGTCGAGGCCGGCGCTCGCCATCGTGCCGATGCTCTCTTTGTTGCCTCTGAAGTCGGGGACCAGGCACTCCACTAGGATATCTTTGTTTCTGTAAAAATTATTAAATCGATAAGATAACTATCATCACACACAGCTCTTCATTCCGTAGATAGCCCCTTATGTATACCGCATTACGAGATCTTTATTCCGACAAAAAAGCACCAATGTTGGAGGATGGCGCGGGTTGCGAGGACCGAGACAAAGCATCCCCATTGGCTATCTCAAGGTTACATTTTGGTGCGCTTCGGAAATAACCAGTATGAGTGAATTTTTAGTTGTATTTGAATCGATGCATGGTTCGCTTCGATCGTCCTAAATGCGGAATCTATACAGTAATCTGGGCATGGACCACACAGCACCCCGAATAGATATTTAATTTATCATTCAAATATATTTCCACTGGGACCTGATGAACTCGGGACCTCGAGCTTAGAACACACTATATGCACACTACTAACCCAGGTCGTCAACACTGCAAGAACGATATGTATAAAACTAGCTGCGCCCCGCAGTTTCACCCGCTATTCTACAGAAACGGTTAAATTTTTCGGGATAAAAAGTAGCCTATGTGTTCATCAAAAAAAAATTGTTAGTTAATAAATAATAAAATATATACATATACTAGCTTCGCCCCGCGGTTTCACCCGCTGTTCTACAAAAACCGAATATTTTTGCGGGATAAAAAGTAGCCTATCTATGTGTTAATCCAGGGAATAACCTACCTCCATACCAAATTTCACCCAAATCCGTTCCGCCGTTACAGAGTTGAACGGGAACAAACACACTTACATACTTACACACATACATACAAACTTTCACATTTATAATATTAGTGTGAGTTTTTGCTCATAAAAATGCCGCTCAGCAGTTGGTTTAACACACACGGTTCAGTGATGTAGCTAACACGCCGCAGACCGACGACCACAGACTGCAGACCAACGAGAGGAAAATAAGATAGATAGATAGATAGATAGATCTTTATTGTTAACACCAGAAATAACATGCAAATGACCAAAAAACAACTTAAAACTAGTGTAGCAACTGGCGGCCTTATCGCTTAAAGCGATCTCTTCCAGGCAACCTTAGCATTATATTATATTATTGCAAAATATATTTATCTCTCTGCCGCTCTTGTTTGTAGGACTTTAATCCGCCCATTCCATGTCTTCGTTAACACTATTACTGCGTTAAAATTACTGTGTCATAAGCCTTTTAAAATGCACACTTACTTTTTTTTAATTTCTCTAACGGTCTCGGCGAGATGCGACGATCCACCGTCTGGTAAATCTGTAATTAAATAACAATTGGTAAAAATTAATGTCCAATTAATCGAATATTTCCAAAGCATACTCTCGCCTACTCTATCGCCTATGATTCTCAATTCCTGGGCGCAAATTGCATGAAATAATTTGGAGCCGCCCATTCGTAAACGCGATTAGCTGACCGCTATTCTCACGTCTTCGATATTTTCTTAATATATATATATACAGGGTTATAAGGAAAGGGTATGCTAAGCCGAAAGGGGCTCGTATATATATACATTATATATTATATTATATATTATATTATTATATTTTACAACTGAGAACTCAGAAAAGGAAAAGAGGAACAACATCTCGTTAAATATATCTATATAGCTTGGTTTGTTTTGCTAGCCGCGTCTGGATACTGTCTCCTGTCTCTGTTACTAATGCTAGACTGTACATCTCACTATCTCTATCAACAGATGTGAGCATGATGTATCCAAGAACCTGCTGGTTTTCATGTCGTGAACAGCGTTGCGAAGCTAGTTCGGTTGCCATCTCTGTCACTAACGCTACGCTGTATATCTCACCGTCTCTGTCAACGGATGTGAGCACGATGTACCCGAGGCCCCACTGGTGTATGGCGTGGGCGGTGTTGCGAGGCTCGTCGGGGTCGAGCGGCGGGGGAGCGCGGGATGTCTTCACCGAACAGAACATGCAGCCTCGGGTGCACGTGTCGCCCATTAGCTGGAAATTACCTCCATGGTTACTACAGTAGCACTTCATTTTGAAATGTGAAAATCTGTGTCGCCCTCAGCTGTACGTAGAATTAGTTTTTATGTCTTTACTTGCTGCTCACTTTGGTTCTACTCACTATTCTATATGAACTGTAGATTTTCTAGGATAAAATGTTAAAAGTAGCCATGTAAATCTAGATTCTTAGTACAGCTACTGCGGGCCAATAGCCTTTGGATGGATCAACCAAGGCGTAATAAAAAATCAGCTGTTCCATACATTTTATAGAGTGTAATTGACATTTTTCTATGGTACAGCTTATTTATTTCTTCGGAGTATTTGGGTTGGTCCCTTAGTAAGAGTAGCTCATAATTCAAAAACTTTTAAATGGCTCAACAGATTTTCACCAAACAGCTAAGAGCTATCATAATGAAACCTACTTTCCAATAAAATAAACGCATGCAAACTACGACACTTGAGAGCTACGACACAGACAGACACATATAGACTTCAATCTTATCATAATCAAACGTTTACACCCCTCTTTTACAATGACTGTTAAAAAGCATAATTTCAATGAAACTGTCCATACCATAATAGTAGCGGTGGACATTCCATTTTTCCCCCCACTCCAGCACTCCCCGATGTTGGGGCAGCGAGCCTCCTCGCACACCGTGCTAAGCTTCAGGCTGCGGAGCTGTTGCTTTAGCTCACTGAACTTCGACCCTGAAAGATTATGGTAAGAATTTTTGGAACAGCAAAACCTAACAAACTATACAAAGCGTTGCTGGAAAGAAATGACGATATTGTTGTCCCACTATAGTGCAAGCTTTGGTCATAGTGTGGTATTAATTTTGTGCTGCAAATTAATGTCAACATTAATAAATTAACATCTTCATAAATAACTATAGTTATATCAAAATAATTACAAAAGTAGTATAACTGTAATACTGGCTAGTATAACTATAATACTATTAATAAGACTGTTTACTTGTTATTGATAATTATAATGGTTAACAATCTAGATAAAATTTAAATTAATGGTTCATTCACACAGTCTATTTATCTGTGTTTAGACAACAATTGCCACATGTATGACGGAGCATCACTTGAGAATGGCTTGACCGATTTTGATGATTACTTTTTTGAAACAATTGAAACTGAAAATACAAAAATTTGATGATGATTGTGTTTTGTTGTGTATGTCAGAACATGGTTTTCGAGTTAATGTTAAGTTGTGGACATCAGTTAGTATAAAATAAAATTTGATAATGCCATAATAGAGTTTCCTTCACAACAGTTTCTGCCATGCATATATTTTCAGATATTACTGTCACTATCTTTTGAAATATTCCGGGAGATGAAAATTAAATAAATTAGAGACTCTGGCTGTATAGCAATAAAGCAAATTTTACTACCCACAAGAATCGTCTAAATACGCGCAACAAGCGCTAGAAGGCTTAAGTAAATAAATATCTGGGACATCTGGGACATTTTTGCTCACGGTCATCTGACCCCAAACTAAGCAAAGCTTGTAATATGGCTGCCAGAGACTGATATACGTACATAGATATTTTTTAAATACATACTTATATAGATATTAACACCCAGACATAGAACAAACACAAATGTTCATCACATTAATGTTTGTCCTAGATGGGAATCGAACCCACACCCCCAAACACAGAAGGTAGGTTCACTACAAACTGAGCCACCGGGCAGTCAGTGATGCTTCTGTCACTTTCACATTCGTTAGGTAAGATATAATAGTGGCCTGTTAATTTTAAAGATAAGCAATTCATGCTCACAGTGAGGTCGGGCCTGGCAATGTGCAACAGGCCTGGTTTAGGCAAAATGTTCTGTCTTATTTTCGCACAGGACACTTCTTATCAGTAAACAGTAATTGACAATGTACTTAGCAGAATAGATTTGAAATTAGAATGTTTGGAACAGCATTTAAACTGCGTTTGTTGCAGGAGTTTTTAGCCTGATGTTTTTTTATTCAATAAAATTAACAGTTATAGGTTGTTTATTTTGTCATTACAGAGAAAGAGATAGAAACAAGATAAAGGTCGAAAAATGAAAACCCAAGTATGTTGTTATGTGAGCTTTAGTTTTATCGGTGCATGCAAGCAAAGCCACAAGCAACAGCTTACTATATATTTGTTCTTATTAAGCCTTTTCATTTGATACCCAACACGGCATTCATTAAAACATTTCTTTTAGTCCAGAACTTTGTCCTCTAGAGGGCTCCATACTCAATTTATTGTGTCATCACTTAGGCTATAACCACCAGATGATAAAGACACTTCCAACAATAACTCATTTATCAAATAATGAGTAGTTAAGTTATGAGAGACAGATGTACATACATAATGGCTCCATTTTGCTTCACGTAGTCAGGTAACAAGCCAAATGTCTTTACAGGGGCCGTACCGTGAGGTGCTTATCGCGATGATTTTTAGGTTCAGCCGACGACGCTGCGCGACCATACACCTTATCGCGCAGCAATACAGTTTGTGATCGCGCAGCTTCCGCGGCTCAACCTAACAATCATCGCAATAAGCACCTCACGGTACGGGCCCAGTAAGTTATAGGTGCAGGTAACATGTGATAGTGTGATATTGCAACAACAAATTGTTAGTAAAATTGTTGTTTGTTTTATTAGATTTTTATTTTGTATGTTTTGGTTTAAAATTGTCACCTGTAGGTATAGTAGTCTTTAACCAAGGAGGCAGCCTCAAGCGCTCCGCCTCTCCTTTCTCCCTCTTCAGTTTCCCTTCATAATCCTCCCAGGTCGCTGGGCGGTCTTCCGATACAAAGTCAGCTAACCCTGGGCCTCCTTTCAACTTCTCTCTTATTGTATCTAGCTTGCTTGTATGTTTACATCTCTGAAACTAGAGCTTATACATATGGAACAGCACCATCATACCTAGATAGAATGTTTGTTTATGATCTCACTTCTACATTATGTATCTGTCACCACAACCTGTCTAATCTAATGGTAATCAGTGGTATTCAGGCAACCTCAATAGAGCCAGTTCCCATATCAGTCTATGTGTGCTTACCATCCTCGACCACACTGTCACTTATCATCATCGGAGTTTATATTCAAATTATATAATATAATTCCTAGCCTGTTAAATAAACAGACAGACAATGAAGTTTAGTGATCCTTTTTTCCCTTATACGTAAAAGACAGCCATTTCATAGACGTTGTCCCGTGATTGAACCGCGCGATTTTAGAGCTATAAAACTCAGTACGGACGTCAAGGGTGAAACATTATTAGATGGTGTAAGTACGCAGTGAGAAACTGATGAAAAACATGCAAGATGTCAATCACTTAGAAATCATTGGTTACTTTACCTCTTGTGTTCTAGATATCACGCGTGGGTTAATAGTACTACGAATCATTGTAAATCTAAGTGAATTGTATAATTATTTAATGGATTTAAAATTTTACCAATTTATTACGAAACTTAACAGAGTCAAATCAAAACAAAATCATGTCATGACACATTTGTTATGTCCATGTACATCTTCATGTCATGTCAATGCTGTGTGTCAATGTCATTTCACATATTTGATGTCAAATCAAATACGTGGTCGAGTTTAGGCGGGAACGTGAAGAAGTCATGTCGCATCATTATATTAACTTGTGAAATTAATTGTGGATTTTTATTAATTAGGTGTTCATGACCGTGCACGAGTGTTGGTGAAAAGTATTATAATGTCGTGATACGTGACTTTTCGCGTTGATTCCAAAACTCCATAAAAACCTTTAGAAAGTCTCCACCACTTTACTAGGGTATGACTTGGATTACTCTCTCGTGCTCTATCTAGTTAGAAAAGAATAAATAGTAATCAGTGTTGTTCTCCATACGGCAATTGCCGTATTACACGGCTTTTAGGCACGCTGCGCTTCAAATATACGGCACACGGCAGCACTTCCAAAGCCGTATAATATTTGTATGAAATATACGGCAATCCACGAAAGAATTATCAAAAACTGCCACTGCCAAATTTTTCGTGTAACGTAACGCACCGAGTTCGCGGAATTCCCTGTTGAAAAACGCCCTCTATGAAACGATAATTTTGAGATGTTGTACTGATAAGTGGTTTGTGTTTACGTTGTTTCACTGAGCTTAGAGGGGGTGTTACGATGAGTGAGCGGTGATACCTCAGAAAAATTAGAAAAATCAAAGGATGAAAATGTCGAAACTGAGGAAGATAAGAGAAGAAGAGATACCATTTCCTAGTGAAAATGAGACAACTTCTAACCACAATTCAAAATCTATATAGAGACCAATAAAAAAAGGTAAGAATCATAATTTTGTATACAAATTAATGAAAAATTAGAACATACGGCACGGCAATTTTGAGACCTAGATACGGCAGTCCCAAAATCAACTTGGAACAACACTGATATCTCTTTAGTCTATGGGTGTGTTTGAGAATATATTATTTTGTGTTCTAGTTTTGATAAAAGAAATTAAAAGCAATAATTTAGACGTGAAATATTTGTATCTAGTATTCAAAAGAAAGACATTGACTAGATCTCTAAGAGGCTGTTGAGTTTAAGTGATAAATCAAAGTTTTGAACTCCAAAATATTGTAAAAAGAAGTGACCTTGAACGCAACAACACAGCTTACAGCTGTCAAGTTAGCTAACCTCAATCAATTACAGATGATGGAATAAACACAACATTGTATTTTATTAAAATGAGGACCGTAGAAGCGCATTTACTAGAAGATAAAATGGAGGAAGCAGTGACCCATTATATAAATTCGCACCATCCCAACGAGGTAAGAATTTGAACCTTACTTTTCCGACAATAAATTGATTGATGCTCTTTGTGTTCAAGAATATTAAAGCTATTATTTGGCATAAAAACTCTTCTGTTAGAAATTAAAAACCAATACTTCTATTCTTCCATTACACATTTCTAAACAATTCTTAGTATAGCTAAAAATTGGTAATTGAGACTACTAGAAAGTGGATGCTTTACCAATTTACATACTTTTGTGCCAACTATTCAATTTAAGCGACTGATTCTAATACAATATGCCTTCGTCATTTTAAAACAAAAATGATGTTCATGAAAATACAGATTGAATTTGGTGAATGTAGTATATAAAACAAGTAAATTGAAATTTGTTCCCAGCCTGTTCACATAGATACCAACGGTATACCTATGACTGTGCAAGACGATGGTGCAGGGCGAGTCACTATAATGCACCAGCAGACTTATACCACCCAAATGTGCAGGTAAAACTAAATCAGTCAAAGTCCCATACCTCTTCGTTATAAATCCTCTCCATGCTAAGGTTGCTTGGAAGAGATCGCTTTAAGCGATAGGGCCGCCAATTGTTACACTATTTTTAAGTAGATTTTGTGTATTATGCATGTAATTTCTGGTGTGAACAATAAAAGTTATCTATCTATCTATCGATCTATCTAGTCCCAGATACACAGTCAAAATAGCATGATTTATTTTACACTTTTATCCTATCCTCTGCCAACAACTACCTGAGCCAACCCAGCTCATTGAAATACCAGAGTTAGGATCTGGGACACTGGCATTAGTTGCTCCAGTTGTGTAAATAGTAGTGTTGATGATGAGAACCAGACATGCTGTTATGCAGACAAGAATGATGCTGAAGCTACGTAATGCAACCCAGTAGTCTTCTGCGGCTTCACAACACCACTATGCTAATGCTCCACAGTTTCATTGTCAATAGCAGACCATCCATAGGTCCCAGTTTGTACAAGTGACTAATCAAGTTGCAGTAACAAATCTCAACAGTTGTATCTATGTAAGATGACCTCTATCCACCAATATTTCTTTACATAGATAAATAAAATGTTTTGGATATAGGAATGACAAGTAATTTTTATTAAAAACACCTTTATAAATAAAAAAAATATTTTTTCCTGTATTGAAAATCGTTATTAAAAACACATACTATAACTATTAATGAAATTAATGAATATTATTATGTATACAGTTTTAATTACTAGTAATTTAAATATACATAATATATTATAATATACTAACTTACAACAAAATCGGAAGGGTAGTTTACAAAACATTTACAACTCATGATTGTATCTAAATGATTTTTCTATCTTACATCTCCTATACTATACTTATAGAATAGTAAAGTTACATAATTAAGCCACTTGGACTAATGAGAACTGTATTTATTTGTGCATATCCTTGTTATTCCAGGCAGGTATCGGTGACTGAGCAAGTGGGTGATGGACCGTGGGGCGAGGAACTCCTAGAGGGGCCTATAGCAGCCATAGTGGCGCACTTGCAGAACTCACGACACCACCCGCCTCCGCATCACAAGGTGATTGTGACTTTGAAGCACTTTGATGTGAATTCTATAAACGTCTGACATTAGGGTAAGGGGGTCATGATGAAAAGTTGCTTTCCAAGTTCCGAAAAGCATTACTAGGATGAGTTCCAAATAAAAACTACTCTATCTTCGGATTTCGAATATCATTTTTATTGTCTGTAGGGATCTGATAGGCTTATGGAACAATTAACTGTATCTACTGTAGACTTCCAACTTATCAAGTAGTCATATCATTGAGAATGATTAGGTGTTCCAAAGTGATCACCGATGTTAAACAAACAACGACACGGACAGCCTTCGGATGGGTGACTGCGAGTGGCACCTACAACTGAGCACGACCGTGATGTCGGATGACATGTTAAATTAAGGGTTCTGATTTTTCCTATTGAAATAACTGCTAAGCTTTTTTGTAGTTATAGGACACTTTTGCAGAGTCTGTCTGGGGTAGTAGCACCTTTGCCAGTTAAACCCCAAGCAGTAGTGTGAAACATTATCATTCTCCGGAATGAAGGGCAATGCTTCCAGCGTAATTACTGAGCATAAAGAGATTTAACATGTCATATCTAAGAGTGACGAGTCTCCAAGTGTATTGAACTGCTATAGTTTATGTTACTTAGTGTTATGGGCAAGCGTGACACTTGCCGTCAGGCAAGCTAGTCTTGTTATTCAAAATCATAAAAAAAATAACTACTACACACATACCTTGAAATACTTAACTAATTCGAAAATTGGTTTTGTGCTCCGTTTTGGCAGATAGCACAAGTGCGGAGCGATGTGGACACTTCTGTGATACTGGACGGTGCTATGAGATTCAATGGACAAAGCTTGGTAAGTGGAAATCATTATTTTTCGCCGAACCAAACGACTCTTATAATTGACCGAGTAAGCAAAGCGAATGAAAGGTTTTAACTGGCAAATTTGCTATCATCTGTCCGTATGTTGGTACTCGTGTAAAGGTCGTATTTTTTAACCAATCTGGAACTTGGTATACAGGTACTAAAACTATGTAGTTTTTTTTTTGTCGTCGGCGATTTTTGATTGGTGGGGTATTGGTACCACCAAAAAGGGGGGAAATTTGCTGCGCCGCCATGCAACGGCTGATTTCGATAAGGTCCGTATGTTGGTATTCGCGTACAGGTCGTATTTTTCAACCAATCTTGACGAAACTTGGTATACAGGTTCTAGTATTTATTATGTCAGGTTTTCACATATTTCCAAATAGACATTTGGGCAATTTTATAGCCTTAAAAATAGAGTCTGCCTTAAATAAAATTGTTTCCATAATTTTTGCACATATTGAAATGAAAAGAAAACCAAATTGATTAAGATTGAATGGTTTTCCTAACCCTTGCATCACATTAGTTACGTGGATTAGGGATCTTATTTTTATAAGTATGTTTCGTCTTAGTATCTAGTGTGGCTGAATTGTAAAACATGATTACAACTTTTATAAAAGAATCAAAAAAGCAATAATTAACTCGATTATCGCACATTTCACACACGCCAGATCTCCGAACCCTTGGTTTAATTTAAGAGATCATTACAGAATACAGACTCTTGGTACAGAATTTTGATTGATTTCCTGGTTTAGTTGTAATTAGTATTTCCTTGTTATAGCGACTAGCGCGCGCTAATCCGCTATGTTCATCTCTTATCATCTGCTAGATGAAGTGTATAGTGCTATCTCTTTCTCGGTTGAGGTGCACATCTTCATTTTTTAATAAATTTACCTTTTTTTTTTTTCTCTTTCCTCCTAGGAGGATTATGGCGTCGCACGTCTTATGCATTTGCCAGTGTCAAGTATACATATATATTCTCAAGTTTTGTTAGATATTATCAAATAAGTCATAGTCACGGTCAAAGGCGAGCAAATCAAGTCACGGTCAAGTCAAAGTCATGCCCCAGTAAAGTGGCGAAGACTTTACTAGAGCCTTCTATGGAGTTTTGGAAACAACACGAAAATTCACGTTTCACGACATTATACCATTCACCAACACTCGTGCATGTTCACGAACACTTAACGGGTAAAAATTCACCGTTTTTACACATTAACAATCGAAATAACAGAAGTTTTGGAAAACAATGAAATGACGCGACATGAATTCTTCACGTTCCCGCCAAAAAACTCCTAAACTTACCTTCGTAATGTTTCGTGTCAGGATCAGCAACCGGAGCCTATAGTAGTGCAGCTACCGCCGATGCAGACTCTGCCTCCACTGCAAGACATGAAGCGATGCTCCGACGCGGATTGGTTCAGTGACAAGAATAAAAAGGTATATAGCCTATTTTTTTAGATCTACATTTTTACGCGGGCAATAGTCGCGGTAGCATAAGGTGTCTCATCCATTTGCCATATTTTTTAACACGTAAAAATGTAACTTTCAAAGTAAGTTTTGTTCATGTAAAAGACGAAACAATCGCTGTTCTCGGCTGTTGAGGTAAATTGTCTCGTCGGGAGCAAGCGAAAGGCACTCAGTTCGTTTCGGTTTTTTCTGACCAATTGAACGACAACTGCAAATGACGTTTTTTGACTTCAGGGCAAGTTGGATCATAACGAATCACAGGTCCGGATCTTTTTTGATTCATTCTTTACACAAAGTTTCTGCATGTCAAATATTTTGTTGGAGTTAGAATGTAGGCGGAGCGTCCGTCGTCCAGCTGCGAGATGGGTCGACGATATCGTCACCATCGCGGGTCGAACCTGGACTTGATTGGCACAGGACCGAGGCAGATGGCATTGCAAGAGAGAGGCCTATACTCAGCAGTGGGATAAAGAAGGCTGTGGATGATGATGATGATGATGATGAGAATGACAGTAAATACTTTTTCGTGTAATGGCGACATATTTCGCAATATAAAACCCAGAACTCGGCTACATTTTTCTAGTTTTAAATCGCAGGTTGAACACTCAATGCTCCAAGACTCGGACAGCCACGTCCTGGAGATGGCGTGCTCGTCTCCGGCGCAACACAAACAACAGAGCCGTAAAAGTCTTCCACACAAGAAGCGAATATCCAGAAAACTCAAACGAAACAATGGCAACAGTACGCCGCAACAGGTAAGCCTGTTGGTGGGGTACAGCGAAATTTTTTTTACCCCCTCTTTACATGTATGGGAGCTACCCTTATTTAAAAAA
Source organism: Apocheima hispidaria (assembly GCA_947579745.1). Taxonomy (NCBI): domain Eukaryota; kingdom Metazoa; phylum Arthropoda; class Insecta; order Lepidoptera; family Geometridae; genus Apocheima; species Apocheima hispidaria. The sequence continues at coordinate 15,586,744 of OX388150.1, read as the reverse complement.
AATAGTTTATTTTATATTTTTTGAAACAATAGGTCTATATAAAGACTGTCGTTGCAAATTTTCATGCATGTAAGTTTATAAATTTGGAAGTTATAAGGCTGTAAAGGATTCAGATAGACAGACAGTCGGACACGACGAACTTATAAGGGTTCCTTTTAGTGCTACGGAACCCTAAAAAAGAGATATGGGGATCGCGGCGTGACAGTTCTGAGCGCGCTACTAGTGTTAGTTGCGTGTAGTAAAGCCGTGGTCGTGTGATGCAGGACCAGCTCGTGGTGATAAACTGCAGCGAGGCGGAGCCCGCGCCGCCCGACCAGGAACAAATACTGCCCGACAACTACGTGGCCGTGCCGCACGCCGCGCACGTCGCGCACGTCGCGCACGAGGTAACTTTACGTGCTACAATACGTAGATTTACAAGCGTCGGCTGTGTTCATTCCAGTCGGCGGTTAGAATTGTCCGAACCAAATGTATATTATGACCTTTGTTTCTAGTTGGTTTATTAATATTCTCCCCCATTATCACTACACGCATCTTTTTGCACGTTAGTTTACGAATATTCTCTGCCATTATAACTACACACATCTTTGTTTCTAGTTAGTTTACCGATATTCTTCCCCATTATCATTCCGCATGCTTCCAGCAGGTCCGGCCGGTGCTAATCTGTCAAATATGCGGCGAATACTACGGCGAAGAGCAGTTAAAGTTCTACCACCACCTAAAGCAACACTACGAGCCACACCACACCATTATCATAGAGAACCCTGTGCCGGATCTGCCATGCGATAAGGTAAGTAAAGATACCCACCCACTACCCACCTAGTTTAATGGTCTTTTAGAACTATGTCGCAGGAAGTATCACGTCGCGGTGCCTCTTTTATTGTTTGGTTCAAAATTATAGCTTCATTGCGATGTAAATTTTTAAGAAAAGGACGATTTCTTAGTTGTCGTAAATTCGCTAAGCCTAATTTTATTTCAGATTTCGAGTCTAACTCTATTTTAAATAAGAATTCAGGTGCTTTCAAAATGCTATCCGTCCGCCACGCTCGCACCTTACCGCTAAGACGACAGCAGGGGTAAGACTTGATAGCTCCAGCCACGTCATTGCCTTCTTCTTGGGCAGTCGCGCAAAAAAACTCAGATACGTGATCATAGATGGTTGCTTCCGAACAAGTTTAATTTCTAAGGGACCTTTTTCATTCCCGCGCATTTTTCTTTGGTTCAACATTATCAATACTTTTTTTTTGTGAATGTAAAATTAAAAATGTTATTTCCAGATGTCAACCAACTGCATAGTGGATAACGTGGCAACATTACCGGACTCCATAGTGGAACTATCTCTCGAAAATACCGTGCCAAAAACTCTATACCAACCCATAGATAAGCACATACTCTACACTTCAAGCGATAAGACGCTTACTTACAATACCAACAAGGTAGTTATTTGATAATGTGTATGAAATAAGCCGACCTAAAAACTTTAGTTCGGAGATAGCTTTTGAAGATGATGATGAATATCTCAGGGGAAGATCGCAGTGCAAATTTGAGCTTGATTTTGAAGTTAGGACTTCTAGACTTCTTCTTCTGTCTCGTCTACTTTTATTTGCAAGATATAGCGAAAATCATTGGGTTTTTTTTAATGCTAAATTAACCAACACTACATAAATAGGTTGTTCACAAACTGTTTTCTTCTATCATCTAAAGATACACACTAGCAAACATGAAAATTGCATTATTGCATGTGCGTGTGTATAAAAAGTTTTTGGTAGGCTTAACTCCATTCGACTAAGTAGATGTTTCTAAATTCCCAGATGCAATACTCCATGGCCAGTATGGAGAAGGAGCCCCCGGGCCCTCCGGGGGAGGCCGACAAGGCGGACCTGTACGAGACGCTCGACAAGCTAGATCTGTATAACTGCGGCAAGTGCTCCAAGACATTTAGGAAGCAGAAACAGTGCGAGGCGCATATGAGGGAAGCACATCCTAGTAATACTAATACTAAGGTAATATACTTTTCATTTATATTTTAATATATTATTCTTTGTTCATATTATTATTTCACACTAGCTGCTACCCGCGGTTTCCGGTTTGTTCACAGAGCATTTGATCGATGTAAAAAACGTGGTTATTTCAGTAATAAAACAATCGTTACTGGTAACATTAAAGAAAATACACATCGAAATTATAAGTTACACCGAGTGCCCGAGCGAAGCGAGAATTTTTTTTGGGAATGTGTGATTGCTCCTACTTCTTAACTATGAAATTCAAATACATTTCGACTTTTTAAAAGCCGCTCTCTTCGTTGGTAAATCTAAATATAAAATAGCGAGCAAAGCGAGCTGGAAATATTTGATATTATAGTGTGAAGACATGGGCGAGTTCAGCGAGCCGGAGGACCTGATGGCCGGCATCCAGGTGTGCGTGGGGGCGGAGTACGAGCCGGCCGGCCCCCCGCCGCACCACCTGCTGCCGCACCTCACCGTCGACAACGGACACGTGCTCCAGGACCACACGACGCCGTGGTGAGAATCACCATCTCTCTCACACTCACTCCTTACTGTATACACCAAAACTGACATACAGGATAAAAACTACTCAAAACTAATGTAACAACAGATGGACTTATCGCCAAAAGCGATTTTTTCCAGCACTTCTATCACCGGGGAAGACGAAGAGGACAAAATAAATTATATTCTCATACTCGTCGACAAATTATTATGGTTCCTCTACCTACGGTATTGAATTAAGCCGACATCTCCGCTCCTCGCTTAGTCCCTTGAAATTTTTGTAGTCAAGCCAAGGAGGGTAAAGTTGGCATCTCTAGTTCGCAACATTGGCTTGACAGTTTTAGATGGTTTTAGATAGCGAGGCTAGATGAGATTCTTCTTTAGCTCCGGAGTGTCATAGGATACATTTTGCAGTCAAATAATTTTATTTTTTACTCAACTGCCCAAGAAGGATGGTAATGTTTTTGGTGTGTATGTAATTAAGGTTCTTATTGTATTGTATTCCTATATTACCTCCTGTACCCTAAACGGCTCTACCGATTTTGACGAGCGAGGTGTCGTTCGATTCCTCTTTATGCCTGGAACACTTTACTGTATTTTACGGTATTTTGTTTATCTCTTAATAATATAACTTTTTATTCCAATAATAGGTTGTTAAATATATCTCATACAGTCATATAATTCGCCCTGACATAATATACTACTGGTTCTGCGAACAGTAGACTTCGCGAATATTTTTTTTTTACTACCTCAATTTTACAATTTCATAGTTTTTTTTTTTGAGGTGTGTTAGTTCGATGGCCCGAACTGAGACTTCAAAATTCTTATATTTTTATCTTGACAAACTCTTGACCGATTTCGCTCATTTTTATAATTTATGTTAACCGAATCGCCTTTAAAAGGCGCCCCACCAAACTTCCCCCTTTTGGGGGAAGTACCCCTCCAATGAAAAATCGCCGACGAAAAAAAAACAAAACTATAAAATCGTAGAACCTGTATGTTTCATCAAGATTACTCGAAAAAAACAACCTGTTCTCGAGTACCAACATACGCACATAAGAATGCTAATGTAGCCGGTTGACCTGGAGAGTTGGTTCGCTTCGCTCAGTGAGTGCCTGTCGCGCAGGTACGGGCGCGGGCCGGCCCCGCCGGGCGGGCCGGGCGGGCCGGGCGGGCCGTGCGGCGGGTACTGCGGCGTGTGCGCGCGGGACCCGGACACGCCGCTCAAACTGCTCAAAGGTAACCTTACTTAAGTCATCGACGAACTCACGCGGCGACGCTCCGGATGGATAATAGCCTCCACGAGCGACTTGTGCCGTTCTCGTGGAGAGTGAGGTATAGATTTTGAACTCAGTTAAATTACTAAGGGTGATAATAAAAAATGTTTTTCTAACATTTTTTTATTATACAAATTTGAGATGTATGTCTCCAATAATTCCCGTCTTGAACCTCCTTTCAATGTTCAAGTTTTAATTTATGTAAATGAAGGACAAGATTTTTATTTTTAAGATTTTTAAAAAATCTGGTTCTATTCCCGCCCGGGCAGTTGTTTGAATGATGAATTTAAATATCTAATCTGGGTGTGAGTGTAAGTTGTCAGTGTGTTTGTTCAAATGTTCAATAATGTTTGTACTTCTTTACACTAATTTTATAAATTCGAAATTTTGTATGTAAGTATGTAAGTGTGTTTGTTCCAGTTCATCTCTGTAACTGCTGAACTGATTTGAATGAAGTTTAGTATGGAGGTAGCTTATACCCTGGATTAACATACAGGCTACTTTTTATCCCGCAAAAATATTCGATTTCTGTAGAATAGCGGGTAACACCGTGGGGCGCAGGTAGTATATAATGTATTCCTGGTAACCTTGATGTTGCCAAGGAAATAATTTTAATCATCTTGTCAATTTCTCTCACAGAGGAAGTCTTACAAAGGATATTCGACAGCGAAGTTTCGGACAGCGCAAATTTTGCAGACAACATGATGTCCGACCACGATGTTGGCGACCAGGATCATAATCACGACCAGGAACATGAAAACAATGATCATAGTCACGGACATAACGATCACGGCCACAGACACAATGATCACGGTCACGAACACAATGAACGATCACACGGGCACAATGATCCTCACATACACAATGAACATTCTCAAATACATAATGAACATCTACGGCACAGTGAACATAGTCAACATTCTCAAGAGCACAATGAACATGATCAGGATCACCATGAACTTAGTCACGGGCATAATGAACTTAGTCACGGGCATAATGAACTTAGCCACGGACATAATGAACTTAGCCACGGACATAATGAACTTAGCCACGGGCATAATGTAGTTAGCCACGGGCATAATGAACAAAGTCATGGGCACGATAACGGCCACGAACATAATGATCATGGTCATGACCACAATGACCACAGTCACGAACACAATGATCATAGTCACGAACACAATGATCATAGTCACGAACACAAAGATCATAGTCAAGAACACAATGAAACTAGTCAAGATCATTACGAGGTGTTTAAACACGATGAACCGGAAATTAAGGTAAGAAAAAAGAACTTTGTCCCTCAGCATAATATTTCGGTATTAAGGTGAACGCACACTTAACCGGGAACGCCTTACGCGCCGCATTCAACGAAATTCATAATTACAATTTTATTGAGTTGTGATCGCAGATCACACCCTAGATTCTGCATTCAGGACGCTCGAAGCGCACCACGCATCAGCCACTAAAGCCCATCACTAAAGCCCTTGATGCTTGAAATAAATGAATTAATAAATAAATACACTTATACGAAATTACTCCCATTGGTTGATTGTTAGGCGCGAGTAGGCGTGATCTTGAGCTAGCCAATGAGAACGCTCGGTCGCACTCCCCGCGACCCGCGCCGCGCCTTAAAATGACGATTTAATGGCGATTTCAGCGTGGCGATGAGCATCAGTAATTTAAATCTGTTTTTATGAGTAACTAATTTTGCTGAGCTCGTCCCACAACAGACTAATATTAAAAATGCGAAAGTGTGTGTGTAAGTGTGCTTATTCCCACTAATCTCTGTAACGGCTGAACAAATTCGGACGAAATTTAGGAAGAAGGTAGCTAATAGCCTGGATTAACAATTATTTTTTTATGCTGGAAAAACCGAGGCGCTGGTACTGACTAAATTCATCTACACCTTTTAAGAGCTACATTAACGTATAAGATATGTTTTATTTCACTTATAGCGTTCCTTAACAAAGATCATCCATTAAGGTGCAATGTTTCGCTCATGTCTAGGCCGCACACATCGCGATAACCCGAAGATTCGCGCTATCCCGATGTGTGTAGCCAAGTATTCGCGTATACTTCGGTGCTTCGTACGTAGCTGCGAGGACTTCGCTCCGCTGTCGGTAAATTCTCGCAGATCAAAGCGTTTTATTTTATCGCCATCGTGCGTAGCGGACGTGTAAGTTAAACTGCAGTGCATAATATAGCTGGAGCGAAACAATTACGAGTCTGAGCCGATTTTATGGAACCCAAACAAAACTGGCTATAAAAAAAGAATTATATGCTGCCATAAAATATAGAGCAACCGCGGCGTCCATTTTGTCTTTTGCGTTTATACATCGCTCGTACATCGCGATAAACTTTACATCGCGCATTATGTCGCCGCGCAGCCTCGCCATAGACCGAAGACGAAGTTTATCGCCCGAATATTATCGCGATGTGTGTGGCCAGGCATCAGCGAGACAAATTCTTTTTTTTTTGTCAATCTCGGCTCAATTACACATCTTGTTCAGCGCGGCGGTCTAAAAGGGAGGCCTATTTACAGCAGTGGACTAGACTTAGACTTAGACTTAGACTAGCCTTGCGGCTCAGTGGGTGGATTTCCGCCTTCTGATCTATAGGTTGCGAGTTCGATTTCCACCCAGGACAAACATTTGTCCGATGAACTTGGATGTTTGTTCTTTGTCTGGGTGTTTCTATGTATTCTATGTACGAATTTAAAAAAATAAATAAATTGTATTCTATCAGTTATCTGGTTCCCATAGTACAAGCTTGCTTAGTTTGGGGCTAGATGGGGCTGTGTGTGAAAAACGTCCGCCAATAGTTAACATTAATATTATTAAATATTATTTATTTAATATTTCAGGTCAAAGTGTTCAGTTGTACGAAATGCGATCGAGTATTCTCACACAGGAACAGCCTCTTGTACCACCTGCTGTCGCACGAAGGGAAGCAGCACATGTGCCGCGAATGTGGAAAGGAATTCTATACGCCGGGAGCGTTAAAGGTACGTGCACTTTGTGTCTTGGAAGTTAAGACAAGATAGTCCCAAGAGCAGAAAACAAATTCACTGTTTATTTTTTAATTTTCTTTTAGTTTGTTTCTCAAGTTGACAGTTTTTTTTTTTGTTTTTGTTTCCTCAGAACTCCGTTATGTCATTAAATTCATTGTGAACCGATTTGGATTATTTTTTTTAATTTTGAAGGGATTCATCCCATTTTTATCAAAATCCAGTTCTGATAATGCGATCCATTAGGAATTGAGGGAATTCCTCAAATATTATAGGCATGCATATAGCGATTTTAGTATTTTCATCAACAAGTCAATCATTTGCATTGAGAAAGTATCATTTATGGTACTTTTTATTATCATTTTAATAAAAATTTAAAAAGAAGTTCCCGATATTTCGGCACAGTCGCATGCGTCATGTTCAAGCGTAGACAAAAATTAATGACGAAAAGATAATTATCGAGAACTCAGAAATAATAAAAATTCTGGTAAATATCGCCGTCATTTCGTTACAACTATTGCTTGGATAACCAAACAATAGTTCTAACTTGGATATCCAAACAATAGTTGTAACTTGGATAACCAAACAGTAGATGTAACGAAATGTCGTCACAAGCCCCGATGCCACGACTTGCCTGTACGACGTTGAACCTTATCCCTCTGATGTTTAGATCCACCGTCGCGTGCACAACAACGTCCGTCCGTATAAATGCGAAACTTGCGGCCGAGAATTCCGACAATGGAGCGATTTGAAATACCACAACGTTTCGATACATTCCAACAAGGTAGGTTACTTAACTTTTTCTGTTGTTCTTTGCCCTCGTGGCTTAGTAAGTCGTGCGTCTGCCGTATGAGCACGGGCCCCGGGTTCGATTCCAGGCCGGGCAGATTTTTCAATGTTGAATTTATATATATATATTTTATGGTACTTTGTGACGAGCCGAGAAATTCGCTCATCTGATGTTAAGCGTTACGCTTGCCCATAACAATTCAGTGCCACCCAGAATTTTGAACTTCAACAGTTCATAACCCTGCGCGGCAATGCACTGCGCTCGTCACCCTGAGATATTAGATGTTATATCTCTGTATGCCCAGAAATTACGCTGGAAGTATTGCCCTTCAATCCGTAACACAGTCATGTTTGCACAATACGGCTTGGCGGTTGCATAACTGGCAAAGGTGTACTTCCCCAGGCGAGCTCTGCCCTATCACCATAAAACTGCTTTATTAAACTATCTGCTCTCTGTGCTCTGTATTCAGTAGCATCCCGAAACAAGGAAACCCACAGATCACACTCTAGATTCTGCATTCAGGACGCTCGAGGCGCACCACGCATCAGTCTAAATACACTTATAAGAAACAACTCTGATTTTTGATTGTTAGGCGCGAGTAGGCGTGACCTTGAGATAGCCAATGAGAACGCTCGGTCGCACTCCCCGCGACCCGCGCCGCACACTGACGTCACTTGTAGGAACAACGAATCTCGTAATGCGGTATCTAGTGTGATCTGTGAGGAAACCTAACCAATTTTAATAATTCAACAGAAACACTTCAAATGCGATTACTGCGGTAAAGAATTCGCGCGAAAATACTCTTTAAACCTTCACGTTAAGATCCACACCGGAGAGAAGAACTACAAGTGTAACTACTGCAGTAAGACGTTCCGCTGCTCCTCGTACAGGCTCACGCACATGAGGACGCACACCGGTACGTTGTATTGTACTTACTTACTGACGATAATACCTACATTTGAAAGGACCGTTGCAAAATATTGTTGTAGTTTTTTTTACGTGGGGAATGTCCTCCGTGTACGGGTGGCGCTTGGTGCGTACGTGGGGAATGTCGTCCGTGTACCGGTGGCGCTTGGTGCGTACGTGGGGAATGTCCTCCGTGTATGGGGGCGCTTGGTGCGTACGTGGGGAATGTCCTCCGTGTACCGGTGGCTCTTGGTGCGTACGTGGGGAATGTCCTCCGTGTACGGGTGGCGCTTGGTGCGTACGTGGGGAATGTCCTCCGTGTACCGGTGGCGCTTGGTGCGTACGTGGGGAATGTCCTCCGTGTACCGGTGGCTCTTGGTGCGTACGTGGGGAATGTCCTCCGTGTACCGGTGGCGCTTGGTGCGTACGTGGCGAATGCCCTCCGTGTACCGGTGGCGCTTGGTGCGTACGTGGGGAATGTCCTCCGTATACCGGTGGCGCTTGGTGCGTACGTGGGGAATGTCCTCCGTGTACCGGTGGCTCTTGGTGCGTACGTGGGGAATGTCCTCCGTGTACCGGTGGCGCTTGGTGCGTACGTGGGGAATGTCCTCCGTGTACCGGTGGCGCTTGGTGCGTACGTGGGGAATGTCCTCCGTGTACCGGTGGCTCTTGGTGCGTACGTGGGGAATGTCCTCCGTGTACCGGTGGCGCTTGGTGCGTACGTGGGGAATGTCCTCCGTGTACCGGTGGCGCTTGGTGCGTACGTGGGGAATGTCCTCCGTGTACCGGTGGCGCTTGGTGCGTACGTGGGGAATGTCCTCCGTGTACCGGTGGCTCTTGGTGCGTACGTGGGGAATGTCCTCCGTGTACCGGTGGCGCTTGGTGCGTACGTGGGGAATGTCCTCCGTGTACCGGTGGCGCTTGGTGCGTACGTGGGGAATGTCCTCCGTGTACGGGTGGCGCTTGGTGCGTACGTGGGGAATGTCCTCCGTGTACGGGTGGCGCTTGGTGCGTACGTGGGGAATGTCCTCCATGTACGGGTGGCGCTTGGTGCGTACGTGGGGAATGTCCTCCGTGTACGGGCGGAGGGCTTGTCGATCAAATGATACTGCCGCCAATCAGTTCGTGCGTTATCCCAATAATTATAATCTACTTATATTTCAGGCGATCGTCCATATAAATGCGATGAATGCGACAAGTCGTTCCGTTCCGCCTTCGATTTACGTCGCCACTCCCTCGTACACGACAAAATACGCAACCGCTTCGACGAACACAAACCAAAACCAAAAGACAACCAGAGGAAAACCAAAATGATCGATACTAAAGAAGTAAAAGAGGAAAACCTAGAACCGCTAGAACCGTCGCCAAAGAAAATCAAACAAGTCGCTGTAGCGTCGACTACACGACAAGCGGCCGCAATCAAAAAACAACAAAAACCGAAAAAAGTATCCAAAAAAGGCGCGCCAAATGTAACGATACAAAACAGAGATGGGCAGTTCAAAATCAACGATGAATTTACTAACAATATCGAAGTTTATGACGGACGAATAGAATACGCAAAATTAAAAAACATATACAGTCAAAATGACAGAAACCAAATCGTGATAAAAGACGACCAAACCCAGCAACGGGACCTAGCAACGCTTAGACCCATAGGACATAGAACGGAGACTTTAGATGAAAAAGCACCTTACAGATCTGAGAATACGGACGGAAAAATGCAAGTATTCACTCACGTTGAAAAGGGGAAAGATTATAGCGGTTCTATTGTATCTAATACGCAGGTTTTGGGAGATATAAGACATTTGGAAAGAGAGGTTAGGAATGAAATAGCTAGTGAGGGGATAGAAACGGCCTTCCTAGAAAGGTTGACGGCGATGTATAATATTCCTGCTGTGTAAAAAAATATAATAATACTCGAATGTTGGGCGCCGATTATCACCACGAGATGGTTGTTACGACCAAAAACTGATAAAAAATGGAAGAAGCGTGGGTTGCGGGCACTGAGGCCAAGCGTTCCTATTGGCTATCTCGAGGCTACCACCTAATCAGAGTGAATTATATGTGTTTTGCTCGATGTGTGGTGCGCTGCCATAGTTCTAAATGCGAAATCTGTAGACTGTGTATTGTTTGAAATAATGTTCGGACTACAAAATTGTAACGTTCGTGCAAGCGACGTGACGGTCAACCAAAGTCAAATTTTTAATCAGACGGAGTGAAATGACATTACTTGTGCTGCCACTTTTTCGTAGAATAAAAATAGCGATGTTGTAAAAATGTTTAGTTCATTCAATCATATCAGTTCAGTGAACTATTTCGTAAAAAAATTATCTTCTATAGACATAATTTAAATAATAATGTATGAATGATAGCTGTGATTGCTTATTCGTTAAGGTGCAACGTTTCGATCGGCGCGCGAAATTCAAATTTTCTTGCGTGTTTTGTCAATTACAGCTTAATTACTCATCGTAGGTTCATGATAACTAATTTTGCGAATCCACGATGAGTAATTAAGCAGTAATTGACAAAAAACGCAAGAAAGTTTGAATTTCGCGCGCCGAGCGAGACGTTGCACCTTAACACATAAATCAAAAAGTTTAATTTACGTATTATTATAACTATTAATTAATGTAATGTTCTTTTAATTTATAGTTTCCTTCTTTTGAACGATTAAATCTGAACTAGATCACCAGTACGACTTGAAAGCTGGCAACATTGTTTTGACAAATGACATTTCGATCTGTCAGCTTACTCTATCTGAAAAAAAAAACGACTGTAGATGACGTCAGGCTTAAATACTTTGTGAAATTACATATTCGCGCGATATTGTCTATCGCGACACTATGTAAGACAGTGGTATGTTTCCGCAAGTCAAAGAAATTTAGATAAGACTGATGGCTCAATGATGTTTTATTATCGAAAAATGCATCAGTAAGTAAATGTATGTTCGCCCGATAAATGTGGCCTCAGAATGATGTGTATATAATGTGTAAATAATGTGTAGAAATTATTCCAGTAGCTGGACCGAGTAAATTTAATTCAGCATAACTGTGCACTGGATGTTATTGTGCACACTATTCTTACAATTTTACTGATACGGGAATGCTCACTTTAAACTGAGTCGGTGACTCCGACTATAGTTACGATCACAACCGGTGATCTTTTCATGGGAGTGTTATTGAAGTGAGCGCGCGCGACTGCGTCTTGCATTTCTTGTCTTTCGGTTGCGTTCCAGCGCTGGATCGAAACACTAGACCAGCATTTTCTACTGTAATAATCTGCACCGGCCATAAAAAAATGAATTCTTAAGCAGTGCATACATCCTGAACCATTCACACTAATTGTGAATAAATACAACTGCTTTTTAATTATTTTATTTTTAATCCATTGTAAGAAAAACTTTTGATATAAATGGGACCTGATTTTATGTAAGAAGTCCTCGTAAAGACTGAAATTTAATTAATTCTAAAATATATTAGAAATTTAAGTAATAATCGAGCATAATATTGAAGTTAATTCTCTGTGTCGTTTCCTAAACTAACCTATGTTTGCCAGCTTTAAAAATGTTGCCGTTATATTCTTTTCTATTGTAATGAAAAGAGAGGGAGATATTTTTGAAGCTGTCAGTTAAATTTACTATTGTAAGATCCTATTCCTGATCGGGGTTGACCGGTAGAAACTTTACAGATGACGTTAGCATAGTTTGTCCATTTTTAAAAGGATATTTTGTATTTCGAAAACGTTCAATGTCATGATGATAAAAATTCTATAGGAGTTTTGAAATTTGACACAAAATTTGCCAAACATACAAAGTGTGGAGCCAAAAAAAGGACAAGTCATGCTAGCGCCACTTTGACAGTTGGCAACCCTATGGAAGATTTTCTGACAGCTAAAAAAAAACATAAGAGTAGATGGCGTTGACAAATAAAGAAGTCAATGCGACCCATCGAGCAATTAACTTAACCTATTCGGTTCCTACCTTTTTGACGCGAGTGACGTTTAAAATAACTTTTTTCATCATGATCTAATGTCACAGTCAAAATAAAGATCCAAATGCTTGGACGAAACATCATTCCATGTCCAAATGATCCAAACTAAATAATAATAGTCAAATGTCATTAATTACATACCATTTTTCGATTTTTTTACTGCCCCTCTTGGAAATAAAATAAATACACTGTTTCAAAATGGCTCCACTGCCATGTATTGTGTTGTAGCTTTCTGCACTAAAATAGGAACGCTTACTTTCTCTAAAGCTGAAATGCAGCGGATTCAAGCATTTGAACATGTGAATCCAGTACTGACGATTATAAAACATTCTAGAATATGCTCAGATCACTTTAAAGCAAGTAATCTTAATGCAACTACTTCACCCTTGCTACAAGTACTTACTTAATTATTATTTTTACTTTAGCACTCTGTGGCAGTCAAAGAGGATGGTGACTGACTTGATAGGAGTCGGCTACTCGCTTTTTATCACTTCACTGTTAGCTAACGCCATCTATTGGGTCATTTTGAAAATGTTTTTTTCTATTCGTCTGTCAGAAAATGTCCCATTGTTATCGAACTGTGTTAGTAAATTAAAATCGTATTAATCAATCACAAAAATACACTAAACAATAAATGTACCTAATTTATTTAAGTATAATACGCACGATTACGATTTACGATATCAATAATGTAGTTTAAAAAATAATAATGAAGTGTATTCGATTTAGAGGGGAGTACATGAAGTAAAGTTTTGTGCCAAGGTAATCGGACGACCAATATGTTAGTTTTTAAATTGAAAAGTGTCCTACTTCCTAAGGCCCAATTTTTAGTCGACCTTGTTCTACCTGGACTTTTTTTTTTTAATTTGGCAATGAATTTTTCTTTTTTTTAGATATTTCTGCGTGAATTTTATGAGGTCAGGCTTATAGAATAATAGAATAAACAAAAAATGAAGTTTAAGAAATTCTGGTATAACAAAGTTGACTGACCATAGCCACCGGAGGACATGATAATGATGATGAAAGTTGTATGAGAATAATGCACTGAGTTAATAATGGATAGCTTTAATAATATACAATATAATTTGTTTATTTATACTGTGTTATATATTATTTATATCAGTCTTATTTGTATTATAAAGTTATACAGGCTGCCATTAAATTTATTTGTAAACAAAATTTAAATTTAAGTATAAAGAAATAAAATCAATATAAAATAAACTCTTGATCCATGACTTTTCACGAAACTTTCATATAAATTCTCAAAAAAGAAACTGAATGGATTTTTGTATACTTGTATGTTTTTGTTGTAAATTTTATTCTATAAGCTCCACCCAAATCCTCCTCTTCTCATTTAAGACCAGATTTATGTTATTGTCATTTGCCTAACTTAAATGTTTTTCTTTTAGGAGGCAAAAATTACGAATGATTAAAAGTCATGAAACAAAAGTTGTTAAGTATGATGAAGGGAAGGTGCCTACTAGAGGTTTTGTCTTATTTGAAAAGCATCCTGTATAAGTTAATAATTATAACACCATACAAGTAAATTTTTTCTTCATTAACCATATAAAACCTCATATAGATTCATAGATCAAAAGATGTCACACTCATTTCGTAAATGCGAAAGTATTTACCTTTTTACGGAATTTGGAAAAAAGGTAGTGTGCGTGAACGGACATTGTACATTATTTATTCAGAAGAATGCGCGTAGCGGAACTAGTTATTCATAAAAATTACAAACGTAGTGAAGCGATTCGTCCTTAATTTTCAATGTACACATTGTCGATATCACTCTCTCTTCGATTACTTCGTGTTGCCAGATCTGTGTTACCCTTTTTACGAATCGTGTAAATATGCCTTAGTTTCTGTACTTAGTATGTTTGTAATTTATTACGAAAATGAAATAAAATCAGTTATGTACTTGTTAAGCATTTTGTTAATTTAAAGAAATTGGGTAATATTTTTTTTTAATAGTTTCGTAGTTCGCTACTACGGACGATGTCCATCAAAAATTTCGATTAAAATTATTATGTTCGGCTATTATTATTATTTTAATCGGGATGGGGGCGATAAGTCCTGCATTGACGTTCGTTCGTTACATTAGTAGTTACTAACTAATTTAGTTACATAAGTTAAATCAAACTAAACATTTTAAATTTCGGTGTACTTGCGTCTCACTGTCTTCTACGCATCGTACGTCAGGCTAATAATAATAAAGTGGGCAGGCCACCTCGCCCGCAGCCCGCAGATATATTACTCCAAATTGCATTAAAATTAACAACTTCCCATGGAGATTGGATCAAGATTGCATAGAAGAGATCGCTCTTAGCGTTAAGGCCGTCATTTGTTACACTAATTTTAAGCTTTTTCGGCTCTAAGTAGGTATGTTAAATCTGGTGTGAGCAATGAGTTTATTTATCAGCAAGTTATCGTCGACATACATACACAGACATAGGTACAAACAAACATACATACATACATACATAAATTTGTTCCCTAAACTCTGGAGCTTCGTTTACACGCGCTATTCATAAGTTTTTGTGAAGAATATATTTTTCTAGACAAGCTTTTATAAAATCGGTTATTGGTACTGCAAGCTGATCAAAATGAGTCCAAACTCCATCAATCTACTGTTAGTTTCTGGGGAGATCCGTTTTCCACCTTCCGTCTCCATCATCGGATCAGCTCGCTCTCATAATATTGTATTGTCATCGGAACTTGGCAAAATTTCAACTCAATTGAACAAAGGGAATTCAGTTGTAAGATTTGACCCGAACATACATACAAACATTGCAAGTTAAATAAAATAATAACTTAGTAACATTTTTTTTATGGTCAGTACACAGATCACAGTAGATACCGCATTACGAGATTCGTTGATCCTACAAAAAGTGACGTCGGTGTGCGGCGCGGGGCGCGGGGAGTGCGACCGAGCGTTCTCATTGGCTAGCTCAAGGTTACGGCTACTCGCGCCTAACAGTCAACCAATCAGAGTCATTTCGTATAAGTGTATTTAGATTGATGCGTGGTGCGCTTCGAGCGTCCTGAATGCAGAATCTAGAGTGTGATCTGTGGGTCAGTACCTCTCATGACAAACAATTTAAACAAAAACATATTTCGTATTAATACGTTAATACGTTAATTTGAGTGGCATACTATTGGAGAGTTACGTCCAGGTAGTGGTTAATTTAAAAGTTTTTGTTTATGATACTCTGTGATGGGACGAACAAGTCGCTCGCCTGATGTTAAGCATTACGCTTGCCCATAGCAGTTCAATGCCACCCAACATTTTGAACTTCAACAGTTCCAAACTCTGCGGTGCCGCGCATGCCGTGCCTGAGATATAACAAGGTAAATCTCTGTATGCCCAGTAGTTACGCTGGAAACATTGCTTCAATCTGAACACAGTTAGTAATGCTTGCACACTACTGCTTGGCGATTGAATAGATGTGGTACTTCCCCAGACGGACTCTTCCAAAAGAGTCTTACCACTTCAGAAAGCTTGTAAAAAGCATCGAAGGCGCAAACATCTATCATCCAACAAAAGGTCGGCGCGGCGCGACCAAATTGGGCTCCTGCCGGTACAAGGCACGTGTGTGACGTCATAACCAACGCGTCACACCATCTTTCAAAAGATAACAGTGATCATCCCGAAGGCACGTCGGCACAGGTTAAATAGTAGTCAGTACGTAAACATGTGCCTAGATTAAAAACTAGTTAGTGGTAGACGTACCTACGCGCACCATTCATCACACTACATAAACAAAATGGTGAATCACAGCCGCAGTTTCCTTAATCTATGGTTTATTTTATGGGATTTATCGATGATGGATGGGTCCATTTGCTTACAGAAGACGTACGCGGAATGGATGTAAGTATTTAACAGCAATTTAAAAATAATCTTGTGCTGTTCGCTTTATGAACTCTGTGGTTGCCTTAGAGCAACACTGACCCGGTTCGGGCGTGTACCGAGTTTATCAATGGTGGCTCGTGAGCTAGAATTTAAATCATACTGTTTACTAGCTGCGGCCCGCGGTTTCACCCGCTATTTTACAGGAACGGTTAATTTTTTCGGTTAAAAAATAGCTTATGTGTTGTTCTAGATAATAAGCTGCCTCCATACCAAATTTCATCCAAATACGTTCAGCTGTTACAGAGTTGAACGAGAATAAGCACACTGAGATAAGTACTTACATACAAACTTTCGCATTTATAAATATTCGTCTGATAGATCTTACTTCGAGCGCGTCTTAAAGTGTCCAGCATTTGTAGGGCAAAAGTAAGTCTGAAGAAATAAAAGCTTCGAGTGTTTCTGAGATTGAAGTCTCAGAAACACTTCATTTAGTTTGAATAACGTATCGTATTTCGCTTCGCTTCGTTTGGTTCTCAGCTTTCTAACCACAGATTATATACAGAGACCGCATTACGAGATTGTTTTTCCGTTGTGGGGACTACGACCAAGCGTTCTCATTGGCTATCGCAAGGTTACGCCTACTCGCGCCTATTAGCAATGAACCAATGAGAGTAAGTATTTATATGTATTCTATCAGTGTTAGGATAAGCCCGCTGGTGGCTTATCCTCTAACGGCTTATCCTCTAACTTTGAAACGTTCTTGATTCTGATTGCTAGAGCATGCCATCTCGCTCGTACCAACTTAGTCGCACTATGCGCGGTCCAGCTCGAGCAACTGTCGCTATCGCTTTCAGAGTTACGGGATAAGCCCACTTGTTCACATAGTACAAGCCTTGCTCGCTTTGGGGCTAGATGGCGCTGTGTGTCAAACGTCCACAAAAAACTTACCACGCTCACATGCATTAGCTGTGAGGATTATTTTTTCAATAATTTACCTACTTACTACTCCCTGCTTACATCTTTTTAGTTTAGAAGACCGTCGTGGCTTATGCATGGTAGTTACAGTGCCTTAAGGGATTCCTGTGACTCTCGATATCTCGTTCGCACTTTCATTTATTTATTTTTTCTAAATAAAAATAAAAACATGAAAATTGCTCTATAACATTGACAGTGGTAATTGTAATCTAAAGATATTGAATGATATTTATTTTTATTTTTTCTCTGTTATTTTATAGATCTTTTTTAACCGGGAAAGAGCTAGCGACAATAAGGCAAGAGTAAGTAAGGAGGACCCGGGTTCGATTCCCGGTCGTGCAGATACATATTTGAATGATAATTTAAATATTATTATCTACTCTGGGTAAGGCAGTTAGTTGTACGCGTTTAGTGTACTTCAGGGAAACCTAGTTGCAGCTATGAGTGTAAAGCATTATTTATTTACTATCCATAACAGTAATTATTAATAAGCTAATACCTAAGGTACTGTGAAAATAAACGATATATATATATTTAAAAATAGCACCTAATTTGCCAAAAAGTCACCGGAACTTCAGTCGTCAAATAAATCGTCATAAGCTTTGCGTAGTAATTCAAAAATATTTGACTTTAACCAGCTCACTCAACCCAGAAAAATATTTGCTAATCAAGTTGTTTTCCCTAACCCCAAATTTTATGGCTCGACTACTCTATAATTCTCTTGACCGATTAACAATGTACACTTATGTTATTTTTAACATCTCGCACAAAGAGAAATAACTTGTTTTGTACCCATTTTTACGTTCCTTAGTACGTGGGCGTAAAATTAATTTCGTTGATGTGTATTTACATTTTGCCTGATGGAATTTGTTTCTGGTGAAATGAGTAAGAACAAAAATATTTAACGCGGGTTGAAAGCGTTCAAATTTGCGGTTAACGTGTGCAAAGGTGGGATTTTCCGTAACTGCTGTAGCTATCCGGGTTACACCATTTATATCGGTACCTTCTCTGGATCGAACATGAACGTGCCGCCTGCTTGTCCATACAAAAAGCGCCAACTGTTTATAGATAATTACATGTGTTTCCATTAAAGTACTTAAATATAATGTTTTTCATTCCATGGTTTTTTTCATTGACACGATATAATATTTTCTTGGATATGAACCCCTATTTGGGTATAAGCCTCCTCCAGTTTTTCCTGTCTTTAGCTCGTTCAATCCACTCCTTTCCTGCGGAGGTTATGATGTCGTCATTGTTTACCACCCCTAAATGTTACGCTGTTTCGATGATTTTGTTATAATTATATGTAACACCGTTAAAAACTATGCATAAGGGTTTTTATTTCTCTTTCTTCCTAAGAGGATTTTAGCGTCGCACGTCTTATGCATTTGCCAGTGTCAAGTATAAATATATATTTTCAAGTTTTATTATTATTATTAAATATTATCAAACGGGTCATAGTCACAGTCAAAGGCGAGCAAACCAAGTCACGGTCAAGTCCAAGTCATGCCCCAGTAAAGTGGTGAAAGTTTACTTTTATTATTTTCCAAAACTTGTGTTATTTCGAGTGGTAATGTGTAAAAACGGTGAATTTTCTACCCGTTAAGTGTTCGTGAACATGCATGAGGTGTTGGTGAATGGTATAATGTCGTGAAACGTGAATTTTTGTGTTGTTTCCAAAACTCCATAGAAAGCTCTAGTAAAGTTTTCACCACTTTACTGAGGCATGACTAGGACTTGAACGTGACTTACTTTGCTCACCTTTGACTGTGACTATGACTTGTTTGATAATATTTAACAAAACTTGAAAATATATATATATATACTTGACACTGGCAAATGCATAACACGTTTTTTTTTCTTTTTCCTCCTAAGAGAATTTTGGCGTCGCACGTCTTATGCATTTGCCAGTGTCAAGTATACATATATATTCTCTAGTTTTGCTAGATATTATCAAAAAAGTCATAGTCACGGTCAAAGGCGAGCAAAGCAAGTCACGGTCAAGTCCAAGTCATGCCCCAGTAAAGTGGTGAAAACTTTACTAGAGCCTTCTATGGAGTTTTGGAAACAACACGAAAATTCCCGTTTCACGACATTATACCTCGTAGGAGGAAAGAGAAAAAAAAAAGTCCCATCCAGTATTTTATCTATGATATTGCATGGCGGGAAAACAAAAACATGATTAAACATTTTCTCGATAAAAAAAAAACACTGAAATTACCTCGATTATCACACATTTTTCGCTGGCGCTCGGAACACTAGTGTATATTCAAGTGATTATTAAACTGACAGGGAGGTAATAATAGGATCTAGGTTTGCTTAGATCAGAATTTGTAGATGTAATTAGCAATAAAATTATCTGTTTTTTTAACTAGCGCGCTAAAGCCATCTCTTTTCATCTGCGCCCTCTTAATACTCATTAGATAATAAGATGATTGCAGTTAGCGCCAAAATGTTAACAGCGAACGGAGCAACACGTTCATGGTTGTTCCAGATAATATAAACGGTGTAACCCGGATGGCTACAGCAGATACGGAAGAATTGGCAGATCGAAATGAAAATCGAGTTTTGTCGGCTAGTTTTTGCACTTGCGAAAATCTCTCCTCTCTTTTTTGTAGGGGCAAAAGTATCCACTGTGCATCATCATTGCACAGAATAGGTACTTACTCGCTAATCAATAAGATCGACTTAGTTTAGTCAAATTAAGCTATATATAGAATATAATATAATGCAACAAGTGAAAAAAAAAATGTATTCGAGGGAATAATTTGGATCCCGAGAGCAGCGCAGGATTCTAGAGTAGAATCCACGATAACATTTGCGTGATGTTTTTGTCTTAATTTAAATTGGTTCAACGGTTAGCTCTATTTAGCCAGCCAGTAGGTAAGCTTAGCACTTTTTTTAGTAAATAATTCGTATATTAGTCGTGCTTGTTCCAAATTCAAAATGTTTTTATTACATCGTTTTATTCACTGTTATCCATGAATCAAAATGCCCTTTTTCGGGTGGCAATGGTAAAAAAAGTTATACTGTTTATTTCTTCATTTTATATTAAAAATATATATTACATAAGTTACTACGTACTGGAGGTGATATGGTAGTTTGCTACACTTAAATCACTCCCTAGAGTTCGCTTTGTGGGTTGTATTGCTTTATTCGCATAAATAAGCCGGGAATTATTGTATTATTATATGTTCTGTGGTTTTTTTTTTTTTTTTTCTCTTAAATTTTGGCTTCGCACGTTGTGTATTTAGCCAGTGTCAACTTTTGTATTATTTGAAGTGAAGTAAAGTATTTCACAAATAAAACAAGTCTCAGTCATAGTCTAAGTCAAGTAAAGTAAGTCACGGTCATGTCCAAGTCATACCCCAGTAAAGTGGTGGAGACTTTACAAAAGGTTTCTGTGGAGTTTTGGAAATAAAACGAAAAGTCACGTTTCACGACAATATACTATTCACCAACACTCGTGCACGGTCACGAACACTTAATGAATAAAAATCCACCATTTTTACACATTAACACTCAAAATAACACAAGTTTTGGAAAATAATATAATGACGCGACATGACTTCTTCACGTTCCCGCCAAAACTCCTTCTGTGGTATTATAAGGAACGTATGACTGGATATCGTTAATTTTATTTTTAATTGTATGAAAATTAGTAACTTTAGTTATAAACTTGTAATCAATTTTTAATTTTATGAATCATTTCAATCTATTTTTTTTATAAATTTTTACTTAACTGTGTTCGAGTGTTGTTGTTTCAATGACTGTTTTTTCCCCGTTTTGATTAAAAACTAGTAGTTCGCGCCGAACTGAGACCTCGCGACACCTTTATCTTCAAAACATGTTGGACAGATTCGGATCAACAGTTTGCAAGACAAATATACAAAAATACATACAAATGCCGAATTATTCCAGTAGTCTCTGAGACATCCTTTTCGCTCGGTAAATAAGTAATAGCTCAATGTTTAGTATAGAAAAGATAACAAACGGGGAGAGAAAGAGAGAGAGAGGGATTGTTATATGCCTGTGTCTTTTTCAGCAAATAATATTGCCGTCTATTCGAATATGCATAATCCAACTACATCAATAAGGATATGGATTAACTAAGTAGTGATAGTTAAATAATCGCTAGACGATCATCTGGAGAGATAATCGATGCAATCTGTTTTTACAACACTAGTAATGATTTTTAGAAGCTTTTTATGATGGTTGGTCGAAAGTTCACTGATCTATAAAATAGATACGGAGTAGGTACCTGATCATGTTCTGTGGGTTGAGATACTATGCAACTTTGAGGTTCATTATGCGGTCAAGTGTTTTTAATTTTGCAATAAAAACAAGGATTTTATGTAAATTAAAATTAGCTCTGAGCAATTTTGCGACGGTTCGCATCTGACAAAAAGCTCTAGAAAATACTTAAATCTCTCTGAGAAAATATTAGTTTGTACCTACATACTTAGTTTTCACGTAGGTCTCTATTTTTTTTATAAAAATTTAACATTTCATTGTAACAATTTTTTTAACATGACTGCTTTGAAAGCACCATATAAGGTATGGAGGCAAACATATAACAATCTTATTTATACTCACCGCCACGTGGCTTTATTTCTACCGTTTATCCCGTCTGAAATAAATTAGATGAATCCAATAGGAACAAAGTTATTTTTTGAAGGTAACAAAAATAGCCACGTATTTTTAACCCGAAATTCCATGTGTTTATCGGTTCAAACCTAATTTTAGCGTTCTCTTTATAAAATGCGTATAAACTACCCGCTAATCGTTCCAGTTGGAGAATTGGCTCATTGGAAAATATGTATAATAAAAACCGTAAATGAATGCATTTAAAGAAGCTTGGAATAACACGTCTGTCAGTGGTCGTAGAGAATTTTCTCTAAATCGACCGTTGGAAAACAAACATGTTCGAGTTCGCGGCAAAACATAAACAAAGATGGCGGCTATGGATCTGCCGCGCTTGCCCACACGCATGCGTAACTGCCGGTTAATTAAAGCCACTGTTTACACTCCTAGGGGCTATTATCGCGGAATGTACTAAAACTGATGCTGCAGTCTATTAATAACTCAACGCACGCCGCGGCTTCACTGATGGCGTGCCGCAGCTCGATTCCATTATCTTTCCTGTCGGTCGTCAATGACATGGCTTACAAGTAAGGGCAGCATCCTTTTTCCGTAACTTCTCTGGTAATGGCTTTGGCCGTCAAGAAACTCGGTCTAAGCTTCAATAAACCCAGACTGGGGTTCATGAAGTCCAGTATTATTACTCTTATAATCTGCATCAGCCTTTAAACATTCCCAATGCTATGATATCGGCCTACCCTTGAAGAGTTTGGCGGATTGGCGGCTTTCATAATAACGAAGCCGACCAGAAAAGTGACGCAATAAGTGTGCAGGTAATAGGATAAGAATTTTTATAACGAGTATTATGATTCTCTAGTGAAAATACCATGTAACCCAGATATCGAAAACTTCACAAACTCACCAAAGCGCGTCAAGTACCTAGTTGTTCCTAGTATATTTAGGATTTTACACAAGTGGCAATGCAATGACGTTGAATAATAGAAGATACATATAGAGCTTCTAAGTAACTTAGTATAATGCTTTCATTTTTGTAAGTTACTTTCACTTCAATTAAAAAATATAAATGATCTTCTACGAACTACCAAAAAATGCGACACGTTCTATAAACAACAGAAATCCGTATTTTGATCTACACACTTGAGTCAAAACGTTAACTTCTCTGATCTATATGACTTTTCTTAAAAATATTTACGTATTACATTAGTGTTCTAAAATTAGACTATCAGACTTGTTGTGGAGGCTTAACAAGGGAAATATTTAGGATAGTTGGCCACATTTCAAGCGGAAACACATTTCTGGAGATCTTGCAGAACATATCACGGTTCTTGTGTTGACCTCGTTGTGGATCTTTATGTTCTAACAAATTGTTTGCAATCGTGCGGTTTAATGTTTCCTCTGGGTGGGTAGTAATTGCATCATCAGCGCCCCAAACCTGGTCTCTGTGAGAGACACCAGAAATAATTTTTATTCGAATGATCATTCGGTAAAATAAAAAAACCTAAAGTAAACTTTACTTTTGTTTCCCGTTCAAAAGTAAAATTTACTAATTTTATTTAGTGATTTTTTAAATCGATATTATACAATTTACATTATAATTATATATTTACATTATATATATTTAAATTAAATCATATACAATAATTTCATCTTCTGCAAGGCTACAGCAATTATTTTGGACCATCATCATCATGACTTTGACCAATCTTCCCTGTTGTGCGCTAATGTCGTCCAGTATCAACGTTGGTTTTTTAATACCGTCTCGCCATTGCTGTCTCGGTCTGCGGGGCTACGCTTACCATAGCGTGGCCACGATTCACTACATCTAGCCAAGATCTATCATCACTTGGCTAGATATTGATATGGTAGTTAAATGGATTCTAATTCAAATCGATCTCGTTTAAGTCCATTTATGTAACGAACTATATTATCTACACTCCCAATAATAACAAATTAAATGAATCTACCGCAGCAGTTACAGTAGATGAGCATGTCTACAGAATAGGCAATAGTAGCTATAGATTTACGTGAACTCTACGTCCTACGGCAGAATTTCAAATGACAAGCTTCAAACGACAGCGCTTTCTTTAGCGTCGTAGGACAAACTTGTTATTTGTTTATGCGTGAAATTCAGCATGTTGTGTATGCTCCACAGCCGCCAGTCCTGGCTGCATACCCGGACAGGTGGACCACAGCCACCAGCCTGATTTTAAAACAAATAAGGTCAAAAGAAAATTTGTAATATTTCAAGTGAAGTATATCACACTAATATTATAAATGCGAAAGTTTGTGTGTAAATAAGTGTGTTTATTCCCGTTCAACTCTGTAACGGTTGACTGGATTTCGATCAAATTTGGTGTGGAGTTAGAGGTAGCTTATAACCTAGATTAACACCTACGCTACTTTTTATCCCGGAAAAATATTCGGTTTCTGGAGAATAGCGGCTGAAACCGCGGGGCGCTGCCAGTTTCAGAATAAAAACAAGTCTCGTACATTAGATAGATAGATAGATAAAAAAATGGTAGAAGTAGAAGCTTCACTGGGGTATTCTCCGGAGTTTGGGTACATCATGCGAATTTGTGGTTAAACGGGGACTTATAATACCCACGAGATAAAAAAAACACACGATAGGACACGATTTACCGACACTCGTGTACAAAAACGTTTACTTGTTAGAAATAATAACACACTAATGATTGCTCGAAAGAACTCGAGTTTAGGAAAACAATGCAACATGACGAGATGAGGTTTTCACGCTACGCCATTGGCTAAATACACAAACTGTTGAGTCAATATTTAAGAGGAATAATAATATGTGAGGCGGTCTTAAACGACACATTACAATGCCATTGTCGTCTCCACGACTCTCGGTCTATCAGCGACATCCCTAACTAATTAACGTATCCAAAGCTAAAACCGTCAAGGCTAGCCAACGGAATTACCTGACACAGTTCTTGCCTGCATGCGTTTTAAACCAAATTAGCATGCATTTACTAAAAAAGTACGATGAGGAAAACACTAGTTGAAGCGATATCATACATCCGAATGAACATATGTTTAGTTACTAATAAATAGAGACTTTCGCTGCGTCGCAATAGAGACAGTTTAAGCATAACTGCCCTCGATAAATACCTACAGGCGTGAAAGACGAAAGTGATCGCTTTGTCACTTTCGCACTCGTTAGGTTATACGAGTATGTAAGAGCGGCCCGCTACATAGGATGGTTCAATCGTGACGTCAATCTGGAAAATGTAGGTTTCTCATAACAAGGGCTTCACGATTTGTCTTAGTTTAGGAGTCATGTTTTTTTAAATATCTGAAGGATTTTCCATGAGCGGCTTTAAAAAATTCTAACACTTTTTTGGGTGGAATATAGGTATTTGGCGTATTTTCGTAAAGCTTGACGTAAGGCTCGACAAACCTAAATTTTTCGGATTGATGAGTGCGGACCTGAGCACAGAAGAGATTTTTTTTTCTCTTTTCTGTGGGCCTGAGCTGGCGGAGTTTTTTTTCCATGATGCCTATTGGCCATGTTGCGATTTTACAGTACCACAGTAGTGTGCGTCATGATTTTACAAATTTTCCGCATTCTTACCTACTACTATTCCTCATGTTGCATATTACTCTTTTCTTAATTATCGTCAAATTCGGTTCAGCCGTTGAGTCGTGATCAAGTGATAAACAGACTGCTTCATTCACATGTAGGTATAGTATTGGAGATATGTATCACTGTAAATTGTGACTCATAATCACAGAATAAGTAAAAGTACAACTCGCAAATCTCTACAAAAAGTAGCGTCAAATTAGACAAAACCATACAAAACAATGTACAGAGCGACCATTCTATCTCTACAGTTGACCAACTGATGTAACTAAAGTTTTCCACGGGAGGCTACAAGCTTAGTTCAGAAATAACGATGGTGACTCCCTCACTGAATTCAGAAGTTGGGCGTAATGGACATTGTACGCAGCTAATTAACTATGATACCACTAAACACAGGGATAACCCACTGATATAAGTATCCGCCAACTACAAAAACTTTGTTAGGCAAGTAGGTGATTAGTTGATATTTATTCTTAGGCTGAGGTTTCACTAAGCAGCGATTGGGAAGGAGAAATAAACGTAAATATTTTGAGAAAAACATACTTAGCTAAAAATATATACTTTCCCGTGTTGGTGTAAGAGATGGCTTTAGTGGGCGCTAAACAAAAAATCAACTAAACCAGGAAATCAATTAAAATTATGTGCTATTAAAATTATTATATTATGTTATGCTATCCTAGGAATTGTATTATATTACCTAAGAGTAATAATAACTAGAATTTATATTAGAGAAAAGGAAACCTAGTGAAATCGAGGTCTTTTCAATGTTTTTTTTTATCAAGTGAAAAATAATTAATTAGTGTAATTTAATTTGTTTTCCCCTTAGCATCATTAACTAAGGCGCACCATACACCAAGCACACATATGTGTGCTGTAAGACATTACGTAGCACACTTTTTGTCAAAATGCGGTGTTTTGTTTATTAAAGCACTCGTATTTAAATGTAGGTCTACGATAAATGTGTTGTGCGGTATACAAAACTTGTAATTTTGGTGTGTGGTGCGCCTAATAGGGTGCCCGGAATAGAACAATTACTATTTTTTTCTATTACATAATCTTCTTAATCCCTTACTTATCGCAGGTTGCGTCCCGAAAAAAAGTAGCAGAGTCATAGGATTCCTCTTTTTGACGATTAACAGTGACAAAGGTCTCTTACTAAGAAAGTCCATCGGCATAATCAGCCCCATTCGACTTCTCCACATAGCGATGGTATTCGTAGCTCAGTGTTTTGCGCGTTCGGCGAATTTCTTACAATGTCACTAAGATAGGAATATACATTAATGCGTGGTACAGAGATCATGTTATGTGTAGATAATTTTTCCACCTTATAACCCTCGTTTTTATGTGATTGAGATACGTTTTACTAGGAAAACTGACGTGGTCTTGACATTTTTTTTTTTTTTTTTGGTAAATGTCACCGAATGTGATCGCAACTATAGTCGGAATAGCCGACTCCATTTAACGTGAGTATTCCCGTTTTACTAAAACAAAATGAGATACCTTTTACACGTGCCCGCGTGCATGTGCGTTTGCACGCGTTCGAGGCGAACACCGGTCAGAGTGCCGAGAGCGAGTTTTTGTAATTTCGTTTACCTATTCGATCGCTTTTACGTTAACTATGATTTGTATGAAGTAGGAGTAGTGCCATCTAGATGACGCTAGACGGCGCAAAATACAAACAACATATATACTATACATACATACTGTAGATTCTATGGGTGGTCACCGGCCGATATATGTCGAGAAAAACACTCTTGAGGCTTCATTATTATAATTGCACAAGTTGACACAGATTTAGTAGCTTTTGAATGTATTTTTAGGGAAATTATAGGCGCGGTGCGCGACAGCACACCCGCTCGGTTTCCCAGCGGATTTTACACAAATGGCCGCGCCAAGTGCGCGACCTACCCTCCGTTACATTTTAATCTACCTACAAATAGAAACTAAGAGCGCGTCGCTAACACATACATACTAACTTTCAAACAAAAATTCAAAAGTATGCACAGAACTGCCAAAATACGTAATGTACGCGAGAAACACAGGCTGAACGTTACAACAAATGAGATCTTTAATGATTGAGATATAGGTGAGAATAAAATAAACACATTGCGTGGAACGCATCTACCGGAAAAGGGTGTGAGGTAATGTATAAAAGTGTTCCAGAATAAGCAACAGTGACGTCGATTCTGTTGTACCACTCATTAAACTAAACAAATGTGACAGGACTAAAATTATCTGTGTCGCATTTAATTTGTATATGAGAAAAGTGATGGCAATGATTTTGGAGCTGTCAAATTTAGTTTCACACATTGTGTACTTAGCGAGTGTCAAATAGTGTACCTATTGCAATATTTCAAGTGAGATCCAATATTTCATAATTAAAACAAGGCTAAATCATAGTCTAACTCAAGCAAAGTAAGTTACAGTCAAGTCCACGTCATGCCTCAACAAAGTGGTTGAGTATTTACTAGGAATTATGGAAACAACAAAACAACGAAAGCGGAAAGCCGGAAGACGAAGCGTAGGCAGGCCTCCCACTAGGTGGACCGACGACGACATTGTGAAAGTCGCGGGCAACCGTTGGATGCAAGTGGCACATTGTCGGTCGCTGTGGCGGTCTAAGGGGGAGGCCTATGTACAGCAGTGGACGTCTTCTGGCTGATAATGTATGGAAACAACACAAAGAGTTACGTTTCACAACATTACACAATTCACCAACATTCGAGCATCATCACGAAAAATTAATGAAAAAAAAAACCGAAAAAACACAAGTTTTGGAATAGAATACAATGACGCGCCATGACTTCTTCACGTTTCCGCCAAATCATGAAAAGCGTTTAGAAAATTTTACAACAAAATTGACACCAGTGGCTGATTTTATTACAGGTCTATGCAGTTATTTCACGCAGAGCCGCGTCACAAAAACCTACCAAGAATGTATTTGTCTGATAGGTTTAATCTTAGATATTAAATGATTGAGTACCAATTCTCGCGACTGAACTGATGACGTAGACACTTTAATTGATGGATTTCCCGTCAAGATACTAACATTATTCCAGGAGATTATATTTATTATGAAATAGTGATCCTTATTTAAATTTTTGTGTTTATTCGGAAAGTGCTACGAAACTTCGAAAATCGGAATTACGTTACTCCGAAAGTACTTTATTTCGAAATACGCTGCTCCGAAAGTTCAGTATTCTAAATCACGATACTGTTTGAGTATTGGCTCCGTGAGCTTCCTTACGTTTCCTTCCAGCCGCATTGCTACGGCGTAGCGGCGTAGCAATGGGACTACGAAACTTGTAGCGCCAATCCTGTCCGGCGCCAATGTAATTCCTACGTATATCACACTAATACTAGTAGTTTGCAGAGAACCGAGACCTCGCGATCCCTATATTTTCACAACCCCTGGACCGATTAATCTCATATTCGAACTTTGGATTATATTGAAATGAACTACTTGCCTACAAAATTTCATGAAGATCGGATCAACGGTTCGCAAGTTATCATCGGACAAACAAAACACACAAACACATACATACAATCATACATACAAACGCCGATTTGTCCCAGTAAACTCTGAGACCTTCGCTTCGCTCGGTCAATTATAAATTCGAAAGTTTGTGTAGGTTAGGTGTGTAAGTGTGTTTCTTCCCGTTTAGCTCTGTAACGGCTTAACGGATTTGAATTAAATTAGGTATGGAGGATGCTTATACCCTGGTTTAACACATAGGCTACTTGTTATCCCGGAAGATTATTCGGTTTCTGTAGAATAGCGGGTGAAACTGCGGGGCGCAGCTAGTATTTCATATAACCGCGTCCTAAATTCTGATCCTAACTAACTAACTACTAACTATTATAACTGCAAATGTAACTGTCTCTCTGTATCTCTCTCTCTGTCTGGGTGTTTGTCGCGTTATCACGGCTAAACGGATCTACCTGATTTTTTGCATAGATATAGCTTAAGGGTAGGAGACGGACATAGGCTACTTTTTTTTATTGTACCACGCGAACGAAGTCGCGGGTAACAGCTAGAAAATATATAAAGTTTTATGATGTGACACCGATATCTATCATAATGTACATTTAAGCATGACTCTACTTCTTCTAGTGCTACCTTTGGTCCGCGGTTAAAACAGCAATTTCCACGTAAAATTAAATAAATAGTAACATGTCTTTCATAATGCCATTTTTTTTCTAAATTCAATTAAGATTGGTTTAGCCAATTAGACAAGAAAGAGACAGATAGATATCATAATTTATTAGTGTGTGCTTGACTTATAATTGTACATTCTTCATCAGCGGCGCCTGTCAGGAGTTTCTCTGCGCGATTTGTTATACAGGGTTGTTAGGAAAGGGTATTCTAAGCTGAAAGGGACTCATAGTAGTCATGATTGTGAACAACTTTTACTATGTAACCAACCTTAAAAATCGAGAAAATAAAATTGATTTTGACTGATTGATTGAACAGCGATATAAGGATTGTTCTCTTAGTAAAAGTTGTTCACAATCATGACTACTATGAGGCTTAGTATAGCCTTTCCTTATAGCTGTATATAGGAATCTATATAGCGTAGAGACTACTGTATTTAAGATACCTACATATATATGTTAGTATGTAGGTATTCCCACTAGGTGGACTGACGACATTGTAAAAGTCGCGGGCAACCGGTGGATGCAAATGGCTAGTAATTGTCATTCAGTGTTCTCAGGGGGACCTGAGAGCACCATACCGAACGACCTCACGGCTTATGTCCAGCAGTAGACGTCTTACGGCTGATGACGATGATGTAGGAATCAAAATAACAGACAGTTATAAAAAAAATTAAGTACTCATTTTATTTTCACCTTTTAAAACGAAAGTAGAAAAATTTACACTATTCATGTCCATCGCTAAGCTTCTTAAGCTTGGGTTCTATATACAAAATTAAGGAAATAAATACTTAAAATTATGAGAAAATAAATACCTAATTAAACCTGAATTCCTCTGTGCCTTTGGCACTACAGACTAGCGACAAATCCGTCTAAACAGGCGACAAATGCAGTTAGTGTTACCAGTAAAAATGTATAATAAATAAACTTATCTAGAAAAAGAGAGCTGCGTACAAAAGTCGTATAAGTATGTACACTTTCAAATAAATAAGTTATCGCTTGACTAGAAGCAAATACTTTAAAATCTACAATTAAACGCTTAAATAATTATTCCTAAATAGTAACTAATTGGAATTAGAATATCATAATTATCACAATTTAGGAATTGCGCAAATTAAATTTACGCCATCAAAATTATAACTAAGGTCTTGCGCTAATTTAAAAGTTGGGGTAGAGGCGAAAGAAGAATTGATACGAGATCGTGTTCTAGTTAATAATTTGACTTTAAAAAACTCGAAATAACTGGTGTCACTCGACATCATTGTTATTTGTGTCGCGAAATTCCACTGTCCGTTCTGTAATAATTATTATAATAATAGGGCTTACTTTCAATTTTTCTTTCGCCTCCACCACGACGCTTACACAATTAGCGTCGCGCCTCACACATACAAAATACTGAACAGTGATGTCACAATAAATAAGAGCATATTTACAAACCCTTATATACAATACAAAAGCTAATAATATTAGAGTTTCAAAAATTAAGTACATTAAAACCAAAAAGTCATGGAACAAAGTAGTGAAGATTCTACTCACAGCACCTTTTGGCCCCATATTCTTAAGCTAATTAAATAAATTACTTATTTCTATAATACTGCTCAGATTCGAGGGCTAACTTAAGACTAATAAGACACATTACTCAGTCCCTTGTTTACGTATACTGTCACATTACAACCGTCTCAAGACTCTAGTTTTCACAACATTTGCATAATTACAACCGTTTTCTAGACTGTTTTTATAAATTGTGAAGTAAGAGCATTATCTTCATCACTTGTATGTAATAACACAAGACGTGAGCTATGGCTGGGAAAAGTCTTGTTAGCTATTTAGATCTTGCATTCTAATTGTTTCGTTCGGTCGAACCGACGCCCATTTCTTGAGGCATGTCCTTGTCATTTCAGCTGAAGTGCTTCCCAGTTAAGTTGTAGCACAAGCGTGCTGAATTCTCGTGCTTCTCGCGATTGGCTGTAGGAATTGCAACCGATGCAGTGGAGTTGTAGCACTACCCAGTTGAGTTTTAGCACTATCCGATTGAATCGTAGCACTAACTTGTTGAGTCGTAGCCGTAACACTACTTTGCTGGGCCGTAGCACTACCTTGTTGAGTTGTAGCACTAATCAGTTGTAGTTTAGCACAAACAGTGCTCAGGCATTTCACTCTTGTGCAAGTGCTGGCGTTGCTTATACGTGCATCCTTCGACGCTCTTCGCAGATACACTTAGATCGATTCCACCTCAAATTCTGGTTCCGCTGTAACAAGGAAAAATAATTTGCTGATTTTTGTCTATAATCATATGTATACCTAAGGTAACCAATAGGTTTTGAAAAAATTGCATGTTGTATTGAATAATGTGCGTATGAGATTTATTGGATTATCAGTTCTCATTTATTATATGGGCTAGGAGTTATTTTGAAGTTATTTTTCCTGCCCACTCTTAGCTGGCAGAACTATAATATAGGTCTATTGCAATCTCTGCCAATAATAACTCAAGCATTGAGTGAAAAAGTCGTCTAAGATGCAATAGTTAATATAAGACGCAGGCAATTTTTTTTTTAATTCATTCCAAAACGCCACATGCACAAAAACTTAAAATTAAAAATAAAACACGGAAAGCTAAGTTCACAAGACAATGGATGTCAATGCAGTTAGAGGCTGTGTAGAGTGAGGTGTAGGACTACGCTGTGAAATGCATTAGGAAGTTGCTAAATATGTAAGCCAAGAGGACGAAAAGACTAAAGGCTTGTTATAAATTGCTGGGAGATTAATAGATTTGTTTGTTTTCTACTATCGATTTCGTGTAACTTTAGATTGCAATGCTGGTTATGTTCAAATTAAGTTGACTGAAATCACGGATGCTTCAGTCACTTAATTTATAAAACTGTTATTGATAAAAACAAAAGCAATTAATATTATATTAAAAAATGACTGGCAAAAGAGGCTCTAATTTAACCAGAAACTTAAGTTGATTATGAAAAATGTTCGAAAACAGAAAGAGTTAGAGCGCTAATGAAATTTTTTGAAGGTTTGGGTTTAGCCGGAAACTAAAAAAGAAAAGTAAGTGAAATATTAGTAGACTTACTTTGCAGCGAACACAAAAGAAGGCAAAGTTATTAGGTATCTGAGAGAAGTGTTAAATAGCGTTTGCTCTAAGAGCATGCAGTGCGGACAGGGTACAGTGTGCATACGACATCCATGGTCTTACGAACCTTTCTGAGACAATCTCTCCTCTCCTCCGTGTTGGGACATTGGCAGGAACACTTACGGGGTACGTACACCCGCGGACTGGCACAGTCGCCGGCTTCTTTGTTGCAGCAACCACAGCTGACATGTTCTTCAACCGGGTACGTCGCGCAGGTCTCTTTTCTAGTTTCAGCGTTGTATATTCGAACCTGGAACGAAAATTTTTCATTAGAAACAAAATGTATGGTAAGAAAAATAAAGCATGTCCAAACACTGCTGAGTTTCTCTTTAAGGTTTAGAGAAAACTTGGATTTGTATATGATGTTTCGTGTTTCAGATCTACCCGCGGGTCGAGTCAGTCAGAGTGTGATAATTATGTATGTAAATGCTTATACTATCACAGTCGCGGCTCGTGTCGCGTGACTCATCAAAACGTTGCGGAACTAGACTCATACATGACAGAATTATACACGTGAAACGCTGGAGGATCTTAAAGCGATTTACTGAGCTAAAACGAAAATAAGTAAATGCGTATAAAGTTATGTCATTAGATCGCTGTTCGTTGCGCAAGTGAGCACACAGAGAAGTGTGTCAAGGGTACTGACAATGTAGATAAGACGGTAATCACTGGTATGTAGTTAGAGCTCGTGGCGCACTTCAACTAGCGCCTGTACAGATCAGCGAAGACAAGCGACGTTTGTTCCGGTCTACTCTAGGATGGGTAGCCGGTGGCATTTACAAGAATACTATCGTATCAGCTGATAACCTAAACTATACAAGTTATATGTTCGAGATAATTAATCTTTAGGCCATTTGGTGCTCATAACATACTCTATAAGTAGATATGTTAATTGATTCTAGGGACCTACGAATATCAACCGGGATATCTAGTGCTATCATCTCGTAGGGTTATCCCTTTACTCACCGGTATATGTCGAGTAACGGTTTCGGTTGCGACGCACGAGCCCGCATTGTCGAACTCGCAGAGCCCCACGCATCGCTTGAGCCACACCGCGCCAGGGCTCACCTGTGGGGAAACACACTCGTTAACATCACAATGCCTTCAAGCCGGATTTTCACACGCTAATCACTTTTATACGTACACGCGGATGTAAAACTAGAAATTACTAATTTTAATATTCAAATTATTGCCGACTCGAAATTACTTGAGGATCGCTCAAGACAAGACATAGGTTAGGATTGGGATGAGTTGGGTTTACCCAACCGCAACCGTTTATGGTGCTTCTACCCAGCACTGGGTGGGATCTGTCTGATTGATGATGATGGAACACGTTCTTATTTGTGTTGTGGGTTTTTGGTACTGAGTTTAAATCCTGCTTAGAGCACAAAAGAGCGCGTCGCTCCATATCCGCCTTCCTAATTCCTGGCAAACGCAGTTGCGTAATTAAAGGTAGTGACGAAAATGTAATAATTTGTCTAGTTCCGTTTTGAAGATTAGCAATGATACAGATCTCAACCGATTAAATGTAATTTTCGTCACATATTAAATTACGTCAATGACAAATCTTAGATAACTTTTTTAATTTCGCATAATGAGTAATAGGCGCCGAGTGTATCATGTGAGATTGTTGGCAGTTTGCTTAATTCTACTGTCGTAGGCGCAGATATTCCAGATCTTATCGAATACAGATATTTTCTCTGCAAGTGGGTGGCGACCTTAAGACTTAAAACATTTATTGTACATAGCCGTGATGATATTTTGTCATTAACAGTCGTCATTTTAGATAATGCTGGGTTATATTGACCGAAAGTGATTTGCCAGTTTCTTTTAATATTGTGAAACAGGCCAACAAACTGTCAGGGCCATTAAGTAGGTAAATGAGTTCACGAGTTATTTGAAAGACAGTGGTTGAATAGTAATGGGGTCATAATATAAAAAAATATTGCGCTTTTAAATTAAGTATTTTAGATTCCAATTAGCAAATGGAACTTATTGCAAGTAATAATCTTCGCATTAATTAACTAACTACTATTTTGACGAAACTGTTATTTAGTGAAAATGAATTAATAAATTTTAAGTCAACCAGTCCCATATAAATACATATATAATACCGAGAATAATGATGCTTATGAACTAGGATCTATTTAATAATTGTTGATAAGGTCAAGGACAATATTTGTGATATTTACCTCTTCGTGAGGAGCTTTGGGTTCTAAATGAACGAAGACATCTCTTGGTGCTCCACATCGTGACTCTTCTATTATCTTCTCCCTCTCTATTCCTCTATCTCCCGAGCAGGCAACTGGGGACAAATAAGAACTTTGTTATTGCAACTTTCTGTTAACTTCTATTTTATGTTAGGTATGAGTTGAGGGTTTTTTTTTCCAAACGTATAAATATGGATAAATAATTAAAAAATGCTGTCCTTTACGTGATCTTTGACCGCACCATCGATAACCATCAGGTGTGTTGGTCGTCGACTCAATAATAATTCCAGAAACCAAAAAACTTTGCTCGCAAGCTTAATATTAAAAAAATAGTAAATAAAAAATTAGTTTCAAGGTTCACTCATAAAAAATAGAGTTATCAATGCGATCACTTAAGTGGAACTAGAGTTGCATCATAAACTTTCACTTATCCAATAACTGTAATCCATCTCCATATTCACCTTTTGTGTATTCACCTTTGGTATTCCTATAGTCCCGTTCCGTAAGCTTATGCGGGAACTTGGGGTGATGGGGCTTACGCGCCGCCACCACCGCCAAAAGCATCACTAAGCACAGAATATACTCGTATTTTGCCATTATAACTATCACTATCTTTTGAACGTCACTATTAAACTTTAATCACTTAATTTATTCACAATTGTCTTCTCTCTCAATTTCTTATGTTATCACTGTTATCAATTGTCACAGGTAGGAGCCCGTTATCACAATCTCTGTTTGATTCACGTGTTGCTTCTTCAACGGTCTGTTGTGTTCTGGTCGGTGTGGCCGAAGAGTTGTATTATAAAGCTATCCTGAGTCAACACCGCACACACCCGCTACTCCGCCGCGTCACGACTCTGACGTTGCATGTTTAGACAGGTGACGGCAGCTACGTCACACAACGTGCTACTACGGAATCGCCTTCGGGGAACTTTTTAGGGATGCAGCTTTTCGTTTCGCGGATTTCTTATCCTCCTTTCAAGGTATAGTGTACGCTTAAGCTTATAAGTCTATGCTTCTAGGTATATTTCACGTTTTGTAGAAAAATACATGGTCAAATCACACGTCACCACGGACTTTAGATTCATTGTTAAGTACTTTCTTATCGCATATAACAAGATTTTCGTGTAACATTTGATTTCCGATAATCGCATTATTATGTGACAAAAATATAATTGGAAATCCCAATTGATTTTTAATCGCAATATAATCGCATACCAATGAAAATATTGTATAGCAATGAATTACAGATAACGGGCCCTTCTCTAATATGATAACGAGTGTCACACTGCGATAAGGATCGGTCGCGGCGGTGCCGGTGGCGGCGCCTCTGATTGATAACCTAATCTCTTCATAAAACAATTGACAGATTAAATCAGCACACGCAGGCGTTTAGCTAATACAGAAGGAATTTATGCGTCCGATTTTGTAAATAGTTTGATTGCCTCATCAAAAATATGCTTATATTTGGTGATAAGCGCGATTTAATGATACCCCTATCAGATTTTACTTCCACGTAATGCTAGGTCGTAAAAACACCAGCTTATTTATGCGAAAATTTCAACTAAACAAGTGCTTACAGCCATTCTTCGTAGGTACGTAGTACTAGTATAGCTTATTATATTAAATTTATGTTATAGTACCTATATCCTATATATATATATAGGCCCCTATTTTTCCTGGTCACGCTAGAACTTGAGAAAGGCTGGACCGCTTTTATTGATTTCTTTTTTGTTGTGTTCGTAATTGTGAGGACGAGCTTCGCGGGCATCAGCTAGTATTTAATAAATAGTTCAATAATTACTATTATGTTATCTTCAGTTACGCGTTATGCATAACTTTGATAACACGATCTAGTCAATGTTTGAATTAATTAAATTCCTTTTACTTTTCTACGTACCTAAAGGTATCTACCGTATTTTTCGTCTTTAATATTTACAGCATCATGTATTACCTTTTACGCCGCTGGATTAAATACGCCAATGGCTCAGAGCCATGCTCCGATTCTTTTTGACTAGCGTCGTGGTTCAGTGGGAGGATTTCCACTCTCTGAGCTGTAGTTTGTGGGTTCGATTTCCACCCAGGACAAAAATTTGTGAGATGAACATGGAAGTTTGTTATTTGTCTGAGTGTATTTATGTATGTATTTACAAAAAAATATGTATTTATGTATTTTATCAGTTATCTGGTTCCCATAGTACAAGATTGCTTAGTTTAGGGCTAGATGGCGCTATATGTAAAAAGATCCACCAATATTTATTTATATTTATTTATTTACTTCATGGAATTCTATAATAATATGATAGGTTTATAATGTGATAATTATTTGGCCGAGATAAGCACCAGTCCTTTGGTCGTTTGTTCTTTCTACTAGCCTCTTGATTATTACTCAACACAATTATTAATTTCAGAGAAAGAGCTAATTAACGCTGAACTTTCAACTTTTGTAGGGTTATACTTTTTTACAATAGTTCCGACGAAGTGTTGGCATGAAATATGAAAAGTTCTAGGAAAGTCGGCGTCACGTTTCAAACCGGGTGTGATGTCATAGTGACTGGCGGAATTTGGAGCACCCTCGACCGCCGAGACCCAGTTAGCAGTTAGTTTACACCTGATTGAAATGTTTGCAGTTCAAATCATAACCAAACACTTGCGAGGTCTGGTTATAAGTCAGTGTCGCCTATAATTATATCGCATAATGATGTTGTAATTTGGTCGGCTAAACTTTGACCTGTCATTATATTATTTTGTAATGTTTTTTTTTTAAATATTGGTTACAGAAATTGGAGCACCGGGCTTACAACCGAGTATATAAGTATTTTGAATTTCAACAGTTTAAATCCACTAAATCGGAATCTTCCTGAAATATTGTTTAGTATCATTATGCTCAGTAATTTGAAGGAAGAATAATGTTGCAGAGAATAGGGATTTGGTTCATAAGCCTTTTGGCATGGACTGGATCCACGGAGAAGTCAACTGCCAGGTGTGTCCGCTTGTTTGACTATTCATTTATCACAGTTCCGTTCATGAATGAACCTGTCAATTAGTTATTCACAGTATTGTCGCCAGACGTTGCGTATTGGCCTTGTCTCTATATTCGAACTTTTTTACCTTTGCGTAACATTCTGTGAATTACCTGATGAATTTTGAGACAAGGTAATGTCGGTTTCTTTCCTGGTAAATTAATTATGGTATGATCTTACGAAAGCCAAAGACGTAGAAGAAGGTATTAAACGGCTAAACTGATCTCAATAACGTTTGGCAAGAAGTAAGTTTAATTTATGAAAACAGACCAAGAATATTTTTTTTCTGAGGAGAAAAATCTAGTGAAAAATCCTGACAAACTCTTCTTTTACCTCTTCTTGAATCCTGTCCATCCGGTACGATTGCCTGGAAGAGATAGCACTTGAAAATATTTCTATCATTGTTCTAATAGGTTTAGACATTATGGATTAGTATTTAAATTTTTTATACATAAGGTAAGCCTATAAAATTATTTTTATTTTGCTGGCTAATTTTGCTTCGCAGTACAATAAAGCTAAGAATATGAATATGTGTGTGTATCTGTTTGTGAATTTTACCTACATCTACTGTAACACCTGCGACGACGAACACATAATTATCATTTAACTTAAATTATGTTATCACATTTACGACAATTGATGTCTTTGTCGATATAATAAATTTCTGTAAACCTAAACCTAATGTGTTATGGTTTTGAGATAAAAATTATTATTGTCCTATTATTATTGTTTTAACTTTGTTACGATATGAGCAAGTCGCTAACCTGATGTTAAGCTTCACGCTTGCCCATAACAGTTCAGTGCCACCCAGAGTATTGAACTTCAACAGTTCAAAACCATGCGCGGCAATGCACTGCGTTCGTCACTCTGAGATATTAGAAGTTAAATCTCTTCAAGCCCAGTAGTTACGCTGGGGACATTGCCCTTCAATCCGGAATACAATAATGCTTACAAACTACTGCTTAGCGGTTGAATAACTGGCAAAGGTGTGGTACTTCTTAAGGCGCACTCTGAAGAAGAGCCCTACCATTACAAACCACCCTCCACTATCTCTCGACCACCACTTGATGGCACTATGACTTAGGAAACGAAACGTGGCGTCACGTAGGTTAAAGCAGCGCCGCCGCCCAGTTGTGACTACTTGTTTTGTATATAAATTAGGCTAACAGCCCCTGCTGTACGTATACTCTCTCCCAAGCTAAGTTCAGTGCCACCCAGAGCTTAGAACTACAACAATTGTTGCAACATTGATGCAATAAACCCTTACTGCAGTTTTCGTCTTCACCACACACGCCATGCCTAATTATCTATCTCAGTGAAGTATCCTTTTAGAAGGATAACTGTGGAGAAGTCGATCGCCAAGACGTCCGGTTTCAGCAGAGACGCGGGCAGCCCCTTGCCACGCTCGCATCGCACATGGCAACAGACGTGCGCGGAAAACCCGAGAAAGTGAATGGTGCACTGTTCAGTGCACTGCACTTGGCAAAACCTCCCCGCGTGCGAAGTGCGTAAACACCGTGCATCAGTACAGCAGGAAAATATATGTGATCTCATTAGGGTTTACTTTACGCTTAAGGGTGAATCTTAAAATATATTTAGCTCCGTGTCAGTTGGTATACCTATACGATGTTAGGATGATGATGTTATCTGATGTTAATTATGTGATGAAATTTTCTGTTTTTATTAAATGCATAGAGCTGCATATTTTTCTTCCAGTAGATAATGCTTGTTTATCAAAGATATTTTTGATAGAGCTAAGTAATAACTGATAACCAGTCAAAAGTTAATTCAAAAATAGTTTCCTTAGTTATAAAAAAAATTAGAACTTCTGTTGCCTTACTCTACCTAAAACTTGTTCTTTATTGTGCGGAGTCAGAATATACTTATAACTTTACTTACATACTATCTTTTATTATATTATAATGACTGACTAGTATAATTACTTACTACTAACGATATCTATTAAAAAGCTAGATTATCAGTTTTTTTTTTATTTAATGTTATTTTTTTTTGTGTCGCTATAATTTTATCAATAAAATATTTTGTATTATTTAAAAAAAAGCTACTTAAACGCTCATATTATTGCGACACTAAAAAAAAATATGACGTCTATAATAATATTCTACCATACCTGCCTAGGATTCCACGTAGAATTTATAACCAAATACACACAAATATAAAAAAAATACCTAAACTCATTTCACGCATTTAACAAACAACTCGCTCAACAATTAATTATTGTCGTAAGACAGCAAATTCGTGAAGAAGGTCATTTGCAATAAATGTTAATAATGTAATAACTAGATACCTACCTACTTACAGCATTTATTTTTATTTAAATTAATTAATACGACGACGCACACCTATCTTTATAAGCTAAATTATGTTATCACATAAGTGACAATGTTGTTTTTGTTGATAATAAAGTTCTTTAAACCTAAACCTAACGTATGATGCCGTGGCCACTCACAACGGACAACTAACACCCACAGCAGATATTTGAATCCATCATTCAGATCATATTCCCCGCTAAGAATCAAGCCCGGGACCATCCTAATAACGCAGGTAGACGCGCTAACACCACGGCCATAGCTGAGCATAGGCGAACCGGCCCATCGCCCGCAGCGTAGCACTTAAAGTAAGCCCCTAGTTGAATTAACGCCATGAATTATATAGTAAGAAAATCCAACTAATTGACAATTATAAAATAATACAATGACACGACACGACTTCTTCACGTTTCCGCCAAAAAACTCCACTTATATATATATAATTACACTATCATGAATGTGTCCTGGATTTTGTATTCTATTGTATCAAAATAATATGGAATAGGATCGCTGAATTAATCTTGTGAAAGAAAAGAGCCTCGCTGATCGACTTCTTCCACGTGTAGATTGGTCCACGCTACGCCACTGGCTACCGCACTAAGCCAGTCTACTGGCTACGAGACAGTGGTTTATTTGCCACAAAAACAAAACAAAATACAAACAAAACTTAAAACATAAATAAAAATAAATAAAAGTAAGTAAGGTCGTCAGTGAAGTAAATGCATAGGTACATAGCTTTTTCCTACCGATCTCAACACCTGGAATCTCAATCTCTTGAATTCTTCAAAAATTGGGGTATAGATAAAACAGTAATACAGTACTTCAGTGGCGCAATATTATCATAGATAAGCGTCGGTGACCAAAATGATGGAACACGATTTCTTGAATTTTCTGATAAAACCTATTATATCAGTTGTTACATCTAGTCACGCAAGTAGTTTAAAGATATAACTTAGCGGCTGATTCAACTATATCAAGAGGTGAAGTCGTGAAAGCAATGATTCATAAGCAAGTTGTAGAATATTCACCAGTTTTTAAAATATTGTTACATATCCAATCTTCAGTCAAAAGTCCAATGATATGTAAGTACTTCAGATTGCAAAAGTTGATTAGGTTTGTGAATTTTCACGTGTTCTGTAATAACTAGGTACTTATTCGTATTATAAAGTACGTTTTTATAACCCTAGTAAGTATTGTTTGTTTCAGGCGTAACTTTGCGGAAGTTCATTTTCAAACTGTGTCTAAAATAACCAATCTGTAGTGTCATTCCGCTACAACGTCGCGTACAATTAGAATAAGGATCAATTATTTGTTTTTTACCTTATATTACATTACATCATCAGCCAGAAGACGTCCACTGCTGAACATAGGCCTCCCCCTTAGACCGCCACACCGACCGACAATATGCCACTTGCATCCACCGGTTGCCCGCGACTTTCACAATGTCGTCAGTCCACCTAGTGGGAGGCCTGCCTACACTTCGTCTTCCGGTTCGTGGTCACCACTCAAGAACCTTTCTTCCCCATCGGTTATCGGTTCTTCGAGTGATGTTGCCTGCCCATTGCCACTTCAGCTTGCAAACTCTGAGAGCTATATCGGTGACTTTGGTTCTTCGGCGAATATCCTCGAATATATTTTCGGTAAATATATTTTTACCTTGTATTTGTTTAAATTAATATTTTGAATAAAAAAGTTACATATAACCTGAGTATATAGATAAGAAAAATATTACAATTTTGAAATGATTATAATAGAGCAACACCGCTCTTTTTCTTTATAACATTACTATTAGTACTCACGGGATATTTACCACGGTTATTGTTTTTGTTGAGTTCCCGATATTTCGGCACAGTTGCATGCGCCATGTTCACGGGTAGACTGAAGATGCGGGTGGATGATAAAAAAGTTACGAAATTTAGGAGCAGACAAACCGATCTACCCCCTTTCTCAGTCTTTTGCTACGGGTACCACTGGTACTAGAACTCGATTGCAACTCTCGACAATACACACTCACAGTATCACTACGCATTGTATTTTGGTCACATTGTGGACGCGTACCTTTACAATTCATTGTCACCCAGAATGTTGAACTTAAACAGCTCATAACTCTGCCCTGCGCGGCAGTGCATTCGTCAGCCTGAGGTATTAGATGCTAAAACTCCTTATGTCCATCGCAGTAATTACGCTGGAAGCATTGCCCTTCAATCCGGATCAGATTAATGTTTTCAAACTACTGCTTGGCGGTTGAATAACAGGCAAACGTGCGGTACATCCCCCGAAACGATTCGAGACTCTGCAAAAGAGCCCCAAACCACTTAAACTACTTCAAAAAGTGGTTTTAAAGCAGCAATATATTCTGACCCTTGGCCCGTGTCGTCCGTCCATGAGGTGCGACGGTACGAGTTTACTAATCGGTAAGCAATGTCATTGTTTACAAAGCATTGACTCTTGAAATAGACGTTGACGAGAATTTACCGATCTGTCCATGATGATATTAACCTAGAACACCGAGTAGGAAATGTACACAAAAACAACTCTTCGATGCACAACG
This sequence comes from Apocheima hispidaria, assembly GCA_947579745.1. Taxonomy (NCBI): domain Eukaryota; kingdom Metazoa; phylum Arthropoda; class Insecta; order Lepidoptera; family Geometridae; genus Apocheima; species Apocheima hispidaria. The sequence continues at coordinate 15,543,826 of OX388150.1, read as the reverse complement.
CACAATGGCACGACGTAACATCTAATCGTAGGTACGTGAACGTTATGATCCTAAGATTGATCAACCCTCAAAGGTGACCTGAAACTTCGACCAAAGAAAAATGAATGGATGATGAAGACTTTAAACTGAGCGCAGGCTCTAGCCTGCTACTAGAATAACAGATAAATCTGACACTAGTATGAAAATATACTGACAACATTGCTTACAGATTGCAGACAGACTTTTGTGGACCCTTGTACATTGTCACACAATAAAGCATTTCTATTTCTACTAAGTAATGAGAAGCCTACAGGTTGTAGATTAGAGGACCTGATTCTATAAATCTTGAAACAGAAAATTAAAATTGAATCAGGGATTACACAATAGTCTCAGATTAATATCGAATAATTTTCTTTTCAGTTAATAAACAAATTCATTTTTAGTTTAAGATACATTCGTTTTATTAAAATACTCTCTGTAAAGTTAAGGACAAACAATTGATCCTTGTTGCTATTGTACTGGACACGATATTGCAGCGGAAAGACACTACATATTAGATATTATAGACTCCGCATGAAAATAGAAACTCCGCTAGAAAATGAACTTCCGGAAAGTAACGCCTGAGTCTATCAACTATCTTATTACAGGAACTGTTGAACTGTCTTTTTTATATTTTCTTCTCGGAGCATTGAGTGTTTGCCTTAATGGCTCGCCTACGGACTTGTCTATCGTCCATCATAATATTTACAAATTGTCAATAATAACAATCGTTTTCTCTTTCTATTATTATCGATGTTTTTATTGCTGTTTATTTTGTCTGGCGTGAACTGGATTCACAGATTACAGTTCACAGATATTACGTTATATCTAAGTAATTCTGTGCGATGGAATACTCCGCTTAATATATTTTTAATATTTAATCGTCAAACACTTCATTTGTTTTGTGTGACGAGACAAGCAAGACGCTTGCGTGATGATAGGCGCCACGCCTGCTCATAACAGCTCAGTGTTACCCAGAATATTTATATATATATTAATTAAAAAACGGTACAAAACACCAATTACATTAATTAATTAAAGGAACAATTATGATTTATGGTTGTATACATTCAAGTCAAAGTTCATATCAAGTCATATCAAGTCTTCAATATAGAACTTCAACTACTCAAAATCCTGCGCGGAAATGCCCTGCGCTCGTTGCTCTGTAAGATTAGGTCTCATTACTATATACTTACTTATTTATTTATTACGAAATACCTTTTAACTTGTAACGTAAAGCTTCTTCTTGCGGTGGTGTCGTGTGGCGGGTCGCCCTCTTCCCATAAATATGGTTGAGGAGTGCGATGGCTGGCACATGCGTCAACTCGTGAACGGGTGCTGCTTGCGGGAGCTGGACTGCTCGAAGTATATACGCAAATCTATAATAGCACTTAGCTTTGTAATAGTATAAGGATTTGTTGGTTATATTCCTTTCTTTAGTTTTTATATTCAGTTTTAGTTAATAAAAATAATTGTAAAATTTGATAAATGGCACGGACCCCGGAGTCCGGACCAATACTGTATTAAATAAATAAAATAAAATAAACTTTTAACGTTATGTTTTTTGTTTTTACTCAATCCAGAGACTTAGACCATACACCTCAACAAGCTGGACAACGAGGATAAACTCTTCTGATAGCCTACTTGGTAGATGGAAGAAAGCCACGGAATTGTCTATAAATTAGTTATCAAGGTGGCGGCCTATCTACCTATCTACGATAATGCATTTGACCTAGTCGCAATAAAAATCACTGGTACGATGGTCAAAATAATTTTGAGTTGATATACATCGGCTCAGAAAAATGTAGAGCATTTATGGGATATGACATTTCAGCGTATTTCAGGCTGTGTTGTTCAGTGCGTCACCCCACTTGGCACGAGCCGGCAGCCGCGGCCCTAGCCTTCCTAAATCACAATGATGTATCGACACGAACGATGGTGAGTAATCATGTAAATTACTCAAATATTTGGCCGGTTAACCAGCGACTGGAATTAGGAATTTTATGTAAACACTGACCGCGATGGTTCCCACGCTCCAAGCACGCGTTCGCCGGAATTTCACCAAAAATACTCATTACTCAATAGACAGCTATGTATGAAAAGACATGACAAGTTGCTCAAGGAAGCAGACTCGATGGTCGACATTATTTCGGTGGGGTGGGCGAAGAATTTCAAAAATGCGTGATTCTCGCATATGAATTAACTCTAGAGGCCGAAATCTACGTAAAGTCCGAATGTAGAATCGAAATGTCAAACATGATATTGAAAACCACATTTCTCGTGAGAATGATTTTGTTTTCTTCGTGATGGTGTGTAATAGGGCATCGGGTGTAGCGACGATAAAAATAGGGGTGAGTGCCTACTTGCCCCGTTGGCATGAAATTTAATGGTTACTGTTACTGCTTAGGCTGGAAAAACTGTAGAAACCAGTCTATTCAGCATATTTATTCCGATCTGTATGCCTTACCCCCGAATACTGAAACGTTTGTTAACTTTGACAACAGATTAATTCTAATACTGCCTTTGTCTGGCACTAAGCAAATGACAAAGACAGCAATAAATTAATAAAAATATTAATAAATAAATTAATCTGTCGTCAAAGTTAACAAACGTTTCAGTATTCGGGGGTTAAACATGTTAGTTAACATGTTAGGTCTGGAAATCGTACAAAACAAGGGCAGCATGCTACGATATCTAAAGACATGACAATGTGATGGCCACTCTAAACAATTTTCACAATCGCTGCCTCAAAATATTGAACTGAAGAAGTGGTAAGTAAAGTAAACAATGACAAGAAAAAAAAATCTATTTTTTTTAGTTGAAGAAAGTTTGACTTCGTACAATGCAATCGTAATTTTTAGATGATTTCATCTTCTTGTTGCGCAAGATTGGCTTTCCTATCATGTTAGACATGATGAGTAGTGTAGAATGTACGGAATTACCTATTATGAAATTTGGTAATGTCAAGTATACCCATTTACGTCATTTTGTGACTCAACTTTACTATTTATTTTTTTGTTCTTTATATGAGCATTCGTCTTCTTGGAAAAGTTTTGTGATTATCTTGCTACTTTAGTGACCGTAGTTTATATTGTGAATAGGTAATATTATAATATCTAAAATAAATCGAAAATAACATTATTTTCTTTATTTCTTTCTTTCAAATTAATAATAATAGATAAACAATTATGTACCTATGCAGTCACGAGTGTATAGTCAATGATCAATAAAAGGGGCTCAAAACCCCTTTTAAGGTTTGCTGACGGAAAAACAAGAAAAAATGACCAACCATCCTAAGTAGTTCCAGTTTTGTTGTAACTCTTCTTCTTTCTGTATCTGCGTTAGATGGGCTGATTATCCTAATCAGCCGGCGCCAGGAGTTTCTGCTGTAATTGGTTGGCATTGCCTGCGCTTGTAACTCTGAGATATTAGATGTTAAATCTCGTTAAGTTCCCAAATACGCTGCAGGCAACATTGCTTATCAATCCGGAACACAGTTTACACACTACTGCTTAGCGATTGAATAACTGATAAAGATGTGGTACTTCCCCAGGCGGACTCTGTAAAAGACTCCTTCCACTAATATTGTGGTCAAGTGCCTATTCTGTCATACTTAAATAAACCTCCAGAGACACCAGCTATTTGTACACCGGAGTCAGAAAATTCCTTATAACGGTTTAGAGTACATGGCCTGTGGTCCTTAGCATTATGTTTTTTGAGGTTCTACCCAATGTAGTGTTCTATTTTGAAGGACCAAAAAAGTAAACTCAAAATTTTTTAATTAAACGAGTACAACAGCCATGACAACGACTACCGAGCAAACACATCATTTTCAACCAAAGAGCTGTATATGTAATGCATTATAACATTTAGACATTTGAAGATCACGTAGACAGATGATTCATAGATCCGCAACCTATACCTACTTGAAATATACTAAATATATGTCTGAAACACTGTCTATCACGAAACTAGACAGTTGGCAGTGAATTCACTCTGGGATTCCCTGCTACGTGTACATAACGAAGATAGTGCAACCTACCTATGACACCTGAAAGATATATAACTTAAGCCGGAATTAGACGGTTCGTCCAAAGTGATTCACCTTTAGTGAATGATGAACAGTGAATGAATTTCTTTTCACTTTCCAATTTTTTAAATTCATTTTCTCACAATATCGCGGAGACACGCAGACGGACCGGGCGGTTCGTGACTTTCATCACAAAGGCACATCAATAATCAAAGATGAAACGTATAACTTATACAAAAATGAACCGTCTAATTCCGCCTTTGTGCATGCAGTCATCGTTCGTCACACGTAGCCAAAAATGATGTTTCCATTCTGATGATGCTACAAGTCCAAAAAATATTTTGGCGGCATATGCATTATAATTTTTTATAATAACTTTTTTTTTTATCTTCTGCTACTTTTGTGTTTTTTTGTTGTTGTGTTAGATTTTTTTCAATTAAATTATCCTAAGTGCGTAGTACCTTTTGGGAAATAGCTGTGGTCTGCGATTTTACTTGCATATTTCTACTTTCCCAACATATTTCAAGGATCTTTTAACTTAACTTGTGTAATTTTTGGTTGTGCAATCGCTTTTAGTTTTGCATTTATTATCTACACAACGCGGTTTGTTCTACAATTTTCCAGATTTGGCACATTTTTTCCTTGATTTTCCCTCTTCATTATACCGGATGTTCAGTTAGTTAGACGTCAAAAATATTCTAGTAATTTATTATAAATTAATTCAATATTTTTCAATTTCCAAGTACATCGCAATAACATATATCGCAACAAACAATACAAATAATTTACTCGTCCATAGAAAAAAAATAGATTTTAAACATAGACAAAATGTCAGGGACCCTATTCCTGTGCGCTCGAGATTATCTCGATCACTGTCTCTCTAATTTAAAATTTAATAAGAGTGAGAGTGACCGAGATAATCTCGAGCGCACAGGAATAGGGTCCCAGCTGATATCCCAGTCAATTTAGCGTTTGACCCGGAAATAAGTAATAACAGGTTCTTTTTTTCTGTACATAATTTACATTTTGCAAACTATGCTATCGTCTCTATTTGCGCTCTGTTAGAGTCTATTTTAGATGACGATCGTAAGCACGGCAATGAGTCGTACGGCTCAAGCATAAATGCTTTTGCTGTGTTCCGTGCCTCGAGACTGTTTAATTTAATTTAATATCGATTCTTTGTTACCAAACTATACCAAACGCAAATTTTATATTTATGTTATGCTATGAATTATGTCTGGCTCCTCCATACAGTCTCGTAACTTGACTGGCCTATGAGTGTTTTTTCGCGACTACAAGGTGTGTTCCTTGGTTAAGGTTATTTATAATGTTGAGTATATCCAATGAATTCCTAGAATACGAGTATGTCCGTCTTGTTGCTTATATCTCTTTATACTGCATATATACTAGGTATATTTCTTCAAATAAGTACAAATAAGTTACTTGTGTACTTATTAAGCCTCTTTTTAAAAAGTTCTAATGCTGTGTGAACAATAAAGAATTATCTTATCTTATCTATATTTCTATGTCATTCAGCCAATTTGATGTGGACAGAGTTTCGCATTAAAGATATTAGTATGACGATAATTAGAAAGGTGATCTGTGATAACTAATTTCAGATCTTTCAGGTAAGCATGTATGAGTCAGGTTTTTCCGTAATTTCAGTCCGTGAATCAGCCACAGTTAACGTAACTGTTATCTACTACAGGGCTCATAAAACGGAATCGAATTAGTACGTAGTAGGTTGTAGATTATATAAGAGTTTTTATGGATTTGTAGAAAGTTTGGGGTAAGCCTGACTCATTGAGGCTAGGCGGAGCGATCACCTTTCATTATGGGAAATGGGAGCTAGTCAGGTGAGATTTATGGTTTGAAGACATTTTTTGTGGGTTTTCGGAGAAATATGTTATCGTTTGAAGTGTAATTCGAAGAATCTCCTAGCTGTTTATAATTAAGTACCATTGAGGTATTACATACTACGTATACTAGAAGCGACACCGCAGTAAGTACATTGCGATGTCCCATTTAATTAATCTACCTTTGCTAAACTTCAGTCGGTTACTCGTTGTTCCATACGATTCCGGAGAATGGAGCATTTGTTTCGGAATAGCATATTTTTTTTAATAATTCAGGCTTTGTCTTAAATTAAAAAAGTTGTTCATTAATAAGTGCATCCATCCTAGAATATCTAAATATTATGTTCGTCAGACTATGGCCTTAGTAGTACTATGTAAATATCTTCAGCGGCAACACTACACCAATACTTGATCTAGACTTGCTTACCGATGCTTGCTTGCTCTGATACCGCTTATCCCTAACCAATGAAAAGAGAAAGATAAATAATAATCTAGAAGTAAAATAAAACCTCTTTACAATATTACTATTAGTACTCACGGGATATTTACCACGGTTATTGTTTTTGTTGAGTTCCCGATATTTCGGCACAGTTGCATGCGCCATGTTCACCTAAAACCTCTTTAGTGCCCCAACCTGTCCAGGTAACAGTATATGACGTAGGTCTGCTTTATTCAGGAATTTCCGAGCCTAGCTGCTAATTAGTGCATTTTCCCTAAGATGATAACTACTCGTAGTTTAACCAATTTTCATTTCCTTGCTTACACGTTTAGACCGGTATTGGACAGGGATAATGTTTGTGCGTATATACGTCAGGATTTTCCAGCCCTTATTTCCAAACGATATTTCCAAACGATATTGGAAATCCCTGCCATTCCATCCCATATAAGCGCAAGGCCACGTGACCTCGTCCTTTATAGGCAAGAGAGATGAATACATGCGTAAGTCACCACAGGGAATACGACAGTTATCAGAATAAGTATTCTGATATCTGTGGGGAATACCTACTCGAAGATAAAGTCGTGTATTTTAGCAATTACCAGAGTGAGAAATGTCTCACATGCGTAGCGAGACGTGAACAGTGCCAAGACCTGTAAGCACAGACTGTGGTAGTTAGTATGCAGGACGTCGCAGATTGTGAAATAGTAAGAAGATAGATATATAAATATAAGATACGAGATGTCCTAATTAGGAATGTACTTACTTAGATTTATGTGGTAGGCAACTAGTTTGTATGTATTTTATTTGGTTAATTTAAAGGAACATGAGCGGTAAAAAACATTAGTAAATAGTAGATAAATTATACATTATTTCCTCTTTGTTTTATTGAATACATAGGACACGGGTATGTCCTAAAACTGCGATCAGAATCACCGGAGGACGGGCAGCAGCGGCCTCTGAATAAGCGGTGAACGTTTTGCGATCTCGAAGTTGATTGTTATCTTGACTGCTAAAAGGATTTTTTCGAAAAGCTCTGAAACCTCTTTACTCGATGTATGTACAAATAAGCGGTACTATATTATATCCACCGATCTCATTGATATTCCTGTCAGGTACCTATTCGTACCGTAAGATCTTTGATATCAAGATGCAATGAACTTTGAAGGTCTGCCTTGACGGTCGCAAGTAATTACAACCTAGCTTGTACCTAGTAGGTGGATAAGTATAGGTTATTCTTCTTTTGCTTAGAATGTAAGTCGGGTTTTTTTTTTTGCTGTTTACAGCTATTCGTATGGATGCATGGTGAATTGAGGACCCGGGTATGTCCTAAAAGTGCGATCAGAGGTTTCTGCGATCCCCAAACCGCCTGCTAAGCGTGGGGATCATGGCATAGCCATGCCTTAATTTGTTCAGCAAAGGATGTTCTTTGACTGATGATGATGATGATGCATGGTGAATTAATTGGCTCTCGTATCACCCTTCAAGATGTCATGTATTTCCCACTTTGGTTTTTGCTTTAGGTAGGTATTTCGTTTTGTTAAATTACCTGTGACGAAGATATTAAGATTTGATCGGAACTGATTGTGAATACCCATATCTTTAAGCCGATTAACACGTAATTTGATTGATCTACAGATTGGCGTGGTCTGCTGATTTGATAACCATCAATCAATGAATTACTTTCAACACATCCAATTTGAGTGAAATAAGTGTTCCATTTTAGATATTCATAGTTACACCAAGTGGCGACCAAGAAACTGGAAGACATGGCGTAGAGTCGATGGAATGTGGCAGTGGTGCTCTTTGATTCCTGTGAATCCTTGTAATTTCGGCAAGATTTTATTGCACAGCTTACCATTTTTTGTCTGATTTTTCGGAGATTTTATCAGTATGAGATGAGAAAGACAACTGTCTGGATCACTTAATTTGATTTGACATGTACGTCAATACTGATTTACTTTTTTTGGGAATAGTTTTATTTGCCGATTAGGTGTCTACCCCTTAATGTCTTTGATACAGACATATATATATTCAAACAGAGGGATCCCAGAGCTGGCGCATACTTCTCCCAAAAACTGAGTATAATTATTCAACGGGGAAATGCTGCCAGTATTCTGGGTACCCTGCCGCACGGTGGCGAACTTGACGGCGTGTTTGTTTTGTAGGTTAGATTAGTTTTTATTTATATTTTGTAATTGCTACATTAGATTATAACAAACTTTATCTATTAAATATATATAAGTTTTCAAAAATAAAAGTGTAATATTCATGAGCCAAGTAATTAAAAAATTCAAACATACATACAACTGCCGATTTGCTTCCGTAGACTCTGAGTCCTTCGCTTCGATCGGTCAATTAACAAAAGAATTTCAAATATATTTTTTTAGTTTTTGTTTTGGGTACCTACACATATATACTTATGTCAAATTGTCTCTAGTTTGCCAATTACCTTTTGCAGGTAGTTTCTATCAGAGAATCTTACATCTAAATTATTCTAAATGCGCCAAATAGCTTTGCCACAAATATAGCAGTGGGATAAAGAAGCCTATGTAACGTGATATAAGTATGTAAGCACCTTTATGTATTTATAGGTCAATAGGCAGGTAAGTATTTAGTACCTTTCAACCGTGATTGTTGTTTCTGCTCACTGTTTTTTCCACATTTTCCACTACGCTTACTACTACGGGCGACCTCATTTGCACTCATGAATGAAATTCCACGCGTCTTCCATCCACTCGCTGCATTTAAAAATCGATCATCAGACAAAGCGGTTTAGGCTCAGATTTCGCTATTAACTGTTGCTCTCCGAGTTAAAGGCGCCAGGTGTTCTGAAATGGATCTTAGTGGCTATTGATGAAGGTTTGTTATGGTGTGTAGAGGTGGTGAGGTTATATCGTTTGGAAGACAGGCGTGCGCGCACGTGGTTCAAGTGTGCGCGTGCCAATGTCATCGCTCCGCGCGGTGACACTACTGAGTAGGAAATCCATGAGAGATGAAGCTCACAGGAGCGTAAATCTGAACTTACTATAGGCAAACCGTATGAGCGTTCAAACTGAGGTAAAATACTTATATTGCTTCATAGCTTACAACGCTTGTTCTGTCCATATATTATACTAGTTGTTAACATCGAACTAGGACCCTTGAAACTTCACAATCCTATGAACGTTTTTGTTCATATTCTAACTTAAAAAATATTTTTGCTTGAACTACTTGCCTACAAAATTTCATAAAGATCGTATCAACCGTCAAGTACTCAAGTAGCGTTAAACACATCCAAACAACTCCTATAGACTCATTCGTTTCGTTCAGTCAAGCGTCGTCGTTGTGCTTAGCTTGCTGATGTTTCAACAAATGCCAACCTTCGTTTTCAACGTCGGCAGTTATTTGCTGTACTTACTTCAGCCCAATTAATGGTCGAAGAAACATCTTGATCAAAAAGCGGCGGCGTGGAAAAAAGTTGGCAGATTTACTTACAAGTAAGTCAAAATCTCCCCTCGCAACCTTCGATCTACTCCTCCTAAAAATAGATTGCACAGATAACAAACTGTTTCAAGACATTTACCGGCTATTGTGCCCTACGAGTATCACTCCGTAATATATTACAAGTGTGCTGTATCTCTGTAAAGATTTTCTACTCGGTGATGACAGCGTGGCGCGACGGGTGGTGGGCTGCTCGACTTATCATGATAATTATTGCTTACTGAAGTTACTATAACCTATGTTTACCTTGATAAATGCTCTATCTATGTAGACATGACATAATAATATGAGGCATTAAAATTAAAGCATTTTGAAGAGCCACCGATAACTTTAGAAGTATAGATAGAAGGATGGCTTTGCCATTTTTGCAGCTACTAATGACTGAATGAAAAAATCTAGAGCAAGGAAAAAGCAAGCAAAGGAAAAAAGTATAAAATGAATTCCTTCATGTGGGTTTTTTTTCTTATATTTTGGCTCAACAGAATTTGTGTTCAGCCAGTTATTTCATCTGAAGTTAAAATATTTCACAATTAGTAATAGTCTAAGTCAAGTAAAACTTTAATAGATGTTTTTATGGAGTTTTGGAAAAACCACGAAAAGTCACGTTTCGCTACACTATACTATTCACCGACATTTGTGCACGTTCACGAATACTTAATTAATAAAAATTCAAAAAAGGTGGGTTTTTATTAATTAAGTATTCTTTATTTTCCACACTTGAACACTCGAAATAACAACAGTTTTAGAAAATAATACAATTACGCGGCATGAGTTCTTCACGATCCCGCATAAATATTTCAAAGCTCCACATTTCTAGACCTCTGACTGTTCTGGGTTATTTGAATCTTATCACGTATCTTGTCTCTAACAATCAAAGTAAAATTGAACGACTTGCAGTATACAATATACATTGAGCTTTTTCCTCATCGGAACCAAAATACAAGTAGCACTGTGACAAGTGTCCCAGATACCGTTATCAATATTTGGGCAACATTCCAAGAAGCACTTTCACCGTCTGATGCAAGAGGGGCGCTCGTCTAGTCATGGTCGCCGCATGTCATGTGCTCCCCTTGTCTGTCTAGTCTAGCCACGCCGCGAGGTGTTTACCTTCAACAATGAGCTAGCTAGCAGAAAATTGTCATCATAAACTGGTTTTAGAAAACTGCTAGACATAGACATAGACACGTAATTAAGGCTCGTTACGCATACTACAACCCTGTCTTTTTGGCCCAGTCTTAACGGTTTGTTCCAAGCCCTTACGTAATTTGCTCCATGGCACAGGGAATGCTAGTGAGTCTGAAGTGTTATTGCAGTCGTACATAGATTTTTCTATTGTAAAGAGAACAAGAGGAAATCATAATTAGATTGATAAGAAATGTTCCAAGGGGTTTCCTACGTGTAGGCCCTTCCCAAGAATGTGATATCCGTTTCCACTTCTGGCTCATGGTGAACTAAAATTAACTAGGTATATAGGTACTAAAATATGGTAAGCTGTACCTCAACTCTTGAGCAAAGACCAGTAACGATAACTGCTTTTATCCAGTAGACGTAGGTCTAGGTAAATAAGGTAGGTAGTTGTTTGTTTTTTCATTATAAAAAGGCCCGTACATAGTGGATTTTCCCCACGTGTGTACAAAGCGCCTAAAGGATCTGAAACTCTCTACCGGAATCTGTTTCCCGAAAAGTGCAACAAGGATGTCCAAATCTCTAGTAAACAGATAAGGTAACTCTATCTATACTAGGTAAGCGTGCTCCATCCTAGACCACTTCATTGCTTACTAACAGGTAGGATGTGATCAAAACGCAAACCTATTAGAATTAAAAAAGGTATTTACCAATTAAAAATACATGGCTACCTATTATTGAATTCAATCATACAAAATGATCTTCATGAGATAAGCTCTAGGTAGAGACATGTTAAAAATAGAGTTCTTATCAACTGCGCGCTGTGGTGCAATAACTGTCAACTCTATATTTAGCTCAACCATGTGGGTTATAATTTGGAATTTAATCGCTAAAAAAGAGACAACGACGTTAGAAAGGCATTGATTTATATCAAACAGACGTTCGATCTTAGGCTGAGAATTTAGTAGAAAAAAAAAAGATTTAGTAAAATTATAGGTCAATTATCTAGCAAAAAACCTTACATATAAGTTACCTCATATTATATCAGATCATGCATAACTATTCGTATAAATAAGTATATAACTACTGTATACTGACGTGCATCCGGCTGTCTAATAAACAATACCTAAGTCTTTGATTCGATTCCCGGCTGGGCAGATATTTGAATGATGAATATAAATATCTGGTCTGGGTCTGGGTGTTAGTTTATTTATTTATAGGGTCTCTTAAGACAAGTAGTAGCCAGTTAATGTCCAATACCGTATCTTATAGTGAGAGTCAGAGATGGTTATAATAAAAACGCTCGTCTGATCGTTTTCTACGGCGTTTGATCACACCTCACTTGACGACAAAGTAGCTCGACATCTGTTCCATTTCCATGGAGACAATATTATTTATTTGGGTAATATTTGTACTGTGTCTGTCGCTATGCAAACTGTTCTTGACGCAGGCTTCATGACGTCTTCGAATTTAAGCAAATTTTATTATTATTCAATATATTATTTAATTACAAGCACATGGATAAATAATAATATACTAAAGTCGTAATATTTACTTTTCCGGTGCTAGGTGCCAATTTACACGACACCTCTTTCTTTGCCCGACACAAATAAAGGTTTGTAAGTAAGTACGTAACACAATTCACCGAGCTCTAGTAATTTTGAAGTTGGCCCAAACAATTCTTCACGCAGGTTTCATGACGTCTCCGAATTTACGCAAATCTCATTCAATTAACTATTATTTAATTACAAGCACGTGAACAAATAATGTGACAGTTGTATTATTTACCTTTTAGTTGCTAGGTACCCCGTCACAAAAAAAAAAGTACGTAAAGTGCCTATTTATCTCTGTCCAGAGATAAATACGATATTTAAAGGGGTATGAGGCCTTTGCCCAGCATTGGGACATGAAATGACAGGCTCATAATAATAATAAGTCGTGGAAGCAGGCTCGCCTCATATTCGTGGTTCGCGGGTTCGAACCCGGGGCTCTAATTTTAAATCGCTCGCCTGAATATTTCATGCGAAATTACTAACGCTGCGCGACCACGAATCGTATCGTGCGATAAGGTTCGCGGTCGTGTAGCGTCCGTAATATCGCATGAAATCAAGTATTTAAAAATTGAGCCCCCGGGCGAGCCCGTATCTACAAACGAATTCTTCGGAACTTACAAACGGATATTTTACAACTGGTTTTTCACTGAAGAAAAACAATCGTAAGCATGCATATTTCTGGAGAAGAAATTCAGTGGCGTACCTATATATGTGACTCCGCCAACCAGCAATGGCCCAACCCTTCGAGGATAGGCCGATATCCCAGCAGTGGGATATTAAAAGGCTCATGCAGACCTGTTAGATAACAATCAAAGTATAGTCATTTTGAAGATCTCCGGAAAGAAGGTATGTAGTTTTAGTAAATGCAGTACTACGCTGGGCTGTACGTTCTACAGGAAACTCCGAAAAATACGGTGATATTGTAATTTGTACGATAAAAGTGACGTACAGTGCTCGCCAAAACTTTTTAACTGGTACGTAAATGATAAAACACGTCACGTACGTACCATCAAGCACGTGAACTTGTTGTTATTTCAGTTAGTATAAAAATCCCGTTAATATATTTCCACGATTTCGATAATAAGTAGGGGTATTGTTGATGAGAGAAGTTTTGAATAAGATCTGTATAGTCCGAATATTACCTATTTCTATATAAAAGTGGCTGAAGGCAATCCTCTGCCAAAGTTTCAGGAAAAGTACATTTTCACTTCTAATGCTCGTAAAACTCTTGTTTATGCCTCACAGAATTTATGATAGTCCGGTGTAAGTGGGCTAAAACATCTTTTTGTGCTCTAGAGTCTAGAACAAAAAAGTCTTATTATTATAAAGTATAAAAATAAACCGCTATAAAATTGTTCAAAGTGGTTCAGTTTGTAACATATTTCATATAGAAAGCTTACATAGGTCTGTAATATTAAGTACAGATAAGATGTTCCCATAGATCAAGTAGTATTTGATATTTGGGACATTTTGAAATGGAATTTCTAATTTTTCGGTAGCATTGAATGGCCATCTCTGTTTCTAAATCAAGTATTTGCAACATCACTGTTTCATTTCCTCACAATGAAGTGAAAAGCCGGGTGCATAAAACCCTTTTTATCCTCGACATAATTATCCGCCCTCGCCTTCGGCTCGGGCTGATAAGCGTCTCGGCTAGAATGGATCGTTTTGTGTACTAGTTGCACAATCTACTATACTACTACTACTACTTTATCACCCATCTCAGTCAGAGGGGTGCAATAAGTTTAATACGTGTGTACCTATCTGTATGTGGTCTGTGGCGTCAAACGGATGAACCGATTTTGATTAATTTTATTTGTTTTGGAAGGTGACTTGATCGAGAGTGTTCTTAGCTATGATTCAAGAATCTGTTCAGCCGTTCGAAGACCATCAGCTCTTTTGTAGTTGTATCGGGGGTTTTTAATTATTAATTTATACGTAAAAGGAAATCATTTAAAAAAATTGGTAAATACAGATATAACTTCATAGATTATACTATTTCTCTATGGTATGAAGTAATATAGTTACTTACGTAAGTATTGTGAACTACCGGTGGACATTCCACATGGTCAATGTCACGCAACTTTTCTGATGTGGGTACGGTCACGTATCGAGTTCTTATAAAACAGAATGTAAAAAATTCTCCTCGAGCGACGACCTCTTGCGTCTTGTAGATTTGCAGAATTCAACAACGTCACTGCATTTTAGAAACAGGACAATAATCATTCGGGTAAATACTTTTTCTGGTTTACTATACAAGTCAATCAAAGACGTTATTTATAAGGAAAATTCTGTGAAGTCAATAGATCAAAAGGATCCTTGCAGTATCGCGGAAAACTTACTTTTTCACCTACATTTATACATTCTACGAGGAAAATATCCTTGTAGAATAGTTACTTTATAATCCTGTTTTTAAACGATTCAACTCTTGCAATTACCGAGACAGTGTCCAAATTGACAGGAGTGCGTGGGCTGGTAACAATAATCTTGTCACTTAGCGATTATTCATATCAAACAAGATTTTCAACGAGTTCGATATCTCGTTGAGAAATATTTTTTATAACCCCACAGTTACTCATGCCTACGAATTTGATAATAACTGTTTGAGCTACGTGAGCTACGTCAAGGCAAACAGCTGTCCTCAAACAGGCCACTTGACACAATAACTTTACGTTTCTTTTACAAACACCTTCTTTGCAAATGTGTAGACGTGTTTCATCATTGTCGTGTTTCAACTTGTTTTCTAACACCCACTGCGATCTCTATTTGATCAGACGCTTTCGGCGACACCGCGTCACGTGACGTCATCAAAAATCTACTAACTGTTATTTTCATGCTAACTGAAATATTATTATTTTAGGCGAAAAGCAATATATCCAAGTACAGAGACTACCTCTGTACTGTATGTATGCCCCGATGAAACTTTTGTCCCCAAAGACAGCAGAATGGTCAACAAAATGGTGGCCATAAAGTGGTTCCCATTGCATCTAGCTCTAACGACATGAGAGAATTATCAACTTCTTCAACCTATAAAATTAAGTTAAGACTGTAGACTAGTCTAGACTAGTGTAGTCTGTGTAGACTAGTGTGGACCTAAATCAGCCTTTTTAACATCCCACAGCTGGGATATCGGTCGACCCTCGACGGCTGGAAGAAGATTAATTACACATTTTAGTTTTTATTTTGCGAGAAAAAAAATTACGAATTTTTAAAAGTCATGTAACAAAAGTTGTTAGGTATGATGTAGGGAAGTTGCCTTCGAGAGGTTCTACGTTAGTTACCAACAACCCTGTAGAAAGTTCCAATATTATACTTTGTATTAGCAGTCTTTTTCTGTATGTTGTATTAGCAAGCAACTACATCGACTGGGGTGTCGGAATGACTGCTGTACCAATTGGACCTGTTTCCCAAATTAAATGGTCTAGTCTCGGGATGTTTAGTGCCCTAAAGTGACTAGTATCACAATGTCCACTTCCCACAACGCACATAGTGTCAGATTGTCAAAGTATTACTTTGTTAAACTAATATTTTTTAAATTTTTAATAGGCTTGCGTTTGACTACCGTAGTGTTAGATTGTCTTTTGACCTCTAGAGTTGGTAAGTGTATTTTAGTAAGTATATAAGTGGTATAAATGTGTCATGCACATTTGCAAGTAATTGTAGATATACTGTGAATTCCCAAAAATTGTGTGTTGTATCTGTCTATCATATCATAGCATAACATTAAAAAAAAGTGTTGATATCTTTTAACTTGACGGAAAAGAGCAAAAAATAAAAAATACGATCAGTTTCGTCAAATTAATAATATTAAAACGAATGTTCCTATAAACCATGTGTAATAAAGACCTTAATCTTATTTGCGTAATACCTATATACTACCTGAATTATAGTAAACTAGACCCGCGGTTTCATCCGCTATTCTACAGGAACGGTTAAAATTCAGAACAGAAAGTATGTGTTATTCTAGGGAATAAGCTACCTCCATACCAAATTTTATCCAAATCCATACAGCTGTTACAAAGTTGAACGGGAACAAACACACTTACACACTTACAAACTTTCGCATTTATAATATTTGTGATAATGCCCGATTGGGTCCCAAACTTCCTAAGGTTGTAAGATCTGTTGATCCAACGGCTTCAATAATTGGATCAGGGTAATGATCTTAATGATTGCATAACCATACATCACTGAGTATGCGATTCGATGATGAATTTATAAGACGTAGCTGATGCGACAGCTCCGGTGGAATTTGCACCGTCATCTCCATAGCTCGCGTCTTTTCGTCGGTGACATCAAGCCAGCACGCGTCTCTTTCTAATAGATAAGTAGATACGGTATCGTACCCAAACGGTGGCCCACGTTTACTAAGCCTATGTGTATCTGTCTGTCTGTTCTACCTATTTAGAGCTGTATATTTTGAGCCGTAATAAATATCAGGTTGAAGTTTTTTACAGGGTATGAGTTAATATGAAATAAAAACTATAAAATATCCTATAAAATAATAAAATAGTTAAAAAATAAGGGTTTGTATTGTATTACGGTCTGTCGTAAAAACTGTAATGCTTAAAAGCTTCAAACTTGGTGTTATTTTGCTCCGTATTCTAGAGTAAAACCGGTCAGCACTTAACATCAAGTGAGTTGTGGTCAAACGCCTAGCTTGACGACTATTTAAAAAAGTATGAGACAGACTCGTGCTAAGAGTTTAAATAAAGTATTAAAAAAAAAAAAAAAAAAATTGGTAATTCAAACCACAGAAGAGATTTTTTTTTTACTTTTACTTCTAGTATCAAACCCATAAAAGTAAAAAAAAACAAATACGATTAAAATTCAATAATTTTATGTCATCGACATATTATATCATACGCTATTGTATATATTTTCGATTTGTTGGTACTTTAATTAAATCCATTACAAAAATAAATTATGTGTTTTTTTTTAATTATTTTTTTTTATTTATTATGGTCTTTTAGTTTAGTTTAATTTCACCTTTGCGCCGGGTAAAGTTAGGGGTGGGTATTTGTAATTTAATTGACTATATCTGTTAGTGTTATTATGGATTCCTAATTAGATTTTTATTATTACATAAGAATTAAACAAAATAAATACACAAGAAAAAAAAAAAAAAGTTTAATTTTTATAGTTATTTTAGGTTTTAGTTAGTATTTTTAAGTTTTCTTTAATTGTCTGTTTTTTAAGTTGTACATAATAAATATTAACGTCTAATTATGTGGTGGTACGGAACCGTCCGGAGCCCAAATAAGCACGTGGCCGTTTTTTTGCGTCTGGGTCTGTGATGACGTTACTTTAATAACGGGACAGACTTTGAATGAACCGGAATAGTAAAAGGTTGCCGATGGTGACCTTCACAATGTGGCGTAACATGCTTGAAATCATCATATTCTAGTGAAGCCATTACCATAATTCGTTTGAATGTTAACGACCTTTTCTTGAATTAGGAGTAACATTGGGTAACTTTTTGGATTTAATGTAAGCTTAAAGCTCTTGTACCTATTAGATATAGACTTCAAGATGATCCAAAATTTCCAGACTCTTCTTTATAAATCGATTGAGAAATAAATCTGAAAAAGACGTTATAAGGCCTTTTTTCATCCACTTCGTGATTGCCTAATAATTATATCAACCTTATTCTAGATTCTGTGACTCTTGATGACATCTTTGCAAAAATAGCTCTTATCAGCCCCCACTGGTCGTCGTTATCAGGCGACATGTCGTTACTAGTCTCGAGTGTAATTATTTAAGCACGTGTTTAGTTTTATTATATGTTCTGTGACGTGGCGCCGGGTGGCATGCCGTCCGCCTTGCTAGTGCCCGTGCTCAGTGGCAGATGAAATTTGTAGCGATGTCAGCTCAGTGATTAGCGCGTTCGGACCACATTCCGCAGCACGTGGGTTCAAATTTATAATAAGCAATAAGCTATCATGTTTTTTGTCGCTAGCTGTATTGGAATGCCTACTTACCTACATTCGCGTATTTCATGTCCAACAGTAGTTTACCACTCACGTGTGGAAGTACGATACCGAGAAAAATAATTAAATGTTATCATTCTTAATTACTCATTTATGTTAATAACTCCGAGATAAGTTTGCTTGGTGATAGAGCCGTCCATTCATAAACGTGTTGCTAGGGAAATCCAGGAATTTATTTGGTAGGTAACTAAGTTATTAGTACTAACTTTCTCTGTTTTCTGTGATTTTTTCTAAGTTGCTGATGTTTATCGGACATTTGCAAAGGTTATTACTTAACATATCCGGTAATATTAAAATACCTATTTCGATACGATTATATAAATAAATATAATATGATGACTGTCTAGAACTACCTTGAACGATGTTTTCCATTTCCGTTTTCCATTGAACGGGGATCCCCATTCTTACTTCCGCTTTGTCCCTTCAATAACATTATTGTTTCAAACGATATTACGACATAATACAATACAATGCAATACAATACAATATAACTTTATTAAACACCGAAAATACAATTAAAATTAAACAATATTAAAAATCCGGCAGTATAATGGGCGGCCTTATCGCCTAAAGGCTTATCAAAGGGTGTTTCTTCGAAATTATGCTAGTTAATGATAATAAATTAATACACAATTAAAATAAAATAAAAAGTACTTTAATAGATTATTTAAAAAAACTAAAATAATATCTACCTATTTTGGTACTAAATATTATGTATATTTATCCGAATTAAAACTATCACACGTCCAAACGCCGTGAAATAATCTTCAGTCCGCACTTCAGCATTCGTCATTCGGTCATTACACTATGTTATACTGTATTTTATCTGTGCCTACAGCAAGGCCGGATATCCTACCGACTAAAGACAAACAAGCCGAACTCTCACGCTGCAGTTATTTCGGGTCATTTTCTGCCGTATCAGTTAATCCTGCTAGATTTAGATCCTGTGGTTATATCAAATTTTCCTCGAAAATTACAATGCTTTCGTCATAGTTTGTGACGTCATGACCTTGCCCCACGTGTGGGTTGGCACAATAGCCGCGCTCACATGACTTACGAACACCGGGAACAATTCAACACATACCTACATGCTATGAGTAATGCTACATTTTGTATGTGGCTTCCTAGTAAAACTTTTCTGTAGTCACGCAGTCACGTTTTGGTAAGATTGACGAGGCCTTTGAGTTGGATTTTCATGGAGTGATTTACTAAGTAAGAGCAAAACTGATTATACATACGGACATAAATCGAATGTCCCTGTGAAAATTAAGCTTTATTACTTATAGTTAAATTTGTGGCATTGCACAATGTCTGAAACAATGATACCTTTCTTCACATAATCGCTTCGTATATCATATCGCTTTTTTTTTCTTTTTTTTTTGCCTCCCTTGAGGATTTTGGCGTCGCGCGTATCCTGCATTTATTTCTTATTTGATAAGGAGTTACTTTATATCCC
Organism: Apocheima hispidaria; assembly: GCA_947579745.1. NCBI lineage: Eukaryota > Metazoa > Arthropoda > Insecta > Lepidoptera > Geometridae > Apocheima > Apocheima hispidaria. The sequence continues at coordinate 15,523,879 of OX388150.1, read as the reverse complement.
AAAGACGGATATAGGGTATTTTTTTTTATGTCCACGCGAACGAAGTCGCGTGTAACAACTAGTATAAATATAAAATAATCAGTGTACGAGTTCATCCCGTTTGCCGTCGAGACGGCGGAATCGTGGGGCACCGACGGCAAGAAGCTCGTGGCCGATCTAGGGCGTCGTTTGGTGGCGGCGCGGGATCCTCGGTCGGTCCATTTCCTTGCGCAACGAATCTCGTAGTAGAATGGTAGCGCCGCCAGCTTGATGGGGACGCTAGGTAGGGGGCTGATCGTGATGGACTGTCTTAGGTTTGGTTCGGCTTTTGTTTTGTTTGTGACTGTTTATATAAAATTGTATAATATTGATACATTATTTGTAATAAGAAAGAGACAATTACCTACCTGAAATAAATGAATTAGACTTGATAGAGGAATAATAAATTATATTGAGAGTGAGTATAAAATAATTACGCTTTATTTTACAAATTTATGGTACAAAACAAAACCTATCATGAGGCAAAACTAGGGCTACTGGAGGCGGCGGAGATATATTTCTAGGATGGTGGAATTTTGGCTGCATATCCCTACTAATATTATAACTACGAAAGTTTGTTTGTTCCTCTTTCACTCTGCAACAGAGCAAAGGATCGACTTGAATTTTTCATGTGTATAGTCTAAGGGTCGTTGAGTGACATAGGCTTTTATACTGGGGAAATGTATGGTTCCTGAGGGATTTTCACGCGGGTGAAACCACAGGGCGCAACTAGAAGGTAATCAAGTAGAGGACTTCAGCGTCTCTACTCAAATACTCGTTTCTTCAGGTTCTCCTTTCAATAAAATGTAGTACTTAGTTTTTCTATTTATCTTATTGTTAGCGAATTTAGTATTGGGTCTCCAAACAGATAATTTTATTTAGTTTTAATGACAATAATTAATGATAACTATATTGATGATCTTTGACCTGGGGATAAAGGTAGGTAGATAGTGATCGAGAGGCATTTTATAATATAGCTACAGGCTTTTTTATTATTTTGCTCTTTTTTATCACTTGCTTATTGTAACCAAGCCGAATCATGGACTTAAATAACAAGAAAATTCCACGTTTTCGTCAGCAAATAAGCAATATTATTTTATATACGATAGCAGTAACCAATAAAATCTCCGTTGAGTCGAGTGATTATGTCATCGGGATGAGGAGAGTTGGCGTGGAATGATGGATGGACGTCGCCCCGCAGTCTCGGCCACCAAAATAGGTCGCTCGAATGATCGACAGATCGTGCTGCCTACACCGGTTGTGATTCAACCACTGCTTGTGGAATGGTGCTGTTCCGGTGTCTTTTTCTTGCGATATCACCGTACATACTTACAGATATTTTAATAAACACTGTTTTAGACTTTCGTGGTGGTATACTACATTATTATTAGTACCCGCACCACCCGCATCTTCAGTGAACATGGCGCATACAAATGTGCCGAAATATAGGGAACTCAACAAAAATAAAAATCGTGGTAAATATCCCGTGAGTACTAATAGGAATGTAAATAGTTTACTGGTTCTAGGTTTACACAATGAGTTCTATTTTTTTATGAAGGTGGGAAATCGAGAGATTCTCGGCTGGACTACGATGGCTTATGCCCTTGTGCCTCATGAAGGGCAAGGGGATTTCTTTAGAAACGCGCCAGTAGCTATCCCTTAGCACATTTCATGAGATAGTTGACATCCCGAAAAACCGCTGAAAGCTGTTCCTCTTCTTTTTATACCGAAACATTGATTACCAATACTATACTTGAACTTGCTAGCACTTAAAAGGGTTGTGTAATGTTGAGGTTTTGGCGGTTAGGAACAGATAAAATAGGTGATAACTTGATAAGTAATAAAACGTTTCCAGTGGATTGACAAATATTTGTGATTCGATATCTGTACGTGTCGACAGCGCCGTGCTAGCTTCGAAGACACAAGTTCCAACCTGATCGTGGATTTTGTACTTGAATGAGGTTATCACCAGTTGGCTCCAAAAAGCCGTAACTTTGTGAAATATTTTATCATGAGATCACTCTCTTCTGTCCTGAATTTAATATTTTAAAAGCGATGCCTGGATATCTGAATGCTTCAAGACGTCACGTAGCCTCTGCGGCTATGAAACGGTATCCAACAAGGCAGCGACAAATAATTATCCGAAACTTATTTGAAAGATTAGGTACTTTTTACAATAGAACGTTTTTTATTTTATTTCTTGTGATGACAATAAAGTGTTACGAGGCTTTGCAAATCAAAATTTCCTGGAACCTAAGCAATAATAATAGTCTGTTGCATAATGCGCCCTGAAAGGTAAGTATAAAATTAACAACATATTATAACATGCAAGGCAAGCTGAGGTCGCGCGCGAGTCACGCTTAGCATTCCTTGATAAAGATCACCAAATGTGATCGAAACTATAGTCGGAATAACCGTCTCAATTTAACGTGAGTATTCCCGTTTAATTAAAACAAAACATATTATAACGCTTTACACTGATATCTCCCCACTAGAATTACGTGTATCTGGGATGCCAGGGAACAGATAACGACATGGACAACCAACAACCAGACCCAGAGCAGATACCTATTTCAATTCCTTATTCAAACACCTGCCCGGCCGGGAAGAGAACCCTGACCTCTTTAGACAGACGCGCTACCCAACAAAGCCCGGAAGTTGTCACCCGCGAGTTGTGTTGTTACCCGCGACTTTGTTCGCGTGGACATAAATAAAAGTATCCTATGTCCGTCTTTGTGAAATACAGTTACTCCTTATCAAATTTTATCAAGATCCGTTCAGCCGTTTAACCGTGATAACGCGACTAACATCCAGACAGAGACACAAAGTTACTTCCTGTAGTTCGCTACATGGCGTATATCCATTTTGGTGCATTTTTGTATGGACTTACAGTTGTAATGTAGGGAGTTCTGAATCGCGCAAGCGAAGTTTTTTCCTCGAGACGAACGTATTCATTTTCATACCTCGAAGCTTTATTGGTATATTTCGTCGATATATTCCTCTGAATTATAATATCAGTTAGGATATATCTGCCGGGCTTTGCAGGCCACATTCGTGATTATTTCCGGTACTCTAAGCTCGTTATTCCCAGATTCATCAGAGAGGACATACCAACGGATGTAGGTGAGAACTTACCAACATGGTAAAAACTAGGTTGCGGAGCTTTTACACAATACACATCCGTCAGCCTGAATGCAAGTACTTACTTATAGGTAGGTATGCAACCTTCTCATCGTCATAACTCGCAGACTGCGTCATTCGAGCATATTCTTTTGTCTACGGTGGAAAGTCCCAGTTCTATGCAAACTGCCAAATGTTAAAGTTTGATCAGATAAACTGATGGACGGTCATGCTCATGCGGTTATAGCGAGGAGGTTGGTGCTATCTAGGTGAAGTAATAACAAATTGATCGCGCCCGCGATTTTCTGCATTGACCAGTTTATTTTATTTTTTTTATTCAAAATAGGTTTGCGTTGGATAAATTCGGCCTATGATAGAGCACTCTTACCTAGAAGTAACGTTTTTTCTCTAAATTTAAAGACTATATTGCACTTTTCAGGACACGCATACTTTGGTAGAGAGTTCCGCAACCTCGCTGTGTGCGTTTAAAAAATTAATCGAAGTGCTAGGTACGTACGTGGGGAATGTCTACCGTGTACGGTGGCGCTTTGGTCACGATTGTCTGGACGCCCGATGATAGCAAGGCAGCATCATAATAGAAAGGGGTTTGTCCCGTATCTCCTGGGATAAGCCGTATCTTTTTTCTGTCCTCATGGTGTACATTTGTCTTCACTTGCTTCACTTGCAATTCGCTGCGAGATTGGCTGCTTTGTTATGAAGATATTACAAACAAAATAGGGGATTAAAAAAATAGAGAGAAAATATCTTTAGTATTCATAAGTTATTTTTGTGATTCATTGTAAGTTCGGAAAAAAAACACTATTCAGTTTTTTCTAGACTTTTCAGACTTCAAACTATGCTTGATGTTTAATGGTTCAAAGTAATAATTTGAATTCACAACTAAATAGGTATCTCAATTTGGAAAACCCAACTCAATCGCGGAGACAGACGGCACCACGACAAAGCTAAATAGGCTTCACGCTCCAATTCATCTTCGAAACTGAATGGCAGTTCCGGCTTCACATCCGCCTGCGGAATCACCACCAAACTATCTTACGTTTACTAATACCTAAATAGTTGAACACAGTGGTCAGTCTGGTTTGTTCTTTGATCTTTCAACGCTATATACTTTCATACCTATTGGCTTATTTGGTACTAGGTATTAGAAAAGTACGTATTAGTCACGCAAATTTCAGCCAGAATATGATATACCTAATTATGATAGCTTCATAGCTAGAGTAGATTGGACGGTCTGTTACGAATAGATCACTGACCTGCTCATTAGCTAATTGGAAGATAGGTATTACGTGATTCTAGGGCTAGGTTTTTCTAGCCCTTCAGGTCGTCTTCGGAAATGAAAACGCGGATGGCTCGGGAGCTTGGAGGACCACACGGAGCTCACTGAATGAGGCAACTTAAAAAAATATACTTCAATCAGAAATCAGAAATATTTATTGGCCATAAATACCGTTGAATACCAACGTGCATGGACCAGAATATGGCCTAAAACTGCGACAAAAATCACCTGAGGACGTCCTCTTAAAAAAAGTGAGCGTTCTGCGATCTCCAAGCCACCTGCCAAGCGTGTGGATTATTGCTACCCACCCCTTTTCTAAAGGGGAGGCTTTGTTCGGCAGTGGACGTCTTGGCTGATGACTAACAGGCTAGAAAAATTTCTAGACAAAGATAGCGCTGTGCAGATTAGCGCGCAGATGAAAAGCGATGCCACTTAACGCGCGCTATATTCATAAAAACACATAATCGCTAGTTTCATCTAAACTAGGATATAAAACAAAATTCTGTTCTATGCAATCCCAGATATTATTATTACCTCACTATTAGTGTAATAATCACTTGAATATACAAAACGGGTTCCGAGCGCCAGCGAAAAATGAATCGAGGTCTTTTCAATGATAAGTACAATAACAGTTCTAATAATTTCTAAAATTTGCTGCTTCACCAGAATGAAGGAAATTGTAGTGTAGGTTAGATAAAAGTGGCAAGCATGAAACTACGAACAACGTAAGTACGAATGTTCTCTACACATCCTGCAAACAGACTCATGTCGAGTCTTTATTTTATCTAATTTAATTATTTAATTTACTTTGAACTGTTACTAATTTTGTTCTGACATTGTTTTTAGCCTGACATCTGTTACTTTTTTCATTATTTTTATTATTTTTTATATTATATTTGACATTTAATATGTACTTTTATCAATTTGACTGCTTTTTTTATTTTACTTTTTGACATGGATTTTTTATATTATTATTAATACTTAATGTTTAATTATTAACGCTTTTTGTATCTTAATTGTAATGTAGTTAGTGTAATTGGTTTAATACCGTACTAATGAAATAAATAAATAAATCTAAAACTTCTATAAAAGGAGGTCCTCGCGCACCGAAGTTTTCTGGCAACACATCGGAATGCCGACGTAGAATCTACGTAAATCATTTTTTACACAAACCGTTAACATTTTATTATATCTTTATGAATCAGAAGCCGCATTAAAAATACCGCACATACCTACGTTGATGGATGTCTAAATATTGACCGGTTGATAAAAATAAAACGAAATGTTGTAAATAGACGTACCTACCTAACTATTACGCGGATTGAATCCATGATTCACTAGTTTTAGGACAAGAGGGCGTCTGGATTCTATGCTATTCCTCGACACTGTGGATAGAGTCATTCTCACACACATTCTCACACTAGGAAAGTAGAGCTCAAACGGTAGGTACAGCAAATGGGCTTTTACTCGCGCGACTTCTGATGATAGTGGCTGAGTAAGTACTACCCGTTATAACAAAGAATAGCTAACTAACAAAGTACGTATCTAATAAGTACAATGGGTGGTTAAGATGCAGTGCATCTCTCTGGAAATAATTCTTATCAAGGTTTTAGAGACGGGAACAGAGTCAAGGAGTCAAATCAGATTCAATGATGATTCAAAAATGTAGAATTTAAAAATACAGTTTAGAGATTTACAGTTTTGTTTTCATGTCAAATCTACGCCGAAATAATTCGCTAATAGGCGTAGTTTATGTAGCCGTAAATTGGCAGTAACTTTTGAACGGCGGCCTCTTAGACCAACTCGGGCTACCGGCCCGAACGTCCCAGGGACCCTATTCCTGTGCGCTCGAGATTATCTCGGTGACTGTCTCTCTAATTTAAAATTTAATGGGAGTGAGTGAGAGAGAGATAAAAATGTCATTTCTCCGAATAGGGGCCCAGGGACCCTATTCCTTTGCGCTCGAGACTATCTCGGTCACTCTCACTACCATTAAATCCTAAATTAGAGAGACAGTGACCGAGATAATATCGAGCGCACAGGAATAGGGTCCCTGGCCGTTCGTGCCGGTATCCCGCGTTTCTCTAAAGTCATCTCATATCATCGAAAGAACGTCGCTTATTCGAGACTACTCTATAAATTAACCTACAATAAAATATTGGTTATTGACAAAGGTTTTGTAACTGTCAACTAATTTACCTAGTTTTTATTTTATTTTATTTTTTCTTTCCTCTAAGAGGATTTTGGCGTCGCACGTCTTATGTATTTGCCAGTGTCAAGTATACATATATATTCTCAAGTTTTGTTAGATATTATCAAACAAGTCATAGTCACGGTCAAAGTCCAGCAAAGCAAGTCACGGTCAAGTCCAAGTCATACCCCAGTAAAGTGGTGAAAACTTTACTAGAGCTTTCTATGGAGTTTTGGAAACAACACGAAAATTCACGATTCACGACATTATACCATTCACCAACACTCGTGCATGTACACGAACACTTAACGGGTAAAAATTCACCGTTTTTACACATTAACACTCGAAATAACACAAGTTTTGGAAAATAATAAAATGACGCGACATGAATTCTTCACGTTCCCGCCAAAAACTCAAATTTACCTAGTTTCTCACGCTGGATATGGACTAGCTATAATCTACGTCCTACGTTTTAGAGGCTCTATTCTATAAAAATACTTTAGCAGTTAGTACTTAGTAGGAGTTACACCTAGAAGTTGAGTAGGTAGGTATGTGCCGCTCAACGTTCCCGCGAAAGTTAGATTTTCAAAGCACTTCTCCACGCCGTAGATAAGTGGTTCTGTAAGTTCGCATAGTACAGAGCCTAGCCCTGGTGTCAGAGTTTTAAGACTATCTGAACTGTCTCTGACATGGCATAAAATCAGTTCAGGACAATTTAACGTATCGTCCGACCCAGAGGCCAGCGCACCCGTGGTTCTAAGACTGTCCGTGGCGTCCGTTGCTCGGCTAGGAACACCTAGTCGAGTCTTCATAATTAGGTGGCATAATGTCCATCACCCCTGAAACTATAATTTTACCTATAATACCTAACAACAGCTTCATTGTGTCTGAAACTTATTACGCATAGGTTGCGAAATTTGGCACATAATATACCAAATAGTAAGAGTACCTATATAGGGTCACTTATGTCCATCGAGCATAGACCTTGGCAATCTCAAAAAGTTACCAAGGCAAAAAAGTAATTTCCCTTGCCCAATTTCCAAATCCTCCTCTTACCTTGAAGGTGAGCCGACAAAGAGGAAGGTAATCAGTCATTCAGGGTGCGGATACAGTCTGTCACGCGCGTGTCACTGTGCAAACTTTACGCGGAGGTGGGGTCGTGACGCAGCGGCGCGCGGCGGCACGCGGCGCCCGCGCTGACTAGGTAGGTAAGGTACTTGTATTTAGTCTGTGGCACGACGTAATGGCTACGTCACGTGTGCTTTACTTCCTTTTACTGTATGCACAGAATGGTTGCCGTTAGATATTTATTTATTTTTTAAAATTATTATAGAATAATGGGCTACCAACGCCGTCATAAAGCAAAGCGACGGCTCTTATGAGGTCTTCTATCACTCAGCTGCAACTGATCGAGCTCTCAAAAACAAACTCTATAATAATTACGATGTACCTACCTAATCTAGATGGATTACACCCTGCCTAAGATTATGCATGTTTAGTGTATACTCTTGTCTTGAATAGATCCAGCATAATTATTATGGAACACCGAGGCAGGGCGAGTACATTCCACTTTCCACTCCATAGAGCAGTACACTCCTTAATGTTCGAAGCCTCTAAAGGCCTAGTTTTTCTAAGATGACAAGTATTTTTACTCCCACGAAAGGCCCGGACTACGTAGGATTTTTTTACTGGCGCGCCTAGTATTTTTATGACAAATCTAAGTACGTGAATTGAGATACAAATTACTGCAGGAGATTTTTCCTCCACTACTTCATAGTTTATCGAATTTGCTGTGCTTTTAAAGTAAACAAAGTGCATTAAAGGTTGCATTATAAAAATAATAATATTTATAATAATATAAAACAATAATAATATTTTTAAATAAAATATTATAATATCATACAACAAAACTGCACCTACCCCTATCAAACGTATAAAGGTACTATCGAAAATATTTTTGCAAACCTTCGTTTCTGACCATGGAGCAAAAAAGGCCTCCGGCCGACGTTCGGGCCGGTCCAGTACCGAGTTGCTCACAGCTCATTATTTACAAAAATAAGCAAACAGTAATTTAGACCAAAACGTTACCTTACTAAATTTACTAAATCTTACCTACCTACATATTTTGTATGAAAAATGAAACAGCAGCTTTCGGAAGTAAATTGAAACTACATTACTAGCTAGGCTAGGGGCCCCCAATATTATAATACTCTTTGGCTAGATTTGCCAAAAATTCGCACAGCTATAGCAATGAAACCACTGGCTGAATAATTGAATGTAGTATAATCAAAAATTTTAAAAATAAGTCAACATAATATAAATGTTGCCTGCACTTCGTCATACCTAGTAGAATTTGTGACTGCTTGAGTTGGAGAGAACTAACCCAAACAAATAGTTTAGCACACAGACAAAATTAGTCTAGGCAAAATAGTAACGACACTTTTTAAAGTAGCCAGATTGATGACATATTTATGACAAAAAAACAACTTAAAACTAGTGTAACAACTGGCGGCTTATATGCACATATTATATTATTATATAGACACCGCTTTGGGAGAACCATGAAGCTGTAGGTAAAAAGCTTCATGGGGAGAACGTTGTGGTCATCGACCATACCGTCTCTTGAATATCTAACATTCGTGTTGAAATCCAGTTTCTATTTCAGGTTAGATGTGTTTACCATCCTCGACCATCCACCATAGCGTCATATTTCAGTCTCCAATCAAATAGGTATTCAGTTGAGACCATGGTTATTTGTAAGTAGCATGGTAATAATAAGTAAACACGCTACACCATCATTAATACGAATGAGATTGGGTCATGAATGCAGCCCAGCCACAGGTGAGCCCAGCACACCTTGCCAGGCTGCGTATGCCTGCGATTATGGAAGTGGTTCATTATTTTGCTTTCAAAATAATGGTGTTCCTCTTTTTATGAATGCTTAATTACCATGTTACCTGTTAATACGTATTTTTTGTTTACTTGCTTCCCTTGACCCGAATATTTATCATTCAATAACTATTACTATTTTATGTACTTAATAACATAAAATTATAATTTCCTTAAATCCTTCTTTAAAAAGTATATTTTTTTCCTAAAATAAAATTATTTCGAGACTACATTTGCTTCCCCGTTCTAAAAACAAAATTCCTGAAACCGAAATAGGCAAAATGCACAGACTTCGATGCCAAGAAAGAAAAAAAAGAACCTAAAAATAGTAGAATTATATATTTCTTCTGGCAACTATTTTGAGTGCTTGCTTACACGTCAAACGAGTCGAATGGTTTCTGCGATTTTCGATAAAATGTTCTGTATTTATCGCTAGTCTTAAAATCTTAATTATATAGTTATAACCAAATAATTTAGAAGTTAACACAAGTGCCGACTGTGTCTCTAAGCAAACATTACATTCCTTAGGCTTAACAATCTAATGTTGTAACGTACCACAAAGCTTATCAGAAAATGGGTAAGTGGATTTTCCATCGTAAAACTATAGGAATCGGTTTACTATTTAAGTTTTTATGTTTCGTTAATTGTTGTGTTCAAGGTGGTCTATTCAGCTACTTCCGCGGGTTGCTAGGGGCGAGGGAAATGAGGATTTTGATCCTCGGTTTGGACGGTGCCGGGAAGACTACTATTTTGTACAAATTGCAAGTCGGCGAGGTGGTGACCACAATACCGACCATCGGGTTCAATGTAGAACAGGTCACCTACAAAAATCTAAAGTTCCAAGTGTGGGATTTGGGCGGACAGACGAGTATTAGGTATGTAAATATGTGTCATTACTTATACAGGTTATGTGTGTATTGTTCATGGTTGTCAGTTTTTTGATCACGGTAATTACGAAGTATGTACAGCTGTAGGTACTACAAAGACTTACCATAGGTATATCAAGTAGATAGGTAAACATACCCAATGATCAATGTTTACTGCATAGACATAAAACCTTAGTACAAGTTCAAGACTAATATCCAGCCCAATATAAAATACCTAATCATGGTTCAACATATATTATACTCATAAAAGCATAAATAAATTTGCTACAGCCTGCACCATGACACATTTGTGTTAATATTCAGATTTTAATTAATAACAAACTAAGTTACATGTCAGAAAAATAATAATATTTCAATATTAATACAATACAATACACAAAGCAGTAAGAAGTGTTATGTGTTTAACTTTTTGTTAAGAAATAAGGTGTGTTGTCTATTAGCACTCTCATATTTAAATGTAGATCTACAACATAGAGAAACTCGTGTAGATTTTCTTTGGTCTATGATAAATGTTATGTGGTGAACAACATTTGTAGTATTGGTGTGTCGTACGCCTAACTTACACACACGCACACAAACTTACGCTTACACTGCACACCACATCCTCACCAACAGGGATACAATTGAAACAGGTTGACTATGGATGTGGCTTTGTCAAAATCTATAAATGCATTTAAAACAAGCTAAAAAGTTAGATAATCAAAGAGAAGATGGTCTTGACAGACGGTTATTAAATTTCAACCAAATTTGGACACTAACTTAAGTATGTCCATAATAAATAAATTAACTCATAAGTCCATCGGAGATCTTTTCTCAAGTCAACTAACTGAACCAATCTTTGGTAAGGAAATGATGCATCTCTAACTTACTATTTTTATACAAATAATGGGAAAGTGTGTGAAAGGAAAAAATATACGGGCAACACAGTGCGGTACAGGAGAAAAAGTCGAAATAACAAGCTTCTTTTTGTCAAAGGTTGAAAATATAAACTATGATTTGTGATTTCAGGCCCTACTGGCGATGTTACTATGGAAACACAGATGCAATAATATATGTAGTAGACTCTGCCGATAGAGATCGAATAGGAATATCTAAAGATGAACTAGTTCATATGTTAAGGGTATGTATAATTGTCCTTATTTGTTTACGTGCATAGATTTTTATCGCAGAAAATATTGAATATCTTCCTCTGGAGTAGTGGTGCAATAGTTTGACCATTCGGCTTGAAGGTCCTTTGCAAATCTGGAGAATCTGATTATCATAGGAAAACAACATCAAAGGCAAAAATTCTGAGGGAAGCCGTGCAGTGCAATATGCCTTGAGTTGAGTATTTAACCTTTTGGCCGCCACGGCATAACTGCATCGCCGTGCCCTGTATGCAGAGGCACAAAAAAAGTATCTTAAGAAAAACAGGTTCCAAAATCAGATATTGGTAACTAAGCATGTTTTTCTATGCAATACTTTTTATCGACTATAGACTTGTAATTGGTGTGCGGGCTATTAACCGCAACTAGTGGCCCCTTTCGTGTATCATTCAGGCTGCAGCTAGTCCAGCCACACGGCTTCCTCCAGGAAAGTTAGCAGCTCGCTGACTCCAGCGCAGGCTTTCCGGAGCATCTTCGTCGAACCGAGGATCAACGTTCGTTTTTCTGCCATGCTGCTGCACTCAAGCAGCAAATGCGCGGCCTTTTCTTCGGCCTTCAAGCAGCCTCTGCATAAGGGCTGTCTGTAACCCCAATGTCAACTATAGACGTCATAGTTGGCGTACAGGGCCTGCTAGAGCTTTTCAAGCAAATGCACTTGCACTGCAATTTAGTGGAAATTGAAATTCGAATTTGAAAACATGTTCTAGTTTGTGAAATTTAACTCAAAATAATTATATATATTTTTAAGTTAATAACCTTGCAATAAGAAAAATACTAAACAACCCTTGGTGGCAACTGGGCATTTATGTACTCACATTTTTGTGCTTGTCCATAGTTGCACACTGATGCAGTGATGTACTATAAAAACTGTACTTTGTGTTTAAAAACAAATTTCTCATTATTCAGGAAGAAGAGCTAGCAAACGCCATCCTAGTAGTGCTAGCGAACAAGCAGGACATGGCAGGCTGCCTCACCGTGGCGGAGGTGCACCAGGCGCTAGGGCTGGACGCGCTGCGAGACCGCACCTTCCAGATATTCAAGACGAGCGCCACGCGCGGCGAGGGGCTCGACCAGGCCATGGACTGGCTCTCCAATGCACTGCAGGCTAGGAAATAACATTATTATAAGGTACGTTATGTTATAACAATTTTATTCCTGCAGCTTTTTGTGGTCGGTACACACCAAGCTGCAGGAATGAGAGTTAACAATTTATGTGTTAAGCAGCCAGAGCGAGAAAGGTAGTATCGATCTTGTTATTGGATGGGTCTGTATTCGCCTTTGCTTATTATGTGGAGAACAGGAATTCCCACAACCCAGTTCCAAATCCTAAGGCACACCACGGTCAAACTATTATTGATGGTAACCTTTATGGGGTGAAGGTGTAGGCAATACTTTGTGGTGTAGTATAACTTTTCATCCTGTTTTTTGAGAAAAATAAATGGACGATAAAACTCTGTGTTATCAGTGTTTTAGTATATATTTGATATTGATAATTAATATGCCATGTTTTTGGTATCTTGACACGATTTTAATTTTAATTATTCGTTATCTGTTTCAGGCTATGAAAGGATGAGATATTTATCGTTGTGGCTCCGACACACGGACATCGGACAGATTAGATAGCCATCTGTAACGCCATTAGACTTAGTACTTAGCTACGAACGCTCGAACGTGGCACGGTAAGGAGCCAACCCCCTATATCTAAATTATGTTATATTATTATCTCAAATACTGTTAAGTATTTATGTGTTTTAAGAAAAATTGTGATCAATCCGCATTTACATTCAAAAGAAAAAGCTATATTAAGGCAGTTTCACACTGCGCAGCAGCTTGCACGAGTACATAATTATAATACGTACTTGCGCCAGCGTTCAAACTTAATTCATAGTGACAGACGCGCCTGGAATAAACCGGCGTTGAAATCTGTTTACACGTTGATATTATTGATAGAAGTCTAACTATTGATAGTAAAATAATAGTAGACAATATCGATCGACAACACTACAGTCGAATTTCTAATGACACGAGTAAACTGACAGATTGAAATCTCGCTTGTCAAAATAATGCTGCCAACTTTCAAATCGTAATGAAGATCTAGTTCAGATTTTATCGTTCAAAAGAACGGCACTTTATATTAAATGAACATTAAATTAATTAGTAATTATAATTTGTTAATCAATTGTTTTATCAATGTATTAACGAATAAGCATTCACTACCATCATTTACTTACTATAATTTTTATTAATTATATAATGACTTTATGGAAGACTTTAGAATATCAATTAATGTAATATTTCACTAAACTGATACAATTAAATTAACTAAATATTTTTACCATTTCGCTATTTTTATTTTTTGAAAAAAACTGGCAGCACTCGTAATGTCACTTTACTCCGTCTGATTAAAAATTCATCTTTAGTTGAAAATGTATACCCAGTGTGCATGTGCAAGCTACTGCGCATTGTGTGAATCAAGCTTTATTTTTAATGGATGAGATGATGAGAATAAAGATAAAGCAAAGCGTAAATAGCGATAAAGATAAAGATCTTATAAAACAAAGTTGTTTAAATAATAATAATAATATCCCCCTATGCAAATACAGGCTCGATAAACTAATATATGTCTCGCTCTCACGCGTGAGACTTCTCATTAGCGAAAGTATGACAAGTCATTTTATAGCATAGATTATTATCGACCGCTTATGCATATGAAGGGTTGAGCTAAAATCACTGATTATCTTCTAAAGATTCCGCATTGATGTTTGTTCGGAGAAAAGCGCGGATTACGGGAACTGAGCCTTCACATTGGCTGTTCATTGGTACGCCTAGCCGCGCCTAGCAATGGGCCACTGAAAATTGTCTCAATAAGTGTATTTTCGTTGATGCGTGGTAAGCTTCTATCATGTTAGATGCGAAATCTATAGAGAGTAATCTGTGGCTAAGATTGCGGCTTGTACCAAGGCAGGTCTCTCAAGAAGAAGGAATAAAATGTTGAACTGTAGAGGGCAGTATGGTTTGAAAATGACGTGTATTTGTCATTTCAAAAACGTTACAGCACACCACAGCCTTACAGATTATTCGTTATTTTTATTTAGTATTTTTGATTTTTAAATTTTGCATAATAATGGGTAATTCTAGGCTCGGCTGTGTCACATTTCATGAGTTCGCAGTGATTAGTGGTCGTTGGAATTTATAGTCGCATCTTAAAATAGAAATCTTGAAGAATGATTTTATTTTATTATATTAGTCATAGTTTGAAGACTTACCAAATTCGAACAACCCGCGCTTCGAGCTCTGCATAAGAATCGTGTAGGCCGCATAATGGCGCAGCTTAAAAAGTCTTGTGGTGTACGAGTTTTTTTTTCTAATAATTTAACACACGTTGTCCAGTAGCTTGCGCGAGTAATGTCTATGTGTATGCAAATCTTATCGTGTGAAGATAATTTGTTTAGTAAAAGAGCAAGTGACCACATTTGAACACTGGCGCAAGTACCTACGATCAATAAGTGCGCAAGCTATTGCACATCGTTGCACCTGTATTAATAACTTAATGAAATAGCACGGAGCTTAAGAGGTATAGTCGTGTCACAGCTATCTCGCTCGCACATTGGATGTTTTTGTAGGTAGTGTGTATTTACAAAAACTGTATTTTGAAACTGTCTATCATAATATCAGAAATATTTTAAAGACAATTTTGTTCTGATATCTTTTAATTTGACTGAAGAGATCGAAAAAAAAAGTATCGTTTTGGGTTTTTTTTTCGTTCTCCATAAAATTGTCATTAATACACGTAACGTTATACTTCTTGGAAACTCCCATATTCACATTACACCGAGTCGAGGTCGGGCCGTGATTTTGCATCTTCAATAACGCGAAAATACTATGAAAACTGACATGGTTTTGACACATTTTGTTTTAATAAAACGGGAATACTCGCGTTAAATTGAGTCGGTTATTCCGACTCATTCTCATAGGCTTTCCTTGATAAAAGTCTCCGAATGTGATCGAAACAATAGTCGGAATAACCGACTCAATTTAACGTGAATATTCCCGTTTTATTAAAACAAAATGCGAAAATACGCGAGCGAGACAACTACGGTCGCGACTAAAGGGCTTTATAATGAAATTTTTTAATCCACTCTGCTCAGTGCGACGACCACGATGTTTTATGTAAAAAATAATAAAATTAAATAACTAAATTGTTTCGAGTGATCGGCGACGGATGTACCTATAAATAAGTTATTATAATTACAATTAATTATTAATTAATATATATTTTGTATCAGTGACGTTCACCAAGCTATTATTTATATTCGGTAAGAGAGAAGGATTGTTCCAAATACAATATCATGTATGAAGACGATTATTTTATTTAAATATTTGTCCAGCTAAATCACACTAATATTATAAATGCGAAAGTTTGTGTTTTTTAAAATATGTTTTTCGGTGACGAGACGAGCAAGTCGATCACCTGATGATTAGCGTCACGCCTGCCCATAACAGTTCAGTGTTACCCAGAATTTTGAACTTCAACAGCTCAAATGTATGCGCGGCAATGCACTGCGCTCGTCACCCTTAGATGTTAGATGTTAAATAACTGTATGCCCAGTAATTACGCTGGAAACATTACCCTTCAATCCGGAACACAGTAATGCTTGCACACTACTGCTTGTCGGTTGAATAACTGGCAAAGGGGTGGTACTTCCCCAGGCGGAGAACGAATTTGAATGAAATTTGGTATGGAGCTTACACCCTGGATTAACACATAGGCACATATGATTTTATCCTGGAAAATATTCGGTTTCAGTAGTATAGCGGGTGAAACCACGGGGCGCAGCTATATATCTGTGAAAAACCTTTGTACGCATTCAATACTCAAATGTATGAAAAATGGAACAGCGCCCCCTTCTTCTGCATCAGCCTTTAAACATTCCACTGCTTGGATATCAGGTATTACCTCGAAGGGTGATTAGGCCATATCCACAACGCTGGCCCAGTGCGGGCTGGCGGGTTGACAGCGCCCCCTATCGGGCATAGATGGAAGCTACATTTTCATACGTTTCCGGATGCGTAACGCAAGTTTTTTCGATACTAGTATTGCCACGAGTATTTAAAACTGGCACACGTTTGCTAGTTCTGTTTGGGGTCTTGTAAAGGACCGAAATAAACCCAAGTGTATGCGTCAACTCGTGAACGGGTGCTGCTTGCGGGAGCTGGACTGCTCGGAGTGTATACGCAAATCTATAATAGCACTTAGCTTTGTAATAGTATAAAGATTAGTTGTCTTTAGTTTTTATGTTCAGTTTTAGTTGATAAAAATAATTGTTAAATTTGATAAAAGGCTGGACCCCGGTGTCCGTGGAGCAATATAAGAATTTAAAAAAAAAAAAAACAATTGTAAGGACGAAAAAAAGTAAAACACAATTTGTTATGGACTTATAAAATTTTACTATCGAAACTAAGATTAACAAGAAGCATTTCTATAAAAGAAGAAAGTATACTAATGCAATACAAGACATGAAATATTAACAAATTCAAATAAATATATAAAATAATATTTAAAAAAAAAACTTAGCACTCAAACAAATAAAGCATCAGGTTGCGTAGGAAAGCAAAGTATAGAATTTCGCTAACATTTACTTATTTTATAAATTTGCTATATTTTTGCTTCTAAAAACTCCGGTAATCCAGTGGCGATCAATGACCAGGGAATTACTGGTGACGTCACCGTTTCATCAACGGTGATTGGTTGTCCGCTGATCGCACCGCGTGCTTGCGCCAGATAACCCAAGAGTATTCCTCGCCATGTTTCAACATGTGATAATTAACATGGATGCCCTGATCTAGATTTAAACAGGTCCAGTATAGCGCTCTGGGTGCAGCAGGGCCACTTGCGTTTGTTGGGGGCTATATCGGTACATTTTATTCTGCCGGGGCAAGTACACTGGATGTTTTGTACGAGGCAGGCCGTCGCACCCGCGAACAGTGTTAGTCCGAGAAGGATCATAAGCCAGCCCAGTGGACCTCGTTTCGCTGCAACAAAAGGAAATCAGGTGAGGAAAAAAAAAACTTATCGCTGTGCTTCGTGTTATCTAGTTTTGCCGAAAATTTCCGGGATATAAAGTTTTGTGTTCCTCATTTTCGTGGACGGTGAAGAGGCTTTTATATTTTCTTATGATAACCAGGACAACCTTTCTGTGACAAAGTCGAAGCAATGAAGAAGAAATCACTACGCGTCGGAGATCTTGAATATACCCGTGATTAGGCGTATCTAGGTTTTTAATTAAATTTTTTAACTCTCTTTTTCCACTACCGGCCACTACTAACGCCACAGATACACAAACTAAGGTACTGTTAATAAAAGGACATACGTCGAGGGCGACGCCCGGGCGGTTGACTAACTGCAGGCCGCGGTGGCATCCTTCAATTGTCCAAAAAAGCGAGGCAACTTCGTCCTGCGAAGCCACCGGCTACAACTAACAGTTTCTATAAAATTTAAAGCTCCTTGGAAATAAATGTGAAAATCCATAGCATTTTACTTAAAATGCATTTTGTAGAAATATTTTTGGGGTTTTTATCAACTTTTGTGTCATCTGACATTTAAAACGTCAATACTAGTATACCATAGATGAATGTATACTAGTATACATTCATCTATGCGTCAATATTCGTCCGAGAAGTTCATTTATGATTTGAAAGGAAATGTTTCTTTGCTCGTAATCTATTCCTCATTGGTTTTGCCAAAGAGAATTCCTCTGTTTTTAGGTTTTTTTTTAGGAGGTGAAGAAGTTTTATGCTAGAAAAGTCCATCTATTCTACTTAGTTTGCTTAACATTCTCATTGTTTCCCATGATGCTGTCAACATACTCCAGGATATAATTGTATCCGTCATTATAAACATTTTTTACAAGGGAATGCGAAGAAAAAACAGCTGTTACATGAAAGAAAAAAAAAACGGCTATTTTAAAAAAAAACAGAAAAATGCATTTACTTATTGTAGAAAATATTTGGTTCGTTACATTTTTTTTACAATTATCATCAACTTACTTAAAGTCATGTGCCAATGGGCCAAAAAAAACATCAGAAAAACTAGGTTCTCGATGGAGCAGTTGATTTGTTTTTTTCGCAATGCCGGGGTTGATTCCATAGTTCAAAATTATGAAAAGTTGTTCAAAAATTATGAGTAGAATATAGTAAGTATATGCATATGTGCAAGCATTACTGAGTTCCGGATTGAAGGGCAATGTTTCCAGCGAAATTACTGGGCATACAGATATTTAACATCTAATATCTCAGGGTGACGAGCGCAGTGCAGTGCCGCGCTGAGTTTGGAATTGTTGAAGTTCAAAATGTTGAGTGGCATTGAAGTGGTATGGGCAAGCGTGACGCTAACCAACAGGTGAGCGACTTGCTCGTCTCGTCAGTCAGTACAATAAAAAAAATAGTCCGTTGTCTATCCAAACACCCTGCATTACTTTTCTCTATGGTGCTATCAGTGTGGAACCTAAACCTGTTTTCTTAGCCTAAATTTCCTTTGGTGCTGTCAAAAAGTTAAAAAAGATTGGTAAAAATGCATGTTTTTCTCTAGACCTTTAAATTAAATTCGCAAGTGAACTGCAATGAGTACTAGAGGAGGAGGTGGCGATAGCGGCGCTTCTGACTATCTTCCTGTAATCGGTAAAGTACCTGCCTGATCTTTACCTATTACACTGATACGGGCAAATGCTCGACGCCACAGATTACTTCTAGTAGATTCCGCACTGATAACGGTCAAAATATAAAATATAAAAAATCACTCATTGATTTATTTCTAGGCGCTGTAGATCGGCTGTAGGCGTAATCTTGTTGCTTTGTCGGAAGTCCTAGAAAGCCGAAGTCGTATTGTGTATGTAACATCTCGTAATGCGGTTATCTTTATTCTATAGAGTAACCAGACCAGGCGCCTACAGAAAAATATAAGAAAACTGCTCTGGTGGCTTTGCCTTTACAAAAATATTATCAGGCGCTAGCATAGATTTAGCGCGGCTATTGCAGAGGTATCGATTTATCTTGCCTATAGCAAGTCCCTACGACAAGAGTAGCGAATTTTGAGTTGGGTCTCCGTCCTGTGAGGACCATAACACTGAGTGTCCAACGTTATCGTGGGTGAGGCAAAGTACATACTAGGGGGCTCCACGGCGCGATTTTCTAGATTTAAAATGAAGAAGCTTTTGCAGCTCTGCAAACCGCAGCAAAAGCTAAGCACTGTATCAAATCTACCTAAAATTCTATTCACCGATAATTCAGGAATGTATTCAAAATTGGTTACGGTCTAACAAGCATCGTTCAATTATTTACTTACCAACTGTGCGTATTTCGTAAATTATCCATATTTGTGTTCATTGAACCCGAGAGATGAACTCTCCCGAAACTGATCCCAATCATAAAATCTCACAATGATGAGAGTCGTTCGATTGTCGCCCCATTTCTCCCGCGGCGAGGATTCAGACAGCATGACGTGTCAACCGGAGTATGTCCATTCTTACATGTCGCTCGAATATGTGAATTATTTCGGTAATATAATTATTGTTTAGAAAGATGTTGCGAACATTTTTCTCTGCTTGGCTTGCGTTTATGTATGTGGCTTACCCCAATGCCAGGATTGATAGTCATGCAGATCATAGCTATATCTAACAGCGGTTGACTAGGGTAAGGCTAGGATTGGTACTGGATTAGTTTCATATATTTTATTCAACAGCTGTCATTGCCGTCTCGAACAATGAAGCATTTCCCCATGCATTTCCCATTTTTGAAGTTAGATTGAACGTTTCTATTGTGATTTCAGGAGGCGTAATCATCGGCATTGGTGTTCTCGCCCTGTTATACTACTACAGCGGAGGCTCAAAAAACACTTGGCCATGTCCAACGATAGCCAAGGTCCACTCGGATGCGAAGGAAGCATTGAAGAAGAAGAAATGACGAAGAGCGGCCGTCAGATTTAGTCATGTTTCAATTTGAAAGAATCCTGTGTCATCGTCTCGTAATCGACCCTTATCAATAAAGTGTTCTTGGTGCCGCAATATACATTTGAAGATAAGTATTTTTCCAATCAGCCTCTCAGGAGAATATAGAGGAAGCTTATTGATGTATTTAGCGCAGGGGCGGTTCGTCCATTGTTGACCAAATGAAAAAAACTTAACGATGGCATACGATGATAAATAAGTAATGAAATATCCTTAGCCTGAAATATTTCATTCTCTTCTGTGGCCAAGTATCAAAATGTTGGATAAAATATTGCCTTGTAAATGGCGAGGCAGTTGATATTTTCAAAAAACTATAAAATAAAAGCTAGATTTGACAATTAACCAGGTCCAGCTAGATCGAAGTTCATAGAAATTATAAGCAATAGGTAACCTACGAGAAAGTCTGTCGGCAGCATAGGAAATATTTGAAAGAAACAGCTCAGTAGATATTTGTAACTCCAGGAAATTGGGTTCAATACAGTACTTAGATAAGGTAGTAGATAATTTGTCGAAAGCACCTAAATCGTGTGCAGTTGCACAGTGGCAGGTGTAGTTTTAAACGCTCCGAGTTAGGCTTTAAGACGACCTGTTACGGTCCTGTATTGGCCAAATTTGGACAAAATATGTAGAGAACGCTGCAAGGCATGTCTTGTACGAAATAGCTGATGGGGTGTCGATCATATTAAAAACGTCAGAAGTGGGACTGAAAAGGTTATTGATTTTGGAGCGTGTGTGGTGTTGTTATGGTGTATTTTTGGGTGTGTGGCCATAAGTTTGGGAGCGAGGTGTGCGCGGGGCGGCAGCATGCGGTCGGACTGGTTGCCCGAGCGACGACCGGAGGCTGCTCAGGTACAATCCCGCGGTTAATTCCATTATAATATCCCACGTGCTCGTGCCGGTGCTATCTCGATGAGAAGGAATTCACTTTTGAACTCTGTGCCTCAGTGCGATGTTTCATCAGGCTTCGATGCCCTTCGTCGTGATTTTTGAAAGTGAAAAACACTTTCCTTATTTTTATTTATGCTTTATCATCCATGTAATATTTTAAAATTGTATTCTTCATAGATGTAACAGCCTCTTCTCCCATAGATAGGTAAGTTCTAAAATGAAAAAGATCCAGACATTTTAGCCCTGTCACCTTAGTTAAGTGTCTACTTACAACAGAATTAACGCCAATGTAGAACAAATATCTGCAAACTTAGTTCAGAAGTAGTGACTAGAACTTTTGTAAAATAGACTTAATTAAGCAATAACAGATATGTCTCTCATGAAAACAAAAAATATAGACTTTCGTGATGGTTTACTACGTTACTATTAGTACTCACGGGATATTTACTACGATTCTTATTTTTGTTGAGTTCCCAATATTTAATTGCAACGGGACATGTAGAAATAGCCAGGTCTTCAAAATGTTCTATCCGCAGATTAGCAACTACGGGGGCCACTAGACAACCCATTGCTACTCCGTCGATCTGTTGATAAAACTGGCTTCTATATAAGAAGTAGCTGGAGGTTAAACAGTGTTCCAGCAGCTTAGCATATTCTATGGGGATATTTTTTTCGTTGCAATGAAATATTGGGAACTCAACAAAAATAAGAATCGTGGTAAATATCCCGTGAGTACTAATAGTAATGTTAAAAAATATAGAGTTCGAAAAGGGTTGACTGCGTTTTGGTCTCGATTGTACAGGGCCAAGTTCTGGGCACGAGTCTTGTAAAGAATTTATAGGAGAGGCGGGCGCGGGTCGCGAGCGGGCCCGCGCCTGCGCCTGCGCTGCGCGCTCGTACTCGCGCCGGTGCCGTCGCGTGCGCAAGCGCCTCGCGCTGCCTCCACTCGCCACCTACCGCGATCAAGCAGCGAAAAGTAAAAGTTGAGTGCAACAGTGCCACAAACAGTGCAGTGCTAGTGCCATCGACGTGATCACTGGAATGGATGGCTAGGTATCTAACCCTTCGCACGCTATAATCTATTGTTCCAGCGAAAGTGATGTTTTTTAAAATTCTCACCAGATTCTCTAATGTTTCGCATTCGCGCCGCCTCCGTTTGTTTGAGTAATTGCTCAGTGTTTTTACGGTTATCTCATTCATGTCATAATTGCTATACGTTTACGGAGATAGGGTACTGAGAGTTTAGTGATCGTTTTTTACTTATCTATGTATGATGCTATTAATGAAGCTCTTAGCTACAGGACCGCTATCCTCGTAACCTGGGTGCTACTAACTTGCGTTGATTATAATTATCAATAGTTCTGCTAGCTGTGTTTACCATCCTCGATCACCCCGTGATCGATCGGGCGAGTTTGTGTCAAATGCATAGCCAGTCAATCTTAAAAAAAAATGTAGAGTACTTAAAACAAAAAAAAAACACAAAAGCAGTACACGTTTTACCCATCTTTGTACCTAGATTTATATTGATTGTTTTTTCTCTAACTTTCTTATCACAATGAGTGCAGATTACCTGCTGAGCCATGAAAAATCTTTTACAGGATCATAGATTTTTTATCAAAATTTAACCTTTAAAAAAATAAAAAGTTTAAAATGAAAACGATAATATCGTACGTGTATAGTACGGTACGACAAATCGAAAACTAGAAAAGGGTTCGTTTTTTGCACTATTTCTCGTGTAGAAATAAATTGTCTTAACTATACCAATGTCCTTACTTAGTTACCTCTCCATAAATACCCGAAGATAAACCAAGATTGTATGGTTGATGTCATCGGCACTACACCGGTTTATAATGAGTTTCAACTTGTAATTAGGTATTATTACCTACTCGCAATGCTTGATATTAACTCTGTTATTGTCATAAGCAGTTGGTTTGTATCGCAAATAGACGCGTATCGAGAACAGATTAGCTAAGTTCCTACGTTCATAAAGGCACGTGTAGGTGTATCCTAAATAGTATTTATATTCTTACTTTATCCCAAGCAACCGAAGGGTCGCGTCAGTGGTTAGCGCGTTCGGACCGCACGACGCAGGGGGTGACTTCAAACCCCAAAAATGTGACAGAGGTGAAAGAAAACTTCGTTAGGAAACCATAGCATTGTCGAAGGTTCTTTCTATAGTTTCTAGTACTCGACTGGCTAGCAACCACCCCTAAGTTGAAAGTCTGCCAAGCACGTAACGGTGTGTTCCGTCCGGCACCTTCCCTTGAAAGCCAGTTCCGATTCCCGGCTAGGTATGCTTACAGTCTTTGAGTCCACCGTCAGGTATGTTGTGGTTGGGAGCAAAAGCTAGCCTCAAGACCAAAAATAATAAAGACAAACTTCAGTTTATGGTAGGTAATAAATGTACGCAAGCTACTCGACACGCAACAAGATTGGCTCACTTTCAAAAGTAGTAGGTCTTACATAGTTTTCAAAACCCCGATCACTAGATCGGGGTTTAGTACTAACTAGCCACGGACCTAACTTGTCTAGGCACTTACCAATGTCCTAGATCTTATTTACGACACCTAGAATGCCTAGATCAGTACGATTGTTGCGCATAGCTTTGCTGGACACTATCCGCATAGTTTTGAGACAGGTTTGCATGTGGATTGACTTTAATTATCTTATCTATATGCTTTGTACTTCTCTGGGCTCCCTGGCTATTAGAACGACCAAGTGGAAATAATGCAATGATAATACTTGTGTGTATTCTTAATTTAATTATTTTTATTTTAATTTTAGACTCTCAAGTATGTATATGTGTAATTATTTTCTTTTTATCGCTGACAAGGTTTTAAAGTTCTGATAGATATATTTTAATACTAGCTGCGCCCCGCAATTTCAACCCCTATTCTACAGAAACCGAATAATTTAGCCTATGTGGTAATCCACGGTATAAACTACCTCTATACAAATTCCATTCAAATCCGTTCAGCCGTTACAGAGTTGAACGGGAACATACACACTGACATACCTACATACTTACACACTTACACACAAACTTTCGCATTTATAATATTAGTGTGATTTCCATTTTCTGCAATCGTCGTCTTTGTTGAACACCTATCTATAATAAATTGTTATACAGTGGCTTAGTTCCTACTTTTTTCATGGATAAGATCGAAGCAGGTTCGCAATGAATAGTGGCTAAAGAAGAAGATTCCAGCAGTGTATTGACAAAATAAATTGGGACGAGTAATAAGAGTATCCTACTGTTAGGGAAGATGACATCACCCCTTACCCATAATTTTCGTAAGATTTAGGCAAAATCTTGATAATTTCACTCTGATATTTATTAATTTCTCAAATATTTATAAGTAATCAAACGATAAGGTCATTGCGCTGAAGCTGCATCAACAGATGAAGCATTTCATAACGGCACGTAGAGTGGTAATTAATTTATAGAGAGCATTACTCTAAGTGCTCTCGTTTTAGTAGATACTATATCATGTTCTGTGGTATGTCCATGTTTGAAATATGATCTACAATATCTGTATGCAGTGTGACGGTCGCCGACCCCTACTTCACTTTGGGTGCTCTGATTTGGGCGCCCGCAGCTTTTGTATTGGGATAGAACATACTTAGTGCAAGGCAAGACGAGGTCGCGCGCGTGTCTCGCTGAGCATTCCTTGATAAAGGTCACCGAATATGATCGAAACTATAGTCGGAATAACCGACTCAATTTAACGTGAGTATTCCCGTTTTATTAAAACAAAATGTATCAAAACCACGTCAGTTTTCATAGTAAAACATACTTAGTCTTATTTTCAGTTGGATTAAATTTTAACTGATGTAGGTTACCACAAATATGGTCCCATTTAAATGAAATACAAAATATACAGGAGTCCCATAAATCAAAGTCTAGGCGGCGCTACGCGGCAATCTCGTACCTTTACAAGGTTTTTTTCTCTTTTGTTTTGGCTCCACACTTTGTGTATTTAGCCAGTGTCAAGTATTGTTATGTTTCAAGTGAAGTCAAATATTTCATTACAAGGTGTTTATGAAATAGTTGGATAGTTTTCTCTCTCTCAGTTTTCGAGATCATGTATATTAATTTCAAGAGGTCAAAATCGCTACCTTACGCCAATCTTTTTGTGACTTCAAAGCATCTTTTATTTTTGAAGCTAATGTCTAATTCTGAATAATCATATATTAGCCAAATTTAAAACAAACCCGATGGTAAAAAAGAGAATGAAAACATCTCTTTCATCATCATCATCATTATCTTTTTCCAGGATGTTAGTACCAGTTTTGAACCTCCATACCCACGTTTAAAACTGTACTTGTCTGGAAACTATGGGATAGACTACATATTTTATTTAAATTAAAAAAAAACACTCGATACTTTCGTCCTAAAAATAATTTTCATTTTAATCACTGCCTCCCGACGTTGACTTCTACCACGCTGAACTTATATTATACCTATATAATATAGATATTTATTATCAAAATGTCTAGTGGTGACTATATTTGTGAAGCAACTCTATTGACTCTACTCTCTACTTGACATTGTATATTAATTATGCGTTGTTTTTTATAATTATTATTATTTTGTATAATTTACATACTTTTTATTTATTTGTTAATAATTTGTTGTCTTGGTCTTTTTTTTTGTTATTTGGTAATAATAGTATAGTATAGTATAGTAGTACAATTGTATGACATTTTGAATGACCTGTAACTAAACGTTATCAATAAATTGATTATGATTATTATGATTATGACCACTGAATACATTGCGTACTTTACCTACCTACTATGTATATACTTACCAACCTACGATATTTTTTGGTTAACTTCATATACCTACCTTGACTACAAAATTGTCTTTGTTTCGCCGTTTCGACCAACTTTTGTATGTTAATGGTTTTCTGATTAGCAGGGAGCTGGACGACTCCAAAAAACTTGTCCAGTGTCTTCGATTCGAGTTTATTCCACATAAAGTGTAAGCTGCGTACGCGCAGGCGATGTCGTTAATTTTTTTGTTCTTTAGTTAGTAATTTTGATTTCTCTGCCTTTTTTGGTTTGATATTTTAGTCAGGTTTGAATTGAGTTTATAAGGTTTTATACTCTTTGTATATAGGTAAGCCTAGCTTTATCAAATCAGCTTCTGACTTGCTGTCGAGTTTTTTAACATAGCAGAGTAAAAATAGAACCAGCGTTTCCTTCAATTTTGATAATTTGAACGTGATTCAGTTAACCAACTGTAAATTTATGATGAGCCGGGAAGGTTCTAACTGATTATGTTTAGAGCTTTAGTACTATTTCAAAGTTAACCTACTTATCCGGTGTGTAGTCTTTGCAGATATCAAATACCGATGTAGAGTTCGAATCACACTATATTAGGAATGGTTACATACTTTATTTACTTATGTGCAGTACAAACTTAAGGTGCAACGTTTCGCTCAGTGCGCAAAATTCAAATTTTCTTGCGTTTTTTATCAATTACCGTTTAATTACTCATTTAATTAGGTTAGGTTAGTTAACTTTAGGCTTTAGGCTTTAGCTTTAGGTTTTACAAGTAATTAGGTTCATAAAAACTAATATTGCGATAATAAATAGATTGTTTCAAGAAATTACACCAACCAAAAATTCAAGTTAAAAGCTAGTATAAGTACATTTCTCGCTAAACCAAAAGCCAAGATGAAAATCAGCTTATTGAGATTTGTAGCTAAACCAATGCTATCTAGGTAATCATTTTACCCGTAATTTCTTAAAACAACTTATTTATTGGCGCAAAATTGGTTTCAATAAATCCACGATGAGTAAAGTAAATGAGCTGTAATTGACAAAAAACGCAAGAAAATTTGAATTTCGCGCGCTGAGCGAAACGTTGCACCTTAAGAGGATACTACATACAGCATTGTATAGTACATATAGATTTAGCATTACTTATCTCTCACTAGATGGCGTTGGCGACAGTATTGGTAAATACTTTTAAAAGTGTCACATGGCAGGCAAACTTCTGTCGTTCGTTTTTTTATTACACGACTGAATGAAAAGTTTGGTTGGGTGGAAATGAATGTAAAATACATAACTATCACAAAGATATTAATATTATTACATAATTTTACAAGATTTTGTATTTTTTTAATTATTTACGTTGGCTGTACGAAGTTCTCCACTACCATGATAAAGTTTCAAAAAGTAAATAACAAAAGTTACGCGAGCGCCATCTCTTAATGAAAGAACTAAACTGAAAATGCCTAATGGAAAACTTAAAAAAGGTTTTACTTACCCACTTAAAAAGTAAAGCTTTTGATTTATTTCTGTGGTTTCCATACGCATGCCGAAAACTGAAATTAAAAAAGTTTATAACCGCATTTTTTTGCTACGAATTTTTCATTTCTTTTTGTTTTACGGCATGTCTGTGACGATTTTAAAATAGTAGGATAACAACATAAACAAAAAGGTATAATTATAATACTATTCAAGTGTAAGAGCCTCGAAGATTAGTGAAAACTAGACGAATAGTTTTTTTTCTGTTGCGTGATCAAGTAGATTTTTTAATCTTTGATCGTAGCCTGGACAGCTTCTAATCCGCGGCGCCAGGTGTCGTTACCAGTCACGAATGTGGCACGAGCCGTGCTAATAGCTGCTAGGGTTGTCATATTATATACCCATCACAGTAAAATAGGTAGGTAATAAAATGTCTGAGCAATGGCGTCGATTCTGTTGTACCACACACTAAACTATACCAATAGTACAAGTCTACAAATATCCTCTTAACACTTCGTTTTAATAAATGTGAGAAAAGGCCGGTAACAATGTATTAAAAGCTGTCAAACGCTGCATTCTTACCAGATTTGGGAGCGACAAATCTCGCATCATTTGCTAGCTTGTGTATGCATTTACTGCTGTCAATACCAATCCTCAGCTACTAAATAGCTTTATCAACTGCTAAGTTATTTACAAAGCTATAAAACTTCTTACCAGCTTCCATGTAAAATAATTTTAAATAACAAAACGCGTGGTAACCCTACATATCATTTATATCGAGCTAAATGTATAGCCATTTCGCAATTTACTGCCGCCTATTTCGAAGGTCGTAAGGTCCATTGAGCCACGAAACCGTTACATTAAAATCTTATGCTAAGCGCTTTTATAATGCTTGCTTACATGACTTAAAGTGTTGGGTATGGAAATGAGCTAAAGCAGCTTTGCGTTATCTATAGCTGCACTTTATCATTATTACTGACTACTGATGCAATCTCATGTTGTCACGCTTTGGAACTGTAATTTGGCCGCTTACATCACTTTTACGTAACATATTAAGATCCAACGTTTGAGTCCGCTAGGTAGGTAGGCGCCAAGAGATGGCGCTGTCGTTGAAAACTCAATTGAGGTAATCTGCCCCAGTTTTAATTCACTTCGCGACCTCTTACTATTGTTATAAACACATCTCAAAAATAATAGATCCAAGTAAGCTTATAAATATTGTAATATTAAAGCTAATTATTTTGTTAGGAGTTTTGAAATAAAATCTCTACGGCACCGATATTATTTATACATATACATACCTACTTAGTACTTACCTATTTGCTGCGATAATACACTATCTTTTTTGGGTCAGAAATCTTTGTTATACACCCGCCCGAATTGGGGTGCAGCCGGGCCATGTGGGATTATACCCACTTAAAGTCCCTCGGTGGTCTGCCTCTGTGCCTGATGGATGGTGCCGGGATCTCCATAGCAAGGCACCGTTACAGTATCCTCTAGCACGTTGCCTCATGCAACACTCCCGGAAATGGGGCTCGCTTGAATCGAAGGTCAGATACCCAAACTCACTCACGAGCTCAAAGGTCGGCTCCTAAGAAAGGCAGGAGCTACCGAAGCTGTTCTTACACCCCGGCTCCAAGCTTCGATAGTAGATACCTCTCTGCTACTAAGTAGCAATAACTCTAAACGCTAATCTCGTAAACTTCAAAATTTAGAGGAGGAATATTGTGTCTGATTATTTAACCTGTAAGCCCTTTAATACCCACAAAAATATCGATTCTTTTAATCTGAAATTCAGCTTGCTGTTTTATTGCTGCCGTCTAACGTCCATTATACTACTTAACTATAACTCTAACGTCATTACTTGTCTAATTTCGGTAAATACTCTGAACACTCTTCCTAAAGATATAGGGAC
This sequence comes from Apocheima hispidaria, assembly GCA_947579745.1. NCBI lineage: Eukaryota > Metazoa > Arthropoda > Insecta > Lepidoptera > Geometridae > Apocheima > Apocheima hispidaria. Next base: position 15,494,266 of record OX388150.1, on the reverse strand, counting down.
TTTGCGTCGTGCTGTCTCATTGCCTCTAGGCACAGATGAAATGTTCTATTCATCTGTGCCTCTAGGTTTTCACGACTGCTTACCTGTACCATAGATAAATGTAAAGATTCTTTGCCTATACCTTCATGGTTTTCCGTTAGAAGACGCGACATGTTTTAGGATATCATTCTACTCGACATAACGAACAACTTTTGTTATGGGACCATGAAATCGAGAGAGAAACAAGTACTTAATATGATTAGAAGAAAAACAAAATAGCCGACTGCAAAATGTAGCTTACGTAACTCAGGACATAAAGAGGAATCCAACGACACCTCGGTCAACCCGTTTGGGCTACAGGAGGTAATAAAGGAACACACAAACATACTTTTAACATACTACCCCAAAAACATTATTCACACATTAACACATTCTTGGGCGAGTAAAAACAGTTATTCAGGTTTTTTGGCGGGAACGTGAAGAAATCATGTCGCGTCATTATATTATTTTCCATTACTTGTGTTATTTCGAGTGTTAATGTGTAAAAACTGTGAATTTTTACCCGTTAAGTGTTCGGGAACATGTACGAGTGTTGGTAAATGGTATAATGTCGTGAAACGTGAATTTTCGTGTTGTTTCCAAAACTCCATAGAAGGCTCTAGTAAAGTTTTCACCACTTTACTGGGGCATGACTAGGACTTGACCGTGACTTGCTTTGCTCGACTTTGACAGTGACTATGACTTGTTTGATTATATCTAACTAAACTTGAGAATAAATATGTATACTTGACACTGGCAAATGCATAAGACGTGCGACGCCAAAATCCTCTTAGGAGGAAAAAGAAAAAAAAAAAAAACAGTTATTCATTAGACATCAAAAAAACATTAGATTCGAGGCCACTATAATTATATTATAGTGTTTTTTTGTGTTGTCGCAGTGCAACCATAACCTAGTGTTCGATCCTACTATATTATATAACAGTGTTTTTTGTGTTATCGCAGTTCAAACAAACCCTAACCTAACCTAGTGTGCGGGGCCATTATATTATATTACAGTGTTTTTTTTTGTTATGTCACAGTTCAAACATAACATAACCTAGTGTGCGGGGGCCACTATATTATATAACTTTGTTTTTTGAAATAACTGTATGATTTAATTTTTACTAATTTTGAGTTGGTTCCATATTAAAAGTAATTCTTATGAACATGATAAGGACGAGTAATATAATCATAAATGTATAAGAATACATTTATGTAATTTGTCTTATCGAATACCTAAATTATAAAATGCGGCCACAGATGAAATGCGGCTAACCAGGTACTTACTATTTGCTAATTCTGGGAAACCAAAGCCACAGAACATATATTATAATAATACTACGTACCAAAGCTTTGGTTTATTTTTTTCAGCTATTATGTATCTAGTAATCGGATTATTATAAGAATGGAGAAAGCTTAGAGTACAACTTCGTAAAATAAAATCATGCAATTAAAGAAACTAAACGCACCGTGGGTATTTCATACCATTTAGAATAAATAATTAATCAACGAGACATTTTCTTGTGAGAACATCTCGGTGCCAACAAAAAGCATGGGAAAAATCTTCTATGGGGAAAGTGAAAGTTTATACAAAGTTACTGCCTGTGCATGTTAGTTACTGTAAATACTAATAATTTATGTTATTATGAGACAACAAGTGCCGAAACATAACTTGTAAGCCTGGATAGGTACGCGTTATTTTTGAATTTCATTAGAAATTCTTGGTACTTGGTAGCTTGGTAGCGATTTCACAAACAGGCAAGATGAAAATACGAGAGATAAGATTTATTTTCATTCTGGAAAAAACTCAAGAATATATTTTGAAATTTCATTTTTACCAATGGCTTATTGTTTTTTTGGCTCAGATATATCCCTCGTGCGCCGTCCGTCACACTGTTGTCCCTTGTTTTACATAACAACTTTTAATATAAATTTTACTTTGTATAATTTCAGTTCGTAAAAAATCGTTTACCATAATTATTCAAGTAACCTCATATTTATTTACTATATTCTTATTTGAGAAAACTTTTAAGTACTTACAAATAATTTTATTTGCGATAGTTTTCATTTTGAATGACAAAACTAAATTTGACCTAATTTTTATTTAGCGAAAATCTGTTGAGTCTAACTACTGTTATCAGAATATATACTATAAAAAAAAATAGATAAATATAATAATAGTTATCGCAGTTCAAACCTTATTTTATGCCAACTATTTTACATTACTGTGTTTGTTTTTGTGTTGTACCTATGTCGCAGTTCAAACATAACCTAACCTAATGTTCGGGGCCACTACAGAAACTTTTTTGTGTTGTTGCAGTTCAAACATAACCTAACCTAGTGTTCGAGGCCACTATGTATTAAAGAATATTAAATATTTTTTTGTTTTGTCACAGTTCAAACATAACTTAACCTATGTTCGAGGCCACTACCTATATTATATTAAGTGACTTCAGCGCTTCGCCGGCAGCTCCCGCGGCACGCTCGGCTCGCACGTTGTGTTGACGAAGTTCAGACGTAACCTAACCTATTATGATGCATTTAATTTTTAGGGTTTCGACACAGATAATTATATAAAGAAACAATTCGATAAAATAATTGTTATATGAATTAAGATTTAGCAAATCAAAGATCAGATCAAACGTTTATTATATCTTAGCTATTTAAAGAATTTTTTAAATTTTATTCAATATGTACATGTAGTCTCACAGGTTTTAATCTTCAGGGAAAGTAATATTCAGCGGATTGTAACAAAAAAATGTGCAGCTAACTTTTGTGAAAGCCATGCCTTTAAATTCAATATCTGTAAAAAACATTCATTAGAATGCGGAATTACCGCTTCGCCGGGATGGAACATAACTCGGAGAATTCCCTGCGCGCAGGGAGGATGCATAAATCCAACATCGCCGGTTTTTTGTCTTTTTTCGGATGCCATTGTGGCAGGTATATGCTGCGGACGCCACACTGCTTGCACACTTTCGGACTTTCAGAATGTATGTATGTCTGTATGTCTTGAGAAAGAAGCTTGCAAAATACTTATTTCTCAAGAGGTAATTTTGGTTTCAATGTCTATATCAGACAAATGATATAATAAACGATTATATTATCTTAAATTAAAATTATGTTTTGGAAGTGTCTTTCGGATTTCAAAGAAGGTATTCATTATAATTTTGTGGTTGACCGCACATAATGAATGCTATAATTATAGCACAATTCACGCATAAATATAGTTGCATGCGAAAAACCCAACTTGCTTCAAAGATTCATCTATCATTTTTTAATATTTTTCGGGTAGTGTGGTCACAATCCCATTGAACATCTGGCACACCCTTGATGTATCCCTAAATTGATATCGAACGTTAACAATTGAAACGAAATGTTTTCTTTCGACTTAATGACCTTTAAAAGGATTTTAATGTCTACGATAAATTATTTTATTGAACATCCCGTACAATGGAATGTTAAAAGTGCACGCGATAACGACCCGCTTTGTGATCATAAAATTTACTTTACCAAGTACTTTGGTAGATACGTATGTTCGTACTAAATTAAAATTAAGAGCATTTTTTAAAGTGATGATTTGATGATGATATTTTTTAAGAAGAAGAAAGAAAATAATTTTATTTTGCAACAACAGTAACATTAATTATATTGAAGGGTAGGCAGGTGAGCGATATAATATAACTATAGCTAATATATGTTATGTGTTACAAAAATGGCCTCAACTCAGCATAATGCTGTTTAACAACAGCGCAGATCTTCCGTTAAAGCCGTTCAGTGAAGTCACGAAAGGCTCAAATCAGTAGTGCAACGTAGAAACAAGAGTCACTAAACATATAAATACACATACTTAAGCAATTACAATATTAAGTAAAAGTCCAAACTCTGTTCTGGCAGTCGACAACTTAAATAATGGTCCTGATGGGTCTACCGAGGGAGGAGCAGTGGCCAAGGTGACGAGAACTTTAAAAATTAATGTATTTTCTTAATAAAGAAAATAAGTAAGTAATAACTACAGGTACTTAACGGATTAAGGATTGAAGTAAAAGATAGCAACAGGTTATTCACCACAAAATGTACCAGGATCTCATATACCACTAGACTAGGATAGGATAGGTAATATTGGTATTCTGTTGTAGAGCCACATCAGCAAAACCAACAAAAGGCTTAGAAATACATCGAATAGAACCAGTTCTTGTTTCAGGTGCGTTTACCGTGCTAGATCACACCATCACTAGTTATAACATCAGGGCCGTTATTCTTTATTAACGAAGATTCGTTCAAAGTCGTGTCCACCGGGCCAGCGTGGTGGATATGGCCTAATCACCCTTCGAGGGTATGGTTATATCCCAGCAATGGCATGTTTTGGGATAATAGCGAGGTAGGTAATAATAATATCTAGGAGAGTATGAACAGAATTTTGATTGTTTTCCAAGTTTAGATGTAATTATCTGATTTTGTTACTAGCGCGCGCTAATGCCATCTCTTTTCATCTGCGCATGAAAGTGTAGATATAGCTCTTATCTTTTTTCGAAACTTCGTGGAATGCGCACGGAATGGTATTGTTTATGCGTTACAGAATACCATTCCATGCGAATTTCGCGTTACGACTTTGAACGAAGATACAGAATTAAGGGCCTTGTTGAGCTTGTGGTTAAATGCATAGCCTATCAAAACCAAACTTCGGCAATATTAGGTACCTATATTTCAAGCGAATCCTCCCAAGTATGGGCTGTATGGCTTGGTATAACTGCAAGGAGTTCATGACGACGAACAAGTTATGGGAGTGCCTAAAAAGCTCTTACAGGCTGCAGGCAAGATCAACTTTTACACAAGTAGTGAAGAAAATACAATGTCGTTCCTTCGACACAATAAATACCAGGACTACCAGGAGACCATAATATAGCCAAACAGGTTGCACTCATACTAAAGAATAACCAGTTAGAAGCAGGTGATCAACACAACTTTCGAAAAAATCTGATCCAATAAAGAAACAACAGGTGACAGAGAGTCAAAAGCTTAAGACAGTATAACGGAAAAGAACTAACCCAGCCAATGGAAGATGGTCGACCATACTGGTTGCTAGAAAACTGTTCGAATAGGTAATATCAACAGGTGGCGTAAAGTCAAAAGTACCAGGAGAGCAAAACAATAAGAAGGTTTCAATATAAGTATGCACGTAGCCATATATATCCACTATACTGGATAAATGAGATTCATACAGGTTGCATGGTATCTGATCAATTCTGATCGATACGTGTCAGCTCTAACAGGTGGAGTCGTGTCAAATGTAATAGGAGATCAGAATACGCAGAGTGATACATCTAAGTATGAGACTCCTACAGGTTGAGGGTAGCAAGGAATTGGATCAATAATGATATCGATCGAGTCAACAAGTGGTAGGGTGTGGCGGTCAAAATGCATTGTACGAAACGACTACGCAGAGAGTGGAATGGAATTCCAACTATATATTTTTGTTGCTATTTGTTAATAATTAAGTATATCAAATACTTACTTATGTTTATGTTAATTATTTTATTTATTTATGTTAGTTATGTTGTATGTTGGTTTGTAGATGACACTGTGCACACCAATACAATGTCAAATTTACACATATAAAATAGAACTAAAAAGTCACAATAATTACAGGCGGAGGCAGCATGCATTAATATAGAGCGAGGGAGGAGCATCAGTATTATATTTATTATTTATCAATATGTATCTAAGCTTATAATGTAGGTATATATAATTGTCATTATATTAAATTCAGTATTTAGTTTCTTCTTCAGCTATGAACAAGGGGCCTGAAAACTTCTGAAAACTAGAGCTGAGTGTCAGATGCACTCAGCATTTATGCTGAGATGAGTCCTATACGCCATATTGATAGTTTATCTTCTATTAATTTGTTGTCTCTTGATGTTTTTACGCCTCTCATTACCTATTTAATAGAAACTACGTGTTTACCTTTTAGTATATTTGTACATACAATGTCGCCCATCAACAAGTGACCGCCCGAAAAGGGCTTATAGTACTCATCATCATGAACAACTTTTACTATGGGACCAATCCTGATATCGAAAAATATCTGCTGTTCCATAGAAAAATGTCAATGACACTCGACAAAATGTATGGAACAGCAGATATTTTTTTCTCGATTTCAGTGTTAGTCCCATAGTAAAAGTTGTTTCGTAATTATGAGTACTATAAGCCCTTTTCGGGCGGTCAGTTACTGATGGGCGACATTGTATAACTATCTTGCCCGTATGGCTTTGCTCGCATAAGCTACAGCAATTTTAAAACTCCCTTTCATCTTCTATAAGGCTGATTTTCGAAAAATCCTGATGTACAACTAAGAATCCTAGGTGTATCGTAGACCACAAGCCCAACAATAGACATAAAAACCCGCAAAGACAACCATAAGACGATCGCTCAGGCCGTTTTGCTGTCGTCGTTTGGTTTAGATCTTTCCATCTGGGAAATTCTGCGATAGAACCAAGTAGAACTCGATAGAACCACTGCTAAGAACTGGCAAATGCGATGACATGACTGATACGTTGTATTGTAGAGCCCATAATGTAGAACCGTTATTCTATTCTATTGAATATGGATGAGATTCTTTTATAACTCTCTATGAATATGCTTCGAATAGAATCAAAATTATTTTATAGCTGGATAATGCGGGCTGAAATTGATTGAATAGGTATTATAAAGGCGATGTTTCTTATGTTATGAATAAGTTATGTTTCTTATCTTATCTTCTTATGAAGACTTATGCTCTGGTTTTTAATTTGAAATAGTATTTTAGGACTTCATCGTGAATTAAAGTTATGTATTTCTTTTTCATTTGCTGCAATTTGGTTTGTTTTAATCGGATACGCAGTTATCACTGTTTTACTTAGAAGATAGCTTGTAGTTCTCTTCACTCCTCTTCTATTTTTTTTTTATTTGTTCTATGTTTTGTTCGTTGTTTGTTGTGTTAAGTCAATATGGTTTTATTGTTGTTAAATTTTATATATTTTTGTAATATCAACCTAAAATTACCTATTTTCAAACGACGAATGTTATAAGTAATGTTATTTTCTATTTCTATGTTTCCGGTACTGAGGTAATTGTATGCTATTAGGTTAACTATTACTAAAGTTTCTTTGCTATTACCTACATCCATCACACCAGCTCTGCTTTTAACCTCTTCCAGGAAGAGTTGTTAAACATAAACTATTTTCCATGTCGTTTTATGCAGGCTATCTTTATCTAAAGAGCAAAATGGTATCTAGGGAGGCAAGTACCGCCGCGGAGACCAGTAGCAAAGTAGCACTGCTCCTACATCAATCAGGGACGCTGATTCTCGACTCTCGACCGAGGCTTAGGGTTGTCACTTCCTGGGGTAGAACTTATTTATTTTGTTGCTCTTTTTGCTTTTTTAAATAATTTTCAAGACTTTTTAGGAACTAAATTGAACCAACAAACTTTCATTGATTTCAAGACGTGTCGAGGTAAAAATCGTTTCGGCTGTTTAGGAACACAATTGAAAATCTGACGTTCTTTCTATGTTGACGTATAGTCGTCCACAGATATCGCTTTTGAGATAGCACGGAACTCGATTAGCGTTAGGGGTCGTCCACGTGAGGCCCGAAACGGGCAGGCGGTTCGGAAAAAAAAACGTAATATCACAAGGGGGTAGGGGGTGCATTGAAATAGCATTGGGGTGCATTGTATTTATTTATTCAATTCAATTCTTTATTTAACTTTACAGTATAATTTTAATCAAAACGTTACTTACTCTACATTCAAACCTACTGAAAACATTTTGCAATGAAATAAAAGGAGAAAATCAACAATATAAAATATAGAAAACACAAAAAAAAATATTAACAAGACGCGAAACAATAAAAATAAAACTTACTGATTATGTAAAAAAGTTGCTAAAAATGTAACGTGATTAATGGACGACTCCTTACCTATTTGTTTAGTAAATATCTTCGGTGACATCCTTATTGCACCGGCGCGGACACCGCCTACGTACCATCATTATCTCACGACAATTTGTCCCCCTATGTAAGTACGTGCATTGTCTACGGTGAACGGTAAACAGTGCTATCGGTCATTCTATCTACTTGCAGTAAAAATAAACAGCCGAAGTAAGTAAGTACCTAACTTGGACCTTAAGTTACTTTAGTAGGCTACCTACGTAATACTTATTATTAAATCTGTGCTTTGGAGCAGTAGACACTGATCATGTTGTTGTTACCTAACTTCAAAATTCTATGACACCCCACATGATAGTATAGATGGGGACACAGGCGAATCCCCCCCCCCCCCTTTACATTTATAGGAGCTACCCTGATACAAAAACAAAAATTATTTTTATTTTTGAAACTTGACTTCTATACTTAGACTATCGTTGTCCGAAATTTCATTCATGTACTTTGAAAGTTTTATGCCTGTGAAGGACTCAGACAGACAGCAAGACAGACATGAAGGGTTCCTAGTAGTACTACGAATTTCGTTATAATTCGTCATCTTGCATTTTAAGCAGAAAAAAAACAACAGAAAGCAGTAGCCAGGTAGGCAGCAAGAATCATTCAGTAATTCAAATAATCACTCGCAAATTGGTAGCAGGAATGTCTGATCGTTTGATTGATGGCGGACTGAACCTGCGACCCTAATTACCCCCTGAAGGCATGATCATAACATCCAGCACTTCCAGTATAACTTGACCTGCAGCATCCTGCGCGTTAATATTTTTGGGATCGTCCACAGAGGTCCATAATAAGTGGCTGCGATGGTAGCAATCATGACAAGTGCTACCTTTTGGGGTTCCCGTTTGAATTCCTGGATTAATTTTAGGACTCTTTTATGGATTAGGCTTACATCTTGTATTTTCTATGTAGGTATAATTTTGTTGTTTACCCGGTATTGGAAATCGAAAGGCTAAGAACAGAGACATGTCATGTTCTGTGAAATATTTGAGTCTGTCGTTCTATGTATCTATCAATTAATTCATCTCGCCTTTATGAAATTTATGAATGTATTTTTTACCGCAAGTGATCATGAAATCACAAAATTATAATATATATAATATAGTTTATCTGTTTCTCATTTTCTACTCACCTAGAGAGCTTTCATTAATTTCTTCTTCACCGCGAAGGTAGGAACTTCTTGCCGGAGTCTGGTTCCCGAAAAATAAAACATGGTCGTCTATGTTCAAATCTGGACTAACAGAAACAGGTTTCTTAGTTAGACGTTGGCTACTAAAAGGTTTTGGATGGTACTTACTGGTTCTGCTTTCGAACTGGGTACACTTTTTCTAATTACATTGCACTTTTCTCGATGTCCATGCAGGACCCCTATTCTCTCAAGCTGAGATCTCGTCTCGAAAAAATATCGAATTCGAGATTTCTTGATCTCAACACTATATTTCGAGATATTCACGAAGGCTGCCGTGCGAGATACATCGAGTGGTCGGAGGCAATCTAGACGAGAGACAGTCGAAATTGAAATCTCGAAATCGACAAATTTTGTCATATCTCAGAATAGGGGCCCAGGTCTTGGCCTGTTATGGTAGATAAGTGGCAGGAAGCCGCGCCTAACCAATGGACCATAGAGACAAAGGAAATCGCACCCTAATCATTGACTTACCATAAAATATCGATGACCCTCATTGTCAGGCTTCAAAGATGACCGAAATTTCACCAATAACATTTTCGAGTCCCAGCTTGATTGGGGTCGTATTTTCTTTCTTTGAAGTAGGTAGTGCAGGTGAAAGATTTACTTTCCTTTCTTGACTTGTCTTAATTTCTTGCATGGGCTTTTCGTATCGCAAACATCGGCCATTAGTCCTGCCATACTAGATTTGGTAGTTATTAATACTTAGGCTAACAGCATTTTTTTTGAACGTGTCGTGTCATTATGACTATAGTTTTCCATTATGCACTTAGTTACTTTAACTGCTTTGCTTGTTGGTGAAATACATATTTTGAGACTTGTAATACCTATAGTTAAAACACAAAATAACATTTTTATCAATTTCAAACAGGAACAAAACGTTTAAATTTGATACCATAGCATGTACATAAAGATAAGCTATTCCGCAGCTAAGGGTATAGCTGCTACATGCTATGCTGCTGTGCTTGCGCGATTTGAGTATCAAATTTAAACGCCAAATCTTATAATCAGAATATCAAATGGTATTTATTGCTCGTCCCAAGGTTTATTAACTGCAATATAGTATGTAGTTTCCTAACTAGCACAATGAATCCCCTATCCTCCGCCATCCGCCTCGGTCTCTACGGGCTCAGCTTACATTTATAGACCTCAAGGGGGCCATTGTTCTGAGCCAATCCTGCACATGTGCTGCCCTGAATACTAAGTCAATGAACGGGAAGGTGAAGTGAAGTCTGGATTGGATGGATTAGGGTTGGCGATATAGATTGCAGTGACGGATGTTGCTTATGGATTATCGCGATGAGTTTAGCTGTTTTGGTGAATTTTTGTTGTATAGTAGTCTAATTTGACTAGCCTCGAGGAATTCGACTTTCTGAGCTGTAGGTTGTGGGTTTGAGTCCCACCCAGGACAAACATTTGTGTGAAGAAAATGGATGCTTGTTCTTTGTCTGGGTGTATCTATGTATGTATTTTTTAAAAACAAGTAAGTATTTATGTATTTTATCAGTTACTGGTTCCCATAGTAGAAGCTTGCTTAGTTTGGGGCTAGATGGCACTGTGTGTAAAATCCAGTCCACCAATATTTAATTATTATGAATTTGCATCTATTGCGAAGTATAAAACCACGGTTCAGTGGATGCCATGATGCCAATCTTATGTGGGTAAAAAACAAAAGCCTATGTAGGCGTGTGTTTTCATTGCGCTGTGGTTAGAAAAGATTCACCACGGTATGCCTAGAGTCACGTTACGGCCAGGGTTATCTTCTATTGTAATATTGTTTGTGGTTGTTGCAGTGAGGATGCGTGCCCGCCGCGCGCGGAGGCGGCACCGCTGAACGGCGGCGCGGGCGCGGGCGGCGAGGAGCGCGAGCGCTGCGCCTGCGCCGCGTGGACGCCGCGCCGCCAGCCGCCCGTGCACGAGATTCTGCGCCCAAAGCCTAGGAGGTAACTAAGAACTTCTATTTTTCTGTTCTTATGTCATAGTGGTCCTAGATAAACTGTTCCACTTCTGGGTAACTCTAGATATGCGAGTAGGTCTCCCCTACTACCCTCCACAAACACCCGGTTAAACGCCACAAGCTGGCGTCACCAACCGCAGTATGGTAATACTGCGATTGGTGACGCCAGCGAATCATAACATAAGATAGCATTTTTTATAAAACATTACTGAGACTACAAGACGCCAGCAAACCATCAATAAAGTAGCCTTTCTTATTGGATCATGGGTTTAGGTGTAGTTCCTGAGGTAGGTAGATACTATTAGGTAGAAATAAGCTCTACCTACGCAGCGTTATAAAAAAAAATGCTAAGCTTGCCAGCCATCCCTATTTCGCTGGCTACTTCGTCTCTCGAATCGGTTACAATCACAGTAATAAATTTGACGCTTACAAATGAGGAGAGATCGTAAATAGGGATAATAGGGCCGTAAAGTGCCTCATTACGTCTCGGGATATGGGTCAATGCATTCCGAGATTCAAAGCCGTTAGATGCAATAGACGTGAATCGAGCGGCCTGCTAAAGGCCTCGCTACATGGCCTGACCTGACATCGTTTGAAAGAGATGTCTATATATAAGTTTCTGGGGGAGCGAAAGGGAGAAGCTATAACCTTAATAGTTTGTTTCTTTTGCTCCCGTGAAATTCAAATCTAGGTGTCTCTTTCACACTATGTCAGGTCAGGCCATGTATAGACACCCTAAGCTGCCTTAGATGAAGCTGTTACCCAACTTGATGCAAAGGCTTTGCAAGGGCGTGTTTGGAAAGCTGTTGGAGAAGAAACTAGTAGGTAGCTAGTAGAATAGAATAGAATACCATTTATTAATAGGTCGAATTACAACAGTAGTAGACTCTATAAGAAAGAAGTAATGTGTTTAATCACCTAGTGTCTACTACCTAAGTATTAAGTGTTGTTCATAGTTATTTGAAACGCCTACTTGAGGCAGCATTGCTTCAAAAGCTTTTGAAATCGATTTGTTACGACTGACGAAAATCGATTCAACAATAGACTCAGTATGCTTCATGCTTAAATGACTAGCCAACGAGTTTGTTGTAAAAACATAACTCGTAGAAGATGAAGTATTATAGTAGTTTGCGCCGAATTGAGAGTGTCTATACATTGCCTGACCTGACATCGTATGAAAGAGATGGCTATATATAAGTTTCTGGGGGCGCGAAATGGAGAAGCTATAACCTTAATAGTTTGTTTCTTTTCTCCCGTGAAATTCAAATCTAGCTGTCCCTTTCACACGATATCATGTCAGGCCATGTATTTGAGACGTCTTGAGACGTCGCTACTCCTATAACTTCACCACCGCCCGACTGATATTTCTCATATTCGAACTTAAAATTTGTTTTCAAATAAAGGTATAGGTAGGTACATGCTTATAACATTTCAAGATCGGATCAATGGTTAGCAAGTTATCGTCAGACAAACATACATACAAACGTCAACTTGTTCCCGTAGCATTTGGGGGCCTGCGCTTTGCTCGGTCAAATAGGTAATTAATCCGTCTCCTAGGGCAATCAATAGGGAAACAAACACAACTCGCTGAATTTTTAGGAAATCCCCAACGTTCCCGCGTAATTTGAATATTAGTGCTTCTCAGTGACCCGGGAATGTAATGGAATGCGTCGAAGTGCTGCACTATCAGATACACCGGCTCGATTTGAATTCCTACATGCCGCCACTCGCGGCGCGGCCCATTCAGGACACAGATGCTGATTTCATTATGTTTAAGTGCTTATTGCAAGCCTCATACTTAAGAATTCGTTGACTTGCATGAACGTTGAAAATTAGATAGCATTATGTCGTGGCCAGGAAATGGTAGCTGCCGCCCGATATGACATTCTCTTTGGCTGCCGCTCTGTAGGGACAGCGAGGTAATAGGCACTATACAGCATACCAAAGACGTGCCGTTTTTTGTTGTCACTACTTTACTTTCTTCTACGATCTTCCCTTAAATGGCGAGTAATCTATGCAATGGTTTTCCTTGTAACTTGATGATTCGTTTATTACAAAACGAGAATCTAAGGCTTTCGTCCGCACTATCGGCACCCTAACTTATAAATCCATATGCTTCCCCAGTATTTTTAAAGGTTTCAGTATTTCTGTTTTTGGTGATTGTATGAATCGTAGGTATGTCGAAACAATCAATAAAATTGGCCGTGATCTTTTATGCTTACAATTTACAATTCGTTTTAACAACCACCTAAGAAAAATAATCATTGCTGTTGCCTACAGTAGCTTAGGTGGTCATAAACAACCACACTCAGAACCTCAGACAATATTGATCGATATAGTATTTGTACTCGTATGCCTAATTGCCAACCTATCTACCTACGGCAAAAACCTAAGATACCATAGTCTTCATTCATTTCTCTTGCTTACTACAACAATGGCGTCTAGCGGAGTGCGCCTGCCGCAGAATACTATTACTTGGTGCCTGCGCACGTCGTTTTTTATCGCCTCTAGGTACGTTGCATGGTAACTTTAATTCTATAAAGGCAAATGAGCGTTTGTAATAAGCACGTAATAAGTATTACTTTCTTATGATTCTTGAAGAGTAGGTAATTGTTTTTCCTCTCTTATGTTGTAGAAGTTTTTTTTACAAAATTAGGCCTTCAGACTCTATACACGAGCCTGATCAGATTTTTGGAATAAGACTTTCATTTCATTGGTCTGTTCCTTTTGCTCCCATGAAAATTTCATGATGAATTCCTGTCTAGCTACCTTTTCCGAAAAAAACAGATCAGGCCCGTGGTAACTTCCCTAAGAGATAGATGTGCTGGGTTCTGTGTAAGTATTAAGTTTGGTAAGCTTTATAAAGCTCTTTATCCAGCTGGAGCTTTTAACATCTATTTTTTGCAGCATTTCGCTGGAAAATGGTTGCACCCATCTTCTCTTAAAATTTAATGCAATGACAGTGGGGTTTGACGGCTATACTTACCATACTAACTTCGCCAGATGCGGTCTGCAATGGAGCAGGCTTTAGTCTTTGATTGGCACGTGGTCGATAGGGATAAGTATTTAGTAGCCAATATAGAAATAGATGGCCATGGCTATTGGCTAAACACAATCATTGCGTAGTTACCACCTGTGTGCCAGCCAATTAAATCTAAAGATGAATGGGTCTTCCAACCCTGTTCTTATCCATGTGAAAATATTAAAACAATAGATTGTTCGAGTAGAATCAAGCTTTACTTTCGCCGGTCCCACTGCTGGGAACTGTTTAATTGTGAAGACGGTATTGAACAATACTTCTTAACGTTTTATGCAACGAAAGTCTGTTACTTGGAGATATTTCACAATTAACAATTACGAAATTTTGGTAATGTCTCCTCAGCATCGTCAGCCAGAAGAAATCCTCTGCTGATCAAAGGCCTGCTGGCCTCCCCATTATAACGGGGAGCCTAAGCTTGGGGATAGCAGTACGCTCACCGTTTATTAAGAGGACTCTGCTGCCTGCTCTCTAGTGGTTCTGGTTGGAGTTTTAGGACATTCCCGGGAATTAACTGTTATTTGAAATTTGACAAAGTAGGAAATTTTGAATAATCGCGAGAAAGGCCGCGGGCGCAGCTTCTTCATAATAAGTAGTAATTTATCTCTCGCATCAGCTACTTTCGCAGTTAGTTTTGATCTACTTTTTATACCTTGCATTGCATTAAGTACTTTATTATCCAATGTTTTAGGCATTTAAACTTTCTTAATTTGCATTTTATTATTCGCTTTGGTACTTAATTTGAGATATTTAAATGTTTTTTTATTTCGACTTTAATTCTGTTCGTGTTCGGTTGCGAATTTGCGAACCCATCCAGCGGGATTATCCTCTAACTTTGAAACGTTCGTGATTCTGATTGCGAGAGCATGCCATCCTGCTCGTACTGAGTCGAACTATGCGCGGTCCCGCTCGCGCACTATTACTATCGCTTTCAGAGTTACGGGATACGCCCGCAGAAGCGAATTCGTTGGCTCGGGGATCTGTCCGCTTGCGAATTTCTTCAGCTGCCAGGTACTAAATGAAATACTGTATCGGCTAGATATATCCATATCCATATGTCCTATAATCTGTTCAATAAACTTACGAACTATTACGATTACTAACGAATATAGTGAGAAGACTTAAACAGATGAAACCTTTCGAGTTAGTTTAGTGATAGTGTAGTGTAGTAATAATATACTGTACAGTGCTAACAGAACACGAGAACAAAGTGTCTTCCCCTTAAATAGAGACAATAAAAAAAGTGTCAGTGGACACGTTCTTAGATATTACTCTACTTAGCAGATTAAGTTAAAGTTAAATTACTTAGTAGTCTCAAGGCTAGATTGTAATATTTAAGAGGCACCATATTATAATATGGTACGTCATTAACAAAAAAATAAAATAAAACTTTTATCTACAAGTTGGGTGCAATCACAGATTCATCTGTGGGTGCAATCTACGATCCTGTAACTTTTATTGGTTCATTGACCACGCCGGTTATAACTTATTTAATTGCATACTACATACACATTACACACCTATAAGTATAATTCTGCAACGGAAACGCGTAATGTAAGTAATAACCAATGATAAGAATGTCAATGTACCTATGCTCATAAGTAAGCTTATAATCAAACAGCTCGATATGGGATGGTATTGAAATAACGTATGCGACACTAGGAAGTTAATACGATTTTTTTTTTTTTTAGGCATGACCATGAAATAAAATTGGATTTATGAAACCCAATAAACAACCTTTTACGACTGCTATTAGCATTCACGTTTCCGCTACATTCAAGCTTTGGATTGTATATACATACAATCCAAAGCAATTCAATGCGCAATAAATTGTAGGACACCCGTATAAGCGTGGACGCCGCAGGACCCACCGTGTTATTACACCGACGAGTGATTCACTAATAGCTCCCGCAGCATCGATTTCCAGAGTGCTCTATATTTAGTTCAAAACTTATCGTTTCGTTCACCTCTCATTGAAAGACGTGTTTGAAGTTTTACGACCATGCCTAACAGTTAATCCGATAATGTGCATACACATCGAATCTACACGGGCGCTTGGATCTCGTGACCTTCCCGAATGCGAGAGGTTTCGTGCGAACGGTATCATAATCCGTGGATAACGCGCGTGGCTGCAGTCCGCCGTAGCGGGGCGACGCCGACGGCAACAATGGTGATGGAGGGTAACGGCGTCGGCGGCTCAGTGCGGCCGGCGCTTTCGACCAGACATGCTGTGCCCGGCACGCTGCTCGTGCTTCCTCTGCCGCGAGCTGCAGTCCTGCCGAGCCGCCGACGCGAGGAAACCCTCCGGGAAACACAACATGTGCGACAACTTCATACTCAAGAAAGCGGAGGCCTGGGAACCCATGAAATTCATACGCGGCGCGGCGCGCCTCTCGGTACGTCACTGGCAAAGCAGGGAACCACTCACTTCCGCCAAGGCGAAGATCGCGCCGCACAAGTCGACAAGCTGCGAGCAGCTGTACCCGCACTCCACAGACGAGGACGCCGGCCCGTTCAGCATGCGGCGCGCGCCTTCCACCGATAGGATGAAATCGCACGAGAACAAAGCCCTCTTCAATAAACTGATCGGGAACAAGAACAAGAAGACGGGAGATCATGAAGCGAAGGTCAGACGCAGTGTCCTGAATTTCAGAAAGAATGAATCATCTAGTTCTAAAAATGTCCATGAGAAATATATTCCCCTGTCTCAGTCACCTCCATCGGAACATATTTACAATGAACCACGTCCTTGGAGCTCGCAGTTCGATGACTGCTGTCGACCTCCGGTTTACCAAAGTGTCGAAAAAAAGAAGGAGGATAACAAAGCGCCCATGACCGAAAATAAAATTTACAACAACCGACTCCCGTGTTACGAGGAGTTAACTCAGAGACTATCACAGGAAAAAAACAAGAAAGCTAACCTGCCTCTTGCTGAAGGAGGCTTAGCAAATAAAATTACACAAAATAATAACAAAGTTGTTATTTATTTCGGAGATTCGATAATTCGTAAGCATAATGAGCAAAAGAAAGAGGAAAAAAGACTGAACAATGAAGCGCTCCTGAAAGAAGAGCAGCCCATTTATGTAAACAGACCCTTGGATGATACCGGAAACTTGGGTCTTTGTCAAGACGTTGACAAAGGAGGAGAACCTTTAGAAGTGCAGCTTCCGGAAGCTATATACTCCGAGATCAAAAGTGACGATATCCCGGAACCATCGGAAGTAGTAACTATAAACGACGCCACCTACAAAAAGGATGTTTTTGAGGCGTTGAGTTCTGATGGCTTCTTGATTGTGGAGTTCGAAGAGAACTTTGAACGAGCACGTGAGTTAGTGGAACTGGTGCATGGGACCAGTGGGTTGGACCATCATGAAGCTACAGTGCTCGATGAAGATGAACACTGTGATTGGAGCTTCATCCAAGATTGGCGGAAGCGGTGAGTGACACCCAGCAGTTACCTAGATGCTTTTTGTTTTAATAAAACGGGAATACTCACGTTAAATTGAGTCGGTTATTTCGACTATTGTTACCATCAAATTAATAATAATAATAATAACGGTGACCTTCAAACCAAGGAATGCTAAGCGTGACACGCGCGTGACCTCGTCTTGTCTTGTATTCCCTTTTTATTAAAACAAAATGTGTCTAAACCACGTCAGTTTTCATACCTAAAAGCTGTTATGTGTTCTAGACGATCTGACCTGGATCCCATTTCCACTCAATTCTATTGTTTTATAATAGCAATAATTTATAACAGTTACAGTGTGAGCTTACAGCTTCAATTGTTGATTGTCTTGTGTCGAAAAAATTGCGAAGTTATAAATGTTGTTTATAAGTGTGAAAATATTTCCGTTGATATACCTACCTATCCAAATCAGAATAGCATCTCATAATCTCATAATCAAGAATCTCATAATTAAGAGACAAATCTCGCCTTGAATCGGATTAGACATTCCGCGAATTTACTTTTACTTAGAAGTAAGTCATTGACTTTTTTTATCGATAAATTAATTAGACGGATCGGCACTAATACTTCGAACCGAATTCTTTCATCCAGGAAGACATTCGCATTACTTGCATAGCAAGTCCCTTGATAACAATCGGTGGTCGTCGCCCTCGTGCGAGCTTCTGCCTCTTTGTTCTCGATACCATCTAACCATTCTCACCCGTCAACTGTGGGCTCTCTTCCATTTTCGACCTTATCGTCTTGTGGTATTATGTAACTTCGGATTTCTCACCTGGAAACCCTTTTAACTTTATTGAATAGACGTTTTGATGCTCCTTTGTTCTGTGAGTTCTGTCTATCGTTTGTTTTATCATTGCTGCGATTGCCAACTTCTTGCCACCTGCACTTCCTTGAGAATTTTCCGTATCGAATAGAACGTTTTTTTCGAAACCGCTTGTCGCTTTATTTGGTCGATAATCATCTTCACTTTCTTCATTATAAAAGATGATCTAATCGAATTCACTACGTAAATTTAACGCGGTAAGATATTTTAATTACGTCTTTTCATAATGTTTTATGATGAGTACCGTTGACTGGGGTAACAGATTTTTAAGACTGTTGTCTTTGGATAATCTCGGTCACTATTGAGATTAATCAAAAGGTTTGAGCTATTTTCTGATGGAACAGTTAACTAGACACAAACATGGATTCATGTAGTACCAAAAATTGCATCGTATTGTTCAAATCCGTAAACAAACCCGTGAAGGACACGCGTAACATTTTCGATTCGTTGACCACAGCACGTGTTTATTTTTCGTCCCGTAGATTTGCTTGAAAAATATGTCTATTTGGTACAGGCAATATTGTTCTGTGTTCACCCATGCGTGATAGTCATTATCCACAGTTACCTACTGATGATATTGTGTTGTGAGGTAACAGTTGAAATTTGGCAAATTCTTGTTCACTTACAGCGGATAATGATCTTTATTTAATTAGAAACGACACTGGCAGTCGGTTAGTGTGTCGTCATGGATTTTCTTGATATTGATACCTACTTTCGAAATTTCACTGATTACAAGATAACGATTAACGAGTGGTTACTTTGGTAATAGTTATAATTGAAAAACAGTACCTAGTTACAGTTATTGTTTTACCCAACCCGATTCATCTTTACGCCCGGAGTGACATAGGCTACATAGGTTGCTCAGTGTTCAGCCATATCTGTATGTGACATACAGACGGACACGTCGGTCTTCTTACGGAATGACTATAACGATTATAACGCTAATATGGTTATTTATTATTGCCATAGCTGCGGGATCTTTCTATGAGTGTGTCGAGACATGCACTTGACAGTTTTTTTTATATAGTACTACGAAAATTTTTCAAGTTTAATGCATTTTTCAGCTTCCCCTTTTAAGAAAAACACCCAAAACGCAATGTTCTTCTTAAACTACAGCATCAACTGTCAATCACTGTTACAGTTATACTCACTTTGTTTTATGTTTACTTCCGCACCCAGAGCCGTTACACAATCTTGTATCTAATCTCTATGTAAATAAAACTTATTTTTATCATCTACATTCCATATTTAGTGTAATGCTCTCAGATGCTTTCTCCAAACCGAGTCTTAATTATATCGAGCACTTGTTATCGGTTGTTGCGTCAAAATATTATTTCCCTATTCTTTTACGATGTGCCGGTTTTTTTTTTAATTTCCTGATACGAAGACACTTGCAATGGTTAGTGTTAAATGTCGTAAAAGTTTCAAATTAAAAGGCGAAATCTCAACATGTTTTGGGCGATTTTTTTTATGCCCATTCATGTTTCGTAAACAATTGGGTTCCACTTTGCACATACTTATCTATTTTCCTGTGCAGTTCTTATTTCAGTTTGCAGTCCGCTTTTAAAATTTGCACATACTTATCTATTTTCCTGTGCAGATCTTATTTCAGTTTGCAGTCCACTTTTAAAATCTGCACATATCTATTCTCCTGTGCAGTTGATATTTCGGTTTGCATTACACTTTTAAATTCTGCACATATCTATTCTTCTGTGCAGTTCTTATTTCGGTTTGCAGTACACTTTTAAAATCTGCACATATCTATTCCCCTGTGCAGTTCTAATTTCAGTTTGCAGTCCACATATTATTTGTATGCTCGTAACGTGAGCCAGCTCGTATCTATAAAAACAGTCTAGAGTCGTTGTGAACGACTCGTTCAAGTCAATGAGATTAGTCTTGCCCGTTGCATTAGATGCGGTCACGCTTTCCTGTTTAACCGAGCCCTTTCTATCGTTTTTATATCATCTACTTCATCTTTATATGGCGCCGTCTTCCTTGGAAACCGCTGAAGGCTGTCTGCGATAAATATAACGGGTCTATTAGTTAATAGGAATGACTTCATGGCCGCTTATAATTTTTAATGGTGATCAATAATTGAACTAATTCGTGAGTAACAATAATCGTAGCCGATTTTTAAAAATCAAGTTTGCTACGCAAGTCTATAGGTCAAAATTAACCGTTCAGTAAAATTATACCTACTGCTTACAATTTTGATTTCTGCAATAAATAACTTTACCGAAAAGTAAAGGAAAATATGCAAACAAGTGAAGAGTTTGGTAAAATAGTCTCTGTATCATAAAATGAAACGGCCAGACTAAAGTAATTTTAAGTAAAGTTTCTTTTTTATTTCATTGAACCGTAGGTTTTTACTGACAGCATATTTTTGGTCAACTGTTACTGGACGACCTCTTGACAGGAGTCTCTTTTTTTGTGGACAGATTGGACAATTAGGCCAAATTCGCCCGTACTCCTTTATCTGGCGTTGGAAAGCCAGAAATATATAATAGACATTTTAAAAACGATGTTATGGTAATGGTACCTAGTCAGTAAACATTTCAGCTTCCGCACTTATAGCTCTATAGGATTCCCTGTGAGATGTTATGGAACACACATCAGTCACAAAGACACAGACAACACCAGAGATGATATTTAAATTATTCCGCCAAATATCTGCCCGGCCGGGAATACAACCCGGGACCTCCTGCTCATAAGGCAGATACACTACCAACTAAGCCAGAAGGGTCGAAGTAGTACCAGCATAACTCAACAAACGATCGAAACGAAATGTAGACCTATATAAGATGGTAGACGATTTTGGAACAGAAATAATATTGTACATTGCAACCCGCATTATGAACACACCAACTAGGCAAGTAATACGGACAACTGCTCTAGATGTCGTCGTGTCGCATTGTCATCATCTAAAGGTCTAGCTGTCCCCTTCACATGATGTCAGGTCAAGCATTTAGTCTACCGTAAGCAGTAATGCTGGGTAAACGCGATCAAATCGTGTTGTTATAAGTGTCGAATGACCAGCTCATAAATAAGGGTCCAGTAATTCTACTTCGACCCATTGAACGGACCAAGTTGGTTGAACAGAATGGAACTACTTATAATTGAAAATTACACAGAAATGAGTAAGTAGATACAATAAGCTGTGTTGTAGAGAACTAAACGTCACTAATAATACCTCCGACCACCATTGCGTCAACTTCCTTTTTTGGGGTAACCACGAGACACGAGGATTAAAACAAACTTAAACGCTGTTTTCTATTGTTAGTTACGTGGGAATGAGTAGTAAGAAAATAAATGTCAGTTTTCTATTTATGTCGCTTGCTCTAGAAAACAAACGAAATTTCTAGAAAACGATAGAATATTTTGGTTGACCGAAGCGAGCAATTTCAAGCATCGTATACCGCTAAGTACAGGGTTACAGGTCGTTTTCAAATGGAGTGTGGCCGATGCGGCGAACGGTGTTTCCTCTGTTACCTACCTATTTAGCTTTTTGTTGTGTGGACCGTTTGAAAAGAATGAAACCTTGTTGGATTAAGTATTAGCGATTTTACTAACGAAAACGGTAGCCATGGACTTGTTCCGGCCTTTGTGCATTATGTACAGTCCCAGTAACACAGAAATCTGTGTTTCTACTATTGATTTCGATTCCGTAACATTGTTTGGCACGGTCAAAACCTTTCTTGGGCTGGAATGGGGCATGCTTGTAAGAATCAGCAGACTTAAAGCGCTGATAGGTGCATGGTGAAGATGTTGTTTTCTCCGAAAAGCAGTAGCAAATAGCTGCTATTACAGTTTACCTATTAGCACAATCACCCAGTGTAACTTTTGCTTGCGCTTATTATATGAGTCTCTCTTCGCTGTAAAGAAACGGACATATACACTCATTCTGATTCTGTGCCATATGCCTCGGTCCTAGGCCTTATTATCAAGGTAAGCCTTGTGGCGATGATTATCGTTTGGCATCCCACTCGCTCACATGGTGGGAGTAAACTGGCGTTAACGGGATGGAACGCGATGAACATCGCCACCTGACGATTAAACAATACGGCCCCTGGATGACTGTAGAAATGGGCATGCTCAGTTCCAAGCTTGATCCAACCACGAGCGCTGTCACGCATTTGAATTTACATTGTGCCGTACCTAGTTTAGTCTTCTGGAGTACCTAGTAGGTCCTTGAAGCTCGGACGTAAGTTACTAATGTCATGTAATTTTATGCGGCGTGTACCGTTTTTGACAAGCTTCACCCTAAAGGAAGCCATCTGTTTTATATCTATATTATATTCATGTATATTTCCCTGTTCTTTATTAACTTAGACATTTTTAGACTGACTTCGTACTTAATCCTGCAGGCCATCAAGCGGGTCCCGTCCATCGGAGGAGGGCGCGTGGTGCGGCGGCGCGGTGTCGGGTGCACGGGCTCTCCGCGTGCGTGTGCCGAGCGCTGCGGCACCCGCACCGGGTGCCGCGCACGCGCGCCGTCTGTCGCCGCCGCCGCACGCGCATAGAGCTACCACGCCTGTACCGCAGCAACAGCTGTCACCAAACAACAAACGTAAGTAAAGATGTCCTTTCGTCCTAAAGGCTCAAGCTAGCAAGCTGGCAACACAGATCGTCCCTAAAGCGGCCGTGCACGCGCACCCCCTCTCTGTGCCACAGCAGATTTTACCAAACATGATAACGATGTCATGATATTTGTCAAAGTTAGGATCACCTTTCGTACAAACGACCGAAACCTGAAAACATACCCGTCCCTTATAACCTTGTATAATCAAATTCAGGCTTAGCCTGTCAAGCATTTAGAATAAGGGACTGTTGCCAGAGTGGTCGTGGTTGGTAAGACTGTTGGTTCTTTGGCGTCATCACCTTGCGCTATCATTGATCTAGCAATGGTTCTCAATTGTATTGATTCGTCGTGTTGCGAGAACTCAGTTTTATATAATTATAGGTATCTGATACTAAAAGTAAAAAACGCCACGCCTTTCGCAAAGTCGCCTATTTAATAATCTTGGAGTTACCTGGAGAGTAAAATGCAGACACATTTCTGCTAAGGAGTAAACCTTGGACGAAACATCATGCTAAATCCATGGAGTAAACACTTGGCAACGTTTGAAACATTCAAGTGCGCTGTGCGTGATACAGGATAATTATGTTTATGTTCATTTTAATTTCAAGTGAAAACGCTACTTCAAACCTCTATGCTGAATCTTATAAATGTTTTGCTAACAAACAAGTTTGGCATCAATCAGGGAGGTGCACTCAAACCGCATTTCTTATTCGTGCAATCAGCAGAACCTACACTTGAAGTGTATAATTGACCGCGGTTTCTGTCCACTTGATCGGGTAATTCAAGTTCAATTGCTCACATGTGTATGCAGTTGCAGTCATTGATCTTTTACTTATGATTATAAATCATCTTGTGCCGTTGTCTTCGTGTAATATTTTGATGCGTTTCTGAGATTGATTGAGTAAACTTTTTAGAACAAAATTCGTCGTTAGCAGTGCCTATGTAAGTAGGTAGCACCAGTTTTTTCAGTATTCATAATCATCCAATAAAACAAATAACTGATCAGAAGAACTCTGCAAATTAATGAATTGCACTTGTAATTTGGATATGAAAAAAATAAAAGTTAGATACTTAACTCAAAATGTGGCTTAGCTTCCAATAATAAAAGCAAAGCCGCAGAGCTCTCGAAGCATTCAAGACTTTTTGCTATCGATAATCTTAGAACATGTAGGATTAGTTGGTCAAATAATATTAAATCGTATTTTATCAATTTATCGGCAGCGCACCACGAGGAGCCGCCGGCGCCGGAGTCGGGCGTGGCGCAGCTGAAGCCGGTGAGCGCGGTGTCGCCGCTGACAGCCGCGTCGGCGCCGGTGCGCAGTGCGCCCGCGCAGAGCAGCTATGCGCTCGAGCGGCGTCCAAAGCACGACCACCACCACCGGCCTGCCGACCCACCGCCACAGGTAATATCCTCTGCCGCCGCTGAATTACCTACCGGTCTATACCTTCAAATTAAGAGAAGGATGATTCTCCTAATGATGGTGGATAATGGTGAAGAGAGTCGTGAAAGTACCGAATAAAATAATGGCACAGCAAACCACATTAAAGACCTCAAATCTCGCGAACAAACTGCCGTCACACGTACCTACAGCGTTGCAGAATCGCTAGCCCTCATTGGCAAAGGAAAGCGATCCCCGGAACTAATACTCACAGCACAGCAATGGTAGTGAAATATTCTTACTTAATGAAACTATAGTGTACTAGCCTTTTAAAATCAAAAATCAAAAACAAAAAAAAACTGATATTTTGGTAAATTTAAGTGCAAACTTAAATTTACCAAAATATCAACTTGAAGGACTAGAGAATGATAATGTGACGCAAAAGACGGCCGAACCTACTGAAACTTATGGTAATTAATAGGAATAGACATTTTTACTATTTACACTTCATATTGCCTTATCTATATGGGTAACTTTCGCAAGCTGTGATCTAGTCTTGGTGTAGACAGGAAGGGGCTGATATACTAATACAGGGCAACCTAGTTAGGAGTTAGTGCTCAGACTTGTCTCTACTCATCTTTATACTACATTTATACCTACTATATATTTCGTAAAATAAGTACAAATAAGTAAATTTTGTACTTATTAGTTTTTAAGCACAGATGTACGTTCTTTGCAATAGTCACTCATTGCAAAACAACATCTTAGTTGTGACCGCAAGCTCGGTCTTTTATCTAGTTTGTCCGATCGTCTCATAGAGCCGTCTGCATCGCATGCACGGACGATTTGTGGTCGCATCGCAAAAACGTTTTACAGTTCATTTACCAACACCATGGTATTGCAATTGTATGTGGTTTACTGCAGAGTTGTAGAGACATTCTGTCTACTTCTGATTGCAAAATGGCCGTAAATGATTTGAAAAGTGTGCGGAATTTGAATAGGGAGAATTCTTAGGGGCGCATACCCTGGCTAGTATTTATATTCTCTTTGCCCTGGATCTCGTTGTCTCGTTTGCACTTTAAATCATTTTTTTTTACTATGAATATAACAAAGATGAAATAAAAATAAAAATGTCTTATCATTGACTTGGTTATGGTTTTGGTATGTTTTTGGCTAAGGAAAAGAAAAAAATAATAATAATTTTACAAAAATTAGGAGGGAGTAAGATAGCTGCGGCACGACTTGCCACTTAGCGGCGTTGAAAAATACAAATGAAGACATCAATGGTTGTTTCATTATTAACAAACACAATGTTTATTGCATATACCTACATAGGTTTTTATTGCAAGCTCAAACTTGATGTCCTATTAAGCATTAATACCGACCATGATTTATGCCACACAGCTATCTCAAATATTCCAATGGATTGTAGCCGTTTGTGAGCACTTAAACTATTTATTGGCCATTGAAAATTTTAATGTTCTGGTATTATGTGACTACTTATGTTTATCTCGCTGATTGAGAGCTTAAAATATTTTACGATTTGTTATATATGTACGAATGATTTGAATTCTAGGATAGAAGTTATTCTGTGTGTTTGGTGTTATTTTCTTTGATACAATTTTCTAATCCATTTAACCGTCCAGGATCACACATTGAATATCTAGTGAGTTTGTGGTCAAACGCCCAGCCTGTCAAACATTAAAAAAAATATAACTCGTTAGATCCGAAACTCGCGAAAATCGCCCATTCGTATCAAACGTACAAACATCTTCGTCGCCAAATAAATTTGTAATTCATCAGTAACTTGTATCTAAAATGTTGATCAGATAAATACAATAGATAATTTACCTATTCCATAACCGGACAAAGCGATTGAAACAATAGCACGAATTACAAATCGATGTCATCGGGTCATCGTGATCGCCGGAGCTTGCGTGCGCGCACGCGAAACTAACGACCCTGTTACGGGATTTTGGAAATAGAATTGCTTACTTACATGTTTCCACGAAATCGATTATATTTTGGCCTTCGAGTGTAACATTATAACAATTTTCATCTATGTTTTTGTTGCTACCATCGTGATTGGCTTGTCTGGACCATGATTGAGGAGAATTAAAAAGCAGTTAATTCGTCGCGGTTCATAATTCTCAGGCTGTCTCAGTTGTTACCACAGGTCGCAGAAACTGTTGTTGCTAATCATTTGACTGCTAAGACTGCCTCTTAATCGACGATATCGACATTCCTATTCATTTAATTTGGCAACAATAGACCATAACAACATGCGTCACAAGAAGACGGCAACCAAAATGGTACTGAGCATCAGATTGTGGAATAAAAGGAACTGGGATGTAAGGACGTCCGCCATAAACCTGAGTACTGCTGCATAACATGCACAGCATTTTGTCTTCTAATTAGATACAATCCGCTATATCTTATTGTTCAAGCGTTACGCGGCGAAAGTGTTACCAGAAAAACTAAATAAGCATTGTCTTAACAGAATCCCACGATCTTATGATAGGGAAAAGCGTAATCTGTGGGAAGTTGAAAGCGAAATTGTCGGCGACAATAGCTGCCATGTTGGATTCGTACGTAATGTGGTGACGGTAATTTCGTAAGCTGACGAGGCCGCATCCTTATTTGCCGGATGGTAGGTAATCTACTTCTTTTATTGGTTGTGACGTAAGAAAATGCTATCTCATATTTTTTGCAAAACCATGTTCGAAATGGTCTGTGGTTTCCCATGATGACCCTTACTGATGATGACCCTTACATGATGTCCCTTACTCATCTATGTTAGCCAAGCTACTTAGATTTATGAAAAACATTTGATAGTTCATCATCACCATCAACCATTTTCTACTGCTGTGTATAGGTCTTCTCTTCAGCGCGCCATCTTCTCCGATCCTGTCCCAGTGTCGTCCACTGATTTCCATTACATCGGACCAGCGAGCCGCTGCCAGCGAGGTTTGCCCTCGCTTTCCGCTTCGCGGCCACCACTCTGTGACTGCTTTGGTCCGCCGTACATTTTCCCTTCTGTCTTTTGATGATTCCTCCTCATTCATTCCACATTCACTTAATGTGTTACTGATCCTAAGGACTTATTGAACCTCCAATAAAAACCCTGTGCCGATAGTGCTATCATCTCCTAAACAAAGTACTTACCTAGCACTTACTTATACGTACCCCGACAGACATCTGCTCGCTACGACACCGGACACGATTGATAAAAAGATGTTTCGTATGAATCAAGAGTTGTAAAAAAAATTCTTCTCCTTTATAGAATGGCGTCCGCGAATGCAACAGCAGCTCAGACGAGAACAGGTCTTCAGGCCACGCGTCCATGTCGGACAGCGGGGGCGGCGGAGAGGCAGGGCGGGAGGAGCCGCGGCGGAGCAGGCAGCAGCCCCATGCCAGGAACAAGCACCGGCCGCATAATAAGGTATAGTAGACCAGATAGATGAAAATAAAAGAAAGGCATGTTTCAGGAACTTTCTAAAATCTACCCCTTAAGGGTTGAATTGTTTCATTTACTGTAGACTAGGCGGTCGAAGCCGAGCGGACAAGCTAGTATAATATTTTTATATATATTAAAATATAGCATAATATATATATCGACTGCCCCGGTGGCTCAGTTGGTAGTGAACCTACCTTCTGTGTTTGGGGTATATGGGTTCGATTCCCATCTAGAACAAACATTCATGTGATGAATATTTGTGTTTGTTCTATGTCTGGGTATTAATATCTATATAAGTATGTATTTAAAAATATTTATGTACGTATATCAGTCTCTGGCAGCTATATTACAAGCTTTGCTTAGTTTGGGGTCAGATGACCATGTGTGCAAAAAATGTCCCAGATATTTATTTATATCATTATATTTTCCAACCACCCACATGTGTGATTCAGTTACAGTCGCCGTGGCCCGGCGGGGGCGGGTTGGAAGACATCAGGTCCGCCATCAAACAGCTGACGCTGCGTTCTCGGGACAGCAGCAGCACGGCCACGAGTGGCGCATCGAGTGCGGGCGGAGGAAGTAATAACGGTGCACAAGGTAACAAAACAAACTAGATACGCCTTTGGCTATTAAACCTGCTTTAAGTATGTGTTCGTCTGGCTCGAAGGACCAAAAATAAACCTGAAAACTGGATGTATAACTTTCATTATTTATCATTGGCGTCCAATGACTTAACATGTACTTGGCAGAGTACTTAGACGTTACCTGATTTAAAAGGTTGGTCGTTTTTACAAAAAACACCCGTTTTCGATTTTCGTATTTAGAAACAGATTATTTTTCAGAGAGCGGCAGTGCAGCGGAAGCGCGGCGAAGGCGAGCGCCGCTCGTGCGGCAACCCTCGCTTGACACTGTTTGCACGAATGTCACCAGCGCCGACGAGTTCGTATGGGTCGACTCGCACAATAGGTTAGAGGGAGACGAAATTACAACCTAAAGCGAGATAAATCTACACTAAATTGACATACCGTGACTTACCTTACAATTATAACTATTGTGTAACTGTGACGTAATTTTCACATAGTTATATGCTTTCTTTTCCCAGATGTATAAACGTTATTGGGATAGTTTGTCAGTAATAGAGATTTGTTTTACCCGGGTCTGTCACGTTCCAGATTAGTAGAACTCCGGTGTGTACCGTGGACGGCCAGTGAGGTGTCTCGCGCGCTGGCCTCGGGCCGCTGCCGGGAGCTCGCGCCGCGCCTCGCGCCCGACGCACCACCGCGACTCGCTTATCTATTGCAACGGTGAGTATGTTAGCGTTGACTTCAGTCAAGCATCAAGGGCTTAATTCAAGGTCTTTCATACCAAAGAGTCACTGTAAGTGAGATTTTAGACTGGTAGAGAGTTCGGCATTGTTGGCGGGACCTTACGCTTGGCCTCGGGCCGCTACGCTCGCTCATCTATTACTACGGTGTTGTACTTTTTTTGTGGCGGCAATGGAGCACTAGAAAGTAACCGAAGACGAAAGTAACCGAAGACGAAAGTAACCGAAGGCATGTCTTTTATTTTTTATTTCAATTTCAGAGCGCTTGTGCGAATATCGAGAGAGGCTCAACGGCTTTCGCAGAATTTCGGATTCTGTTCGAAGCACGAAGTAGCGGGCGCTTTCAGGATTGTACTGAGCACGCCGCTCGCCGACGCCTGTATTAAGGTACATAAAAGCTTTTTGATTACGATAATGTCGATAATCAGAAGGTATAGCAGAATAAATGGCGTAAAGCGCAAAAACTGGATGCAGATTGATGAAAATCGAGCTTTGTATGTTTTAATAGCTTTTCGGATGTTCTGTTTTACGTGTTGTCTCGTTTATCAGATCTATTGTTGTTACTTTTTTACCTGATTAAAAATATTATTTATTATTTAAGTAATTAAATTAAAAATTAAATTAAATTCGTTTATTGAGATTAGAAACGATCTACCCAGTAACATCCATCTCACAATCAAAAAATATACAATATAAAATACCTAATTAATAATTCAATGTCAAAGTTATACAAATCAAATCATCATCATCAGCCAGAACATGTCCACTGCTGAACATAGGCCCCACACCGACCGGCAACGTGCCAAGGGCACGTAAACGTACGTAATTTTGTTCCGTGCGCAGGGCTGCCAGCGCGCGGCCACGATGTACGCCACGTCGGGCGGCGCGGGCGCGGCGCGGCGCCTGGGCTCGGCGGCGCGCGCGCGCACCTGCCTGGCGCCGGGCCGCTTCCAGCGCTGGATGCTGGACCTGCGCCTCGCGCCCTTCGTGCACGAGTACGTACTTCACAGTCCCCGGCGGCGCGGGCGCTCTCATCTAATGACCTGACACTCTCGCTCTCGCCAAAAAAGCTGATAAGTGTCTCTCACGTTTCGCTTTACCTGTCGGTATATTGGCTCAAGAATTACAAAAATTCTTACAAAATAATTCGTGCGTTTTCAAGAGGTCTGTACACCTCTTGAAAACGCACGGAAAATATTTTGAATATTGCCCTTATCTTCGCAATAATCGATTTAGGTCTTTGGCGGAGCGAAGGGGGTGCGAATGGGCTTCGACGACGTGTGTCCGCGCTGTTGGTGGTACTGTGTGCATGTATATTACATGCGCACATTTCTTCCACTACTAGAGAGTGTCTGTGTGTCGCTGTGGTGTGTAGAGAGTGTATACACGTCTTCAAACTTTTGAGCGTGATATTTTCCCAACCATATTGATACAACTTTTTCCAAATTTTCAGATACGCAGCGATTTACCTGTGTGCGGGAATGGAGACTTTGCTCGAGGAGATAGCCCTGATAGCGGGCAGCGGCGCAGGCGCAGGTCCCATCACTCCCGCGGCGGTGGATCACGCCGTCGCCAACTGCGCTGATCTGTGGGGCCTGCTACAGCCGTACAGCCACCTTAACGCGGGCCGGGTCGCATCAGGTTAGACTTAGGCGATAGGTTACCGCGAAACGTATTACATCCGCGGTGATGGATCATGGTTTGTGCTTAGCGACATATCGTTTACTTCGGGGTAGCAGCAAACATGACCCAACCAATGATGTCTTCCGTGTCGTATGTGACGATGGCGTTCCTGGCGTGAGCTCGTATGTGGCTGGCAAATCCAACTTTTTCTTGAACACTCGGTCACGTGTCATGTAGTGAAGCTGACCAGCGCTGCTGTACGTGTATTTATAAGAGGGCTTACTTTGGTTCTTGCGAGTTTAGCGCTCGAGGCCTAATACGGAAAGGCGAACGTCTTCAAAGTTGCTGACGCGTTTCTTGGCATTCGAGTGCCAGGCTGATTTTTGTATGCGCAGCCTCCTCCCATTTCTCGGTGGGCAAACACCACGCAGTAAGATTTATTTTGAATACGTCTTTATAACGAAGTTACTGTCCGCCGGAGTATTGCGCTTCCCTTTTTGAGTTTCGAGTAGAAGACGGTTTTCGGCAGTCTGCAGTCATCCATTCCCTGGGCGTGGCCGCACCAACGCACCCTCATCAAAAGGGCTTCCATGCCCTGGGTTTAAGAACGATAAAGAACATCAGCTTTAGTATCCCGATCCTGCCACTTGATTCACAAAATGGAGAGCAGTCACTTAATATGAAAGGCGTACGCCTTTCATATTAAGTAACTTTTTAAATCATCTTTATACAGGCACCAATGCTTTTGAGGTGTACAAAAGGATTGGTAGTACAATGGGAAGGTATACTGCTGGCTTTGTTTGCAGAGTAATATCGTGGGAATTTCATACACACTGATTTAATTTCTCAAAGGCGGCAGCAGCTGTTGCTATACGTGTTGCTGTTGCTATAAGTGATCACGGACGCAAGTCGGTTGTCGCTACTGATCTGACTGTCCAGGTACCGGAAGTTAGAGACTTCTTCCAAGCTTGTGCCTTTTTATTACATCAACAGGAAGCTAGTGAGTATTCAAAAACAAACCCACCACCACATTTAAGTTACATCATGATGTTTTCCTTAATTAATTGCTAGGATTTGAACCCACACCCTGAATTATGGGATCGGACCTTTCAACCAATGACCTATAACTATTTCCTTCTTTTCCAGGAGCGTTGTCGCTATCCCGGTGGGAATCGATGAGTTCCCTAGGCTCGGGATCGTCCTCCGGTCTGGCGCGCCCAGAAAACCGCCAATTGGGACTCAGCCACGACTCTGGGATCACCACTAATGGCTCCGGTGAGTAGCACCTTTGCGGCTTAGAAGATGGATAAGAAATGATAGTATCTGGCCAATAAACCAGAACCATGTCAGAAGGCTTTTTACATTAGCTATAACCATTCGGCTCGTAAGTGGATGGTAAACAAAGCTTATCTTTGTATTTTACTTATTCCTGTCGCTTGACGCAGGTCTGTCTAGTATGCCAAGCCTATTGAAAAATTGTCATGCAGGCGTTTTCTGAACTATCCTCTGCGTCATCGACCACCGTTATATGGGTTTAACATTTTATGATGCTTTCATATGTCGATAATCAACAAAAATTAACTTATGCAATTCTTTTGTAGCTTTACCATCATCAATTCTATAGTGCCGTTCGAGTGAAGTGTGAAATAAATTGAAGTGAAGCAACGTTTTAATTTACAGGCGGGAGCGGCACATCAGCCGGGTCGGGTACCTCTGGTGCGTCTCACGCGTCAGTCCTTCTCACGACATGTGCGGGATCGCCTGGAGAGTTGCGGGCGGTGTTACGCAGAGTGCACCCGCGCCACGCGCCGCTCGCGCCCGGCGCCGAGCGCGCGCTCTACTACTTCATGCGGTGCGAACAGGTATACCACGGTGTGAGTGCGAGCCACGCGTCAGACCAGCCGATGGTTTGCGCAAGCTTTCTTTCAGAAGCTAGATTAGGATTTCTGAATCATGTTCGGTCCTTCGAGTCGGACAAGAACACTTTAAAGAAAAAAATACTTTTGTTTGTTACCGTTTAGTTTATAGCAAAGAACGATTATTTATCTATAGCTTATAGCAATATTCAAGGCTTATCCATTTGTGATGTATCTTTATCACAGTATTTCAAATGGATTTCATGGTGCTTTCGGATCATTTTCAATTTTCACATACCATAGATATGCCAATACACAAGACGGCGTTTTTGGTTTTCCTTCATATCATAGGTACGTCACATCCGGTAAAGACCTATCCAACGCCAAATGTTTTCGTTTCTGAATTGTCAGCTTGTAGGTCATCGCTATCGTCTATCATAAGCTGCACAGCAGCATCTTTATAACAGACTACATAATATTTAATTGACTTTTCACAGAAAATATCTGTTACTGGGCAGGCAACTTCAGTCGTTAGTACTTTCCATAACAGTAGTTTTATTTCGTTTGTGTAATTGATAGTTCCGGTGGTCCGGTTCCAGTTGGAGCACAGCAGCTCGGGCGCGGGCGGCGGGCTGGGCGCGGGCGGCGGCGGGTGCGGCGCGGCGGGGCTGTGGGGCGAGCGCGGCGCGGGCGCGCTGCCCCCGCTGGGCGAGTGGGTGCGCGCCGTGCGGGCGCACGCGGCGCTGCGGCCGCCGCCCGCCGTGCCCGACGCGGACGACGTGCTGCAGGCGGCGCGCCTGCTGCTGCCGCACGCCGACTGCCCGCCGCGGCCGCCCACGTCAGTACATCGCTTACATCCTACGTATCATACGAATGCTACGCGTATTCTTTATAAGGGTCATCAGCGTCAGAACCTTCAGTCATCTAGAACAAAGATATCTAAACCTAAAACCTACACCCTATCCTTGGCCAGTCGTCTTATGTATTTTTTATATTTATTAACGAAAATCATTATGTTAACGCGGGCGCTGTTTCTAACT
Organism: Apocheima hispidaria; assembly: GCA_947579745.1. Taxonomy (NCBI): domain Eukaryota; kingdom Metazoa; phylum Arthropoda; class Insecta; order Lepidoptera; family Geometridae; genus Apocheima; species Apocheima hispidaria. The sequence goes on along the minus strand of OX388150.1, from coordinate 15,460,542 downwards.
CTAAAACCATCTAAAACAAAAATTTGTTGAAAAAATAATAATATGTAATTGAAAATTGTTGCTCGTAGCGGTCTTTGAGATCTTGATCTTTGGTTTTTCTGGAATAATGCTAAAACTCCACATTCCCCTTCGACCCAGGTTGGAAGAGGCCGTGGAGCCTGTATGGTCCCACTCCGCGCGAACTCCTGACGAGCCTCATCGCGTAGCACTAGGCTTGGCTCACCGAGCGTTACTGAGCGGCAGGCCCGAGCTGCTGGGCTCCATCAGATCGTTACTGCCAAGTGCTGGGCTGGACGCCGCTGATGCGGCCGGGTTAACCGCCTTGATGAAAGCGGCTGCGGCTGGCGACGAACAGATTGTAGCGGTAAGTATCTTACTAGTTCTAAGTTTAGGTGATTTTTTATAGTAGCTTGGACCTGGACTTTCACGGGTCACTGCTGCCATCCACTAGCTTTATATATGCAGTTGATGCTAGCAGCAAGCAGCATCAATTGCACTGAAATAGACGGATTTTAGCGGAAAAAAAAAAATCCTATAGATATGTGACTTGTTCAGATCGAGCTTTGCTGACCAGCGGACTAGTGCTACTTTGTATTAGCAATTCAGCTAATCGGATTTGTGGAAGGTGGCTGACTTGTAAGCTACTTCAAAAGTTCATAGATCGATCTCAACTCGGTTTTGATAGCATCTTCATTCCGGAAGATGACATAGCAAATCCCCGATTTTACATCCGATGATCCCGGTCAGTCTTTATCATAGAGTGGTGTCCCATAACCTCTTTTTAGGGTTCCGTAGTACCCTTATACAAGGACAAGGAACCCTTATAAGTTCGTCATGTCCGTCTGTCTGTCCGTCTGTCAGTCTGAATCCTTATAACTTCCAAAGTTATAAACTTACATCCATGAAATTTTGTACAACGATAGTCTAAGTAAAGACATTTTTTTTAAAACTTTTTTTGGAATCCCAAAACAAAAAAAAAAGGTTATTACATTTTATTTTTTTTTGTTTTGGGTTTGGATTTGTAATAGATATACCCACAGGCGAGGGTAGTTCTAGAATAATAATTGTTCTATTAAGTGATGTAATACTGTAGATGCTGCTGGAAGCGGGCGCCGACCCGAACATCGAGACGGGAGGTGCGAGCGCGGCGCACTGCGCCATGCCGGTGTCCCCGCGCGCGCCCGCGCACGCCGCGCCCGCGCACTGCTACACGCCGCCCACCGCTGGTCAGTACTCGGCAGACGGCACCACGCTCGTCACTTCGCGGAAACTTCCACGTGGACACATTCAACTTTACGTGTCTCGTATGTCTTGGCCTTTAAGATATTTCAGGAATAATTAAATGGGAGGTCAAAAAAACTATAAACAAATGATTTAATACAGCGAGAACTGTACAACTGTACTGTACAAGGCCGGCGCGACGTATGCCACGTACGCGTACGTCTATCTGAATACGTCTCCCATACATTTAATATCGTGATAAGTTTGTGTCCTGCAGATCTATTATAGATCCATGTGTGTGTGTATACCTAGCACACAGAGTTCATCTGTGACCACAGATGAATAGAATAATTATAATTAATTTATAATTTTTGTGCTATCGTTTTCAACGTACCTAAATCCAACCCTGGTGATATTGCCGAAAGGGTTCTTTGTTCTTTGACAGAAAGCCGCGGCGCGGTCTTTCAAAAGATGCATCGCCTTTCGGCATCTTTTGATGCCGCGCGCTGCATAGTAATTATTATCTAGTCTGTGATCCGCGGGGCTCCCGAAGGGATGCGAGTTTATGATTTTTTTAGTCGCACGCGCTTGCTTGATGCTTCCGGTCGTTACCGTTGCAGTTAAATACTAGGAATTTTACAACAATGTTGCGTCAATAGAAACTAATAGTAGATAATTTTATTATGCAGCGTGTAGGAAATATGATTCTCAGTTTTCAATCCCATCTTGAATTAGATTTACACATCCGTACGGTGACAATACACACTGATTCAGGAAATCCGCGAGTGCACGACACTGAGGAAGAATTAGTACTTTAATGGTGTTGTGTAGTAATGTTATGTTAGTGAGTTGAGATTCGAGTGAGTGCGATTACTATGGCAGAGCGGCAGTCGACCCAAGTGTTCGCCCCATCACTACGGAACGTACTAACTCGGTACAGTGGTGGGCGTAACCTTGATGATAGCCAATGGGAATTATTTGTCACGCTCCGCGCACCCCGTGCTTTCCTCAAACTGTGGTGACTTTTGATCGGACCAAAACCCGCGTGACGAGGTATCTGGGTCATCTGTGCCTGTGACCTAGCACTACCTAGGCACCGTACGTCGTGTTAAATTTTTGGTTAAATTTCTGGACAAAATGTGGATGAGATTATCGTTAAACCGAAAATAATTGTGGGCCGAAGAGGTTAAAAGCTCAGATAACAAGAACCTAACAAAAAAAAAACCAGGTTGGACGGCGCTAGTATACGCGTGTGCGGCCGGGGGCGGGGGCTCCGGCGCCGGGGGCGCTGGCGCGGTGGAGTGCGCGCGGCGGCTGCTGGCAGGCGGCGCGCGCACCGACGGCGCGCCCGCCCGCGGGGACCACGTGTGCACGCTCACGCCGCTACAGGTGAGACAGCTCGAAGCTTGAGCTCATGTCATTCTTGAGAGCTTGAGCTTTCATTTCATTTCGAATTACCGATTTCTGTTTCCCGCCAAAACAAAAAAGTCCAAAAAGGGGTGATCAGTTCTCAAAACTCAAATTTCCTTAATTTATTTTCAAGCATTGTTGTAGAAATCTACAAAATAAATATTTTTATCATTTTCCGTATTTATTTCTAGGTGGCGTGTGGTGTTGGAAACCTGGAGCTGGTGCAGCTGTTACTATCCCATGGAGCCGATCCATTCCTCTCCACGCAACTCAACGATGCGCTCTGCTATTCTGCGGCTGCGCAGTATGGTTGTTATAGGTGAAAATATTTATTATAATTTTATATACATATTTACAATAAAATATTTTATAACAAACGACGATACCTACTTAAAATTAAAACAACTTAAATTATAAATAAATACAAAAACCTAATCTAAAAGCCAGACGGCAGCTGGCAGCATTGCCACGCTGGATAGCAAAGCTAAGTTTTTGCCCAAAATAGGCCCCAGCATTCTGGTCATTCTGTTATAGGTTTTTTTTTCAGAATTATACTTGCAGAAATTGGCCCGACCGATGTAATTATAATCAAATCTATGCTTCTTTTTAATCACATGAGTGAATGTGTATGTCCTTTTTTCGTAGGCAGACAATAAATTCAAATTAACTGAACCAAACATATTATTTTTCATAGATTATTAACTGATGATACACGATCGTACTGACTATTATCTTTCTTCACCAACAGTGCAGTAGCAGTATGTTGCTCACACGGTCGTCGCGCTTGCCTTCGCGCTGCCGTGCGCGGCGGCAGCGCGCGAGGCTCGGGCGCTGGCGCGGTCCTCTCATTAGAAGAGGTTCTCGCAGAAGGCGCCGCCTCGGGCCCTGGGAGCACCACGAGCGGCGGCGGAGGCCGACCGCCCACCTTTACCAAGCAGCAGCAACGGGCGCTACAAGACGCCATGTACTGCGCTGCCGAGACTGATCATTTGGGTACGACTGTGTTTTTTAACGTTTAATTGCTTTTTAAGAAAATTAAAAACCGCACGAAAACCAAGTTAGTTTCCTTATTTACAAAATAGGAATACTTATGAAATGAAATATTAATTTATAATTTTTTTTGCAATTTTTGTTAGGTTTTGTTTGTCTATTTCTACGCTAATTGTTATCTAGCTCAAAAATCGGACATGTCTTGTTGAGCAGTACCAGGAGCCAGCTATTTGATTAGTACTGTATACATTTTGGCTTTCAGATATAACTCTAGAGCTACGAGCGCTAGGAGTGCCGTGGTCGCTGCACGCATGGACGCTTTCCTTAGCGGCAGCTGCCGACGCCGCGTTAGACCACGTTATAGATCAGCTACTGCAAGATTTTCTACAAGTAAGTAGGAAATATCACATTTAGCAAATACATTTTTGAAGTAGTTAGTTGGAGGTATTTGAAAATATGTATTATATTCCAGGTTTGCCCGTCAGATGATAGCCACTACAGTAAACAATTTATTTACGAATGTCTTCCTCTGCTGATCAACATTCTCCGATATAGCAAGGTAGGTTTTTGCTTATGACTTTCAAAATATGAATGACCGTAACTTAATTGAAGTCGTAAATATTTTTTGGTACAAACAGGTAAAAAAATTGTATAAAAAAAAATTACCCCCTAATTTTTTTCGAGCTAACTTTTTAAACTAATTTATATTGGATAGGTATAAAACTGTGGCTTGCATGTGAATACTTTCATAGTTTTACGAGCCTGCTTTTGGAAAAAGTGACCTATGTTCAGAAGGAGGGCACGGTGCTTCTTCTGGCGGACATCCTTTGCGCGTGCTACGGCCGCGAGCCAGTGCCGCCGGTGGCGCAGCCGCCGCCCGGCGCCGGCGCACCCGCTGCGCCTGCGCCTGCGCGCGTCGATCCCTCCTACGTCAACAATCCCTCGCTCGCTGACGTTACCTTCAGGTAACTATTTTGACTAGCCTACTTAAATGCAATGGGATGAAGGAAGCAATTAAAATTCGACAGAGTCGGCCGTTTTAATAAACCTGTTGCAAACCAGTTCGTGAAAAAAATAAAGTTCAGTTAAAATATTCACCTTATTTGCTTATGTATGCAATTTAATAGAAATACAAAAACTTACTTTTACTACCTCACATCAACTGCATTGCGATAAAGTTTTGATCGGTTGTTAATTGAATATTTGAGTTGACGAAACGGTAAAGTATTATTTCAAAAAAAAAAAAAACGAATATTCTAGGGTGGAGGGGCGACTATTCTACGGACACAAGATAGTCCTAGTGTCAGAGTCGGCGCGGCTCCGCGCGATGCTGGCCCCGTCTCGGCCAGCGAGCGAGGCGCCGCCCCCGGCCAGCGCTACACCACCGCTTGTACAGATTAATGATATTAGATACCATATTTTCGAGGTAACGTACAATTGTTCTGCTTGATTAAGTAAAGAAAACTAAATGGCTATATTGGCGAGAGAAAAGATACTGTTGGCACGTTGATTTGATACGAAAGAAACGCATACAATATAATATATTATTTTAAGAATATATTCTACACAACTTCATCAAAACACGTAACACCATCGAACTAACATCAAAACATAGTAAGCCTAGCGAACTCGAAAATAAGCTCGAAGGACCAACATTTGAAGAAGAAAGCGGTCTGATTACGTTAGGTGTCATTTGTGTCATAATTGACTCGTCCGGGTTGCTCGTGCGAGTAAGTTGACGCAAGTAGGATGGCACAATTGCGATCTTGTCACTAGTCCGATCTAACTTTACATTGTAGTACTTAGAGCTACTTTTCTAATGAAACTGAGACTGACCTTTGGTAATTGCGACTGTACTATAAACAACATACTGTTTTCAGCTTGTAATGAAATACCTTTACTCGGGCGGATGCTCGGGGCTGGATATCCCCGAGTGTGACGTGCTGGAAGTGCTGGCGGCGGCCTCCTTCTTCCAACTGCTGCCGCTCCAGAGGCACTGCGAGGCGCGCGCCGCTCACTCCGTCGACTTGCACAACCTTGTCTCTGTTTATATTCATGCTAAGGTATGTTGTAACTTTTATCTTATAATCATAATCAGCTTTGCATTAGCCACTAAGACGAATAGGGTATCCATTTCACTTTTCCTCTCTCCGCGGACTTTATTGTTTAGTTCCTAGCATCCTTAAATTCATGAGTCTTTGTCTAATAATTAACTAGTGTTCGCGACGAACGAAAACCTCGCGAACTTTATAACTTCGCAACCCCTGGACTGATTTTGATCATATTCGAACCAAAAAATTGCATTGAAAAAATAATCTTCCAGACTTCTTAAAAGAATAAAAAAAATATGAAGATCGAATCAACGGTTCGCAACTTTCGCAAGATAGTTCGCAGCGGAAAAATATACAAACAAACGCTGATTTGTTCCCTTGATTCTGAGACCTTCGCTTCGCTCGGTCAATGTATTTATTTATTTATTTAGTTTATTGGCACACAAAACAGAATACAGTCAAATAAATACAAAAACAGAATAGGATTTACAGTTTCGATCTGGACTATATCCCTTAAGTATGTGGCGTACACAACACGATCTAAACTTAAAAATGATCTTCAATTGTTGTAGGGTGTGTTGAGGTGTGTGTGTGTGTGCGTGTGTGTGTGTGAGCACTTAAATTTGGGGTATTAAAAATATGCACATACAATACGATTTATTTTTACGAGACTTTGAAACCTTCATTATGTTCAGGTTTATGGTGCCACGCAATTACTGGAGTACTGCCAAGGCTTCCTTCTTCAGAATATGGTGGCGTTGCTGACATTTGACGATTCGGTCAAGCGGCTGCTGTTTGGCAAACGCCTTCCTGGCCACAATGTCCTCGGTGCTCTCCTTACGACTTTACAAAAACGAATCGAAGCTAGAAAAAGCCAAGCTAAGCCTAGGTAGCAGTAAGAACTTAACTAATTATACCTACAAGATAAATAATAATATCTAAACCTAAGTGAGTATTCTTCGAATAGCAGAGTACAAATATTAAAACTGATCTAGTTACTATTACTTATACCTTGATCTTGACATGTCTTTATTTTCTATAGATGATTGGAAATTAATTGTCCGCAAAAAATATATTTAATGATTTCTAATGTAAGGAAAGGACGCTATGTAGATAAATAAGCAAGCAATAAGTTTATTGTAATTTATAATTACCTACGTAACATAAAGTTATTTCTACTCGCACATTTCGATTATGTATTCGCATTTTACACTAATGTTAAGTAAATAAATTCTAAAAGTATTAATCCTTGATTATACCTAAAAATGTATTTTTGTAGTAAAGTGTAATTGTTGTTGAAAAATAAAGCTTTGTGTTATTACCATTTTGGTTTTATTGTTTTTTCTTCTTATATTTTGGCTCTACACTTAGTGCATTTAGCCATGCAAGTGTCATGTTTTGTAATACATACTTATAAGATTTAGTAAGTAGTAAGAGCAAAGAAAACAAGTAAGTCAGTTTTGTCCTACTAGATTTAAGGTAAGTTTACTATAGGTTTCTATGGAGTTTTAACAGTTAGAAAATTTTCGTTTTATGACATAAAATTCACCAACACTTGTGCACGTTCACGAACAGTTAATGAATAAAAATCCACTGATCAACACTTGAAATAACACAAGTTTTGGAAAATCAATGAGGCGTTTTCCAAAAAAAAATAGTAGTTCTAAAATACTTACTAGATGGCGTAATAGACCTATCGTTTTACCTGTCATTGTCATTGCTGTCGAAATATTTTATGTTTATTTTTTAAATCGTAAATTTTGGCTCCACACGTTGTGTATTTAGCCAGTGTCAACTATTGTTATATTTCAAATGAAGTCAAATACATGGTTACGTTACTTGAAATTGTCCAAATACACACGTCAAGCCAAAAAACACGAGAAAAAAAAAGGCACTCGTACATTTTTTTGTCTTTCATGTCTTGACAGTGACAGCAAAAACTCAAGGTACATCTAACGCCATCTATTGGGTACTTTTATAACCAGGATTTCTTTTTTTTTTTGAAAACGTCTCATTGACCTTACCTATTTCTATCAAGCTAATATGCCAGCCATAGAGCAACACTGGCCTTCGGCCGTCTGGGCCATTCGGGCCGGTACCGAGTTGTACCGAGTGGTACCGGCTAATGTTACTTATGAATAAAAGAGATTTTCGAAAATATATGGAGCTTGGACCATACCATGACCTTGCACGGTATAATATGATTATTCCAATAAGTACCCATAATAATTGGGGAAAAATCAAGGCTGGCAATTTGGTTTTACTGGTATCTTGGAGGAACGAAATGGTATGTCTATGGTTTCAAACATTTCTCCTTGAGTTTTGGCGGGAACGTGAAGAAGTCGTGTCGCGACATTGTATTATTTTCCATAACTTGTGTTATTCCGAGTGTTAATGTGTAAAAATTGTGTTTTTTTTATTAAGTTAAGTGTTCGTGAACGTGCACGAATGTTGGTGAATAGTATAATGTTGTGAAATGTGACTCTTCGTGTTTTTTTCAAAACTCCATAGAAACCTCTAGAAAAGTCTCCACCACTTTACTGGGGCATGACGTAGACTTGACCGTGACTTACTTTCCTTGACATGGACTATGACTTACTTGAATGGTGAAATATTTGATTTCACCAGAAATATTACAATACTTGACACTGGCTAAATACGCAACGTGTGGAGCCATAATTATAAGAGAACAAAAATACATTTGTCCTTTTAAACGACAAAATAATTGAAATGTCAATGTCAGTAGAATGAGTTGGAATATTAAAAAAAAAAGGTCTATGATTTGAAAAGTGGTGTGATGTGATTGCGATGCGTTGGTTTTTGTGATTTTTCTATATTATTGATAAATTAACGGAAGGTGACTTATTATTTATCGTGCGGTGTAATGACGTGACAGTGAAAACAAAATGCAGTTCTACAAAGAGAGAATACTCAGCGCTGCACAATTGAAAAGACTCAGTGAACACAAGTATTCGTGCACTAGTGCCAGTTTGTTGGATGCATGGCTTCAGCCGTGGTGGTGCTGGCTGGTCTCGAAGACGCCTCTATGGCTCGCGCCGAATCTCATCACAATACTAGGTTTAATTGTTAATATAGTAACTACGTTATTATTAGTATGGTGAGTACCCGAATCAAAGGTTATTTTAGCACTGCAAAAATGATGTCAATTGCTCGCAGACCGTAACGACTTTCATTTTTTGCGAATAATCTAGCCAGACTTTCGTTAGCCTACTTACGGTTCCCCAACCACTTGCAGGTTAATCTGCTTCAGTTTGTTTTTCTAAACCTCATGGCTCTCATAGGATTGGTCAAATAAATCGCGCCACTCGTCTTTCTTTGATAAGATTATTTAAACAAGACTTTCAATGTCAAGTATTGAAGACACCTTTTGTTAACCTTTATACCTTACTTACTCATGGTGTTAAATGAATTAAACCGTGAAGTGAATGACAATAAAGTTAGTTAAATTTAAAGAAGTGTTAAATTATGGACAAGCCTTTTCAAATTTTAACTTAAAACATATCGAATTAACTTCACATGTATTTAAATATCTTTGCATCATTGTTTGAAAGATAAAAAAATATGCATGCACCATTGCGCTCCGTAAAGGGAGCAAGTATGGTGTGAAATGATGACTAACAAGATTTCAACTTAATTAACTATCTTGTTTTTAACAGACCCAAGGAAATGGTAAGCTCTCAACAACATTTCAGGCTTAAAGTTTGTCCACTTGATTATAAGGACATATTCAAATTAGCGCGGGAGTTGCAGTCGTTTGGGAGGCCAAGCGAGCGAATCGCTCGCCTGCCTCAGTTTCACTGAAGCTTATAACTATGTTACAAATCTAGAACTTGGATATTGGTATATGGTCAATTTGTTTGGCTGAGAGTGGCCAAACATTTCTAACATGTCCACCTCGTTCCATCGGTCCTTGCCTCTCACTACACCTAAACTGATAAAATGGACCGATATGAGAGTATTCCATATCGAACAAACTCAGAGAAGGTGTCAATACATACAAACCAAATGAAACAGAAGACTGTGTTAGTGACTTTCCACCTAGAGAAAAAATATGAAGAAGCGGTTATAACACCATCTCTTTCACTTTTGCATTTCCCAAGTACACATCCTCCAAAGTGACGGAGGTTTCGTCCAGCAGTAGACATTAGAGAGCTGAGACGATGGTTTGCTGGTGTTGAATAAACTGATTGCTATAATGAGCTTACCACTCATTTGACTAATCAAAGCAGAATTATGTTTTGCCAAAGCATAAATTAACTTATCTTGGAATCTTAATATCAGTGTACACAAACTTTTGCTTCATAATTACAGGTTTAGTCCAGACGCAAGACAGGACCCTCCAAGATGGGCGTGCGCCCTCTGCGCTCTAGGAGTCTTCATTTACCAGAGCCTGGACGCGATAGATGGCAAGCAGGCTCGGCGGACGGGCAGTCAGTCACCACTAGGAGAGCTGTTCGACCATGGCTGTGACAGCATATCCACCGTCTTCATAGCCCTAGGGGCGTGCATAGCTGTCAAACTTGGAGAGTACCCTACATGGATGTTCTTTCAGGTGAGTTAATGTTATCTACTATGACTGCAGCAACCGGCTAGTCAGAGAACAATCGATCAAAGGTTGCGAAAACAATGACTGAATGAGCTGGCTGGATTTAGATCTTAAAAGTCTGGTGGAAGACAGTAATATGCACAGTCACAGAACACAACAGCTGAAGGGGAGTTTTGGCGGGAATGTGAAAAAGTCATGTCGCAATGCTTGCATTATTTACTAAAACTTGTGTTATTTCGAGAGTTAATTTGTAAAAATGTTACTTACTCATTACCTACTTACTCACTTTACTATTTAGTTAGTTATTAAGGCTGGGTTGCATCAACTAGGTTAACTAGGCTACAGTCATAACTGCAGTTGAAATTTCTGTTAAGCAGAAAATTGCATTGCACCATTTCAACTGTGGTCAAAATGACATAACACAAAACTAAAACTTCATGGTTAAGATTTAAGTTATAGTTAATTTAACTATAACAGTAACTTTAACTGGGATTATGGTGCAACCCAGCCCAAGTGTTCAGAATGTGGACGTGTGTTGGTGATTAGTATAATGACATGAAATGTGAGTTTTCGTGTTATTGCCAGACTTCTAGTAAAGTTTCCACCACTTTACTGGAGCATGCTTAAACTTGAAGGTGACTTTGCTTGACTTTGACTATGACTTGTTTAAATTGTGAAATGTTTGACTTCACTTAAAATATTACAATACTTGACTAGCTATATACACAAAGCGAGCAACCAAATCTTAAGTGAGAAAAAACGGCAGCAGGAATATAGACTGTCATCTTATCTTTCCATCTTGAACTTAAGGATTCTCTACTATTCTACTACTATTACTACTACTATTCTACTATTCTCTACCCTTTTCCTTCTCTTTTTTTACCATCATGTGTATGTCGTCATCTCTAAATCAAGTGAGATGTGGTTACAGGTCTGACCCAGCCCATCAGTCATTAACTGCCTACTTTGATAAAAATATGATTGTGTATGTAGATAAAAATAATAGTTTGGATATAGGTTTTTTTTCGGTTCTGTCATCTAAGTAGAATAGCATGGTGCGAAAAAATTATTAACATGCCATTTACTCTATTTCAGGGTTGGTCCCATAGTAAAAGTTGTTCATAACGATGAGTACTAACAGCCCTTTGCGGCTTGCACACCCCATCTTTATAACAGAGAAATTATACTAAGAGTGCCTATAGAATTATGCGTAACTTATATCCTTATCAGTATATTATATGTCAATATATTATACTGATAAGGACGTAAGATGTCGCTTGTTCATTCGCGACATGATCGTCACAATTTCTGCTGGATTTGAAATATAAACACAAACTAACTCATTCGTTATGGTACGGAGCAAAAACGCGACTATTTATGAATATTTTTGCATTAATATAAGTAAAAATATTAATTTCATATGATATTTGCCTAACTCTCTAGGTTCTCAAGAGATGGCGTTGAAAACATTATTTTTGGGAACATATTTTGTACGTCGTATATTGCAATCTAATTTTTCTAATTTGAACTAAACCTTAAAAAGTGGGCATGTGCTAGCACTATGTTTCTATATTAACCGTATTTTCATCGGCTTTTATAACGTTTTGGACATTAGCTGACTAAATACGTAACCGCCATCTAGTTTTAAGCAGATTTGTCGCAGGTACACTTTGTTGTATGAAATTTGTTATTCTTCTCCTGTATTGGTTATATAAACGTTTCCGTTTGAGTTGAGAGAGAATACAGCAAGCCTGGCTCACTTCTATCACGAAGCGAAGATCATAAACCGTATCCACTGAAGCCAAGCGGAGACGAGATGCGGAAAAATTGAAATTATTATTCGTTGTCTACAACTCAGCTCCTCTCGTCTCCAGTAGTTACTTAGGAAGCTTAGTAACGCATCGCTTTGCGTACTACCATCACTGCTCTATTTTTTATTCTATGGCTTTGGTAAAGTGATTCAATCGTTTTGACGCTTGTCTATCACAAGATAGACATCAAGGGTTGCAGGAATAGGTATCTATACTCGTAAGCTGGTTTTTGTCATATCGGTGCAAGTCTTGTGTACAATTGTACTATTATTTTCACATCTTGTTTCTAAGTACATCCTGGCTATGTTGGTAGCGTGTCTGCTTTATTAGAAGGAGGTCCCGGGTTCGATTCCCGACCGGCTATAGATGTTTGATAGGCTGTAGATACTTTGAATGATATATTTAAACATCTGCTCTGGGTGTTGGTTGTGAATGTGTCTTAGTGTGGGTTCCATGGCATCGCCGACACTGGGAATCCTAGTGGGGAGCTATGAGTATGTATTTTTTTTAATTCTATGGCATTACCGACCGTCGACATTGTGAAAGTCGCGGGAAACCGGTGGATGCAAGTGGTTGTGACGTTGTCGGTCGATGTTCACCAGTGGACGTCTTGTAGCTGATGATGATGACGGCATTACCGCGATATTAGGTACTCCATTGGTGAAGATTTCCTTCGAAGAGATTACGCCACATTGAGCTACGTCCTTGCTGTTCCTTGCCAAACAGTAGCGGGGAAGTGTTATTGAACTTCATTTATGTTGACCAAGGCTTGGCTAGCGGCCAGGTTTTGGTTGACACGTTGAGTTTAAGAGATCTGTCATCATTTTAACTACAACAAGAATGGTGTGGCTTATCAAGATTCGTGTCCGACATTTGGAGAATATTTGGCTGTTTCTAATTCCAAGTACCAATAATTTTATCCAAATAATGACGATGCTAGACATTTGTACGCAACGCATTCCAATTGAGTATGGCACCTTGAACCCTTTTCTATTTTGTCATAAACTGCGAAAAGGTACAGCTTTTGTCACCTCTCTCTCTCTCTCTGTTTGTATTAGTCTGCGAATACCCGGATACAGAACCAAGAAGGATCAAAAATTAGTTTCAGTCAGTTTTTAGATTTTCAGTCGATCATTAAAATTTTGAAGAGCTATTTCTAAATATTTGTCTTTTTTCTACGTATATTAACCTACTCGCTTAGTAGTTCTTTCCACGTCGGCCATTTGAATAAACAAAAATACTTAATTGTCTTCCGCCCATGCGTAAAATCTGGCATTGGTTGGTGTTTAAACAATACTTTGCTACGTACGGCGACCAACTCATCTGTAAAGTTGGGCGGAGGAGCCACCACCGTATTTTCTAGACAAAACTGACATGTTTTCCGTGAAAATTCATGGTTACATCATTTGACCACCTCAACAAATTAGTTGTAATGTTTTCGTGGTATGCTAATTCGACAAGTGTAAGGCCGTAAAGTATATATTTACCATGGTGCCAATGAATGGAGAACAACGTCAAATGCTATTAACATTTATGAGCCACTCATATTATTACTATTATTATTATTTCTTATAGCCACTATGTTTTAACCACAAAAGTACATATAATATAAAGCAGTAGTTCGCGCCGAACTGAGACCTCGTGACTCTTACAACTTCACAACCCAAGTTTGACCATATTCAACTTAAAATGTTTACAGAGTTTACTGGGACAAATCGGCATTTGTATGTATGTTTGTGTGTATATTTGTCGGATGATAACTTGCGAACCGTTGATCCGATCTTCATGAAATTTTGTAGGCAAGTAGTTCATTTCAATACAATTTTTAAGTTCGAATATGAGCTGAATAGGTCCAGGGGTTGTGAAGATATAGGGGTCGCAAGGTCTCAGTTCGGCGCGAACTACTAGTTATATTAACTACTCGCCTAAACAATCCATAAAGATCGGATCAAGAGTTCGCATCCTGAGACCTTCGATTAGCTCGCTAAAACATTATTAAAGTCGAAAACTACTATCTGAGTCATTATCTGATAGCGAACATAATTTTAGAAGGCGTCAATTTTTGGGATTTATTTCTAATTCTTACTTTACAATATTAAAGGAGTAATCAAAAGGTGAACTATTTCACCCACATGGGTTACGCGTGGGTGAAATAGAGAAAAAACAAAATATTCACACACTTAATTTTAAGTTTTTCAATTTCAAAATATCTTTATTAAGTCATAATTTTAAATGAAACATGCACAATCACTAGTGTATATTATAGGATCCTAGTAGTACAATCAATGGTAACTATCATGCACTGTTTTGTAAGCGATAAGCTCATTCAAAACATATAGAAATAATAATAAGTAATAGAAAAAAAGAAAAAAAACGGAAAAACCTAAACATTCGAAACTTATTTTGATCACTATGAGTAACTTTAGTAAAGATGTTATATTTTTCACACTTCATTGTGCTGTGGGTGGCCGCAATTAATTAAAAATCCAAGTGTCAGCCGCACCATATAATTATATGCTACGTGAAATGGAGTTTAGCGGTCATTATTATCAGGTTCGATTTACCAAACAAAAACTAGATATATAATGATGAAATCTGTTCCATATTTTTGTAAATGATAATTGTTTTGTTTTATCAGCCTTCCGATATGGAGATTTATCGCGTTTATCGCCAATTTGAAGTCACGGAAACGTATAAACTTTATCAACGCGAATACTACAGTAAACGTACGTTATCCACAACATGACTGTTATCAGTTATGTTGTGGATAACGGTACTACACGGTGACCTTGTAGGAACCCTGGTTACTGTACGATATGAGTATTAATCTAAGAAAAACAGCTAAACGAGCTTTTTTAGCTTTAGCATTGTTCTATGGATAGAATTTGTGTATAAGTGACAGACAGGCTACATCACGGGCGTTAATATAGGAACATACGAACATTATACACTCCAGAAACATTACACTCCTTCTTTGGCCGTCCGGTGAAAACAAGCTAAGCAAGCAAGCGATAAGACTCATCGCTCACTTTTATACATATAACTCAAAGAATAGGTAGACATCGAGGTGTGCAATGATGGGATGTTGTGGTATCAAGTATTTTTGTGCCTAAAATGTTGGCAAAATTATTGATTGTTACTTCGTCCCAATATCTCTTAGGACCGCCAATTCATTCATTCAATTCAAGGCAGTGAGTTATTGATTAACGTGAACTACGTACCACGTACGTGTCGGCCTATTTCCTCTGACTATTTTTAGTTATAACAGTAATAACATTTATGTAATGGTGCGACCGCCGGGTGCGACGGCGTCATAGAGGTTGCAGGTGCAAATTGGACACGGCTAGCACAAGATTGAATTACGAAAGTTGGTCTGGAGCAGGCCTTCATCCAGATATGAATGCCCTAGGAATATTGAAATTATTTAGTACAAAATTTTTATTGTAAATTTCTTCACTCGGGTCAATTTTTTTTTTTTTTTTTGTTGAAGTTTTCAAGTCTAGTATCAGACATCCTTTGTTATATTCTGATATTACGACATCATTATAATAAAGTACCTCGCCCTATAGAATACTTACAAGCGTCAAACTTGGTGTGATTATAGTGCTAACTCTATAGAAACAAATATTAAAAATCGGTGATGAAATGTGTGAGTCGGGCTCATAAGTTCATATTTACATAAGTAGTGCATGTTTCCACTTGGCAACGGTCCCAAGATATATTGTGCCCAGATACTACGGTATAATGGAGCTGCGCCAAACGCTAATCACTGTTTGGTTTTTACCTATATCGGGGGACGGAAGTGTGACGTGGAAATTCTGAACTCGAATTGGTAGGCAATCAACTTGCAATCAATTTATTATTTACTATTCCGAAAACATATATCTTTTAATCTGAAAATGTTTTTTTTTTTACTATACGCTGTGTCGAGACGAGCAGGTCGCTCACCTGACTAAGCGTCACGCTTGCCCATAACAGCTCAGTGTCAGCCAGAATTTTGAACTTCAACAATATAAAACCATGTTTGACAATGCACTGTGCTCATCACCCATAGATATTGTGCCCAGCAATTTTACTAGAAACATTGCCCTTCAATCCTGCACACAACAATGTTTGCACACTACTGCTTGGCGGTTGAATAACTGGCAAAGGTGTTGTACTTCAGCACCAAAAGGTGTTTTGCAAAAGAGGCGTACCTAAACAAAAAACTATGGCTGTAGACTCCTATAAAATACTAACAAACAGTTTCGTAGAAAGCGGCCATAAACAAACACACACGTCGAAATGTATGACAGCTTCATTTTCTTGCGCGATTTTAGGGTCGGTCGTATAATAAAGTTCCTCATAATGATGAGTACAGTATGGCATGTATGATAAGCTCGCCACTCGACTTAGCCTCATTAAAAAGAAACATATATAGTTTACAAAAAAAAGGAATTTTCCTTACCAGTGAGCACTACTCGATTCTAGTTGCCATGTTTGCGTGACTCATGTTTTTTTCACTAACGGCAAAACCAGTTAGACTGAGACTTGAGCCTCACAGACAGACATACGAGTAGGTACAATTTACATTAATTATACTGGTAGAGAATTAAATGTGCGTTTCTAAAACTGTTTGTTGAATGCATTTTTATCGTTTAAATCTAAGTCTGAACAATATTCTGTTGACGTCAAATATTATACTAAAAGTAAGGAATACGATTAAACTCGGATATTCCATCATGGTTATAACCTTGTACGCATTATTATTGTTTCTCTCGTTTTAAGATTTGAATGGATTTGCGATAAATTTGTCATATCACGGCCACGTCGAATTGGGGCCGCACGACACATTTTACGATACTTCCTACTCCATATACAAATAAGGTTACACTGTAGTAATGATTCTCGTCCTCTTCTGGCATGTTGATAGACTCACCTAATTTGAGAGCGCAATCAGATTGGTTAATTTTAGGGAATGGGGCATTGAATTAACAGCAATGTTATTTGCGATGCCACAAGGTATTACTCGCATGAACAATCCCACAAGAACTTTACATTTTTAAAAGTATCATAGGCCACATTTCGGCCCTCCATCATCTATCTCTGTGGAAACCGCGTTGTTCAGTTAGTTTTAAAACAAAATAAAGCAATACTTTCGTATTCGTAACAATTAGAAGTAAGCTTTCCTGGTTGTTTACTACATTACTATTAGTACTCACTGGATATTTACCACGATTGTTGTTGTTTATTTTTTATTTATTTTTGGAATTGTGGTAAATATCCCGTTAGTATTAATAGTAATAAGAAAGTAGGGCTTAATAGGTGTATGGATCGGTGCACGATAGACAGATTTCGAGGGCCACTTGATGGAAAATTATACTACAGAATGGAGATAAGATGTCATTGTTGTACTGTGTCTTACAACAAGATACACTTACAATAATCACCTGACCGTTAGTAAGGCGAATTTAGCTATCCAGTGACAAAGCTCCTATCTTCTTAATATTTTATAGGTTGTCCTAAAAAAGGGGTGTTCCGGAAATATAATTCCTTCTATTAATTGTAAACTTTTTAAGTTTTGTAGTCATTGTTAGCTAATCTGTATCATCGGCTCCTGCGATAAATAACGGATAAAAACAATGATATCGAAAATCTGTAACTTGGAATATTATTGATATTAACCTGGTCTCCAAACTACAGTAGCAAGATTACGCTTGATCTCCACCGGTCTGTCTGACTTAGTCGGTAGTGCCTCCACCACCTTAGCCAATCAGGTGTTCTCTGGTTTATTTAAATATCCTGATATTGATCTTAGTTTGAGTGTGTGTCCTATGGCATCCCCGATGAAGGAAACTTAGTCGGGAGTTTTGTTTGTTATTTGCCTAAATAAAAACTTATCGTATTTACTATCAGGCGGACCGAATGCTTGTTTAAATTGCAAAAAAAATATACTAACATCCTACCTCTCCCTTGCTTTCAGTGCTTCTGCGCAATGACGTTATTCTACTGCGCGCACTGGCAAGCCTACGTGACGGGCACGCTCAAGATGGGCCGCATAGATGTCACCGAGGCGCAGTACTCCATCATCATTATACACATGATCTCCGCGACGCTGGGGCCGGAATTCTGGGCCACTCAGGTAATGTTGTCCAACCAGTCCGCATCAGTATTTAGCTAGTTTAAGAATATTATGAAACTATGGTCGGAGGTACAAAGTCGAAATGGCGCCTAGACATTCCATGGACTTGCGTGTTTATTGAATATAACTTCAACATTTTTTGGCTTATAAACAAAACTTAGTTCTACTAGTATAACAGCTACTTAGTTTTCACAATAAATTGTTGTGATAAAGAAAATTAAAAGCAAGTTATCCCGCGATTTCTAAGAATGTCTTGGTCTTGCCACAGCGTAATATTATTGTATTTTATTTATCTGAACTAAGCGTGTTGTTAGTATAAAACTTACTCGGTATAAGGATTAATTAATTATCAATTCCGCGGAATAGTAAATGTGTGCAAAAACTTGTCAGCTTTTGTCCGCCGCCTGAAAGCACACGACGCGCGACATGTCAAGGTAGGGTATTTATTGAGAGTACCACAAAATTATGTGACTATCCGTCTTTCAATTAAAATATTTTCACACATATTATTGATGATTTAATTTAGTTGAGAGAATTGATTTGTAATCATCTATACTAACAGTGCGACTAGTTCATTTATAAATACGCTCACTCTTAATATATCTAATTGATCGATCATTCAAGTGACATGTGTATGTGTTTGAAAATGGATATCAAAATCCATTTCGGAGTATTATAATAGATCATACAATATGTGTTCAATGCACAATGCTAATACCACAGACACGTTATCAATTATTTACCAACTATTTATTTGTTGTCTGTTGTATTTATTATTACATTCACATCAAAGCTCTGTTTCGAACGAAGACAATGTATGTGTATCACACGATATGTGTTGCACCATAAAACAATATGAAATACTTCAGACTGTTTAAAAACACCCACATGAATATCCTTTAATTAATTGACCGCTTGACTGCGCGTCTTTGATTAACTTTTTAACTTATCTATAAGGCTTATTTATGTCAACTTCGTACGCGTCTGAAGCATGCCTTTATTTGTGAACTCGATATAAATTAATGTTATAACTAAAAGTAATAATATTTCTAATGAGAAGATGTAGAACTCGGTTGACATAAAAATACAGCAATCAGCAAAAATCAAGCAATCATTTGCAAATATTAGTTATTACTGCCTGTGTCTCAGATAACATTAACTGCCCAAGAAATTTTTCATACCAAAATATTTAAACACTCACGTGCAATTCTCACTGGACTTGCTGAAAAATGTTATCGGCGAAATTACCAACAGCAAATGGCCCTTACGTATTAAAAAAAAAACAGCTTATGAAATTCTGAAAAGAAGTTTATGAATGTAGCTAGTTTATGAAGAGCTTACGTAAGAAAAAAAAACATAATTTTATCAAACGTCATTTATTTCGACCAGTGGTCATAGCAAAATATAATATAAGTTATAATGAACATCCTTCGACAAACAAAACAAAAAAGCTTACCAGATTATTTTTCGCCGTCAAAGGCAGTTCAATATAAATATATTTAAACACTATCACAGAGAGTTTGTACCACTATTACATCAAACAATATTAATTTTTATATTTCAAACAATATTCTTTATAATATTATACCTACGATAAACAAATATATACAAAAACCTAAGCCTAGGCTCGCGCATAAGCAAATTGTCTATCTTGTTTTTTTTTTTATCTACGTCCAAATACAGGGTTAATAGGTGACTCTATGGCCAACAACCTCTCGTAGGTAGCTTCCCTACACAATACCTAACATCTTTTGTTCAATGACTTCTTACAAAACTTAAGATATTCACCAAAATATTTTTTTAAGTTTGTGTGGAAAAATGTACGTGAAATGTCATCCAAAATTTGCACCAAAAAATACACGGGTTATCCTGCATGTAATATAATTCAAATGCCAGCTTTACCCGAGTCCAAGCCCTCGCGTCCCTTCTTGTGTGAAACCGCTTAATGTTATTGTCATTATTCGGATTCCTAATAAAAACGTTTTTGTTTTTAGTTTGGGTGGAAAAAATTACAAATTATAAGTCATAAAAAAGTTGTGTGGTACATTGTAGGGGACCTGCTTACAGAGGTTGTGAGCTAGTTACCAATAACCCTTCATTCAAAAGTGTAGTTCAGCCTTTATCGATTTTGTTCAATTTTTATTAAGTTTGGCAAATAGACTACTCACTAACTAACTAACTACTCACTACTACTCACTAATCGTCGACTCACATGCAGACCACAGTAGTGGCCTCCTGTGATTTTGAACCGGGCTACCACCGTAGAGTGCTGCTGCACGTGAGTGGTTAATAACCCTGGCCCGAGATGCTCGGCGATGACTGACTAAATTGTAGGAAAAAATATTACGGGTTCGAGTCCTGTTTGAATCCACAATGTAATACAAAATAACAAAATTGTAATTGTTCATCGTGTAATTAATGCGGAAATTGATACACAAACTTTCAAAGATAAAGATAAGTATCTAAAGAAGCCGGCTCACTCAGGTCGGTGGAGGGATCGAGTTTCGGTACTCGCTGGCGGTGGCCGCGATCGCAGGCGCTTTCCTCACCGTAGGCACACTAGCGGCCGCCATCGTCTCTGGCGGCGTTGGCAAGAATGGATCCACAGTCGCTGTGAGACAACACAAGCTTCAAACCCGACCACTAAAGCAAGCTTAGCTTAGGAGTAACTAGGGACGGTTGTCTCGGCTTTGGTGGTCGTTTTTCAGTATATAGTCAATTTCATTTAGTGCCGTGGGACATTTGTGGCGCTTATTACGTTATCATCCAAGTATACTAATAAGCTTCATCAATTGAATTTAAAGATTGTATTGCTTATTTTACTACTTTATAAATTCTGAACGAGCTTGAATGAATTGAAATCACTATCATATATTAAGAATACAGTCATTTATATAATTCTAAAAGTTTTGTGTATCATTAGTATTTGAAAATATCTTCTTCTAATATCTAGAAAGGTTATAATGTGGTCGATTTTAGAGGTATTCGTTGTTAGAACTAAACTAAGCTTTGATGTGCTTATCTAACTTTGCTGGTACAGGACAATGATATTTTTCTTAGTTTAGTTCTGTCAAGTAAAGCCTTCAAACACGACTATAGTAACTTCAATTTTCAATCCTTATTGTTTTTCAGTTAAAAGACGTATTTTACGCGGCAATGATTTATATATATATATTTTTGTTTGTAAGTAATAGTCATACAAAAACTTACGCTATCAAGTCCGGTCCCACGTCACAGCTTGAAATCAGACTTCGAGTTGGGCATAATTTTGAAAGTTGTGTTAAACCATCGGTTGAGTTAACATATATAGTTTTGTTGGCATTTATTTTAGTCATCAAGCACTTACTCACGATAAGCTTTTGAATCCTAACCGATCGTATTTTCTTTCAATTGTAGTTTTGGGAAGTCTCTAAACCATAATTTGCTGTATCGATATATAAGTCGATCCAAGTAGCACGTATTGTTTGCTCATTTAAGCAGAACGATCTAAGCAGATACTGTATATAATAGTTTGAAGACTTCTTTAAAATTCTTAAAGCGATAGTTGTTTGTAAGTGCGATACGTTCCTTCGCTTATTTTGATCGTTAACTAAGATACTGTTGGTCCATCGCTTATTATCATGTGGGTTTTTTTAATAGCATGTATTTATAGATCACGAGTACCCAGTTAAGTTGGATTATGCTCACTGTTTTTTTTTAATTAAATTTATTTCCTTAACATGGAGCATGGTCCATAGACGGTAATTGATTTAAAAAAACAATCAGTCACCTCGTAGGTATTGGTAAAATACTATTAGAGTTATGTTTAAGTTGTTATCAATGTGGCTGGTGCGTCTTATGTCTTTATTATTTGTATTATGTTGTTACGTGGGTCTTCACTCATTATACCTAAATACCTGATACGACGGCCAGCTACAGACGTGTCTTTGAGTGTTTTTGATCGTGAGACATTGGCTTCTTTCAAAATAATTTTTTACACACTCGTCTATAGCAACATTGACGAGTTCTAACGTTTGCAAGCAATAACCACCCGCGGTGGTCACACAGATCCCAGCACTGGACGTGCGCGTGAGCCTGTTGGGCACCACCATGTGTAATGGCCTGCAATGTATCTTTCTACTGAACTTCGCATCCACCTTCCGCGTTAGGGGATGCGGCAAAAACGGATCTACTATCGCTGTAAGAAGAACTACAACGATGTGTACAGCTATACTTGCACATTGTCACGGGATAGCGGTGTTTTCCTCACGAATCAATCATGATGAATAACTAAAAATGCGATTAAATCATTATTAATTTCTCGTAACATGCGGAGATAAACTCTTAATTCTTACTAACGCAATAAGGGGTATTTAAAAGAGCTTAAAACGAAAGGCGCCACTATTTCTTTTATATGTTTTGTTAAATAAATTGTTTTCGTTTTCTGATGTCAGTTTATTTATACACGTAAAATATGTTAACTACAAATAAAAAAGGGATAGTGGCGAATCCAGTGGGAAAAACATTGCATTAACACTGACATCTTGACCTTGATAAGACAGATATTATAAACATGATTGATTCGTCTAATTCAATAATGTACTTACCTAAAAGTACTATAACTATTGCATGAAATCTATGTCATCACGTAAATAATTTCAATTCGATGGATTCATTACTGGTGAAGTTATCAATAATAATACCATATCAGTTCCCAAAGGTACTGTATCATACAATTCTCATCACAATATGTTCATAATCACAGAATGAGTGAAGACAGCACACAGGTCATTATTTTGTTTCCAGCTCTTCCATTAAGTTTTATGTCATGGATATTAATGGCATGTATTTGTTTGTTCCCCGCCGGCGGAGCGCGGCGGACGGACTAACCGCGCATGCGCTCACCGCCACCCATTCACGGTCTAACACTACAGCTGCCGACAGTAAACATCAGTTTGAACCTTTTGTCCAACTACGCGGTCGTGGTGTTCACATTCTACCTTATATTCGGATACGTAAACGTGATTATGAAAGGCGGAGTGGGGAAAAATGGCTCCACCGTCGCAGTAAGACTTTTAATATTTGTGCCGTTAACACACAATTAACAGTTGCACAAAGTACTAATGACGTATGAGGATGCTCAGTAACTAAAGCTACGCTCGCACGAAGCCGCTAGACCGCGCGACTCATGTGTCCCGTTCTGTAGTGTTGTGCTGTGTCCATGAATGATACAAGTAGTGCATGCCAGTACTTCAATGGCACTCATTCCCATCTCTAGCTTTAAGGCATGTATGTGCATGTTAATACTGCTCTCTTGTTGCATGCTATTATTAAGTTGTTTTGTTACTAACTAAATTAATTCTCCCGCTTGTAAGCTTAAGTTTTCGAAATACATGTTGCTGTGTAACTCCCCATAAAAGTCCTAAAGTCCATTAAAACTTAAATTAATATTTTGATTGATTTGACTTGGAAACCAAAAATATCATATCAGGCTTAAATTGTAACTTACATTATTATGCCTTTAACAAGCTACTAGGCCTATAAAAGCCCCTATTAACAGATTGTCGAAAACTTAACGATTCAAAACAAAAACAAACTTTTATCTGATTTTCAAATAATTTAATTTAGTTCCCTTAGGTTCGAAACGCCATTTACGTATTCTTATGATACCAAATCGTCAACGACAGAAAGGTATTCCAAAATTTATTTAAATATTTTAAACTAAGCCATTGAGTAATTTTCTAGCGTTAAAAATTTTCAATGTGCGCGCGACAGTCCCGTAACACTAACAACACGAAGTCGAACCTCGTTGAATCTTTCCGGTTCCATCAGTTTCCGACAGCTGTGAATAGATGGCTTCACCTTATACCCTCCCACAAAGAGCGTGGTACATCCCCGGTCTCCCCCAGGGCACGAGCATCCTGTCGCCGGTGATTCCCTTCTCCTTCGTGGTGGTTCCGGCGTTCATCATATTCCAGAAGAGTGAGTCCAACGTTTACGAGAATCACCCCGCGTTGTACATCCTTGCCTTTGGAATGGTCGCCGCCAAGGTCACTAATAGACTTGTGGTGAGTTTTTCAAACCTTATTGTAAAAAAATTGCATTACCCATCAGAAACTGATTGAAAGGTGTAGGAGATTGTATAAAAGAAGTATCTTGATAAAAAAGTCAAGCCAAGCCAAGCAGTAGTGTGCACCGTCTTCCGTTTTGGAAATCATTAGACTAAATGAAGTTATATACCCCAGAATCCACTAGGATCTACTGACTCGATCCACCAGTGGATTGAATAATACTCTGGAGTTAACTGTGAACCACCATTGATCTGGGTGGAACCTGTAAAATACCAGGTTGCTGACTCCATGCACGACTTAGAATAAAGAAACAATTACGCATAAACTTACTCGTACACTATCTTATGATGGATATCATAACAAGCTTCAACTATCGTATTGATCTACATTAAAATCTCAACCTACATCCGCTCTCAATAAAGGCAAATGACATTAAATCAGAGCATATTATATTCCACGAAGACATCCAATATTAAACCATCACCCCATTGCAGGTCGCTCACATGACCAAATCCGAGATGGAGTACTACGACTGGTCGCTACTCGGGCCGGCGATGTTATTCCTGAACCAGTACTTCAATAACGCCATACCGGAATATTACGTGCTTTGGCTTTGCACGGTTAGTATACAAAATATTTTAAAAATACATATTTATTTGTTTATTGTCTTTGGTGAGTCTCAGACTCTTATACCAAAGAGTTTATCTGTATTATAATAGTTAGTTTCTTCCTAAGTGCGGTGAAAAAGTAGTTAGTCTTATCTAGGTATACATTTAATTTAAATTGTGTGTTGCTATCATGGTTTACTTGTTTCATATACTTTTTTATTTATATGCAAGTGAGTGACGAGAAGACCTCACATCGGACAGGAACACTGAAAATTTTAAACTTCAGCTGTTCTGATGTTTCGATGTTAAATATCATACCCAGTAATCTATAATATTCAGTAAAGTAAAAATAATGATATACGAAATTCTCATCAAATGCTTAATAAAAATTCCAGATATGGGTGTGTATGGACCTCATTCGCTACTGCGGACAAATCTGTCTCGAGATATGCGAGCACCTCAAGATACGGCTCTTCCGGATCCCGTACCCGCCCGTTATCCAGGGCGGCAAACCGATGGTAGCGGGCGGCAAGCTGGCGCCGGGGGGCGGCAAGCCGCCGCAAGACAGAAACGGTACGAACGCGCGCCGCTCCGCGCAGAAGGCTAAGCGGACCAACTCGCAGGCTTAGCGGTGACAGGATCTAGCGAAATATAACTAGTGGCGCGGATTATTAGATTCGGATTTACATTATTCAATAGACCGATAAAAAAAGGAAATTATAGTTGATTTCTTTTAGTAGTCGAATAAATTCTTACAGTTCGAGCAAAGCATCGAATTGGAAAAATGGTTCAAATGTCCATCACAAATAAAATATTGTTAATTGTTCATTACAGCACCAGGTAAAGTAATCAAATAGTAATAACAATGCAGTGACAGTTATTCAAATTCGTTTTGTCCACTTGGAGAAAAAAAAGTTTGCACTAAGAATGAAGTAGATCAAACTTGTTACGTCCGTGTGTGTTAGTTTGTATGTTGACGTATTCAAAGGTTCCGATGTGATAAGTGTTGGAAAAAGTCCGTGTATTCATGACTAGTGAAGTAGGACCATTATGTTTGAAAAAAACATTATAAAGTACGCTCTGTTTGTTTTGATCAGCAAGGTATGAATTCAGCTTTAGTCCTCTTAATAATACGATATCTTGCACTTAATTGTTATAACGAAAATAAACAAATACCTATATTTTGTCACTCGGGACCAGATGACTTATGAATTGACTTCCTGGTCTCATAATGAGATATCTCTCTCTCTCTCTCTCTAATATAATGCCACTTTTCCAGTATACTTAAGAGCGTCCACATTATTGCAGCCGTGGCAACACAGACATGAAACATGAACCATATAATTATGCTACGTACAGTATAATTACAATTGCTTAAATTAAATAAAACACCCAATTACACCTGTATAGGGGTTGATTTTCGAAAAATCCTGAGACATGTCTTTTTTTATTTTTTATGTTTTAGTACATAAAACGAGTTTGTTTGGCTTAACATGAAAAAAAAATTTTGTTTGCCCAATTGCCCTAATATGATGGCAACACTAGTCATGATTGCATGAACTGTGGTACGTTACCGTGTTGGGATTGTTTGTTACTTGTTAATTAGTGTCGTTAATATAGATTGTAAATATTATTATCGGTTAAAGATTTTTACTTTCAAACGCCAATACGTATAACAAATAGAAAAAAAATGGCGCAATTTTTTGAATGGTAAAATTCTGTGAAATCGTTTA
The DNA here is from genome assembly GCA_947579745.1 of Apocheima hispidaria. NCBI lineage: Eukaryota > Metazoa > Arthropoda > Insecta > Lepidoptera > Geometridae > Apocheima > Apocheima hispidaria. The sequence continues at coordinate 15,433,980 of OX388150.1, read as the reverse complement.
AAAAAATAGCAAATAATATATTTCACGAGTAGCTAGCGCTGTTTCTTGAAATAAATCTGTCTGTCTGTTTATTCGTACGGTATTCTATAAGTGTGTACGTTATTCTTAAAATTATGACGAATCAAAGAAACCGTTATTAGCAACTTATATCGCAATCTTCCCTCGCATAGAATATTATTTTCGTCTATTTCTAATTCCCGCTTAAACTATATTACATACAGACAGCTCTGTCGAACATGTCCAGATGTTTTAAAGGGACGAGCCCAGCAAGTCGCTTGATGGTAAGCGTAACAGATGTATGAACCAAATGTATGAACCATAAACCAAATGTATAACGAACAAGTCCACCTAGTAAGTGCATAAATACAGATGGAATACTCCTAAGCCATAAAAGTCAAAAGGTTAATGCTCTAGCCATTAACCAGTTTGGTCGCGAATGTAGTTTGTTGCCAATATTTCCGCGCTGATTTTCAATGCAATAACATGATGAATTTTAAAGGCGGAAGTGACCTGCAACGTTCGCTTGTAATGTATCATTCGAAGCGAGCTTGTAACTAAACGGCACATGGCTCCACTTGTTGCGAGGTCGCGTCACCCTGCACCGACTTGTCTGTAAACATGCGCTCGCTTCGAGCGGCTCGGCTCGCTACACTGAACGCGTTACAAAAACTCGATATACTACAAACAAGCGTTGCAAGTCAGTCTCCACGTCAGGTCAGTCTCAATGGTAATGCAGCGGTTGTCAATCCGACATTTTGGTTTACAATTCTGGACAAGTTTGTCGACTGACTGACCAAATTCGGAGAACGATTTTAACGTATATACACGTCTATAAAGTTGCGTATTTATCAACTTAGGCATTTGCGTTACCAAAACCAATACTTACAATTGCTATACTCGAAGCGTGAAGTATGATTTTTTAGAACACAATGCTTACTGGTAACTGCCGCACAACCTCTCGTAGGCAGCTTCCACAACCTAACGAATTATGTTCCATGACTTTAAAAATTCGAAAATTCCATTTTAAAAAAAAACTCTTTTTAATTAGAGCTCCAAATGACAATCAATTTATGCGGTTTCAAATGAGAAGGAAAAGCCCGGGTTAAGCTTAGGAGATGACTCTTGCACAAAAAAAAATAGAAACATTAAAAAAAACATAAAAAGTTAATACAACATTTTTTGGAGAATTTATTAAGTTTCGTAAAAAATCATAGAACAAAAGTTGCTACGTATGATATAGGGAAGCTGCCTACGAGAGGTTGTGCGCTAGTTCCCAATAATCCACATAAATAGGGCCAAAATCTGTAGGAAGCATAAATTCTATCCAAAAAAAAATCTTACGTATTCGACAGTATATAAATAAATATTGTTTCCGTTTACGCCCGATAGAGGGTACTGTTCAATTTTTATAACATTTTGCTATCGAATACTTACCTAACGAAAGTGCTTTCGATAGTTGGTACTGGTTATTGGTTGCAGTATAAGTATTTCCTTTGCATATCTAAGCTAAGGGTGGTGGATAATTGCTACTGAATAAAGTAGAAGATGGTACATTTCAGGTTATAGATTAATGCGCGGCAACATTGGTAGAGCCGTCCCGACCTATACCACCCCGTCGGCCGTTCTCGCTATATGAGTAATTACTTAGCTTTAGTACAATAGATTTTACAACACTCGGTTATGGACCTTATGTATATATGCTGTATGTTACAAAATTCAATGTTTCAATGTTACTACTCCGTAAGATCGTTGACAAAGTTGTGCGTAGAAAGAGTCCAATGTTACATATTTGTTAACTCTATAAGTTGTCAAGTGCGTGACACGACGCGCATGTGACAGTGTTCCTTGGACATGTTGTGACATGTTCACTAGATGCATCCCGATCGTAGGCAAATTTGAAAAAGATGTGTCGTCCCTTCGCAGGGAATTGTCTAAGGGGATTTCTGGAGTAAGCCTTTTACCGAGGATTTTTGCAGTAATATCTCAATAACTCGAAACGTTTCGAAAAAACACAACGCTAGATAAAAAAAAAATTGAGTTTTTCTATCATTTATAAACATAAAAAGTTACATATGTTTCCATAGTGATTTGTTTAGAAATTGCTGAATCCGCCACTTGTACAGTACACCCGATAAGAATCTGATAAAAAAACATATCTTTAATTTATTTATTTATAATTTGCACGAATGAAAGCTACTCTTATAATGCACAATTATATTTTTTTTTAATTATTTGAAAATTGTGGTATATGTCTACAATATTTTTATAACCAAATTGTATGTACTTTGGTTCATGCCTTATTGTAGAAGCTATGTTTCTGTGTGGTATATGGACGGACAGACGGACAGAAATACAACCATCTTATATACCCAAAAAGAATACTATGGTAAAATGTACTGTTAGATTCATAAGAAATTCAAAGGAATTATTTTTGTTATAGATGTGCTTTTAGCAGAAAATTGTCGGATATACATAGAATCTACAGATCAGTAAGTCAAGTGCCGAGTAAACAATGCCCACCAAGAAATATCGCCATCTAGAAAATGACTAACTTTTATACAATTAAATGGCTGTAATATCATGTCACAGTCGAGCTGTAAAAGTAACGGTAATTTTGGCTATTAAACTCGTAGCGTGCCTTTGTTTTATTGTCTATAACAGTCCATGGTAGCTTTTGCTCGCGGCTTCACCCACACTGTGATAAAACACAGTTAGCTTATGTCACTCAAGATTCAAGATCAAGTCAAGATTAGTGTAGGGATCATTAGGGATTGTATCATTAGGGACGTGATTAGCCCAGAAGTAATGGCGCCCTCTACAAACAAAATTACAAAGTTTAGCTCTTAAAAAAGTAAGAAAGTAAATAAAGTTGGTATAAGTTGGTGTAAGTTGGTATTGGCTGAGTGGCCAGCCCCGGTGGCAGAGTTTTTGGGCCACCTGAAAGCTTCTGACATGACTAAGAAGTTGTAATGGAACAACAATTTAACGTGTTATCTGGCCCACGGCAGCGCTCGCTTGTAAATTGCCACTCGCGATCACCCATCCGAACACTGATCGTGTCGTCCGTACGGAACACCTAGTCGAGCTACGCTGTGAGCGATGTAAGAGTCTACCTCTTTATAATACGAGTATCGATGAACCGATCTGCTATCTTTCTTTCTGGGCATTGTACTTCGTTTGGCTTATAGTTAGAATCGAAAAGTAAACTATTAAGGCACGCTGCAATGCTAGCGACTCCATATCACTGACTCCAGCAGGACTGGCATGCGCACCGCGACAAAATCTCTACTCTTTATGTCGTGCGAAACTGAGACAAACGTATAAATCCTATACCGTGTCTTGTTTTTGCACGATAAAAGGACTTAGAGATTTTCTCGCGGTGCGCAGGCTGCTGCTTTAGATGTAACGATATATAACTTGCCAAATTAAATTTATTTTTCTATAATGTATAAATATTTTTCTAAAAACACCGCGGGACGGTATTTTGCTAAGTTTCATTTCACCATAGATTAGATCGCGTTTTAGTTGAAAGAATTTGGCTAGGTACTTCTTTCAAGTGAGTTGGTTAGAAATTTAATTTATATTAGTCTGTGTATTACTGAACTTTTTGCTAATGATTTGATACTTATCTATGATATTAGGGGAGATATGTAGAAAAAAATATCTGTCTATTTAGAAATGTTATATTACTGTTATATACATTTTCTGGATCTTCATAGCTTATTTGATCTTATAGCTGTTATCGTTTAAGACTTGTGGTGATTAGAACAAAACCTTTAAACCTTTGTCTATTAAGAGTTGATAATTATAATACCAACTACTTATTAGTATATATAGCTAATATAAACATGGTAATCGCTGAGCCGATCCAAGCCAAGCACTTGAATAAAACTGTTCGATAAGGGGAATATAGTCGTGTCATGTCACAGCTATCTCACTCGCTCTTTTTAAGTTTTTGCAGGTAGATGAACTTCCAAAAGCTATGTTGTTTCTGTCTATTATATTATGAGATATAATCATCGTCCACAGCCTTCTCTGTCCCACTGCTGGGTACTGCTGCCTATCTTGCTGAACCAAAAAATCATATACAAATATCATTATAACCATTATCAGAAATGTTCAATTTAATTTAATTTGACTGTAGAGATTTTTCGATCTCCTTCGTCAAATTAAAAGATGTAAAAACGTAAAGTTTCTTTAAGACATTGTAATCTTGTCATGAACAGACAACATAATAGATACATTTCATTGAGAATAAGAAAATGCGCGAGCGTGTAAACTGTGCACTCGACTAAGAGCGTCCAGAACTAAGTGACACCCAGACCTTGATTCAGTCCTTATTGTGTCTCTGTACATATTCTTAGAATTTATTAGCCTTGTGGCTCTGTGGGAGGATTTCCGCCTTCCGAACTGTAGGCTGTGGGTTCGATTCCCACCCAGGACAAACATTTGTGTCATGAACATGGATGTTTGTTCTGTGTCTGGATGTTTCTATGTATGTTATATTTACAAAAAAAGGATTTATGTATTCTATCAGTTATCTAGTTCCCATAGTACAAGCATGCTTAGTTTGGGGCTAGATGGCGCTGTGTGTGAAAAACGTCAATCAATATTTATTATTATTTTTTCGATCGGATTGAAGAAATCAATGGCGTGATTTTGTCAAATGAGGATGTATCATTAATTATTTTAAAGAAACGAAAATGTACTAAAACCGACTAGAGTATCTTGCATCTTGTCTTGTACTAACCATGTCTATACACGACCGTAAAGTCCTAATCATAAGATCCACAATGAATCGGTGTTGGCTGCGACTAACATTTTTTTCCTACTTCCTCTCTATATCTTTATCTGTGTTCTATGTAAAAATAGTTTAAGTGTTAGGACGCTTGCTACACAATATAGCACTTTCTTGCAATTGAAACAAGTAAGACAATCGCTAGCGTTGTCTCTCTTTGAGTCGGCTCAAACGGTGTTACCATATAATTAGAGCAAATGTAAATATAATAATTGTTATATGTAACACTGTACCGCTAACTGGCTGTATGACATCCATGTCACGTGTATTTTGTATGTCAAATATAAGCTAATGTACATTTTGAATAGCTTGTTTTATTGTGCTACACCCTTGTGTGTTTTTTTATACTCGCTTATTTTTGGCTACACACAGTTTGTGCATTTAGCCCGGTCGTAAAACGCCTACACTTTATAAGCACCGTTTTAGTTTTTGAAGCTACGGTATCGCCACTTTCTAAAAAAGTGCTATACGCTAAAAAGCTGAATTAATTATGGTTGTTGAATTCAGTCATATTTATGGCCTTTTTCAAATTAGTATATTTTGTTTGGTACATTGAAAGTGACGCTAGGAATTTGATTGCTTTATTACAAGATAAGTATAATGTTAAACATTATGTACTGTTTACTGGTTTTTTATTGTTGTTTACAGTAACCTTATTGACAAGGGATTACTTTTACTAATAATGACTAACCCGTTTGCTTTTTCCTCTCTTTTTTGCTTAATGCTAACAAAAAAATCTCAATGAAACGCTGTTTATTTCTGTGTGACCTAGGCTTATGTGTCGTTTAATTTTATTTTATGCCTTTCACGCCATTTTCGTTGAGTTTATCACCTCCATAGTTTTATTTTGTATCATTCTGACATCTTTATTCCAGGTTGTGTGCTTTAGCACACATAGAGGGCGGTTGGTTAGACGACGGACTTATTATAGAATATCATTTTACTTATCATTATGAATAAATTTTTACTTTGTGACCAATCCTGAAATTGCGAAAATGGCTGTTCCATACCACAAAATATTACATTTGGTTGAGGGTTAATTACATTTTTCTATGTACAAGCTGTTTATTTTCTTGTTTTCTAATTTGGTCCATACTAAACGTAGTTCATAAAGACTAGTACAACGATAACTCAGAATAGGTTATTCTTTATCTATTTTAAATATAATATTTTTTTAAATTTTGTTTCACACCATGCGTGTTGTTCCATGTTCTATACGTACTAATAATAGTATATGTAGTTACTTAATTGTGAATTTTGTTCAGTTTTAATTTCTCTCGAGTTTTTAGGTATTACTAGCTGCGCCACGCGGTTTCACCCGCTATTCTACAGAAACCGAATATTTTCCGAAATAAAAAGAAGTCTGTGTTAATTCAGGTTATGAGCTACATCCATACCAAATGTCTTAAATCCCTCAAGCCGTTACAAAGTTAAACGGGAACAAACAGACTTACACTTACACACAAACTTTCGCATTTATAATATTAGTTGATTACTTAGTTATTAATGATCTGATTTTATTTTCAAATTTAGAGTATCACGATTTGTTTTGAGCTATATTGTAATGTTGAATTTAATTTTAAAAAAAATGTCTGTAGTCCAACCGAACCGAATGTTATAACATAGTGTTAGCAATTTTGTAATTTGAAACATATTCTGTAGACATTAGAATAATATTTGTTTAAAGTCATGCAATGCGGTGTACTGATTTGTAGTGTTGATGAGGGTGCGACCATCGTATTTTCTGAATGAAACCGAAAGCTACCAATCGAAATATTAGTTCCATCATATGGCCATCTCTGATACAGTCGCACTGTAAGAACATATACTGTTTTGTTTTAAACTAAGGGTTTTGAAGTTTTCGGCTTCTAAAAACTATTAGTCTAATATATTTGTCTCTTTTTCAGTGTCGAGTGAGAGCGAGAGATCCGACGCAGAGGACACGTTGCCGCTAATAAACAATAATAGCATTAGTTAATGCACATAATTTTATTATTAGTACCTCATTACAATAAGTAGGCATGAAAACTAATTCACAGATTCTATTTAGACCTCTTTTCATTCATTTTTAGGTACATTTTTAATTCGATATTTTGGGTTTGTACACGTTCATTCAATCATGACATTTCACTCATGAAGCTATAAGGAAAGGTGAAGAATACCAGACTCAGAATACCTATTTGAAGCAAATACCTTCATATAGGTATCTCACTCCCTCCTATGGCTTAAAAATATAGGTCGGACCATAGCGTGTTCTGACTTCCCTTTTTTTCCTATGGGAGAAATTAGATGTTAGGTTTTGCTTTTAATAGATATGCAGAGTGTATGTAGTCTCCACTTTTACCCATAGCTTTATGTTTGCACTAATGCATAATTTTAGAAATCCTAAATTTCCATTACGATTTTCTCTATGTCGATTTTCTCTCGAAGTCTATGCTTCGTACGTCCTCTGTCTCGCTCACGCATTCCATGATTTTTTAAGATATGAGTGAATGTCCTTATGTGAAAATGTAAGTTGCATTTATATCGAGAATACCATTAAAATAGTTTAGTCAATTTTTCATTTCGGTTCAAACAATGCTTGTTGATATAAATCAACTGGGAATAATTTTCAACGTAAATCGCAGTTGTTACCCAAGCAGGCCTAGCACGGGCGCCGCGATAAAGTTACGTCCACACGTTTTGTCTTCGCGTCAACGTGACAAAGCTAGAATATGGATACGTCTCGTTCTCGCGGGATAAATATGGTGGACAAAATTGTATCCCGGTGCCCGTGTTAGGCCTGCTAGGCCTAGCACTAATATCACTACGAACCACCTTTCAAAGCGCCGAAAAATATCTAGGAGGAGAGGGCTGATGTAGGTCGGTACTACTTCTAGAATTAAGTATATTAGTCGACAAAAATCTTGACAGGAAAAGTCATTTGCGCATAAATCGATTTTTATGTGTCTTTAGTGGAGCGAAGGTTGCGCGGGGAGACTTCGACGTAGTTCGTAGTAGTAAAGTTCGTCAAACGCCGCTTTTGCTCAAGATTTTAGTCGGCTCATGACGTCGGTATTTCATCTATTTTGATATGACTTTGAATCACATCCTTTGTGTAGGCGTTTTCTTAATATAAAAGCGACACCTGAGGGCAAGTATGTATCTAATTAACTTATTTACAGTTTAAATCAGTCGCTAGGTTTAATTTAAATGTGATTATTGAGTACAGTAGGAATAAGTTTAATAAAGTTTTTCTGATTACTCACACATTGGCATTTTTCTTTGTAAAATACGTGGAAAATAAAAACCACAAACATATCAGTGTGTACTAAATGAATTTAAAAAAATAAAGCTGTCTCGCTAGACAGCTGGGTCAAGAACCAGATACAGGAGATAGTCATTATCGACACGGCTCGCATCGTCAGGATGTTCCACGCTCTGCAGCCCTAACCAAAGGTTTTTGAGACCCTGGCCAGCTACCGAGGGCGGCGAAGGCAGGTTAAGTTTTTTTAAATAGCTGTTGCTAAAATGAAATTTAGAAAAAAACTTTCATTTAGAAAAATAAAATATAATATGCGGAATGTTATATTATATTTATGTTTATTAATATTTTTTATTTTGCTTACATTAATGTCTCGCTATCTTTCTATTTATTGTTATACAAAAACAACCAGGATGCTGTCCGAAATACGGTAGCAATGTTGTGTGTGACTCACTAGCGTGCACCCATCCAAAGGCTGTCCAAAGTTATCGCACGTCAAAACATACGTAAAATATATTTGCGAAATCCAATGACATCAAGATAGATAACAATATAAATCGGTACCTACGATGCAAGTACTATCTACACTATTCTGTCAAATCAGAATTATGTAGCAATCATTACAAAATGACTACCTATTCATAATGTACATAGCTAGAGTCGTGTGAACGCATCGCCGACTTCGACAATAATATTAAATATCGTCAATTCCTCGCGGACAGCCGGCTAAATGTCAGCTTTTATGTGCCTGCTCTACTCTGCGTAGTGTTTGTAGTGATCTATAAGTTTATATGTGAAGTTATAAGTGCAAAAAGAAGTATCATGGTTTCTTGGTGGCGTTTGTCGCATGATGGATATGAGCCTATTATGAACGAAGGTAAGATAAATACATATCTACATAAATAAACTTAGGTAAATCTAAATATCTCCGCTGCAATAAAGCATCTAGAGCAACAGTATGCAATGGTTATCAAGCGAATTTTTATAGATAGTTTTGAAGACTTATATACTAAATAATTGCTCAGTGTAGGAGTTTTTGTTGTGGTTTGAGCATGTTCTTATCAGACAAGTGTTGTTGACACTTGATTACACTAGATTGGCCATGTGAATGTGAGTCACACAACGTACTTATGTCACAAAATAGGTATTTTAAAATATATAAAAACTTTTATTTTTGTAAGTTTGGTGTTGGGGTTGGTATTTGTACAGTTTTGTTTAACCGATTGATAAAAGATGGTCGTTAGATGACACATTCAATATAAACATATATTCAAAAGCCTAACTATCACACAAATATTATAAATGCGAAAGTTTGTGTGTAACTATGTGTGTTTGTTACCGTTCAACTCTGTGACGGCTAAACCGATTTGGATGAAATTCGGTATGGAGGTAGCTATTTCCCTGGAATAACACATATGCTACTTTTTATCCCGAAAAATTTAACCGTTCCTGTAGAATAGCGGGTGAAACCGCGGGTCGCAGCTAATCCGTTCATATTTTAGGCAACACTAGGTTCTTCGTCGTATCGATGATATGTTAATGAATTGTAGCATAGGGGAATACATTTTTTCTATGGTTGTAGCAAATTTACTATCTACTATTTTCTCTCAGTATTTGCCACGTCACGTCACGTTTACGTCACGTAGGTACAAATAAACTTGTATATTTAGATCAAACGACCCTATCGTTAAAAAAAAAATATATTTTCGTCTACACTTTTGATTCGTATCTACTTTACGTACCTAGGTATCTACAAGATTGAAACTTCATGCAGTGTTCTACAATTGTGGGCTAGTCATTAAAATTCTTCTAGAGCGATATGCTCCGTCCTCTACCACACAGCGCTTACCATCAGGTAATTTGGTGACTAAACATAGCTATTTCCAGGATAAAAAGTGTAGAAATTCTTGTGCACTCGGTACGGGTATGAAATGTAAAGGATAATGAGTGTTGGGTACACTTAGGAATACCTACATACTTACGAAGTCATTGCATAATCACTTGGACGATTATCTCGTCATTATTGAAATCTAATTAGATTATTCATAGTCAGAGAATACTAAAGTACAACTCGTTCTAATTAATCGTTATAACAGTTGTTATTATCACATGTTCGGTGTCATATGTAAGAACGTTTATATTATCTTTGTAAGAACGTACTAAACGTTTCAAATCCACCTCCTTAGTAAGGACAACAGAGGTGTGGAACTCTTTGCCTGTGTCTGTCTTTCCGAACAAATACAATCCGGGGCTGTTCAAGAAAAGAGTGAATAGGTACTTCCTAGGCAAGCGTGCTACATCTTCGGCCACATCGTCGCTTTCCATCAGGTGAGATTGTGATCAAACGAATGCCTAGTCCGTTGTAAAAAAGTTTTAATTATAATTATTAGGGTAAAGTACTTTTAATTATGTGTAGGTAAGAGACCTAGCTAATAATGATATTATGATAACTGACTATAAGGTGCTAAAATTTTATAATATGTATATTCTGAAGCGTTATTTTATTGAACGAGCGAAGCGGAGGTCTCAGAGTCTACGGGAACAATTTGACGTTTGTATATGTGTATATTCGTCCGACGATGACTTGTATACCGTTGATTCGATCTTCATACATTTTTGTTGGCAAAGTTTTATCTAAGTTCAAATATGAGAAAAATCGATCCAATGGATTTTATAGAAGTCGCGAGGTCTGTTTGACGCGAACTACTAATTTTTAAAATAGGCCTGATTAAACTTTTTTTTTTTGTAAATATGTAATATGGGGCCTTATCAATATTACAATCTAGCCTTAAGACTAAGTAATTTAACTTTAACTTAATCTGCTAAGTAGAGTAATATCTAAGAACGTGTCCACTGACACTTTTCTTATAGATTTGTTCTCGTGTTCTGTTAGCACTGTACAATATACTATTTACACTGTCACTATCAGTAAAATAACTCAGAAGGTTTCGTCCGTTTAAGTCTTCTCACTATATTCGTGTTGTCGAGGAGCTCGATAGCCTCGACATTCACGTGATGATGAAGGTCTTCGGTCGTGAGCTTCGGCGAATTTTCTAATAATATTTGTAACAACTTCCAATCTTCAATCAAGCTTCCGGTAACCGGTATATTATAAATGGCTCAATAAAAGTTGAAATTGAATTAGATGGCCGTCGGAAAATGCTAATAGTTATACATAAAATGTATATTGATAACTATCCTTACATCATCATCATCATCAGCCAGAAGATAGAAGACGTCCACTGCTGAACATAGGATTTCTCCTTAGACCGCCACACCGACCGAGGACAACGTGCCACTTGCATCCACCGGTTGCCCATGACTTCCACAATGTCGTCGGTCCACCTATAAACCTTGTATCCACATAATGAGCCCTGCCTACGCAGCGTCTTCCGGTTCGTGGTCGCCACTCAAGCCCCTTTCTTCCCCAATGATCGGTTCCTCGAGTGATGCGGCTTGCCCATTGCCACTTCAGCTTGCAAACTCTGAAAGTTATTTCGGTGACTTTGGTTCTTCGACGAATATCTTCGTTCCGGATCTTATCGCGCAAAGAAACTCCGAGCCTAGCTCTCTCCATTGCCCGCTGTTCGAGTTTCGGGCCACGTTTTAGTTCCAAATGTCATCACTGGCAACACACATTAGTTGAAGAAGACCCTTGTCTTCAGATACTGCGGGATTTTGGACTAGTAGATATCAAGCAATTTCCTTACGTAATTATGAGTGGGTAAATAGCCGCGTCCGGGGCCGCACGGCGCCTTGAGGATGCCAAGCCGCGAAATGTATAGGTACCTAATTCTGAATCTCGCGGCGTGGCCTCACGGATTTTTACATATTTTGTTTCAATGCAAAGCACGCGCGCGCGCAAAGCAATTGTACAAGGCAAGACGAGGTCGCGCGCGTGTCTCGCTTAGCATTCCTTGATAAAGGTCACCGAATGTGATCGATACTATAGTCGGAATAACCAACTCAATTTAACGTGAGTATTCCAAAACAAAATGTATAAAAACCACGTCAGTTTTCATAGTAAGACTTTTACATAGTTTCGTCGCTTGTTTTTCAATGGCGACTTAGTTGTGGTCGTAAAATGGGTCTATCATAATTTATCTACGACCTAACTAAATATAAGTATAGTTTATTCGAATGTCGAGTCGCTGAGGACAAATAACACTTAAGACTTTTTCTCCAAAAAATGTGGGAAATTTAAAAACAACTGCATGTAAAATCACCGTGATTACTATATTACAGAGGCCGATCCAGAAAGTGAGTGCGGAGTGATTATCTCAATGCGCGAGTGGGGCCGACGGCAGTACCGATCTTTTCGACACTATACACAACCATGGACGACTTTATGTAAGTAAATTCCTAAGCAATAATTTTGCTAATTACCTAGGTCTATTACTAGGCAACATTTTGTATAACGCATAACAAATCATCATACTGAAAAAGAAAGGCAAAATACCCGACTGCAAAATGTAGCCTAAGTATGTCACACGCCTTTCAAAGCGAAGGCGAAAGGTGAATGAAGGTCAAAGCAAGTCCAATTCATTAGTTTCTTCCTATTCATTCCTTCCTAGGTATAGTATAGCCGTCGCTCAATATTTCAAAAGTGTGGCACGCCTGAAAGTAATATTGCAGCACAGCGAGGACTACCAATCATCGCACAATCATTAATCAGGCGTCGTTATGACAGCTTTGACCAAAATAGTCTGACAGACTGACACACGGAAACACCTACTAGAAACTTTATTGTGACACTAGTTTCTTACTGTTTATGTAATAAATAAATAATTATGATTATCACCCGGGGCGCCGAGGCCAAGGGGCGCCACGCGCGCCAACGCTTGTCTAAAAAACACTAAAGTCACCCTAAGCCTTCTATTCCATATCATTTACCTAGGAATATTTAGATCTAACCAAACATTTTAAGAATGCTCATAAAATTCAAATTCTTACTCTAGAAATCCCCTTAGAGAATACCCTGCGAAGGGGCATTTTGGACTTTGTCCAAAAATTAAATACATAAAAAATTACTTATTCGATTTTAAAAATAAAATAGGGTTATTAGGGATTTCAAAATTGTCCGATAAAATCCGCCAAAATAAAATAAATATTTAAAGGGATTCTTAGACTTTTTATTCAATAATCGCGTTCAGCCAAAATAAAATAAATGGATAGGGGGATTTCTGGTTTTTTTGCCCAATAATCCCCTTTTCTGCTGTCATAATATCGTAATTAAAATCTTAGAGGGTCTGCAGAGTTTTGAAACAAGTGTTTTTTCCTTCTCCTTCGCCAAAAAAAAAGATGAAAACATGAAAATTGTAATAAAACATTGCAATGGTATTCTTACGTCAATGACTACCATTTTTTCTTAAATTTCTTTTATATTATATTAAAAATGTATATTATTTTTACATAAAAAAAAGTTGATATAGTGCGAACGAGACAGCGAGAACCAGGGTATACGCGTCCTTAAGTGAAGTAAGTAGCACATAAAAGTATCGCGAATGGCCTTTAAGACATTATAAAAATGTCGGATAGACGCCACCCTCTGGTATTCTCTGACATTTCGCAGGGGACCGATTCACACATTATTTGACGATTTAGTTAGTCCTCTACCTAAATTAATAGATAGATCTAATTATATCTAGTAGCTAAAATAACAAAACTGTGTATCTGCTGTAAAATTTATAACTTAATCCAAAACCATAGAATTCTTATTAAATAAGGTCTGTCTTTGTCCAGAACCCACGGATTTCTCCTTATTATCGTCCAGAAAGTGGCGACCACGAACCGGAAGTCGAAGCGTAGGCAGGCCTTCCACTAGGTGGACCAACGACATTGTGAAAGTCGCTGGCAACCAGTGGATGCAAGTGGCACGTTGTCGGTCGGTGTGGCGCTCTAAGAGGGAGGCCTATGTTCAGCAGGGGACGTCTTCAGGCTGATAATGTAGACGTAATTTAGTAAATAATTAATTATAAATGTCTTGTGATTGTTAGTCTTATTAATACTACTAGGTTCTAAGACTTACCCTAAATAAGCTATCGCCATTCTAACTATTCTGGTAACTCAAGTTAGTCTCAACATAATAATAGATACCTATGTGTATGGAATAAAGAACTTGATAACAATTTATTTAGGTACCTATCACTAACTTACTCAGCCTACTATGTTATTTTAGCTGGACACTAAAAATATCTAATAATACACTATTTAAAGTTTGCATATGTCATTTATTATGACCATACAGAAGGCTATTATGGCAAACGTGTCCATGAATTCGGACGTTCGTAATGTTTACGCAGACTCGGCACGCAATTAGGGTGCCGTAGGGTTACCATAGTAGGTTCGGAGTTGCCTTGGATCGGACAAGGCATTTTTTGTTATATAAACATAGTAATCGATAAATTTACGATGATGCATTTATTTAAAGCTTGGAAGACCAAGCTTTCAACTCAAACCAAGTATTTTCCAAGGCCAGATCCCATTCCAGATTAAGCCTGTAACAAGCAAGATATGTGTTTATTTTTCAACGCCCTTGCTCGTCAAGTGGATCTTATTACATCGCTTTTAGGCTCATCATCCAAGTTATTACACACGCGTGTTTTTTTTTTTACTTTACTTTACCGCAATATTGTTACAAACTTAAGTTTGTACTTCACTGCAAGTTATATGTATGTAGACGAAGCATTTTTAATTTGACCAGGTAACACGGTTTTTTTTTTAAATACCACCAAAGAGTTTTTATGCGGCTAAAAATAGTTCGACCTGTGCGCGCATCGCTGCCGAGGCGCAGGAAAAATAAAAACCTGAGTGCCATTTTCCAAATATATTTCTTAAAGTTTTCGTTGTGTGGTTGACTATTATTTAAATTGTCGACTTAAAGTAGTGAAGAAGAGCAATTACTTAGATCTAACCCCGCCGGAAATACTTATCGAACCACGAAACGCGAGTGATAGCGTTACTACCAAAATCTAGAGAGAAACACCTACCTACGAAATGTTCAAAGTTTAGTTTCAAGTTTGTGTTTTCCTCGCAAGTGCTTGAAAAACGTCGTATGAAACGCGTGTGCATGATCATTACATTCTCGGCTCCAACATGACACACTTGATCTGACCAACATAGCACACTTGTATCATAATGTACTTTTGCTTCATAATCAACGAAAGAATACTAAAAAAATAAAACGTTAATAAGGAATTTATAAGCATTTTAATGTAGTAGACAGCCCATTGAAATGTGTCTTCACGCTCTACTAGCTCCATACATTAACTTTGCGCGAAAGGGACAGAGCATCTCTTCTCAATCCCTACCAAAAACTTTAAAGACGATTATTATTTATTTTGTGTATGTGTTATATTTTCCAGTAAGCATATATCAAACACCAGTCAGAAATCTACTTCCGCATTGGAAGTAGAATTCGTGATTTTCGGGATTGCAACCTTTTGCCAACGAGCTTCCAGTGGACGGTCGGCTGTAATCTGGGGCGCTAGTCTCGACTCGGTCGCAAAGTGCTGTAGCGAAAACTGGTGTGAGCACTAAAGTGTTTATCAATATAGAGCTGTCGACCACATCGACACTGATGGATTTAAATGTATTTATAAAAAAATCTTTTAAATTCTAAACTAAATCGTTGTTATTCTGTTGAATAACACTGATACTTTTTAAAAACATTTTTACACAATTATGGTAACCCTAAGCGCTACCGCGATTTCGCTCGAACGAAGTGCGTGACGGGTGAATTTAATCCGCCAAATATAATGCCTGATAGCCAGCCTTTGATTCGATTACGCCTCCGATTACAATTCGAATCGGTAACGCAAACCAATCCAATTCGATATTTTAGCATTCGAAACATTACGACGAAGCAGCGTAGACAAATAAAGCTGATAGTCTGTCATGATGCTTTTCAGTTAAAACTGCAGCTTTACAGCTGTAATATCACAGTAATCAAAGAAAACTTGCAGTAAATCTTTATTAAATATTATTTGCAAATAAAAAGTCTCGTTCGTTCACACTGTAATTGAATGGGACATGATATATAAGTATAACGTTCGTCAGCACTGTGAAGTGTGAACGAACGGAACGGTGTTTTCCCGGTCATCAAAACTTAAGAAAGGGGTGTTACCGAGCGGGAAGTACCCGAAGTGTGAACGAACAGGACATTTAAGTAGCGTTCGTCAACACTGAACGAACGGGACTTTTTTTCCCGATCATCAACACTGTGGACGAAAAAGTGATACTGAGCGGGAAGTATGTACCCTTTTACAGTAGTGTTTCAAAAAATTTCAAAATTTGACCTAGGACACGCCGCTGGGTACAAAAAGACTGATAGCAAGGTGTTGTTAACACCTTGCTATCCATCATCAGTCAGGCCGCTTAGGCTATCTGTGACATAGGAACTGACAAACATAGGTACTTACATACAGCCGAAAAACATTACCCTCCTTCTGGGCAGTCGGTAATTCATTTTCATAGACAATTATAATAATTTCAGTCTATTTTAGAATCTCATTAAGTAAGTAATTGTGATTTTACGCCCTCGGTGAAGTAATTAATTTCATGCGGAGTTTTCATGTTAATGTGTACAGTTGTAATTAACTCACATTGTTATGCGTATCAAGCACAGATTATATGTAGATACCGCATTACGATATCGTTGGTCCGGAAAAACTCACCAAAGATGGAAACCGCGGGTTGCGGGGACTGGACTCATTGGCTATTTCAAGGTTATCCCTAATCGCACTTATAGCAATTAACTAATGCTACTAGCATCGAGCCTTGCTGCTAACTGCTAATCGTGTTGTCTGGCACAATGATTAATAATTATTTAGAGCTAAATGTGGGTACATTTGGCTTATATTTTTTTCTTTAAAACAATATTCTTTAATAAATGTATGCTGCCAATAAAGCTTGCATTATGAAATTTAGTAACATCTGTAATGCTCCTTACTGCGAATTAAAATGTTAAGTTTATTTATTTATTATCATATTGCAAATTTTACACATGTTTTGTACTTGTTAAAATAAATTCTATGTTTATGGTATTGTATTACTAGGAAGTAATGTACACTAGTTTAGTGCAACCTTTGTATATTTTCCCGAAATAAAGATCTCTAGAAATTGAATGAACTAATGAGAGATAATTTTTAGAGTATTGAGACAGATTCCTGGTGCGGTTCGATCGTCCTGAGTGCGGAATCTAGGGGTAATCTGTGGTATCAGGCAGTGCTTAGTCATACGGGCAGGTCTCGCATTAATCCAGGTGTGTATTACTGTGTACTCATATAATGAAGTACGAGTAGCTTTGTTTTTTTCAAGATTGACAGGCTAGGCGTTTGACATCAACTCACCTGATTTTGAGTGACGGTGTGATAAAACATGGTAAGCACGCCAGGGATGGGAGCTGGCTATCGAGATGCTTAACGACAGGTTTTCAATTTGAGGGTGGTAGCTAGCCAGCAGAGTAGTAAAGTATCCATCTCTACGTAGTATAAAATAACGCGCGTCTGTCTGTCTGTATATCCGCTAACTCCTCCTAAGCCACGCAACGCCGGATTTTGATGCGATTTTCATCATCATTTAAATAATTTTTCACGGAAGGTATATACGTATATACTTTTTCTAAATAAAACCCTTGCGAAGCCGACGCGGGACGCTAGTAATAAACTAATATTATGTAGCACGCTATGTTATATGCTATGGTTTCCTTACGATGTTTTACCGGTAGCTCAAAGCTCATTGTTAAGATTTGAACTCACAGGATCCGAACGCACTAACCACTCGGCTATCATCGCTTCTGAGGTATCTACGCACAGAGAATATATACAGAGCGTAGTTGTTGCTTTTTCTAAGACCAATTAATTCTTGAACTGGGGAAACTCAGAGTCACAGCGGGCAATCGAGAGAGCTTGCTCGGAGTATCTTTGCGCGATAAAATCCGGAACGAAGAACCATAGTCGCCGACATTTTTCTCACTATGCAACAGCGTTTTCAAGCTGAAGTGGGCGACCACGAACCGGAAGACGCAGCGTAGGTAGGCCTCCAACTAGGTGGACCGACAACATTGTTAAAGTCTACCGGTGGATGCAAATGGCAGATTATCGTTCAGTGTGGCGTTCTAAGGGGGAGCGCTTTGTTCCACAGTGGACGTCTTCCGGCTGATGATGACGATGAATGAACTCTGAACTATGTATGGGTTACTTCAAAGAGCTAATATATTGAAGGCTTAGAAATCTATATCTCGTTGACCTTTTCTGATCGGTATCCTTTTAACCGCGCATTGTGTAAACAAGTAAACGAATAACTTTTACTGTGTTACAAGCGTGAAAGCTCTGGGCGGAACCGGAAGCGGCGACTACCGCTCCCGCGCCCACTTCCGGCTCACCAAGCTTCGCCTGCCTTGCTGTTCAATTTTCACTTGTCATTTTTCTGTGAGTACAGGCAATCCTAATTTTTCCGATTGCTAAGAGACCATCACGGCATTTATGTCGGACGCCAAGACGAACTTCGGGTCGCTGCGCAGCAGAGTAATAACGGGAATACACGTTAAATTGAGTCGGTATTCCGACTACAGTTTCTTGTAACGTAGGATCGACCAGTGCAGTGGATACTATAGCATGGGAACCTCGGGAAATTAAAGTCGTGAATATAATTATTTACAAGTACATATGCTATATTGAAACTGTTTAAACAGACACAATGCATTTAAAAAACTAGGATGATATCTGATAACATTATTCAAAACTAGGCTCACACAAATACAACGCAGTAGCGATCAAAATCGAGTCAAGAGCTCTGAAGAAGAGAACCTGTGGAAGTGATATACCTACGAAAAAAGCCTGCCTAACGCCGTAACAAAACATGGCCGACCTGGGAACTACCGGAACTACCATCCTAAAATTGGACAATTAAGCTGGAGGGCATTTCAGGACATTGCCAATGGAACTAAAAATGGCCGAGCGCCACGCGAATGATGTCAATTTTTTTTTGATACAGGACATTGTGTCAATTCCATACTTAGATTGAAACCTCCTAATCTGAGATTTCATAGTTTTTTTTCCCTTTTAGGACTTTGGCGTCGCACGTCTCGTGCATTCGAGGGTTTCCATCTTCAGAGGTAAAGAGTAATATAATATAGGTCATTGGTGACGCCACAGAGATTGAAGTTGACATTTACAGTTTTTTTTTATTTTTTATGTAACTCGGTGACTAGACGAGCAAGTCGCTGATGTTAAGCGTCACGCTTGCCCATAACAGTTCAGTGCCACCCAGAATTTTGAACTTCAACAGTTCAAAACTAGCGGCAATGCACTGCGCTCGTCACCCTTAGATGTTAAATGTTAAATCTCTGTATGCCCAGTAATTACGCTGGAAACATTGCCCTTCAATCTGGAACACAGTAATGCTTGCACACTACTGCTTGGCGGTTGAATAACTGGCAAAGGTGTGGTACTTCCCCAGATGAACTCTACAAGAGAGCCCTACCACTACAAAACTACTATTATTAGGGTTACAATTATTTAAAATTATAAACTCCTAATATAATTTCTACATAGTCTCAATCACATCCGTGACGAGTGCGCGACCCCGTTTTGCCTCGTCTCGTATGTAAGCAATTATTACCAATTTAGTGTGTTATTTGTACGTAAATTGCATAACACAGATATAAAACTTTTGTAATGTAAAACTAACTCTCTCTGTTCAAAGAGAACACCATTGAGTAAGTAATAAAAATACACAGTCAGCTATCTTTAGAATACCATTGCTAATGTTATATAGCAATGTTCATTTATTTTTGGCACTAGTGAAGGGAAAAATACTCGAAATTTGTTAACCTTTCCTCTTCGTCAAAATATAAAGTGCAAGTGGTTAGTTATTTTCAGAATTGTTAAAAATGTGTGAAAGAGATAGCTCTGCCCGGCCGCGTTAGTATACTGCTACGGTTCGCTGCGTAGCAGAGTAGTTTCTATATATACCAAAACTGCGTAGCTAGGTAAGCTAAGTACGTATTTCATACTGTGTGCTACGAGACCTACGAGTATTATAAATTGTTTCCGTAGCTGTAGCTGTAGCGGTTTATTTTTTCCATGGCGTATTCTACGATTGTCTGCTACAAACGTAGAATACGCCATGGAAAAAATAAACTATTGAAGGCCATTATGAAGCCGCCAATTTATAAAGAGAATTCTGTGGAAGCCGCTATAATAATGTTTAATTAATATTTAATATTTAATTAATTTCATATGAAAACTGTGTATTTGACGTTACAAGTGTTGTGCTAACCCAGGGTCCGAATAAATGAATTGAATTGAATTGAAACTAACTTAGCACAGCGAACACTGAAATGTAGCACATAGAACCTAACCATAATAATTCTAACTACTTAGTTATGCCCCGCGGCGTGACTCGTTAAATTCATTCTATTTATTTTTTGTTGTTTTTTATTTATTTAAGTTTTTTTTGTTCGGTTTTTTTAGTTGTCGGATTTTTTCTCGTTGGTCTGCGGTCCTAGGTTGTCACGTGTATTAGCTATCTTATGCTTTTATCCGACTGTACAGAAAGAAGGGTGTTTTTTTTAGGGTGTATGTAAGTATGTATGTTTGCGTGCTTCTTTATTACCTCGTTTAGCCTAGGCGGCTCATGATATATTTCTCCGATGATAACTTGAGTATCGTTAATCCGATGTTCATGAAATTTTGTAGGCAAGTAGTTCGTTTCAATACAATTTTTAAGTTCGAATATGAGCAAAATCGCACAAGGTTTTTAAAGTTACAGTGCGAGGTTCCTGTTTGAGGCGAACAACTAGTAACGTCAAAATTTTTGACGTCGCATGATCGTTCTATATATACAGCTATATATAGGCTCTAAATGCTGTAGGTAGCAGCAGTACCAGGTAAAGCTTGATTCCTAAGTAACCAAGGTTTTGATTACGTAATTGCAGCTGCCTTTGAATGCCACGCGGGTCTGTAACTCATAAATTATTACCCAAGTGCATTGATTTTTATTATCTAAGTATCTAGATACGTATACACTTTGAACACCTGTGAACATTTAATTAAGGTCATGCTATCCTAACTAATATTATAATTCAGAGGAATATAGCCGCAGTAGTATCAGGACCAATAAAACTTCGAGGTATGAAAATAAATACGTTCGTCATAAGGAAAAAACTTCGCTTCCGCGGTTCAGAACTCCCTACATTACAACTGACAGTCTATACAAAAAGTCAAATAACTTGAGGCCTTAACTTAAGGCCCGACATGCTCTTAACAAGAGCATGTCGGGCCATGCTTAGTAGGGTTCCGTAGGTGCGTAGGATGTTTGAAGTTTTTATCCGTTCTTACAGCATAACTCAAAAAGTAGTAATCACATGTTGCCCAAAATAATTTTAAAAGAAAGTTTTTACTAAGATCTATTAACGTGGAAGATTACAAGTTTCTGAGATGCATAGTTTAGAAATGGTGGGGGGGGACACATTGCAAGCAACTTTGTCATATTTCGCAAGCAGTACGTTTGATAAAAAAATTGTGTAGAAAACCTTGACATCGTTTTAAAAGACCTATTCAATGATACCCCACATGTGGGGTACAGGCGAAATATTTTTTTATCCCCACTCTACATGTATGACAGCCTATGAGCTTAGACATGTATTATTAATATAAAATTATGTTTTTTTAATTCTGCAAAATTGTCACCTTACAAAGACCTATTCAACGACACCCAACATGATTGGGTGCAGCGAAGTTTTTTTTTTTACCCCCCGTTTACATGTTTGGGAGCTACCCTTATTTTAAAAAAAAAGTTTTTTTATTTTTTGAAACTGTAGGTCTATACTTAGACTATCGTTGTGCAAAATTTCATGCATGTAAGTTTAAAACTTTAAAATTTATAAGGCTGTAAAGGATTCAGACAGACAGACAGGCGGACATGACGAATTTATAAGGGTTCCTTGTAGTACTACGGAACCCTAAAAATGGCCAACTAGTGCCATCTAGCGAACTGTAGGAAGTAACTTTGTCTCTCTGTCGGGATGTTTTTGACATCTAACGTAATCGTTTGGTTGGCATGCAAAACATGGCCGACGTACCGCCAGGCGGTCCCAAGGGAAGTGAGCAAACAATACTTTGTAGCCCATCCGCTATAGTAAAGAATCCTTGGTAAGTAGATACGGTAAATAAAAATAAGTGGCGTTTGTGTTTATTAGAGTTAAATTCTAGTTTGTTTATTTAGGAAAGCGTAGAATCGCGTATAGAAGCGCGAAGCGAGATCTAATCGTAGGTACCTAAGCAATTAACTCAGTACCAAATCGTCCCATTTCAGTAACAGTGATTGAAAGTTGCATTTATTTCACAGTCTATACCTATTTTTTTTCCGAAAAATGTATTACTTACTTAGCCATATTAAAACAATACCTGAGTAGCTTTCGGGCTGACGGTTACGGAAAACATATATTTATATGTAAAGAACGAAATCCCCGAGCGTATTCCTTCATGTTCATCATTAAATAATAAATGAAGAGGCACTTATAACCGTGTGAATTAGGCATGATACAGCCATAAATACCGAAATATATGTAGATTATAATTATTTTCTTACTCGTTCGTATGCGGGCTTTAGTTTTCTTTTTCAATATTGCATTCGCATTTTTTTGAATTCACAACAATATTCAAAAATAGAGAACAGAAGTTTTGATAAATATGCAATGGTTCACGGATCCGTGGGAGGACGATTGCTATTTGATAAAATCAGTCCTCCCACAGATCCACTAACGCTATAGTAGTGTCGTTTGATTTTTTTCACCCAACAAATCTTAATTTGGAATAAGATAAAGTTACAGACTGTCGCACATTTAATGAAAATTTAATTTTGACATGTGTTTTCTTATTTTTTTCAGATTTGTATAGTCGTGTTTAGTTAGTGTAACGATAGTCGTAAAAACATGAGATGAAACATGACCTAGATGTCACAATTAAATATAGAAAAGTATAAAACAAAAGAGCGGAAAAGCAACTTCCATCACCATAAACTTCGGTAAACGTACTGAATTTTAATTCAGCGCCATGTTAAATACTGTCTGCTCTTCGAATACAGATCCCGGATTCAGTTTTCGGTTTTATTTTAGTTTTATAACCGTACGTCGGCATGTGCAAAATAAATACGCGCGTATGTTTGTACTTGGACACAGACTGAATATTTCATACGAAACGTGCTTATGAAATGAAAGGGTAAAATATAGAGCGAGGGTAAAAATATCACCGCAATTTGATTACGGAATCGCCCTTTGCAGTCGCGTCGCCTCGTCGCGCCGCCGCGGGGAGAATACCGCCGTGATTGCTTTCACTTTTAAATGCTACATTCATTCTTAAATATTAGGAGCGTCTCCGCTGCCGGAGCCGGCAACTGGAACGGCAGCTGGAGGCGGGCGGGCGAAGAGCTAAAAATTATTCTATAGTATTTGATAGGTTTCTTCATCAGCCTTTAAACATCCCACTGCTGAGATATCGGCCTCGAAGGGCGACTGTCATATCCTCCATGCTGGCCCAGTGCGGGTTGGCGGATTCATATACGCCATCGAATGACCCGCATATACCCGGAGATGACTCAGGGTATATGCTGTTTTTTTTTAGTTCGATCTCAATTATTTGGGACAGATAATATGTCATGTTTGCTATCTGAAGAAAGGACTTCAAAAGTGCATTCCATATATTTATTTATTTATTTATTTTTCTTTGTACCAACTTAACACTAAAATGTGTAACTAACTTAGGAGTTCAAAAACGAAAACTTGCCTACGTAAAAGTATGAAACAAGAAAATCTTATTCGGAGTAATTCATAATGGTATGATCCATCGTGGGTCCATCTAATCTTTCCAATGTGTTGTACAGTCGCTTTAACCGTAGCTTGGCATTCGACTTCGGTTATAAAGGGTCTTCAAAAGTCATTAGAAAAATATTATATACATTAGATTGACCATGCCATTATGAACTTCGAATAATCTTTTCTTGCTTCAAACTTTTACGTAGTCAGGTAAAAAGAAAACACCCGATGGCGAAATGTAGCTTATAATCCGGACGTAAAAAGCTATCCCAACGATATACTCACTTGTCAAAATCTATCAAAGCTATATACTAATATAGGAATATAGGAACACACATTATATATATATTTACAAAAACCTCAAAAAATTTACCCTCTTTCTTGGGCAGTCGGGTTAAAACAAGTTGAACGTAAGTAAAACAACAAGAACACGCCGTATCGGTTATACACGTTACTGCGTGTAATTAGCTAATTAACTGAGAGGTATATGTTATACTAGCTGTGCCCCGCTGTTTTACCCGCTATTCTAATTTTTCCGATAGGTAAAAAATATTAAACCAAACCAAAAAATGTTAACCAAACATTTTTCCGGGATGAAGCCTATATATTTGTCAATCCAGGGTGTAAGCTATCTCCATACCAAATTACATTTAAATCCGTTCAGCCGTTACAGTGTTGAACAGGAACAAACACACTTATATACTTACACACAAACTTTCTCATTTATAATATTAGTGTGATTACATATATATGGATTTATGTAGGTTATATTATATTTTAGCAGCTTTTGCCGTAGTACATCGCAACATTTGAAAATTGGGGCAAAATTAATCATGTACATAGGAGTATCGGCAGCTTCTGCATGTTTTTTACATAGATAAGATACATTTTGGTAAAAATAATGGTTTTCAGACATTAGACATTATACTTACAGCACAAGTGAGGGGTTGTCGTTATTGCCCTGATGCCACTATAGAATACGGCATCGGTATGAGCTTACTGAAAAAGCCTACTAAAAGAGGACCTTTGGGTTCGGGGTGGTTAGAGGGGGCTCTAACCATCACTTAAAAGAGAAAGAAAATGTTTCCTCTTCTGCGGTAACCACCTAGCTAATTGAGCTTGGGGTGGACGACAACTTCGAGTGGCTGACGTTTTCGTAAGTAGAGCCGTCTCAGGACAGCTCGTAGCTAAAGCGGTGATGAAGGCTCCTGTGCGTTCCCTTAGAGATCCCGGAGCCATCTTTCAAGCACCAAGGCAGGCACGGCGGTTTTAGTGGGTGTAATCCCACATAGCCCGGCGCACCCGGAAGCCATCGGGTATTTTGTGAAGATTTCCCCCTCGTCAAAAAAATGTAGTTGTTTTTATGTAAAGCAACGTGAAAAACTGCAGTTGCCTTTGTAACAAACTTTCGAACGGCACGGCGCGGCTTGTGCGGTCTCACCACAAAAAACGATAGTTACTGTTTCAGCAAAGAAACTTTACTATCTATGGTTTCAGCAATGTTGAAGTTAATAGACAAACAGTAAGTAAAAAAATAAAAAAGTCAAGCAAATAATTTGTACCCATGAAATTCGACACTGGATAAAAAATTATAAACTCGGATTTGTAGTAAATTTTTTTTTGAACATTTGGTAATTGCTGTTTTATTTTTTGAAGTAACACTGTTAATTTTTTGGTAGTAGCTATCATACAATACAATATAACTTTATTATACACCAAAAAGACAAATTTAAAAATAAGCAATTAAAAACCGGTAGTACAATGGACGGCCTTATCGCCTAATGCGATAATAGTGATATTCTAGTTTGTTTGTTCACCACAGTTCCGCCCGTTGGCCGTTGCATACCTAACTACTTACCTATAGTTAGATACTATGAGGTTACGCGTGTCGCCAGGCCGCCTGTGTTAACCACTTACTCGAAGCGGCCTCGTCCTCACAAGCTCAGTGAGCTCAATGCCATCAATAATGCCCGTGATGATGAAGTCGTTTTAACATCCTACGGTCTACAAATTACGTTGTCAGACAGACGCATAATACACTTAAAACGGTTGTCATTAGAAAAAATATGTTTCTGTTCTTTTATACTTATAAAAATCACCTTTATATGAGTGATAATTGCGCACCGTAATTGAAAAGCTAAATAAACCAAAAAAAAAAACAATACGTTCCTCTAGAGAGTATTTATTCTAAAGCGGATTTACATAACTTCCGATATTCAGGCGCTATGGCTGTGTAAACTTTGCGGAAGTTTTGAATGTGAAGCGAAATCGTAGCCTGAAACCACCTGAATGTCGAATCCTGAAAGCTTTAGTGTCGGTCGGCGAGGCGCGGCGACCGCACGTCTGCCCAAAACCGCCCTTCACCACGGAAATCCCGCCCTAAACCTCGGACGTAGCAAAACAATAACATATCCTAAAACCGACTTTAAATCGTTACCTGACTTAAAAATCAAGCTGAGTAACTCTGTAGTGTTATAATGATAATTATCAGTCGTTTTCAACAGCTCTATTAGGTATTTATGAATAAGTAAACACACCTTTGTTATTGTTTCTCTTGTTACACTGAACATCGGTAAAAGGCTTTTATTAAAATGTTAACATCGGGTAAAAGCTGCGTGAAATAATTGGTAGGTATAAAATAGGTAACAGTTTAAAAAATTGGTTGATTCTATTAGATTTTGTTAGAGATGTTATTAGATTTTATTAGACTTTTAGATGTACTCTAATCAGCTCTTAGACCTCCACTACTGGACGAAGAATAGGGGGGACTACTGGGCTATTGGGGGTTGGTTGCTATAATCCCCTCGCTTGGCAGTCGGATCGGAGATCGCAGAATGTTCACCTTTTACTAAGAGGACGCTGCTGCCCGTCCTCCGGTGGTACTGGTCTCAGTTTTAGGACATAGGTAAGTACATGCGTTTTTGTGCACCACTGGCTTCCGTCTGGGCCGTTTGGGCCTGTACCGAGTTGCCCAATGACCTGGCGCAATTGTATTTGATGTTACTATAAGGATAATAAGTTTTTTGTTCGCAAATGTCTAATCTTATTTAGGCGTAAATTCACGACAATATATTCAACTAAATGTAATATCTGTAGAAATAATATTAACCTGTATATATACATATTTATATTTATATTATTATTATTATTTATATTTTGCTCTATATAACAAGTTCCTTCAAATTAAAACAACTTAAATTAAAAACAAAAATAAGTACAAAAACCTAATCAAATTATTTTTATTTTATTGTTACAGTGCAATTTCTTTTTTTTTTCTTATCTTTTTCTTCTTTTTTCTTGTCTTTTTTTTTAGCAGGCTCAAATCTGCCGCGGTATTGTAATCTTATTTTATAATCCTATGATTATAAATACGCCAAACCTTTAAGTACCTACATATCTATAGGTACCGCACTAGGTATAGGTATGTACTATACTTTACCAATTCTTTTTGTATTACTATATTATAGCTACTTTATATACTTTGTATTCTAGATTCAAATGAAATCGATTATTAAAAGGCCACGGCCGATCAATGCCAAAGCTAAAAAACCGGGCAAGTGCGTGTCGTGTCACGTCCGGGTCCCGTACTTATAAAACAAAATAAAAATTGAAATTCATTTATTTTAGATAATTGAAACCCATGAACGTAAAACACAATAAAACAAATACAATCAAAGTTCTAAAATAATCAAAGAATATAATTTCCAAAAAATAATAACCAAAATGTTAGAAATAAATAATCACTATTAAGATAGCTAGATAGTTCTGAGGGTTATGCTACTTTGGACTCGAATAATTTGTAAAATGGGACGTTGTTAAACAGTTTTAGAAACTTCCGTTTTTTTTTAATTTTCACTGCAACGATACCCCAAAATTAAAACATTTTTTATACCCTCTTGTCATTATTGATAGCTACCACAATTATTTTTTATAATATTTCAATATTTCCCATATTGAAATATTATAAAAAATAATTGTGGTAGCTTGTATATAATTATGTATATTTGTATATCAACAAATCTCAGCGCTACAATCCTTGCAGTCTCTAAATAAAGGAACGTGACATACAGACAGACATGGCGAAACAATGAGGGTTTTTAGTTTGCAGCGGAACTCTTAAAATACGTTTATGGACTGAAAGGGCTCTCATGAAAGTTTAATGAGTAGAGTTACTTCGCGTCCGTAAGCTTTACTTTTGAAAATGTTGCCTATATGAGAAATTTCCCGTATTTTTATCTTGTTGCATTGTCCATCTTCAGCACCCAGCACACACCCCTTCCAAGCGTCGTGCCTCTATATCTCGTGTAAGCCCACTGTTTGCTTCGCCCTCATTATCGTCCCCGTAAACCGCGGCCTCACTTAGTTTAATCACCATCGTAAACCATGGGCGCGTCTAGGGTTATGTCACTCACTTTACAACCTTAAGGTGACCATGAGCTTTTCTTGCTTGGATATTTATTTAGTTAGGCGCGATCCAGGGGGCCAATAATGAACGTTCGTGATTCTGATTGTGATAGCATGCCATCCCGCTCACACCAACGTACTCGCACTATGCGCGGACCCGCTCGCGCACTATCACTATCACGATCAGGTACATCCATGATAATGGGGCCGATTACTGATATTTTTGTCGCGTTGCGCCGTACCTATCTTAGTGTTGCGTCAAATGCTTATATTGAATAATACTAGTAAATATTTAGTACTAAAATGGCCGGCGTCGACTAGTGTGTCGTTCACTACGCCACTTTTCACCCGTCTGCCCAAATTGAAGATTACTTACTAAGAGTGATTTCCAAACAAATATAGTAATGTTGTGTCATTTTATGATAAGACAAGATAACCAATGTCTTAAACATACTTTCATTTTTAATCGTTTGTTTCGTCATCAGCTAGAAGACGTTCACTTCTGTACGAAAGCTTTTCCGGTAGTAGGGGGGCCATAATCCCCACGCTCCTTTTCTTGGTCGCACGCTTTTCCATTCTTCTGTCAAATTAAAATATATCATAAGAAAAATTTCTTTACAATATTTTTGATGCATTACGACATACAGTTTTAGAAAACTCCCAAAATTCTGCGACAAAACAGCCAACCGACTAAGTTACACTCAATCAAACCCAAAATACTTGTACTAAAAGATTGATCATTAATTCTAATATCCGCTCCGGATATTACCCGTATGGAACCGGAAGTTGTGTCCGTCACCCATAACGTCACAAGTGACAGCCTTGAGCTGCGGCCGACACACCCTCGCATTCTATAGCCTACTGTTTCAAGTAAAGAATTACTGAAAGGTCAACATATGGCCACCCCATTCGTTTATGACGTCACCGACTAGGCACACCTGCGTCGCTCCTATGCGTTTCCTGGCCCGGGATTGATTGTGCAAATTGCTTGGATCGTGGCCACCCCATTATTAGATTTGATTCGTATGACGTCATGGATTGCGATTCGTCGCAGGTGCGGTGGAGTCCGGGAGCCGCGGGCTGTTTCCGGTTTCCCGGGCTTAGTAACTGTTACCCATATTTTTTTTGTAACTTAGATATTTCAGATTTTTAGGTATTTACATATACTTATATATTTTATTTTATACCTAGATTAATAATCCCGAGCAAGAATACTATCGAAAAAGTATGTGCATAAGAACAAGCCTTTTTCTAGGTATCAACGCAAAGACCTGTGGGCTTATCCCATAACTTTGAAAGCGATAGCGAGAGTTGCGCGAGCGGGACTGCGCATAGTGCGACTAAGTTGGTACGAGCGAGATGGCATGCTCTCGCAATCAGAATCACGAACGTTTCAAAGTTAGAGGATAAGCCCGCAGGCCGCTTATGATATAGACGTCATATTTAGACGCAACATTCCTAAAATGGTCTAGGTGAACAGTAAGAACGGATTTTGCGGAATTCCATATCTAAAGGGGTAAAATGCACCCCCAAAGTTTGTATGGAAATAAATTTTTTTATCGTGTTGGCATGTACTCATCCTAAGTTCCTAACTAATATTATAATTCAAAGAAATATAGCCTTAGTCGTATCGGGACCAATAAAGACCTTACCATCTATACACTTATATCTTCGAAATATGTAAATTCGTCAAGAACCATCCGAACCTTTTCACAAAACGGTCTGCTAAGCAATTTGATCTAAGATACAAAAACAGATTGATGTTACCAGCTCCACGTCTCCCACTTCACTCAACCAGCCCCTTTGTAATGGGCATCAAAATATATAACAATTACCGAACGCAATAAAAAAATCGCGAGGTAAACATTTTTTTAAATCGATGAAACAATTTTTAGTAAATAAAGTATATGACTCCATAGATGAGAATCTAACAGATAATAACATATAGTACTGTTACATAACTAAAACATTATAGTTACATACTTTTTTTTTTTTTTTTTACTTAATGCTGTCCCTCTCTTTACTCTTCTCCTTCTTTAGCTGTACCCGACGGGGTCCACAACTGTGACCAAAATGTAAAGCTACTCAGTGCCAACATACATTGTGGAATGCTGAAATAAATATGAATATGTTCGTCTCGAGGAAAAAACTTCGCTTGCGCGATTCAGAACTCCCTACATTACAATACTGTCAAAAAACGCACAAAAATTTGACCACTTTGTCTGGATGTTTGTCGCGTTATCACGGCTAATGTGGCAATGTATACTTAAATAAATAAAATAATAAACGGCTGAACGGATCTTGATAAAATTTGATAAGGAGTTACTTTATATCACAAAGACGGACATAGGATACATTATACTTTTTTTATGTCAACGCGACCGAAGTCGCGGGTAATAAATAAAATAATAAAGAAAGATATGTGTCAGGATTTTCGAAAATGATGATTTTGGAAAAAAAGGAGAATTGAAATTACTGTAGCCTATGCGAGCGAAGCCATGCGGGCAAGCTAGTTACTTATACGTTAAAAAATGTTTTTATTTCAGGCATAAAGGGACCCATGTAAGTTAACAAAATCGTTTTTTTTTTTACTCCATTTTTATGTAAAATGTTTGTGCGTACACACACCTACTTACATATTTATGAATTTTATACATTTTGCTATCGAATATGTATAATTATATAAAAGTTGTGACTTTCGTGACATCCTTAGCGCGATGTTTGTTAGGTTCAGAAGAAACTAAACCTTATTGCAGCCTGATAAGGTTTACAGTCGCGCATAGCAAGGACGTCGCAGTACGGCGGGCTCAGGCCTAAGCCTGTTGGAGGCGTCTATATCTACGAACTTATCTATTGGAAAAAGAAAGTGGATGTGCAATCTT
Organism: Apocheima hispidaria; assembly: GCA_947579745.1. Lineage (NCBI taxonomy): Eukaryota > Metazoa > Arthropoda > Insecta > Lepidoptera > Geometridae > Apocheima > Apocheima hispidaria. The sequence continues at coordinate 15,402,835 of OX388150.1, read as the reverse complement.
ATCGATTACCCACTCTACCTGTAGTACCTATGGGAAACTCTTCAATCGATAACAGAATTTATGCCGTTTCTTTATCAGTTCGTTTGATAATTGACGCTATACGCTACGCACCTCGCGGCTTACAGTTTTTCTCGGGCGAAAATGTTAATTATCTAATAGAACTTTTATAAATAACCCGGCACCATAACAACGATATCATTTTAGTGAGTTACTTTTGTTTTTCAATTGTCAGTTCGTTCGTTTTCACGTGGGAGGTGTGCTGCTTGCTGGCAATATAATTTTAAGTGTCTTTACCTTTTTTTTTTTTTTTTTTTTTACTTTGGGAAATGCATTTACGCATCCCCGCCGTGTGGGGACACGAGCGGGGTATGTCGGACTCAAGCGCCACGGCCTCGGCAGTGACGCTAATACCGACTAAAACCCAAAGGTGTTCCACCGCTGCGGCAAGTCGGACGGGGGCCGCGGGACCATGCAGAGTATGCACCGCAACCCCCTCCCGCCACCTGTCCGCCCCTGGGCGGACCCGCCTCGGGAAGACCCCCTTCCCTCCCCTGGTACGACGCGCCGGAACACCGGGCGCGTCGTCCACCCCTGGGGGTCTGTCACGGCTGTGACTAGAAGGACGGATGTCACCCACATCCGCCCCCCAGACCCCCCGACTCGCGTCGCCGCTACCCAGCATAAGGCTGGGACGCCGACCGAGCCCCGCGGCCACTCAAGGCCGCCAAAGGCTCGCACCGCCGCTACCCGGACTGTCCAGGGCGCCGGGCGAGCCTACCCCCTCCGTCCGGACCTCGTCCGGACCGCCTTCTACACGCGCTCCAGATAAAAGCTCTGGGGCGCGCGGAGAAGGCCACCGGGCCCTACAGCACCTGCTCTCAAAGGAGAGGTGGGTGAGAGGGCCCCGACTTGCGCCGCCGCTACCCAGCATAAGGCCGGGACGCCGGCCAAGCCCCGCAGCCACTCAAGGCCGCCAAAGCTCGCACCGCCGCTACCCGGAATGTCCAGGGCGCCGGGCGAGCCTACCCCCTCCGGGGAGGCGTAAAGCCTCCCCAACTCACGGTCGCAGAGGATAGGGAGAGCGGCGCACCGTAATACCGGCACTCCTCTTCCCCTGCGACCCCACCGCGCCGCCATTCAACGGTGGCGGCCCCGTATCCCTCAGCTGCAGTGCGAACCCCCACACTGCAGCCCACCTCAGTTGCGGCGCCAACCCCACCGCAACCTACCGGCCGCTTCGACTGGGCCCGGGAAGCACAGCCCGGAAGAAGCGGCCCCACCTCGGGTTCCTCTTGGCTTCACCGTGGGTGCCGAATCCACGGCTACTGAGCCCCCCCGCCGCGACAAGGCGGGAACCCACTGGGGGGGAAGTGTCTTTACCTTACTTGGCCATCCGTAACAAGTAAAAGTAGAAATAGGTAAGCAAAAGCTTAATTACTTAAAAATTAATTAATTTATAATTATTGTTTTTTTGTTGTTTATTTACTGTATATATATTTTTTTATTTCGTATAACTCGTCTTAGAAATGTTTCATAATGAGGTATCAGTTTTAAAAAACACATAGGGGTGTCAAAACACACAAAGACAAGAGAATTCTGCAGCCAGCATGCTGCTGCCAACTAGTAGTGGACTTGAACATTTTAATTATTTTTAGACCTACAATGGTATCTGGGTAATCCGACTGTTTGTTTAATGCAGTAGGTTAGTATAGTTTTGCTAGTTTGTAAAATATATTTTGTTTAGTTTATTATGGGCACATGCCCGGTAAAAAAACACTATTGAAAAGGTAATATTATTAAAAGAAAACAAAATATCCGACTACACAATGTAACATATGACACTCCAGGCATAAACAGAAATCCTACGACACCTCATTCGTGAAAATCAGTATAACATACACGCTAATGCTAATACCCTCCTTCTTGGGCACTCGGGTAGAAGAGAGAAAGAGAGAGGTCTTGCGGTCTCTAGATTCTAAAATTTTATAGGCAACTAACTACAAACTTACATATTACAAAACTAAATTCGTAGTACTCATCCTATGAACTTTAGTTCAGTTAATTCGCAAAGTGAAATAAATTACCAGATGTGGGGTAGTTATCAAGAAGTTGGCTCGACACATCATGAACAGTATTTTCTAGATGTAGAAATAGGTAACTATTTGTAAAATCGCAGGTTGGACTTAGCATAATCTGCAGTTCTGTACCAGCTGTAACTTGGCAGCTGGGATTTTAAATCTGCTCGACATTTTAAAATTTATTTTCTTTGCCGTGGAAAAAATGTTCTGTCATCTGGGACTTCGCGCGGTGTCAGTATTTCAATATACATATTTTTGAATTGATATAAAAATATGTAGAAACTTTGTATTGATTTAACATGTTTATATTTATTTACGTAGTCTTCCTCGTACATCGTAACTCCGTATCGTAATATTATAAATGCGAATGTAGCTCTGTCTCTCTGTCTGGGTGTCGCGTTATCACGGCAAAACGGCTGAACGGATCGACCTGAATTTTTGAATAGATATAGCAGAAGGACATAGGCTATTTTTTTGTTTTAGCCCACCCGAATGAAGTCGCTGTTAAGGTAATAGCTAGTAGCTAGTATTATATACTTGGTACTACGATCATAGAGGATCCGGGATATGATAATGTTTTCACGACATAGATTAAATGATAACTTATAACAGACTACTTATTACAGCTAGCACATTACGATTTCAGAAATCTCCAATCAGATAGAAGTGAATAATTAATAGACTACTCTATAGAGACACAAAATCAAAAAGCACAAACTAAAAAGAAGGCTAACATCGGTGCGTGCCTAATAATACAAATGTTCAAAGAAATATCGACGGAAAAAAATAAATATATTGTATACTTCACTGAAATAGGAGAAATTTATCATCGTGGAATTATTGAATTTGAATAACAGTGCTATATCAAAGACAATCAATCATTTTACTAAAAATAAACTATTTCTAAGCTTACAAGACGCTTTACGGGCTTGTAGGACACAATTTCAAAAAGAATGCTCTGCGACTCTTCGACCTTTACACCGGCTACAACACCGGTAAAACAAAATTAGAAGGACCAAAGCTTTTTTGCGAGTTGAACGTTATAGTCTGGACCTAACAGGGTTCAAAGGACGAAAATGATAATCTGACGTTATAACTTTGTCGCAAACCGGACTCTAAAGATACCTAGTTACTGAAGTGTCGTTACGGTGTGAGTGGTGTGATGTGGAATGGCGTGGCCTGGAGGCACAGACGCGGTGGAGCTGCCGCTGCACCAGGTGGAGAATGCTGGCGATCGGCTGGCCGCGCCCGCGACCTCTGTCGGCGTCGGAAAGAATAACAGTAAGTAACTTAGCTGTCTTTCACTCTATCAAACGTAACGAGTTTAGCATTTTTTTTTTCTCAGTAAAACCTTAACCTTTGCGTAATACGAATGGAAACTAACTACCAAGACAATTGGTTTAGCACCGACTTTGGCGGTTAGTGACTATAACACCATAATTATATATTATGTACATTTTGTGAATAAATAATTTTGAATTGTTTTGTATAAAGCAGTTGCAAGGTTTAGGTAAGTAAAGTATCTTCTTAAATGTATCTGTAGCGTAGCATAGTAGAATTGTGTCCAAATATTATGCAGGATTTATGAATCCCTTCGGGACGACTTCGCGCGGATTACGTGAGCTTCAGTACCAGGACAGGGCGTCGTTTTAGGTTAACGTGTTTATTTTCGCATGAAGATAAAGTTAAAAAGATAAGGTAATATTTACTATCTAGGTATCTTATACTGCTGTACTTTACGGTTAAAACGAGGATTTGTGCCGATAAAAATTTGCTGCGATAATATTTTAATAAGTAAGTACTTCTTGTGTATATTTACTTTAAAAAGGTTAATAATTTTAAAATATTTAAGGTTGTAACGTGGCGCTTGCAGTAAATAATAATAAGTGTAGTTAATAGATTTTGACAATTTATTTTAAAGAGAGGGTGCGTGCCCACCCTGTCCCCAGTCCCCAGCCTACCTACGCTATAGCACTTATTGTGGAAGATCTGTATAATCTTTAATAATGATAGATCTAGACTGCAGATCGAAGCGAAGTCAAGCGGGTCTATACGACGACCTATATTGAAACTTATCACAGATTATCTATATTAGTAGTACCCCGTTACGAGATCTCTGTTCCGACAAAAACGCACCAAGGATTAAAGCACATGTTGTAGAAACTGAAACAGCTAGCTATTGGCCATATCTATCAGGTCACGTCTTATATAAAAAAAAAAACGTAGTTTGCTTTTTTTATTTCAAACTTCAAATTACTATAAAACTTCAAATTTCAATGTTCATTCTTAAAACTGCATCAATAACTGAATAAATGTATGATACAAGAATTCTCCCGTTATCACGGCAATAAAAAACATTTTTAAAAAACGCCAAACGTAAGCTTTTTAGGAGGTCACAAGTTGGACCTACCAATGTACCAATGAAAGGAATCTAAATATAAAACTGTCGTGTCGCTGACTGACTGTCAATCAACGCACAGCCTAAACCAGAGGTGATAGAGACATTATATTTTCAGGGTAGCTTCATAGAGTAGTGCAGAGAGCTCTAAGATAGAGTAAAGTAGAAATTCATCCCTAACCGGGTGAGACCGCAAGGCACAGATAGTATAGATAGATATGAGTGTATTTTGACCGCTGCGTGGTGCACTTCGATCGTCCTGAGGGCGGAATCTAAAGGCTGATCTATTAACATGCGGATTACACTTGACCACAACGTCACATGTATAACTATCATAAATCCAGTAGGTAGTTCACTTTCACCTTGTCCTACGGCTTCCCTCGAGCCAGTCCACGTTGGAACTCTGTAGATACACGATGCTGGTTCAAATCCTGGTGTTCATGTACATCGGTACTTGTCTGCTGTTCTACGTAGCTCATGTTATAGACTACTACTTCAGTGCCGTGTGAGCTCGTGTGAGTCGTGCAGTCGGGCTCTATGGGTCGTGAGTCGTGAGTCGTGACTCGTGACTGTGTGATGGAAGTTTTGAGGGTTGTGCTGGGAAACTTTGGAAGGCTCAGTGAGTTTCCAATTACAGAATACCTACTGGCTCTCTTTGTTGGCTAGTCGTTTGGCCGTCGTTCGTTGTTTGGTGAGCTATTCTCAAACCCTAGCTAAACTATACTATCGTAAAAACTTTACTCTATCACAATAGCAAAACAAAAATTTTCATACATTATCTATCCAACACGTAACGTAATTTTTTGGTAATAATTATGCTTTGGGTATACTAAAGACGTGGTCATTTAATTAGGTACCCACTATCATATTATTGTTGGTGCTTTACTTTTTTAGTACCTACCACTTATTCAAAGGTTAATATTTTCGAGTAGGTACCTACTATGGAGTGCGTTCCAGAACTGGGAAATGGCTTATAACACAGCGGTGGTTAAAAGCGTTTCCTACAACACTCCAAGAAGCTTTTATATCATTATCTACTTATCTGTTCGACTAATAAAATATTTATTACTTACTGTTTTTAACCCCTTCAAAGTCATTGTTTTTCCTCATTTTTGCTAGCTTGCAGACTTCAGATTTTGCTTTTTATTATTATTATTAATTAAAATCTCTTCCTAGCTAAGTAAATAATCTGCTCATGTCATGACAATAGATACTTATGCAAGATCTTTAGAATTCAAGGGAACGAACCCTGGGCTCAAGGAACGAAGACGGCTATTGTTCAGTCAGCTCTCCACCTGCGAATTGCAACTGAATTCAACGATTATATAAATTTATTCAACACAGGCTTAATGAATTGAGATCTTAGCGACAAATGGCCAAAATATATACTTACCAAAAACTGTCCACAAGCCAATGAAAAAAAAACTTCTCATTGGTTTATGAGTTAAGGAATTTGCGTTCCAGTACCTACAAGTGGTGCTTGTATTTTGAAGGTACCAACCAACCAATAGGTACGATAAGTTTGGGTGTCCGCCTGAGTCATTATTTGAGTACCTATAATTATTATTATTCGTAGCGTTCTAGCAAACAATCACTGTTTCCTATTTACTGCGTACAATATACAGAATGGACAAAAACAAAATAACCCGTGTAGTTAGGTATGCTCTACGACTTTTCGTAGTTTTAGGAGTTATGCTTTTTGTTTTAATTTTCTTAAGGATTTTCCATAAGAGCGGCTTAAAAAAAATCTTTTTTCTTTTTTTTGGGTTGTATTTTTCCATGAGGAACGGAGGATAATCGAAAAAACAACATCGTTTAGTAAGGGCTTATGCCCATATTATAATACAATCTATGAAATAATTAAGCATTTTAAACCTCGTTAATGAGATAGTGAAGAGGAGGCGGAACAGCCTTGCGAGCATCGATCGAGAACGCACGTGCCGCGGTCTTCCACTCCTCCGTGCACTGGGACCGTCTCAGTGTAAACCAACGAAGACTAGGTCACTTATAGATACCTAAAGGTCTGAACATATTTTTAAAAACTCACCAATGAGATCAGTGCCAATTAGTGCCAGGCACGTGGCAGGCCAAGTGACTTCCCGAAGAGTAACACCAAACGAGTTGGGAAGTTTTTTACCATCGAAAAACACCGTTACGTGGCCATTGCTTATAGCGTAGTACATAATAATATATCTAAATATATCGATGTACGTTGCAACCTTCTTTCTTTCCATGTTCCTAGTGTGATTCATTGTTTTTTTTCCGGTTTTTTGTTACACTGAGAGCGAATCGATGGGAATAAAAAGAAACGTAAAACGTTGTTCTGACAAAAACGCACCGAAGTTGGAGAAAAAATCGGGTAGCGGGGACTGCGACCAAGCGTTCTCATTTACTATCTCAAGGGTTACCTACTCCTACTCGCGCCTAGCAATGAATCAGTGAGAGTAATTTTTATGTGTATTTTGTCCGATGCGTGATGCACTTCGATCGTCCTGAGTGCGGAATCTAGGGGTTCTTTGCATTTATAAAAAGGTCTCTGGCTCAAGAGGCCTGTAATATATATCATGTGGCCGTATTTCATTGATATTGTATACCTTTATGTAGGTACTGTACTGTACAGTAGAATTAACGAGGGGTACAGAATATTATAGATAACAGGGCGTTATGTTACTATATTATATAACTAGGGGTATATTGCAAGATATACCGTACCATTCGTACCAACCTACAAGAAGCCTACAAGTTATTACGGTACGCAAAATTTCCAGTGTAGCGCTACCTGCAAGCTCGTCCTCCATTCGTATAAATTAATAGAAATACTCCTTGCACCCTCCAAAGAGAATATAAGTTGGCACCCTCTATAAGCCATTCCGATGTAGTTTTAGCCATGGATTTAGCATCATGTTTTAGCACATTCAAGTGAAGCCAAGAATGCCTGGAGGCCGATCTTCCCAGGAATTTGTCTTCGCAGAGACTGTGGGATCGGCCGCTCTGCGATCTAGTACGAAAATCACTTTTAGATACGTGTCCTAGCATCGCAGATCGTGCTCGTATTCTTGCAGTCTCTGTATGGGAATCCGGGCTTTGGCTACAGGCTATGCCTTCTTTTAACACAGGTAGCGTTTTACCTACACCCGACTGCATTTCGTCTCGCCGTTGGTTTACGTTTGGGTGCAAGGTGCTTCGAGGCCCATCACTGCCAGTGTGGTACCTATTGTAGTTGATCAGCTCGGTCACCACGGTCTCTTCTGCTCAAGAAGTGCAATTCGTCGGCACGCTAGCCTGAATAACATCATACGACTGATAAAAGACCTGACAATATAACACCTGTGCCCTGGAAGATGGGACGGCCCCTTGTGTGGGACGCAACTTGTGTTGACACAATGGCACCGTCACATCTTTCTTAAACATGGAGTAGGGCTGGCGCGGCGGCTCGTTCAACGGAGAAGCATTAGCAGCGCAAATATGCGTTGGGCCCTTGGGGACGGGAGCTCATCTTATTTTCAAAAACTTATGAGCGCGCCTGGTTGATGCGACACTTGACCAAAATGCTGGCGTTTATTTGGCGCAACGCATAAGCATTGCAATGAGGCGTTTTCCAAAAAAAAAAAAATAGTTCTAAAATACTTACTAGATGGCGTAATAGTCCTATCGTTTTACCTGTCATTGTCATTTCTATCGAAATATTTTATGTTTATTTTTTAAATCGTAAATTTTGGCTCCACACGTTGTGTATTTAGCCAGTGTCAAGTATTATAATATTTCAAATGAAGTCAAATACATAGTTACATTACTTGAAATTGTCTACATAAGTACACATGTGGAGCCAAAAAACACGAGAAAAAAAAAGGCACACGTACATTTTTTTGTCTTTCATGTCTTGACAGTGACAGAAAAACCTCAAGGTACATCTAACGCCATCTATTGGGTACTTTTATTACCAGGTGTTTTTTTTTTTGAAAATGCCTCATTCAGCGCGGTAGTTAATGCCGCCATGCCAGCATGCTGCTGGGTACGCTGGATTTATTTAGAGACCTAATGGTCTCTGGATAATCCATCTGTTATTTTACGTAGTAGGCTAAGTTGTTTACGTAGTTGTAGTTTATATGTAGTTTGCTTAGTAAATAAAGGCAATTGCCCGATATTTCTTTTTTTATACATATTACATAATATCATATTTTTGCTACATCTTCACTTCTTTCTAGATCGTGAACAAAGACAATCTAAGAGGAGAATTCTGTGATCGTGAAATATATTATTTATCAAATTATTTTACATTTAGGTAAGTACTTGTAGGTAAGTATCTGACACTCAGTTGTAAAAAGGAAAGATTTTAACATAATAGGGAGAATTCTGAGATTTTAACATACCTACTATTTATACGTAAACTATCTGTTACCCGCGACTTCGTTCGCGTGGACTTACAAAGAAAATAAGTAGGTAGCCTATCTATGTCCGTCTCCAACTCTTAAGCTATATCTATGCAAAAATTCAGCTGGATCCGTTCAGCCGTTGATAACGCGATAAACACAGATAGAGTTATATTCGAATTTATAATATTAAGTAGTTAGGATATAATATTTTGAAAAACTATACTTGGTTTTGGATAAATACACTAAGTGTAGAACCGAAGCACAAGATGAAAAATAAATAACTGGCAGGCAGAGAGTTTTGGTGGGAACGTGAAGAATTCATGTCGCGTCATTTTATTGTTTAAAACTGTGAATCCCGTTAAGTGTTCGTTAACATGCACGAGTGTTGGTGAATGGTATAATGACGTGAAACGTGAATTTTCGTGTTATTTCCAAAACTCCATAGAAGGCTCTAAGTAGTAAAGTTTTCACCACTGTACTGGGTCATGACTTGGACTTGACCGTGACTTGCTTTGCTCGCCTTTGACTGTGACTATGACTTGTATGTTAATATTTAACAAAACTTGAAAATTATATACATATTATATTATACTTGACACTGGCAAATGCATAAGACGTGCGACGCCAAAATCCTCTTAGGAGGGAAGAGAAAAAAAACTGGCAGGCACGTCAAGTGGGCTTATCCCGTAACTCTGAAAGCGATAGCGAGAGTTGCGCGAGCGGGACCGCGCATAGTGCGACTAAGTTGGTACGAGCGAGATGGGATGCTCTCGCAATCAGAATCACGAACGTTTCAAAGTTAGAGGATAAGCCCGCGGATCTAAACTGTCAACCCAACCCCAACCGTCAACATCGAAAAAAAAAAAAAAAAAAAAAAAAAACGAAATTGTCGCAGTGCTGCCACCTTAGCACTTTTTGGGCTACATCTGGCCTGTTTTACTGAGGTAGACTCCGTTTTTCATTGCTTTAGCCCGAAAGGGGCAAACTAGCCCTTTTCGGCTCTTGATAAAAAAAAAACAGAACAATAAGAAACTGTATTATTACTGCATACTTTGCATACCTCTATCTCTCAGAATAATAACTAAAGCCAGGAAGTGGTTATGGCACATTCTCTGTGGGATATGGTTATGTTTTAGAAAAGATGAATGTAAGTAAAGGATAATGCAGAATGTAAGTACATAGTATATATTATCCGGTACTAGAGACACTATTCTTTAGCTATTTCTAATATCTGTCTACGCTTCTTATAGTACTTATGATAATGTTTGGAAGAATGAAAGATTTATTAAAGATATTATTATTTATTTTATTAGCCTTTTTTTGACAAGCAGATAGCAATTCTACCCCATTTTAGCTTCGTATATAGCCCTTCTTCAAAAACTATGGTGGCAGCACTGGCGTGTCGGTGGCGTACCGTACCAGGGTTGGATTTCGTACTATAATTATAGTATTTAAAATTATAGTATTTATACTATAATTTCATGCTTCGTACTATATACTATCCATATCTAAGGATAGTACGAAAAAATACTATTTCACATACACGTCAATATGATATATGAAAATTTGCCCTAGATTGCTTAGTAGGTACTTCGTACATAATCAAAATTATCTTGGTGCCACAGTGAAATACGTATCACTGAGGAGTTTTGATGGCCATCTGTGGTCTTCTTCATCTATTGATTATTTTTCTGATTCTTCAACAGCTCCACTTCACCAAATTATACTTTCTGAATGTAAATGCTGGATGAAAATACCAAAATCGCTATGTGTGCCTATCATATTTGAGGAGTTCCCTGAATTCCACATGGATCCTTTTATCAAATACTGGATTGTGATGAAAATAGGACCAATCTGGAAGAATCTCCTTTCAAATTAAAAAATAATTTTCCAAATCGGTTCATTACTAACGGAGTTCTGAGTTGAGATAACAAAAAAAAAAAAAAAAACATTCTAGTTGAGAGCCTCCTTTTTTTGGTAACTGACCGAGTGAAACGAAGTGAGACCTTCGTCCAGATTACTGGAACAAATTGGTATTTGTATGTATGTTTGTGTGTATATTTGTCCGACGATAACTTGCGAACCGTTGATCCGATCTTCATGAAATTTTGTAGGCAAGTAGTTCATTTCAATACAATTTTTAAGCTGAATTTTAAGCTTAATATGAGCTGAATCGGTCCAGGGGTTGTGAAGATACAGGGATCGCGAGGTCTCAGTTCGGCGCGAACTACTAGTAAAATAAGAATAATAAAGCGTACTATATATTTTTTGTAAATATTATCCTTTTAAAATTTGTGTGCTTTCGTTTTCAACGTACCTAAATCCAGCCCTGTACCGTAGGGAGACAGAGAGAGCGAGCAGACGAGATATGCGCAGATGTGCGGGCGGGACGAAATGAAAATGAAATCGATCGAAGATTCTTGTATTCGTTGTTTGTGATGTCAACATGTATTAGAAACGCTTAAATAAAAATGTGTACTAGCTTTTAATAATTTACTTATGATGCGAACGATTAGGCGCTAATTATTTTACCATTTGTAATCACAAAAACCACGTATTGTTTCCGATAAAAACGGAAAATATGTAGTTGCGAAGGTGATACAAAAAAATATAAAATCAGTGTTATTTTTCACAATATTCTGTCTGTGTCTTACCTCGGTGATAATGTGTGTCAAATTTAGTGTTTTATTAAACGTGAGCAGTTGACTGAGTGTTTGATAGTGGTTGGATGAGGGATTAGGAACTAAATAATGGAACGATTCAGGGACCGTGTTAGGCGGCTGGTTCCCCGGCACAACGTCATGGCACCCTTTTCCCGGCTCTACCGGGCGATGGTTCTCAAGATGAATCAGCGTAAGTAATAGTTTTTTTGCTTGAAAACTTGAATCAGGAGATCAAGTTCAACAAGAGGAAATTAGAGGCAAAATCAATAGAGGCTCAACACTGGACACAACTTACCATCAAACTCTTATAATAATATTTCTAATGAGAGTTTTTGTGTCAAAATCTGAGCACTGCTCCTGGACAGACTTAGGCTGATTTAGGCTACAAAATGGGCAAAATTCACTTGGAAAAAAGTAAAATTCTCTCAATGCCGGGGAAAAAGACATGGAATGTTACTCTACTATTTTGGAGAGCTTCCGATAGAGAAAAATTCCAACTGACTTTTGAAATAATTCACCCTAGTGACTAGTGAAATCAGAGTTGAATAATTCAACTCTGATTTTACTAGGTTGAATTATTTCCCTCCGCTGCCAGAATCAGAATTTTGACAGTTAACAGATTGTTTAGCCGCCATTAGCTCATAATAAGTCTGGACCAAAGGAAAAAGTTATGAAAGACACAAATATTAAGCGTAAAACAGCATAGTTGTATAAAACAATTTGAATTTTTTAAGCATTTGTGGTTATTTTGGTATGGTGACTTCAATGGTATAATTGACAAGAGAGCAAATTTTCATGGGCCTTATTCTAGCACCCTGGAGATTATCTCGGTCTCTCTCACACAAACGGTAAGCCTAATGAGAGAGCCAATGGCTTGTGAATACTACCCGCTTAAACCCAGTTTTGAAACCAAAATTCATCTGATGAAATTCACTCGACAAACAGCTAAATGTTTTGGAACACAGCCTAATAAAATGCCACTTCAATGACAAAATCTCTTATCGGGCTTAAAATAAGTATTATACAAACAAAAAATACTTACGTCCAGTGTGTAATGTGTATTTTAAGCAAAACTAAATATTAAGCAAATAAAAACAAGTTTAAAACATTGGGTGAAATATAATTGGGCTTCATATTTAAGTATAGAGTGACCATGAGAAGCACCTAATTAGTAAAAAATATCCACTAATTAGAACATCCTCACTGATATAATGGCAAATGAGGTAGTCTTTCATAGAACTGGCTAGCTTGCTAACGTATAAAAAAAACATATTTTCTGTGGTCTGAAGCAGCATTTCTATTTAGTTACAAAGCTATCTCCACCGTCCAATTACATTAAGTCTGTAAAGTTGAGTGGGAAAAACAAATGGTAGGCACCACCGTGCTTACTGGTGCGATGGATAAAATATAAAATGTAAGTGTCTGTAAAATTTTTCCGAAAAGTCAATTCAAGCTGTTATCACCACACCACAAAAACCACCATACATCCCGGGGACCAAGGGAGATGGCAGTGTGCGGGTAAAATTTTGATGTTTCTGAGTGACTCATGACAAAAACCCATACACATTTTTAATAAATAGATTGTCGCTTATCAAAATGATGACAGATGACTAGATAAAAAGACAAAATGTTAATCTTTTAATTGTTGTGTTTATTGTGTGTTTATCTGAAATGCCAACTGTAACAAGCCTAATATTGATAAAATGTTGTGTAGGTAGTAGGTATGTTATCTACTATATCAGTTAAGCTTATTAAAAAATTACAGTGCTATGACTTTAACATTTTTGTTGGGGATAGGAATGAAAACTGTGTTTTTGGTATCTTAAGTAGCTTATGCGTGTATCAGCATTATGCTGAGTTGGGATCGGGTTTGTGACAAAAATAGCGTAAATGCTTTATACTGTGTTTTTATTTTTTTAATTTTTAATATGTATTTTTGTCACGAATAAAATTTTCTGTATTTTCTGTATTACTAAGATAAAATATGTAATACTAACTTCGGCCCCCACAAGTTTATATGCAATTAGTCTTCATAATGCGGTCCTACTTGGCCTTCCCCTCTTTGGTTTATGGATGGGGAACGAAGTCTCTGCCTTTGAATTAAATAAAAGGATGGAAGAAATAAATTGTTTTGATGTAAAAAGATATTATGCTTTTGTAGCGATTGGGAAATGGGCCATTACAAAAAAAATACAAAGTAATAGGACTAAAATTTACTTTGCCTCCTTTCATTTTAATAAGTGAGAAAATAGTTATTTGTGTAACAAGGGGCCATCGTAATATTTTGTTGCCTGAGGATGTTATTTTGAATTCAGACAAAAGCAAGGAATTCAATATAATATATATTGCAATTAAGCATATATTATATGCTTAATTGTTCAGTATTCAATTCATCTTTATTTCCAAATAGGTTTTAAAAATACTCTTAGGGATAGTCATCACTAGGTATAACAAGGTTAAATAAACAAAACGTCACAAGAGCACAACAAAATAAAAATGTCTGTAGTAATAATAATACTTAAAATAAAAATAGTATTACAATAAGTATAATAAGTAATAATAATAATTATAAGTAAGTCTATTCCATTATTACGTATTAATAGGAATATGCTAATTTACTGCAATATTTAGTAGTTTATTGTACACGCGGTTGCCTCAGATCGCACTCTGTGCGCGAAGCGATTAGCCTTGAGCCTCGCTGACGGGACCACTTTTACACCGAGCATACCTAACGAGTGCGACACTGACGTCGATGCTGTTGTACAAATTATCTTCGTCTCTTTTTGTTTCTATATCTATACCTATAAGTCTATAAAATGAATCGCCGTTCGTCAGTATCGGTAAAACTGAAAAAAAGCTGGACCGATTTTGATGATCTGAAAGTATTGAACGGATTCTACAATCTTCCTGACATACACAGCATGTACACGCTAAAGGACAGCAGACGCCACAAGACCCTGCTGCAGCCTGCACCATCTAGGTAATGGATAAAATTAAGATATAGATAATATAGATTTGGATAGATTCCTTTGTAAGAGTGTCGCTTGCACCGCGTCTGTCATAAAGGTTTATGTTCGAAGCGCCGTGAAGACACCGCTGAACGTGTCTTTAAATAGAAAGTAGCTGCGGTCTGAGTCATTGCTGTACATAGTTTCTTTTATGCTTTAATTTCACTTTCTTTGCTGAAAACGCCGCATGTGTGAACTTGGCAACCGACTTTGGAAAAACTACTTTTTGTGTTAATTGCTTTTTTTCGTGTTTTTCAAGAGATTTCGCTAAGTAGTGGATTGGATAGCAGTAAGACCATTTTAATTAGTAGTAATTAAATAAAAAAAAACTTTCATATTTTTTCGAACGTGAAGGGAAAACGTTTTTTTTCCTTTTCCACCAAACATTAAATTATAAAAATAATCAAAAATACCACTGGCAGTGGTATTCTACAGACATTACCTGATTATTTATTTTTATTTCCTCTCTGTTTTTTAAAGTGTCGAGACGCGAGGTTGCAAACAAACATCAAGCCATTATTTGCAGTAATGGAACAGGAACATGCGGAATCCTTGACCCAAATAATTATACGTGGGTATTAACGCGGAATACACAATATCGGTGTCTCAAAGCTAAGACGTACGTAGGTCGTAGGTACGTACGGTACGGAGAGTCCGGATATCCTTGTGACAAATTCGTAGAGCAATTACAGAGCAGCTGTCGTGTCTTATAAACCTAAGTAGTTAACATAGGACAAGAAAGCACAATCCATATCCATTCCATACTTATCTATTCATGCATCGCCATAGTCCTTTTTCATATTTATAATTAACTTTTAGAAGCGATAATTATTACGATAATACCTTTATTTTTTTATATATTAGCTTTCCATAATTATCTTTAATAAAAATAATCTAAAATATTTGACTTGCCACTCTTCTTGCCATTTTTTTTCTTCATTGAAGGTTTTCTTGATTTTAATGTTTCTTATTAGTAAACTACTTTCTTCTAATGTAAATATTATATTGATAGGTTATTGTAAGATTGATAGATAATATTAGTTACAAAAGGATTGGTAAGTAACTATACATATAGCAGCGCCCCGCAGTTGCACCCGCTTTTCTACAGAAACCGAATATTTTTCCGGGATAAAAAGTAGCCTATGTATTAATCCAGGGAATAAGCTACCTCCATACCAAATTTCATCAAAATCCTTTCAGCAGTTACAGAGTTGAATGGTAACAGACATACGTAAGATAAGATAAGATTTCCATTGGCCGAATTACAAACATGTTATAAGAGTTCCGTCAAACCGTATTTGACGTCATGAATATTACAATTATTTAAGAAATCGTATGTAAGTACATAGGTACTTAGATATTTACATACCTAGTTACACACTTACGCACAAACTTTCGCTTTTATAATATTAGTAAGATAATATTCCTAAGGTCTCATCAACTTTGAGCTCTATGCGGATTATTGTAAACCTACTACCTATTATTTTTCGACTGCTCTGACCGGGTCAACATATTGAAAAATTGATAATTAATATATGATATACCTATACTATATAAATATAGCTAATTTACAACACTGACAGCACCGACCGACGTTTACTAGTTAGTTTTTCATATTTGTTATGGGTCATCAATAAAATGTTGTTTTTTACGGCCCATGATGTCATCGATGATAGAATCAGCCGTAACGCAGGTAAACTTGTCGCGCCGGCGACAATTAAATATACAAATACACGAGTACCTACGTATCCACACAATCAGCACTCGCTCGTATAGGAACTAAGGGCAGTAGTAAGTACTTATGCTATTTTCTATTCTGTGGTAATAGTCAATAGGATGTAAGCCTTTAAATAGTAGGTATTTGTACCATAAGAGCACTTAATAACTAGATTGGCGCCACTGGCGCCGACCGCCGCGCTTTTTCTGCGATGTCTAAACAGAGCTATTTGGGAAGATGAACGTTCAAGCACACAAATTCAGAGGTTGCCTAACTGTGCGATGCAAATGTTGATTGTGATTGATACCAACCGTAGTTGAGCTCACAGATTGCTGTATTCGCAGTGGTAGCCAAGATTGCGACTTGCTCTTGCAATTAAGTAGAGCGTTTTTTTTTGACTTTTTTACCAATCAGTAGATACCAGATTTTTTTGAGTCACCAGTTTTTCAAGTTTTTTGGAGGCTATCTCATCGATATACTAGTAACCTGTAATTTTGTTGACATTCAAAGGCATCGAAAGGTAATGAAAGGGTAGCTCGGCAGGGCATAATAATAGGGGCATAGAATAGATAAAATATCGCCTGGGAAAGTTCGTACTCGATTTAATTTAAAGTATTTTGTCTAGCATTACTTAGGTAAGTAACAAAATGTTACCTACACTACAAGCTTACAGGAGTACTTTTTACCCACTTGTAATGAAAACCTTTATGGCTGCTCTAATGATAATGTTTACTGTCACTTGACGTGTCACAAATATAGGATAGTCCTTCCGCGAGGTTTTGACACATTCGGTGTTTGAAATTATATAGCTGTCGCTCTGTTTCTCGTGCGTGCAATAGAGAGAGTTAGTGAATTTCCCAATTTTTTTATGTAATTAGCGTTTCGGTGGTAATCTGTTATTACCCCCTAAATCTTAACAAAATCTTTTGTTCATGTCTTGGATAAACCATAATCTATGCCGCTGTTTTGTTATTATGTATTAGTATGGTATTCTAATAACAACTACTTTTCTTCGTCGTATTTTCGACGCAAAAAAATTGTCACTTTAATCGCCTTTATCAACGTAGATATTGCGAACAAAAAAATAAATAAACATACAAGCATAGTATTCCACGTTGCATATAACATATAAAAAAATCATCAAAAACGGATAAAGTTTAACGGTGGGTATCAGACTACGCATTTTGTATGGACAAGACGTCGGTAGTCGGTCGCTCTTAACAAATTGTTTCTACCAATTCTTATTAGCGAGATTTTAATATTTAATCGCCCGAGCTAGAGAAAGTATACAATGCAATGCAAAATTGCAAAAGGTAAAAGGTAATGACGTAATTCAATATGTGCCAAAATAGACACCACCACTGTGTGCATTATTTTAGCAATTCATCAGGATGATGACCTTGAAAAGAGTGACCATGTATTGCGAGACGCAAACAAAATAGCTTTAGCTTTTCCTTCATGAGTCTGTATCAGCCTTTTTAATATCCCACTCCTGGGATATCGACCTATCCTCTTAGGGCCATTGAGCCATATCCACCACGCTGGCCGATCGCTTGGTGGCGGATTATTCCTTCATGAGTAATACTTTAATATTCTATTCTTTCCTGGTGGAAAAGAGACTACCGCGTCCAGCCGCCTATTGTTTTCTCCGTTTATAGGTCAGTCAATAATAATAGATAAGGGGTTCATCACTGCAATACTAAGCGGTCATGAAATGTAATGTGGACACTCAGAACCACCCATAAATGTTTACACAATTAACCATAAACTATTAAACTTTGTAATAAGTTAAGGTTAACTTTGTTCTTCAGATGAGGACGAGGCGACGACGTCTGGCGTGACAGACGGCGCGCTGGGCGACCAGCAGAACCGCATTATCTTCGTGAACCGCCCGCAGCCGCAGAAGTTCGTATCGAACCGCATATCCACCGCCAAGTACAGGTTAGGAACTTTACAGTTGGCATTGCTTTACAGGTACCCGACTCAACGAATGACTGGCAATCGTTGCAACTCGTGATGAAAGCGCTACCCTCTTCAGCTGTATTGAGGTTTTCAAGCTCGCAAGACTTGCAAGCCCCGCAAGCATTGTAACTCGTAAGCTATCCTAACTTCAGCCATTTCGAGCCGAGCTATTCACGAACTCATTGGGGTTGCCGTCCTCGCAAGACTTGCCAAAACGGATTGCTTAGTTGTTGCAAACGCCATAAGCATTGCATCTGACCCAAAGTTTTGCCCTAAGACACAGAAAGTCACCTCGTATTTCTCTAGTCTCTCCAGGCTTGGAGATCACGTGGTTTCCAAAGCTGGTCGCAGCACCATTCAAGACGAATCAAACATGACGTTTTGCGGTATGAGTCGTTGCTGAAACTTATTTTAAAAGCTGAATCGCACTGGCAGAGTAATCGATCTACACATTGCGCCGTTTCAACAGCCCCTTAGTCTACAAAACATCAACAAGAAGTAAGTAATCTTTGCCGATTACTTGAAACCAAACAAAATTTTGAGTTCGTGTTCAATAGCTACGGTTGCGAGTGCTGCATTCTTATCAGTGTTGTGGGTGTGACGTGACCAATACCGCACGCCAGTACAACGGTTTACCTACCTAACTACTGTGTATGTTTTCTGTTATGGTAGAAAAATTCAACAGCCGCCCCTTCACACATCAGTAATTACCACAGATATCACAACAAGAGTTTCTTATTTCTTTGTTGAACCTCTTGTTCTGAAATCTGCGAGTATTACACACCGCGGTGAGGTGACAGCCATGTTTTTTTTTTGTTTTCACAAATTTTCCGGGATAGAAATTATCCCATGTATCAATCAGAGTATACTGACGGTCAATACCAGTCAATACGGCCTAATATGTCATGTCTTTTATAAAAAAAATAAGCAACACGCCGTTCTCATATTACGAAAGAATTTAGTAAGTACTCTCAGAACGAAGGACAGTTCACGCACAAGTAAAAATAATTACTCCATCGAAACCGGTTACGAAACTGCGGCTTCGCAGACGGCCGAATGTTTTGAAAAAAAATCCTATGTCCACCTTCATCATGTAATGCACACGACCTCATTTTCGAAATTCAAGTTGTTTAGCTATTTAGTCGTGAAAAGGTCATAACGGTTGGACCCTCTCGCCAAGACACCCCGCCGAGCAAATCGAAGGTTTCAAAGCCTAGGGGAATAATAAATATTGTAAAAACCATCCCAATACAATAGTTGCCCTTGCAGGCTGTTAGCTAAACGTACCCTGTATGATAACCAAAAAAACGTGACTGCCCCAAAACCGGCCGCGGTGACATTGTAGCCTCCTAAAGCGGAAACTGGTAGGTCGTTCCGTCCCATGTCCTGTAGAATCACATAGCTTTTGAAATAGTTTGCTTACGACTCGGCACACAGCTTCTATAGACTACGGTTTAATACTATGACATCATAGTTTTTCCATAGTAAAGTTTTACAAGACCATCCTGGCGCTGTGCGTCCTCGAGCTACTCGGATTGTGCTGAGCTTCAGCTCAGCGGGGCTAGCATGCGCACCCTCGACAAAATCTTCTTGTTATGCGCGAACGGGACAGGGCTACGATTATGTTTACTTTTGTCTCCTTTTTCACGAC
Organism: Apocheima hispidaria; assembly: GCA_947579745.1. NCBI lineage: Eukaryota > Metazoa > Arthropoda > Insecta > Lepidoptera > Geometridae > Apocheima > Apocheima hispidaria. The sequence goes on along the minus strand of OX388150.1, from coordinate 15,382,985 downwards.
ATGTAGAGTACCTATAGAAGATTTTTGTCGCGGTTCGCATGCTAGCCCTGCGGGGGCTCGATTTTTGAATCGTTCCTGTGATATTTCGCACGAAAATATCATGCAAAATGACGTGACCTTTAAACGAAATCCCAAACGAAAGCAGCATTTTTTAAATAATCATATCACTCGCTAACGCAACGAGTGGTTTGAACCATTCGAATTTGCTTTCTATCAATAGATAATCTTTCATTTTGCACGATATTTTTGGGCGAAATCATACGAGCGATTTAAATATAGAGTCCCAGACCTGAGGTAATTCCTCTTCCGGTGGACGTCAGGTTAGCAGCACAGAATAGATAATAGTAAAATAGTAGTAGTGTTATACATCCTTTCTAATATTATAAATTCGAATGTAACTCTGTCTCTGTCTGGATGCTTGTCGCGTTATCACGGCTAAGCGGCTGAACGGATCAAGATGTTTTTTGCATGGCTTTTTTTGTTGGTCCTCGCGAACAAACTCGCGGATAACAGCAGTAGTAATAGTATACATATATCTAAGTATAAAGCTGATGCTTTTATATTGTAAGTATCCATATTATTTTCTTTTATATATTGTAGTCCCTACTAATATTATAAATGCGAAAGTATGTTTGTTGGTTTGTTTGTTACGCCTTCACGCGGCAACAGAGTAGCGGATCGACCTGAATTTTTGCATGGATATAGTATCTATACTCGTTAGTTCAATTATTTTCATTTAATGTGAGTCAGAGATTGCTTTTAGCGATAAGGCCACCACAGACACATACACACGCTGGTATGTGAGATTATCTTGTTTGTGACTTTTATTTTCTGGCAGCAATAAAAAGCATAGTCTGAACAAGCCTACATAGTTTGCGCTCCGTACGCACCGCGTCCTGCCGTGGATACATTATTGTTGTCTACTCTGTCCCATAAGCACATCACGCGCGAGGTTTCTGAACCGTATCACCTTGACATAACGGTGTAGCGGCGACTTTGTGTACGACATACTGTCGGTATTGTTTACTCGCGACGCGAATCGGACGCTTGGCCGCGTGCCCGCGCCGTAATCTGATGTCATAATCGTGAATAATGCTTTTTTTTGTACTTTACTGCTAGTAAACAATCTGCAGAGAAAAAGTTTCTAAGAGCGTAATGCGCTAAAAAATAGGGCATGTGCGCATCGCCGTCATAACATTATAGCGATGTGCACATCGCTCATAACTGCGGCTTCTAAACCAAGGCTTCCCAACTCCACCAACAGGCCCACCAACGCATTTCCTACCTATGTTGATTGCTATACATTATCAGCCATAGGACGGCCACTGCTGAACATAGGCCTCCCCGCTATATTGATAACGAAGTGTGTTAGGCAATGGTCAGGAACCGCCATTACCATGTTAGCTTAAAAATCTCGCTGACAATGCACTCTAAACCTATCCTAACTGATATTATAATTCAGAGCTTCGTTCGCGTGAACATACAAAAAAAAAGTAGCCTATGACCGTCTCCTACCCTTAAGCTATATCTATGCAAAAATTCAGGTTGATCTGTTCAGCCGTTTAGCCGTGATAACGCGACAAACACTCAGACAGAGAAACAGAGTTACATTCGCGTTTATAATTGACCGAGCGAAGCGAAGGTCTCAGAGTTTACTGGGACAAATCGGCAATTGTATGTATGTTTGTATGTTTATGTGTATATTTGTCCGATGATAACTTGCGAACCGTTGATCCGATCTTCATGAAATTTTGTAGGCAAGTAGTTCATTTCAATACAATTATTAAGTTCGAATATGAGCTGAATCGGTTCAGGGGTTGTGAAGATATAGGGGTCGCGAGGTCTCAGTTCAGAGCGAACTACTAGTATTAGTTAGTTAGATACCCAGCGGCCCATCGACTTTATGGTCAAACTAAACTTTGTGGAGAATAACCAAGATGGGTAGTGAGGTACTCAGATATGCGTTTAATGTACTTACATGCTGCGGATATGGTGGATTTAGTTTTGCGCTCTGTGTTCCTCTGTTTATTTTCTACTCGTAAGTACGGCTGCTCGGCGGGATGAGCTATTTCCGACCGTTTATTTTATCCAGTCTCTTGTAAACGTTCCTAAAGGCATGCGACCTGTACAAATAGCTTGCGAGACCTGCCATCTCATGAAATGAGGCACGCGAATGATGCGTACTTATTCAACGGAGAGGCTCGGTGACGTCGCATGGTGATGAGTGTAGAGCAAGCGACTATCAAACCGAACGAATCACAGAATAAATAATAGTACCACTACATGGCGCCAAAAATTCCTTCATTTAATAAACTTAAATTTGTACCTTTTACCCGACTGCCCAAGAAGGAGGGTAATGTTTTTGGGGGGTATGTAAGTATGTAAGTATGTTTGTGTATTCTTATAAGACGGCCTGTAGCCTAAACGAGTTGTCCAATTTTGTCGAGGGAGGTGTCGTGTGATTCCTTTTTACGTCCGGAGTGTCATAGGCTACATTTTGCAGTCGGGTATTTTGTTTTTCTTTTAACGATATTACTTGTTTTGTCACTCTGGTTGATGCAAATATAGGTTAGACATTATTTGCATCAACCAGATTGAGAAAAAAACGTTAAGCCAAATGACCGTCAGTGCTCCGACGTTCATTGAACTAGAACGTCTATATCTTTACAGGTTTATTAGTAGATTTAGTAGTACTTTACAGGTAGATTTTTTTAACGCTTCACAGTCGTAACTCCCCATTAGGTTCACCTAGGCCATAGAACACAAAGACGTGGACAAACACCCAGACCCAGAGCGGATATTTAAATTAATCTTTGGAAAATCCCTCTGGCCGGGAATTGAACCCGGAACCTCTTGCACACAAGATAGACGCGCTACTAACTAAGCCAGGAGGCTTGTCGAATACAATCGAGAGATGGGGACGATAGGAAAATATTAATCTTGAGACAAAAATTACCAATGTTTTTTTTTTTTTTTTTTTTTTTTTTTTTTTTTTTATAAATAAGTATCTGGGACATTTTTGCACACACGGTCATCTGACCCCAAACTAAGCAAAGCTTGTAATATGGCTGCCAGAGACTGATATACGAACATAGATATTTTTAAAGAAATACTTATATATATGTTAAGTTAAGTTGTTAAGTTACTGGGTGTTAATATCTATAGATATTAACACCCAGACATAGAACAAACACAAATATTCTTCACATGAATGTTTGTCCTAGATGATTGATAAACGACTTGCCATTTCATTTGAGGCTAAGGTTGAATCACCGCTTTGCCTGATTTGTCTTACTAAGGTACAGACGTAAGGTCTAAAGTTAAATGTAAGGTTGGAATCATTGAAGTGTGTAATGATTCATTGTCACAGTGCAGTGGTTAGAGTGTCCGATGAGACTTATTTTTCTCATACAATAGGTATTGTTACAATTGAACAATCTATTACTATGTTTTACATGTAACTATGAGTTCACCTGTTATCATGTATATATAAATATTATCTAGTCTTGGCAAAGATATATTAGATAGATTCTACGTTACCATTAACAGTACCTAAAAAAAAATTGGACCGACTTTTCAATTAACAACCATTCACAAAAAAAAACAATAACCCATATAACACAAAAAAATACTGTGCCCTATGCCCATTAAAAAAATGCTCCATCCTATATGGCTTTATAAGATCACGTGGGTGTCACCAGACGTCATCATGCCTGAAAGAGCGGTATACGTAATTCAAACAAGTGAAATGACGATACACACAAAAATATCAGATAGTGACGTCAGCTAGTGCAATGCCAGACCTTGTTGTCATTGCCATATTTTTTGCTATACCATTGCGATTCATTTCTCAAAGACGCCTACGTAAGCGCTGCATTTTGTTGCCGTTTTGGTGCGTTGATGTTTCATCTAATTGTTAAAAAAAGAGTCTTTGTTATATAAATTTTAACGCAAGCCCCATCATGCTGTCGGGATATTTATATCGAATAAATCATTTATTATTTGGCCATTATGAAATACAGTGTTGATCCCAGTGACCAGTGACTCCCAAACTAACCAGAGATTGTGTGTCGGGAGCCGGTGGCATTTCCTGTTTACCATATAATCTATATTAAAGTAAACAAATCAAAAAAAGTTAAAATAAATAAAATCATTTATAACATACATTATTATTTCGACGAATAAATACCGGGCTTCAGGGCTTTTGTCGGCGTTTGTGGTCGTACAAAAAGAGTACGAAATACTGTCATGGTGTACAATTATACATACCTCGACCAGAAGTAATAGTATTCTGTGGTACTAGCGTGTATCCGGGCAGGTTAATGTCATTCAATAAAATTCAGCAACAAACAAGACTTATTGCTTACTGTTAATAGAATAGAGACCGCGCCCTTAATATGCTATGAGTATGCAATCGCTGAAATAATGAGATGTAATTGAAAACGGCAGCAACAGGATATGTTGGATATGGCTCGGATGTGGCGCGCTTTTACACACACAAATAAAAAAAACAAATGAAAAGCTAAACAATACTTAATTGACACTCTACAAAGCTACTCTCTACTGTATTGGGAGTTTATAGCTTCAAATTCTGGACCTAGAAAAAATGCGTGTAAACTAAAATGAGTGGAGGACGGTCCCGGGCGTTACAGACACTTAAATTTAATATTTATTTAATAGCCATTTATAGACACGTACTTGGAATGCGTGCGTGGATGATTAGCTTGATGTTAGATGAATTTACGGAATTCACACCTACATTTATTATGACTTCGCGCAATATCTATCAATATAGCATGACACATTCGCTATTAATATCTGTTATTTTGTTGCAGTGTCCCGTCCTTCGTACCGCTGTTCTTATTCGAACAGTTTCGCCGATACTCAAACTGCTTCTTCCTGCTGATCGCCTTACTACAGCAGATACCGGACGTGTCTCCTACGGGGCGATGGACGACGCTGACGCCGCTCATACTGATCCTCAGCGTCAGCGCCATCAAGGAGATCGTGGAAGACTTCGTGAGTATCATTTAATTGATTCTTCTTGCTGATCGCTCTGCTGTAACAGATTATAAAATTACAAGATACTACAAACCTCGAATGTGTACCATAGATATGTCCGTAGTTTGGTAGCTTACACATGCAGGCTTGGCTCACCGTACCAATAAACCCTTTGGTCAAAATGAAGTGCCAACTCAAATCAACAACAAATCACCGAACAAATCTGCCGTTCCATAGAAAAATGGCGATGACACTCGACAAAATGTACCACCCTTTACTAGTCTCTAGGCTCCGTTGACACTATAAGCCCTTTTCGGGCGGTCACTTGCCGAAGGGCCATCCTGTATAACCACACGGCCTGGACTTGTCAAAGTCAATGCGTGATTTTCTTTAATTCTTGTCTTTATTCATGATAACACTAACATGCGTTCACTTTTTTTTCCGCACCAGATTGTTTTGAGTTCATCTCTATAACTTCAATTACAGAAAAGGCACCGAGCGGACGACGAGACGAATAATAACAAAGTGCAGGTTCTGCGCGATGGAACCTGGGTCCCGATCCGATGGCAGCAGCTGCAGGTCGGAGATGTGTGCAAGGTGCTGGATAACCAGTTCTTCCCAGCAGACCTCGTGCTGCTGGCTTCCAGGTGAGTTTTGTAGCTGAAGTTAGTGTGTGTACTTGTGCAGTTGTTTGCTTGGTAGCGGTGACGACTTGTGGAAGCCACAAACTACTTACTTGTGGAAGTACTGGCAAACCAGCTCTCCCCAGCAGACCATGTACTGCTGACTTCCAGATGAGGCTTCCATCTGAAGTCATAATAATGTATTGATGTTGCTCCGTTAGAAACCGCTGTTGATAGGTAGCATGGTGCGACATGATTCATAACCAGTTTTACCCGGTAGAACTGGTGCTGCTAGCTTCCAAGTAAGAGTTGTACTTGGAGTCATAGTGCTACACGATAATGACCAAAAGCTTCCAGTATCCCAAGTTTTCTCTAGAAGGGATCACGAAGTGTTTTGGAGGTAGTTCAGATGAACATAACTCATCACGAAATCATTTACTCTTTTATTAATTGACCGAGTGAGCGGAGCGAACGAAGACTCTGCCTCAACTGGCAAAATTTGCTTTCGTCTGTCCGTATGTTGGTACTCGTGTACAGGTCGTATTTTTCAACGAATCTTGATGAAACATGTTAGGTATACAAGTTCTACAATATATTTTTTTTTTTTTTGACGTCGGCGATTTTAGATAATATTTGGCAGAAACATTCAGTAACTACTCAATTCTAAACAAGAATATGGAATATGAACAAAATCGGTCAAAAGGTTGTAAAGATACCAGGTCGTGCGGTCTCAGTTCCATGTCCCGGACGGTCATAATACCTAACCACCTTATGTTTGACAAACTCTTGACCGATTTTGCTCATATTAGTAATTTTATAAAATACAAATATTATGAAAATCGGCCGCCAAATGGTGTCGAAAAAATTTCCTTCCTCTTTGGAGGAAATACCCTCCAATCAAAAACCGCCGACTACAAAAAAAAAAAAACACTGAAGTTGTAGAATTGAGATTGTGCAAAAAAGTTTTTGCTAGCGAGGTCTGTTCGCAGAACTACTAGTAACTAATAGTGATATTTCATAGAGTTCATGTAAGTATAAAAATATACTTATTTATTAAGCGACAACTGTTTGCAGCGAACCTCAAGGCATCTCTTTTATCGAGACATCAAACCTCGACGGGGAGACTAACCTGAAGATTCGTCAAGGGACTACGGAGACGACCCGCCTCAGCTCTCTCGCCGCGTTACATGACTTCCAAGCCACAGTGCAGTGCGAGCCTCCCAACAGGCATCTCTACGAATTTAATGGCACGCTGAAAGAAGCCAATTCCAGGTGATTAGTGTACATTTTGCAACTGTGAGCAAAAAAAATCAGCAAAGTTAAGCAATGTCTGCTCAAGTATCTCATAGGTTTGCAATTGTGTTTGATAGTACCACAGATCACACTAGATACCGCATTACGAGATTCTATGTTCCTACAAAAAGTCACAAAAGTTTGAGGCGCGGCGCGGGTCGCGGGGAGTGCGACCGAGCGTTCTCATCGACTATCATTTCAATCATATTCGGTGATCTTTTTCGAAGAATGCTATAAGCGTGACGCACACGCTTTTTTAAATTATATTTGACTATGGTATGTTGCAGATCGATCCCGCTGGGGCTGGACCAGATGATGCTGCGCGGCGCGATGCTGCGCAACACTGCGTGGATACACGGCGTCGTCATCTACACCGGACACGAGACAAAGCTAATGAAGAATTCCACTAAAGGTATACCCATCGACCATTTATTGACTAATTAACATAACAACCAACCGCCATCCGATTGTTCAAACAAGCGGTGACCAACTTATCAATAAACTTCTTAAACTTTCTTTCTTAACTTCTTCTACCAAGCTCCCAACCAACCAGATCGCCAACCGATTATAACTTACGGTGGCCATTTTTATATTGTATTTGTTGAATTGATTTATGTTCTTCACCTCGACTCGAACTCGCTTTTGATGTCAAAGCTCAAATAGTCCCCCATTTGAGCTAAGAATGAAATGACCGCCTTGAAATGTCAGTGTCGGCCGCAAAATCAGTAATATTTATTGGCCATAAGTAACATTAAATAGTACAGGCAAGTAACTTTAACAACAAAAAAAAACTTAATTTTAAAACTTTAAATTTGAGTTTTTTTTAAATTACCTATTTTAAGTATGTATTCAATAACATTATGACAGGTAAGTAGGAACTTATTACACTTACTCGTTTGTTGTTTGTACAAAAATTATGATTCCGAGAATTTCATTGACATTAATATTCACTTAATTTGTAGAAGTCCCTAAATGTATTCTTGATTGACCTCCGGTACGAGTACTGACCAGTTTATCTCTCCCGTATTGATCTCCGTGTTAGTAATACATTGCGGCGTCCGTCCCCAGCTCCGCTGAAGCGTTCGTCGATCGACCGCCAGACGAACACGCACATCCTGATGCTGTTCGCGGTGCTGCTGGTGCTGTCGCTGCTGAGCGCCACGTTCAACGAGCTGTGGATGCGCGCGCGCATACACAGCGACTGGTACATCGGACTCACCGGTCAGATGCTAACACTACTCATTTTTAATTAGAATATTAGAATGTTCTTTTGCAATAATTGTGAGCATTAAGCCTTGTCAAAAGCTTTTGGACTTAGAGAAGCTTTTCAAAGTCTTTCGACTTTCTAAAAAAACTTCCTCATAATTGCTTCTGCTGCCTTTTATAGACAATGGTTTACAATGGTTTTAACATCCCACTGCTAGGATATCGACTTGCCCTCAAAGGGTGATTGGACCATATCCACCACACTGGTTTGGGTTGGCGGTTTCATGGCAAATGTTTTCCTTCACCGAAAGAACAAATTTTCTTGAAGAACAACCTTTCCGAACAAACAAAAGGAAGATTGCTTATTCATTATAATATTATTTAGTTATTTGAACCGATATATTAAAAAAGCAGCTGAGGTTGTTTCATTCTCGAATAAATTGTAATTGTTCATTATTGTGTATTTATTTTGTTTTGTTTGTTGCAGACGCGCAAAATGCAAATTTCGGATTCAACTTTTTGACGTTTTTGATACTGTACAACAACCTTATACCCATATCGTTACAAGTCACAGCAGAAATTGTTAGATTTTTCCAGGTGAGTATCAATCAACTGCCTTTTTGTACATCAAATCAACTCTACACTGATCTCATTCAAAGTTCAACCTTATGTTTCACTCACAGCAAAATTTTAAGTGTACATTTTCGAGTGTGCTTTTAACGAATCTAAACTAAACTAGTAGTTCGCGGCGAACTGAGACCTCGCGACCCCTATATCTTCACAACCCCTGAACCGATTCAGCTCAAATTCGAACTTAAAAATTGTATTGAAATGAACTACTTGCCTACAAAATTTCATGAAGATCGGATCAACGGTTCGCAAGTTATCGTCGGACAAATATACACACAAACATACATACAAATGCCGATTTGTGCCAGTAAACTCTGAGATCTTCGCTTCGCTCGGTCATTAACAACTCCGTGAGAACTGCGTCAAACTAAGCTTCAATCACAACGAAATTATTATAGATTCACTTACTCGAATACCCACCTTTTATTCCCCTGAAAATAGGGATAGTGGATATCTTCGATATTCATATGGGGCAAAGCTTTTAGGCGAGATTGTGCCCTTATCGCATTCCGAAATTGTCAGTTTACGAAATCGCATCGCTAATCGAGTCGATAATATTAGGTTATTTTGAAGCCTATTATTTCTTTCTAAGCGTTTTTATTTTGTTTTTGGCAATGTTCATATTCAAAAATGTACCTTATATGTGTGCAGGCAAAGTTCATAGCGATGGACAGGGAGATGTACCACGCCGCCACCGACACGCCGGCGCAGGCGCGGACTTCCAACCTGAACGAGGAGCTGGGCATGGTGAAGTACATCTTCAGCGACAAGACGGGCACGCTCACCTGCAACGTCATGGAGTTCCAGAAGTGCAGCATAGCCGAGGTGAGCGCCTCTCTCTGAACTAAACTTATCTGCGTCTCTTTTCATTCAAACAATTATACAGCTGTTAAAATTCGGTTTAGTTTAGAAAATCATCATCTTCATTCATCTTCGGCCATATCATCGCTTACCGACTGGCGAGTTGGTGGTCAAACGCAGATTTACAAGCGTTAAAAAGAAATAAATAGTACGACAGAATTTAAACCATTACCTATTTTAATGCAGCTAACTGATAACTGGAAACGGGCATGTTCTAACACCGCCCCCAGAACCGACGGAGGTTGAGCATCGGCGTCCTCTTAGTAAACGGTGAGCGTTCCGCGTTCCCCAAGTCGCCTGCTAAGCGTGGGGATTATGGCAACCACTTGGTCTTGGTCCGCGGCGGACGTGTCCCGGCTGGTGGTGATGATGAATTGATAACCGGAGGCATTTACATCGAAAAGTTCTGTACCACGTACCCAATGTAAACGATTTTTGTTTTAATAATCGGGAATACGCACGTTAATTAAATTGAGTCGGTTATTCCGACTTTAGTTTCGAACACATTCGGTGACCTTTATCAATGAATGCTAAGCGTGACACGCGCGCGACCTCGTCTTGCCTAAAAAAATGATTAAAAATTTAATGATTAAAATTTATTCATAAATTTTTACTCGACTACCAAAGAAGGAGGGTAATGTTTTTGGGATGTAGGTTTGTTTGTTACCTCTCTGTAGCCTAAACGGCTTGACCGATTTTAATGCTGGTTTTTATGAGTGAGGTGTCGTTGGATTCCTCTTTATGTTCGGAGTAGCATAGTCTACATTTTGTAGTCGGGTATATATCTTTGTTTTCCAATTTTGGTTTAATTTGATTCCCAGGTAATATACAACTGTCCGAAACACGAGGAGAGCTTGGAGAACACGCTGCTCCACCAGAACCTATCCCGCGACCACCCCACTGCGGCAGTTATAAAGGAGTTCCTCACCATGCTGGCTATTTGCCACACTGTCATACCTGAGTACAAGGACGGGAAGATCAAGTACCACGCCGCGTCGCCGGGTAACATACATTCCATAGTTTTTTTTTGTATTTGGCTCGAAGGACCAAAATTGTGCTGAAAATTTTAAAATAACCGATGACGTCTTAAGCATTTTTGACAGTTTGTTAAAAGGATGCTGCACTCTTTTATAGAGGAATGACAAAGGCTGCATGCTTTCTGCGTTTCATGTTTCCCTGTTTTATTTTTCCTCTTTTATTTTGGCTCCATTCGTATTGTATTTAGCCAGTGTCAAGTTTTGTAACATTTGTGTGATGAACATGGACTTTTGTTCTTTGTCTGTATGTTTCTATGTATTCTATGTATGTATTTACAAAAAAAGTATTTATGTTATTTATGACGTTACCAAGCGTTGTGCTAACCCAGGGTCCGAATAAATTAATTGAATTGAATCAGTACCTGGCCCCTGGTCAGTGCAAGCTTGCTTAGTTTGGGGCTAGATGGCGCTGTGTGTGGAAACAACAACAACAACAACGCGCCTAACAATCAACCAATCAGAGTAATTTCCTATAAGTGTATTTAGACGGATGCGCGGTGCGCTTTGAGCGTCTTGAATGCAGAATCTAGGGTGTGATCTGTGGCGTGACGTCAGTGAGTCAAGTGACCGGCGCTATGCGTAATGGCGCGATATTTTTATATTTAAACTTTAACATCGATTTTTATCTCATATACGACTGATCTCCAGATTTGCATGAAATTATATCAGACAATAATGTGCAATAGTTTCCTACTAGCAGTCATGTAGCCAGTTCTGTGGACCCCCCGAGTGTTATCTCCGTCTCTGTCGTCCCCTTGCCCGCAGACGAGCGCGCGCTAGTGATGGGCGCGGCGCAGTTCGGATACGTGTTTACGACGCGAACGCCGACCTCGGTGGAGATCGAGGCGGGAGGCGTAAAGGAGGTCTACACCGTTCTCAACGTCATCGACTTCACGTCGTCCAGGAAGCGGATGTCGGTCCTCGTGCAGACACCTTCAGGTAGGTTGCTTCGCTTCGTTCAGTTTAGCGTCTTTAACAAATCAAAAATAATGTGTTACAATTTTTAGAAAATAATCCATGGTTTAATAGACAATAGACAATATTTTATTTTGTAAAAAACAAAGAATTAAAAAGTGAAAAATAAACAAAACAATTCAGCAAGATGCTGGTTGTACCCAACCAGCGCTGGTCTTCCATTGGGACCGGCAGGTGACATGACGTAATGGTCTTCTATATTCTCCTATTATATTTTCATCTCCAATTGACACAGCGCTCATAGATTAGCAAGACTAGATGTTATCAACCGACGGATGACATGGTCTGTTCTTGGATTAGTGCCTGCGTGTGGCTCTTCTAACAGCATTACCGTGGGTACGACACGTTTAAAATTGTTCTTGAACAACGCTCACACAGCCGTGCTAGAGGCATTTAAGCGCCCTTAAAATTGTGACATCGGGGTTAGTCACTCGGACTATATGAATTTACTTTAATGGGCGTTTTGGCTACAGCTCTACTGTTGATAAGGCGCGTTGTAATAACAAAAACATTGTTATAGCCTAGTTCTAAGTGACGAGATTCGACATTCACGTTCCAAAGAATACAAAAAGGACAAAATCAAAATACGCTCTGAATAAAATTTAGAAATTCGGTTCTAATTACGACACATTTTGCTGAGTGTCAGCATTGACATTTTTCTATGGAACAGCTGATATTTTTTTGTAATAATTTTCATAGTAAAAGGTCTTCATAATGTTGAGTACTATGAGCTCTTTTCGGCTTAGCATACCCTTTCCTTATAACCCTGTATATGTAAAACTCGTGTCCTTCCTGTAGTAGTGTCGGGGAGCACTAAAGGATTTTTCGTAAATCCACCCCTAAGTGCGTGAAACCGTGTGTCGCAGCCACAGTTGACACTAGATACCGCATTACGAGATTCGTTGTTCCTACAAAAAATCACCAAAGTTTGAGGAAGGCGCGGAGCGCGGGGATTGAGACCGAACGTTCTCATTGGCTATCTCAAGGTTACGGCTACTCGCGCCTAATAATCGACAAATCAGGGTAATTTCTTTTAAGTTTATTTAGACTGATGCGTGGTGCGCTTCGACCGTTCTGAATGCAGAATTTAGGGTGTGATCTGTGGTCGCAGCTAGTTATGTAATATACGGGTACATAAGTCATGCGGTCGTCACCTCCCCCTCAGGCGACATAAAGCTGTACTGCAAGGGCGCGGACTGCGTGATCTACCCGCGGCTGGCGGGCGGCGGCGGCGCGCGGTACGCGGAGGCCACGCTGGCGCACCTCGAGCACTTCGCCACCGAGGGCCTGCGGACGCTGGTCTTCGCCGTCGCCAACATACCGGCCGACGTGTACAAGGTACCGTGCCCACCGCCGGCGAGACCGGGACGGACCTACACGTCGTCCTTCACACTCCTCTGGCACACTGGTGTGACGGTCGTGAAGAACATTACCTAACCTTCATACTGTTTGTGTAGCAGTATGAACATCGTAGCTCTGTCCTGTTTTAGCACGACAAGGGTAGAGGAGACTTTGTCGCGGTGCGCATTCTAGGCCTCGAGGGGCTCCATTTTTAAATCGTTCGTTAGATATTTCACACGAAAGTATCATGCGAAATTAAAGATTTTCTATTGTTAGAAGAAAATTCGAATTATTCAAACCATTCGTTGCATCAACGAGTGATATGATTATTTAAAAAGTGCGACTTTTGTTTAGGATTTCGTTAGTATCATCGAATAGGTCTTTTAAAATGACGCTAAACCAATTTCTTGTCAGATGTACCGCTTGCGAAATATGGATCGACAATGTGTGACAGCTTGCAATATGTGTTGCTAAGTTTGGGACTAGATGGTTACTTTGAAAAACTTTGAAAAACGTCCACCAATATTTATTTAGTATTTGTTTCGATGAAATCAGGAATGGTCTAACACATACCACAAGGCGTCGATAGCGATACAGGACCGCGACCAGAAGATCGAGGAGGCGGCGCTGCTCATAGAAAACAACCTGCACCTGCTCGGAGCCACGGCCATTGAGGACAAGCTGCAGGTAACTCGGCAGTAATACACATTACTAGCTCTTACCCGCCACTTCGTTACCCACAAAAAAAAGTAGCCTATGTCTGTCTCCAATCCTTGAGGTATATGTTTGCTAAAATTCAGGTCGATCCGTTCAACTGTTTAGCCGTGATAACGCGACAAACAGAGAGACAGAGTTACTTTCGCATTTATAATATTAGGATAAGTTTAAATGTTAAGGTTTTCAACCTTAACATTATCCCCTAATTCTAACTGAACTTTGAGACAGCAATTCGAAAGGCAGCAACTGCTGTCTTTGTCATTTGCTCAATGCAAAGGCAGTATTAGAATTAATCTGTTGTCAAAGTTAACAAAAGTTTCAGTATTCGGTGGTCACACTTTAATAGTTATTTTTATTTGTATTGTTATCCTATTAGTTTCAAATAGTCATGGCCATGCCGTTAACTGAAAAACAAACATAGCGTAAAAATTGTTTCTCTAAAAATGTTTGGTTTTTAGTTAACGGCATGCGCTCGGTTATATGACATCAGTAGTATAACGAAAACAAAAAGTTTTACCTTTCAAGTGTAAGAGGCACAAAGTTAAGTGAAAATTAGACGCTAATTGAATATCTTCATATCGATAATTGAATATATTCTTTAGATGTGGTTTGTTGTTCTGAAAGGAGTTTTGTTCCAGGACGGCGTGCCGGAGACGATCGCGTCGTTGCTGAAGGCCAACATCTTCGTGTGGGTGCTGACGGGCGACAAGCAGGAGACGGCCATCAACATCGCGCACTCGGCGCGCCTCATCCACGCCGGCATGCCCATACTCATACTCAACGAGGACAGCCTCGATGTAACCCTACTTGATATTTACACGTCACACGTCTCTACATCACACACACACACACGCACACACACACCCTTTTATTTCTTATATACATCCCAATACCCTTTTCATCTCCAGCATTTGAAACGTCGGCACGTCCATCACCACACACTTCTGCACGTCTTGCATCTCAAACTTCTGCACCTCCAGCACTTCAAACTTCTGCAAACCAAATATTTACCGGAATTCTGCAAATCGAATATAAAAAGTAGTCTGTGTTAATCCAGGGTATAAGCTACCTTCATACAAACCTTAATTAGGTTTTAAGACAACTTGTGATGTACCTAATATTGTAAAATTTTGGTATTAAATAAATTAAAAAAAAAAAAAAAAACTAAATTTCATCCAAATCGGTGCAGCCGTTACAGAGTTGAACGGAAACAAACACACTTACACTCTTACGCACAAACTTTCGCATTTATAATATCAGTGCGATTGTAGAGGTATGACCCTTTTGCAGAGTCCACCTGGGGAAGTACCACACCGTTGCCAGTTATCAAATTTACATCTAATATCTTAGGGTGATGAGCTCAGTGCATTGCCGCACAGGGGCTGCTGGACTTCAATGTTAAGGATGGCACTGAACTGTTGTAGGCTACCGAGACTTTATCAAGCCAGCGACTTGTTCGTCTCGACTTTCTATGAATTACTCTATGACACACCCCTTACATATTTAGTTATAGACAACATACGGTCCACAACTCTACACAATAGACATATTCCTTGTCATAATCCTATACGAAGTACTACCCCAGGCCTGAATTATTAATGAGCCTGGTGAAATAGGGTTTTTACTGTAAATTTAAGGCTATTAATAGTTTGAATTCACTAATACTTCATGGATTTAAATATAATTGAAATCAAACTTCGTTTTTAAAAGACTTACAGAGGCGTTGTTAGCCTGAAAAAGTTATTTAAACACTATTGGCGTATACAATATTTTAGACTGTCTAGTTTGTAAGTATTTTATTATTATGTTAAATAAATATTTTTTTAAATAATACATATTAACCTCAGGTCACAACCCTTACATACTTGTTCCCTACCACCTGCACACAGTTAGTCCCCATATGCCCTACGTACAAAGTTCAAGCAACAACCCTGACGTGCTGCTCCTCCGCCAGGGCACGCGGGAGACGATATCCCGGCAGGCCACCGAGTTCGGCGAGAACCTGCGGCAACAGAACGAAGTGGCGCTCATCATCGACGGGAAGACCCTCAAGTATGCCATGGGATGTGACCTGAAGAAAGACTTCTTAGATCTTTGCGTTTCGTGCAAAGTAGTGATCTGCTGCCGCGTGTCGCCCATACAGAAAGCCGAGGTAAAGACCAGACAAAAAGTTAGTTTCTTTTGTTTGACAGGCCTCAAACTCGTCTGATGTCAATTGAAATTATGAGCAAGGATGGTGAACAAGCCTGGTATTGGAACTGGCTCGCAAGTGGGCTGCTGGTTCACGCCGTAGGTTCTAGGCGGGTAGATTGTCCAACTCTCGTGTATTAACTCTCTTGAGGGGCGTATACATAAACATAAAAAAAATTATAAATCATTGGCGATGGTATTCTTAAGTCAATGTCTAAACTTTTTTTTAAATTTCTTCTCAGTTACTTTTATATTCATCATCATCATCATCATCTCAGCCGCAGGACGTCCAAGTCTGGACATAGGCCTCCTCCTTAGATTTCCACGAAGAGCGGATGGAATATACTATACTTTTATATTAAAAAATGTTAATATAGTGTGAACGAGACAGCGAGCACCAGGGTATACGCCGGAGACGGACATAGGCTACAATTTTTTTTGTTTGTAGGTCCACGTGAACGAACTCGTAGGTAACAGCTAGTAAATATATAAAAATCAGTTGCCGTGTCTCTCAAAAATTTTATAATGACCGACCGATTTGAATATTATTTTGTTGTTTTGTTCACCTCAGTACTGGGATGGAGTACGCGGGTGAAACCGTGTGGCCAAATAAGTTTATAATATATTATTTTCTTAATATTGCCATGAAGAATGCTCCGCTAGGTGGTGGAGATGGTGTCGCAGGCGACGGGCGCGGTGACGCTGGCGATCGGAGACGGCGCCAACGACGTGGCCATGATACAGCGCGCCTCTGTCGGAGTCGGCATCTCCGGGGTCGAGGGGCTGCAGGCCGTCTGCGCCTCCGACTACAGCATCGCACAGGTACGTCGGCATCTCCGGGGTCGAGGGGCTGCAGGCCGTCTGCGCCTCCGACTACAGCATCGCACAGGTACGTCGGCATCTCCGGGGTCGAGGGGCCGCAGGCCGTCTGCGCCTCCGACTACAGCATCGCACAGGTACGTCGGCATCTCCGGGGTCGAGGGGCCGCAGGCCGTCTGCGCCTCCGACTACAGCATCGCACAGGTACGTCGGCATCTCCGGGGTCGAGGGGCTGCAGGCCGTCTGCGCCTCCGACTACAGCATCGCACAGGTACGTCGGCATCTCCGGGGTCGAGGGGCCGCAGGCCGTCTGCGCCTCCGACTACAGCATCGCACAGGTACGTCGGCATCTCCGGGGTCGAGGGGCCGCAGGCCGTCTGCGCCTCCGACTACAGCATCGCACAGGTACATCGGCATCTCCGGGGTCGAGGGGCCGCAGGCCGTCTGCGCCTCCGACTACAGCATCGCACAGGTACGTCGGCATCTCCGGGGTCGAGGGGCCGCAGGCCGTCTGCGCCTCCGACTACAGCATCGCACAGGTACGTCGGCATCTCCGGGGTCGAGGGGCCGCAGGCCGTCTGCGCCTCCGACTACAGCATCGCACAGGTACGTCGGCATCTCCGGGGTCGAGGGGCTGCAGGCCGAAATAAGTCCGATAATCCAAAGTTTATCCACGTTTATTAATACATGGGTAGATGCCTCTAGATTCTAGAGGTTCAACTTGATACTTGGGTGCTTAAACAATAAAATAAATTCTGAATCTGAAATATATCTCTACATCCTCAGTTCCGGTTCCTCCTGCGGCTGCTGCTGGTGCACGGCGCGTGGAACTACTCGCGGATTAGTAAACTGATCCTCTACTCCTTCTACAAGAACATCTGTCTGTACGTCATCGAGCTCTGGTTCGCGATCTACTCCGCTTGGTGAGTTCATTACCTTATCCTGTATAAACTGTTACTTAAAAATGTGCCAATATTGAAAAGTACTGTAAAGTGTTGGTACTCATCATTATGAACACGTGTTAGTATAGGACCAACCATGAAATCGCTAAAAAAAAACAACTGTTCCATACGTTTTATTGAGTGTCATTGACATTTTCCTATGGAACAGCTGTTTTTCTTTTTCGCGCCTCTCTGTAACACCTTGTATAAGATAAACTAGTGACTATATGCTAAATGTTATCTTGATCTGATCTTCGGCCACAGCGTCGCTTACCATCAGGCGAGTGCGTAGCGAAACGTAGGTAGATCTATTTCCAGTTAAAGAAAGTATTCGGATACTTCCAATCTTATACCAACAATGGTGATCTTTTTCAAGGAGAGTGGAAATTGCTTAAAGAATGGCTGAGTATGGTGTCGGAAGCTTATAACCGAATAAACTTTTAAATCTCATAGAATCTAAACAAAATACGGATCGACATCAAATAAATCATTTTCTTAAAAGATATACAAAATACCCGACTGCGAAATGTAACCTCAGATGTCACTCCGGACGTCAAGAGGAATCCAGTGACACCTCATTTGTCGAAATCGAACAAACCGTTTAGGCTTCAGGACGTCGTACAGCAACACACAAACTTACTTACATGCACCCCAAAAACATTAGCCTCATTGGGCAGTCGGGTAAAACCGTGTTAAATTGTTCCCAGGTCCGGTCAAATAATATTCGAACGGTGGACGATAGGGTTCTACAACGTGATATTCACGGCGCTGCCGCCGTTCGCGATCGGGCTCTTCGACAAGCTCTGCTCGCCGGAAATTATGGTCAGGGTGAGTCACATCTGTCGATTATTTAATTTGAAAATATATAAACGTGTATATATACTTATAAACTTATTTATACTGGTCTTTTAGAGAAATTCAGTCACACAGCGGAAATATTAAACGTGTCAAACAAACAAATACCAAAAAGTTCATGATAAAAAAGAAATACTTATGTCAACAGAAGTCCTTGACGTTCCCGCTAAAACTCCTGTCGCATAATCATGCTCTAATGATGGTGAAGGTTTCACCGCTAGGCCACGTGCGTAAAGGTTTTCCATCCAAAGTTACTCTTAGTGAATGATGAATAGTGAATGATTTCTTCTATTTACACGTTATATGCTAAGTAAACGTAAAGTTTTCCACATCTTCCATTCATTTTCTCACAATGTCGCGGAGACAAGTCGATGATGACCGATGCCGATGAAAGCGACCACGAGGTTCGTGACTTTCATCACAAAGGCACATCAATAATGACAGATGAAACGTCTTACTTATAGTTCATTTTCGATGAAGCTTCGAAAATGAAAGCAAAAATTAACCGTCTAATTCCGCGTTAAGGGAGATGTCCAATGTCCCGAATGATGTATCTTTTAAACTTTCGCGATTTGAACACATAATTTAATGCGTTAATGCGTTAAATTTTATTGACCGAGCGAAGCGACGGTCTCAGAGCTTACTGGGATAAATCGGTATTTGTATGTATGTTTGTATGTTTGTGTGTATATTTGTCCGACGATAACTTGCGAACCGTTGATCCGATCTTCATGAAATTTTGTAGGCAAGTAGTTCATTTCAATACAATTTTTCAATTTAAGTTCGAATATGAGCTGAATCGGGCCAGGGGTTGTGAAGATATAGGGATCGCGAGGTCTCGGTTCGCCGCGAACTACTAGTTTTAGCGTGGTTAAGTCCTGAAAATAAACATGAAATGATGTCCCGAATGACGTATACCAGTATTGTGGTCGCAGCACCCGATCCTGTACATCCCGTCGCAGCAAGGGCTGCTGTTCAACGTGCGCGTGTTCACGGTGTGGGCGGTGAACGCGCTGCTGCACTCCGTGCTGCTGTTCTGGCTGCCCGTGCTGCTGGCCGAGCACGGCGTGCTGTGGCCGCACGGCAGGGACGGCGGCTACCTCGTGCTCGGCAACTTCATATACACCGTCAGTCTGTTATATGTCACGTACACCTGACGCCCGCAGGGGTCTTGTTCACTGTCCAGAAGTGATTCTTTTGAGTGTGTCTTTGGATAGTTGACCACGAGTGACCTTTTTATGGTTGACAGGCTAGGCGATTAACCACAATTCACGATTTTTAGACCGTGTCCGATCTACAACGTGCCACTTGCATCCACCGGTTGCCCGTGACTTTCACAATGTCGTCGATCCACTTAGTTGGAGGCCTGCCTACGCTGCGCCTTCTGGTAGCTTTCAGAGCAACCGGTGGATGCAAGTGGCACGTTGTCGGTCGGTGCAACGCTCTAATGGCTTATGATCAGCAGTGGACGTCTTCTGGCTGATGATGATGGTGATGAGATTTTTAGGTGACTCTGTGGTGGAAATCTAAGATTTGACTAATTTGACAGCACTATAATTCATGCCATCTCTATCTTGTGTTTCTATTTAGTAAAAAAACAGCGATAGCTTAATTACATTTATGAGTGCGCGGCGGAATTTTGGCCAATTTACCACCACACTATGGACACCTCGCGGTTTCGTTTACAACTGAGTGTAACCGTGGGTCAGATGACACGATAAATTGCCGAAAAATAAAAAAAAATATATAGATATATATATTGTCAAATTGTGTAGACATGTCAGGCCTACAGGCGACTTATAAACCTCTTGTTTTATACGAAGTAAGTTAGTGGTGACGTACGTGTACGTAAGTGTACGTGTGTTCCAGTACGTGGTGCTGACGGTGTGCCTGAAGGCGGGGCTGGCGACGTACTCCTGGACGTGGGTGACGCACGTCTCCATCTGGGGCTCCGTGGCGCTCTGGTTCATATTCATCCTCGTCTACAGGTGCATATTCTTATTATATTACAACTAGCATTCACCCGCGACTTCGCCCGCCTAGTTTGACTTGCGTTGTGGCTCAGTGGGTGGATTTCCGCTTTCTGATCTATATCCTATATATATGTAGGTTCGATTCCCACCCAGAACAAACATTTTTGTGATGATCATGGATGTTTGTTCTTTGTCTGGGTGTATGTATTTACAAAAAAATAAGTATGTATTCTATCAGTTATTTGGTTCCCATAATACAAGCTTGCTTAGTTTGGGGCTAGATGGCGCTGTGTCAGAAACGTTCACCAATATTTATTTATTTATTATTTTAAGTGTAAAATATATATTTTTTCACACAATTAATTAGCCAATGTCCGTTGTTAATCAGACTATAGCTATTAACATTTTCATCAAAATCGGTGCAGCCGTTTAGTCGTGAAAAAGTAACAAACGATAGGCAGATCGACAAAGTTACTTTCTATAGTTCGTTAGATGGCGTTGATTAATATTTTTTGCATTCTTTGACGTTTTGTATGGACTGACAGTTACTGACAGACTAGTGTAGGCAGTTCTGAATCGTGCAAGCGAAGTTATTTGCTCGAGACGAGCGTATTTTTTTTACCGACCCAAAAAGAGGTCAGGATATCCCCCATTATTCAGAGCTTAACGCTTATACCGCGCGTTGTTTCGAATTTGGTTATATAATCTTACCATCTTCGAACGACACCGAATTTTTTTACCGTTCATATAGAATAGCGGGTAAAATTGCGGGGTGCAACTAGTTATTAATAACTTGTATACTTAGACTATGGTTGCGCATAATTTCATGCTTGTACATTTATGACATTTTAAGACGCTTCCATCCGCTCTTCGTGGAAATCTAAGGGGGAGGCCTATGTCCAGCAGTGGACGTCCTGTGGCTGAAATGATGATGATGATGAAGTTGTATGGCTGTAAGGGATTCAGACAGACGGACACGACGATAGTATAAGGGTTCCTTTTAATACTACGGAACCTTAGTAAAAAGCAAGACACATCATAATGCGTAAAAAGCTTTCCCAATTGAACCGTATATAATATTATATTATCTGTAGATATCACCAAATTATAGTAACCTTATTTCGTTCCAGCAACATCTTCCCCCTGGTGATGATCGGAGCGGTGATGCGAGGAATGGACGTGATGGTTTTCACATCACTAGTGTTCTGGCTGGGGCTCGTGCTCATACCCATCACTACGCTCATACCCGACCTTATAGTCACCGTGTAAGTACTCACTTGACCTAAACAGTGTAACTTTGTACCTGATCTCTTGGTCACAGTGTAACTTTGTACCTGATCTCTTGGTCACAGTGTAACTTTGTACCTAATCTCTTGGTCACAGTGTAATTTTGTACCTGATCTCGTGGTCACAGTGTAACTTTGTACCTGATCTCGTGGTCACAGTGTAACTTTGTATCTGATCTCTTGGTCACAGTGTTACTTTGTACCTGAACTCTTCGTCACAGTGTAACTTTGTACCTGATCTCTTGGTCACAGTGTAACTTTGTACCTGATCTCTTCGTCACAGTGTAACTTTGTACCTGATCTCTTGGTCACAGTGTAACTTTGTACCTGATCTCTTGGTCACAGTGTAACTCTGTACCTGATCTCGTGGTTAACAAGGATTATCTACTGCGGCGGATACGCTACAAAGTGTTGTTTGCTCACGTCAGTTCGAACCGCTTGGCGGCACGACGGCCATGAATTGCACGCCAGCCGAGCGAGTCAAATGTTTTTGAAGTGTTAGGAAATCACTAGTAAAAGGGATGCAGTAATTGACAATAAATATAGACAATAGACAATAGTTTATTTTGTAGCAAAAAACATATAGAAAAATAGATTAAAAAGTAAAAAAATAAACAACGCCATGTTGTGCCATTGATGCCATATTGTGCCTCCAAAATGCCGCAAATGACGTGACTTTTAACAGGACCTCTTTTTTCTTTAGTCATTGTTGGTCACAGGGTAGGTACATATCTGATCTCTTGGTCACAGTGTTACTTAATACCTGATCTCATAGTCCAAGTGTAACTTTATACGTTATCTCATGGTCACCGTATATACTGAATGACCCATTTTTTGCAATATACCCATGATAAAGTAGATTGACCTAATTATCAGCTCGTACCTGATCCCCGCTCACGAAAATGTTAATCTCAAATAAGCATACTCTCGCCGATCAGATCCCTATGATTGGTCAATAACAATGCGTCACGAATTACATCAAAGAGTTTTGAGCTGCCCAATCACAGTCGCGACTAATAACCTCGCCCCGCGGCCGGCGCGGCGAGTCGTATTCGAAGGAGAATCGGTATGCATGCGCGATCAACTGGTTATATGTCTGGTGATGTCGGGTGGCCCCGGCGCCCGCAGGCCGCGCTGCACGGCGCTGCAAGGCCTGCGCCTGCGCGCGCAGCTGGCGGAGCGCCGGCGCTCCGTGGCGCTGCGCCGGGAGTGCATGCGCTCGCGCGCTAGCCCCAGGAAGCGGCTGCGACCGCCGCAGGTCGCTTGCGTCTGCTCGCTGCCGGACCAGTTCCCGGTTACTACGAGTACATTACCTACATACGTACACTCGTACACATCTTGTGATTCATGAACTCGCCTCGACTGCACTAGTTGCGCTTCGCGGTTTCTTTTGGGAGACCAAATGAATTAAATCTTTTTGAATTTATCGATTTTATAAAACGACTACTTTGCCCGCACAGCTTCGCCCGCATAGGCTACCGCAATTTGAACACCCCATTTCACTTGTTGATTTTCAACAAACCCTGGGATATAACTTTCTTTATTTTTTATGCTTAGGACACAAACCGAGTTTCATTGGCTTTGCGTGAAAAAATATTTTATTTTGATACAAACTTTGGCGGTCCATTTTACTCCTTAAGAGGTGGAATTTCGCAGAACCCGTCCTTATTGTTCATCTAGACATATGAAGAGTATTGACTTCAAATTTTACGTCTCTATCATAAGCGGTCCCCGCAACCCGCATTTACCTCAAACTTTGGTGACGTTTTGGCGTAACATTGATCTCGTAATGCGGTATCTAGTGATCTGAACCAGAGGACATGCGAGACACGCGCCTTCATGAATTACTGTACTGCCGTTGTATTGTATTGTATTATATTGTAGAGTCACGCGTATTGTAGAGTTGATCGGATTTGCCGGTCACTCGTCGCTCGTATTTTGTATCGTATATATGAGTATTGTTAACATGTGAGAAAGAGATGTCAATATTTTTAGAGCTGTTGCATTTAGTTCTAAATAAGATAATACGTGTATTGTACAGTTATATACCGTAACGTAATTACAGTATAATTGAAGTGGGACAGTAAGATAATGAGTATATTGAGTATGTGTAAGTCGAATTTCTAAGTGTGTTTCCATGTTGGTATTTGACTAGTGACTTTTTTTTCTCCTATGATTTGGCTTCACACGTTGTGTATTTAGCCAGTGTCAAGTATTATAATATTTCAAGTGAAGTCTAATATTTCAAAATAAGTCAAAGTCTAAGTCAAGCAAAGTAAGTCACGGTCAAGTCCACGTCATGCCTCAGTAAAGTGGTGGAGACTTTACTAGAGGTTACTATGGAGTTTTGGAAACAACACGAAGGGTCACGTTTCACAACATTATGCTATTCAAAAATCCATCATTTTTACACAAAAATAATAATCGAAATAACACAAGTTTGGAAAATAATACAAATACGAATACTTAATTTAAAAAAAAATTATACGATGACTTCTTCACGTTCCCGCCAAAACTCCGACTAGTGACTTTTAGAATTTTGTAGGAATTTTACACAACGGAACGGTAGTACTACGCCGAAAGGTGCTCGTTGTACTCAACATTTGAAACGACTTTAATATGGGACAAGTATTTAAGTATTTAAGTATTTATTTATTTATTTCATTACAACTATTTTTACAGGATAGCACCTAATACAATAGTGTAGTTATGTCAACATTTTAAATATATAAGAAATTAGTCCAGAATATTAAATACATGCAATGTCAACTAAATTATACAATTATAAGAAATTAGTCCAGAATATTAAATACATGCAATGTCAACTAAATTATACAATTATAAGAAATTAGTCCAGAATATTAAATACATGCAATGTCAACTAAATTATACAATTATAAGAAATAAACAGAAACCATAAATGGGACATGAATAAATATAAGTTGTGCCATACATATCGTCGAATGTGATAGCAGTTATTTTGCGTCGCTTCTAGATGGCCATTCGCTTCAAGATAAAGATCAAGCTCCAAGATGGCGCGCCATTCTTATACAGCTCGAAGCGAGCGTAGTTCTAATTTGGCAAAGTTATATAATTTAAAAAAAAACGACTATTTCTGCGATAAACTAATAAACTATATTTTTTATTTCTTTTGACTTCAAAAAAAATAAGGTTCTCAATTCGACTGTATAGTTGTTAGTTTATCACTAGCGCATATTGTATTATTTTTTAACCTTTTACCTAAAGATAAACGATAACGTTGCTAATTGTCTCACCCTCGGTCACAGCTTCTCCAGCATGATTGCGTTGGCTATCGCTCGCAACCGCAGTCAAAAAACCAGTTAATTTGCTAATTACATCTAAACCAGGATATCAATCAAAATTCTGCTCCATGCAAACCTAGATATTATTATAACCTCAGTATTAGTGTAATAATCACTAGGGGTGTAATAATCGCCAGCGAAAATAGTGCGTAAATCGAGGTCTTTTCAATGATTATTTTCGTCGAGAAAAAGTGATGTAATAATGTTTTCCGGCCATGCAATACTAGATTACACAACCAAAAATAACATATAACACAAAATAAGATTTTTGATCTACATAACTAACGAGATGCAATAAATGGAAAAATCTCATTTTTATCAACGTTCTGCTGCAGTTCTCTGTTCTGCCTTGTTTTATTTAAAAATGTACTAAATCCTGTTATCGTGTAAACAATATTCCCTCGTTATATTCCAGAGTACATAACTCTGCGTTCAAGACCATGACGGAGGCAGTGAGAGAGAGCGAGATAAAGCAACGCGACCCCTCCGCGCTGCTCGCACAGCCGCGGCACTCGTGAGTACACACCGACACTTCACGCACACACGCGCGCTCGGTTATATATGCAACATACATAATATCTATGTGTTTTATGACGAATTCAGAATGAGATAAATCGTTTTATCGTGTTTGAATAAACTCATTCATATTTCATCTTTGCGTAAACTTAGATCTACATGATACTTTTTTTTTTTTTGGGTGTGAAAAGTATCATGTTGTTAACTTCATAATGATATGAAAAGGTTACTTTCCTTACTAACAGACACACGGATAAATAATGCATTGCTATAGTTACTTTTAAATTTATTTACTAATCGAGTTTCGGAGTCTACGGGGATAAGTCGGGGTGTGTGTTTGTTTGTTGAGCGCCATTGATTCGATCTTCATAAAATTGTGTAAACAAGTAGTACAAACAAGTCCAATTTTTTATTCCGAAAACGGAAATATCGGTTAAGAACACAAAATAAATAATAGTACAAATACATAAGACTAACTCCGAGATAACAATTAAATAAATAGACCATAGCTACGGTGCAATAAAGTTAATCTTAGCATGCACAGCGAAGCGTAACTACCCGAGAACGCGTGCGAGGAGATGAGAGTGATCGCTCTGTTACTTTTGCACTCGTTATGTGAGATGTAAAGAGGCCCCGTTTGCGGGATTCAAGAGGAAACGCTACCCGCTCGCAGTGAGATAGGTTTTGAGGGATTGACCTCGATTTCATTCGGGAGAATAACTACCTAAAATTTGTCTAATACACACATACATATGTACATATGTATGTTGCATTTATCTTTCGCATATATTCATATAATCAAGTATTTTCTACATAGAAAAGTAAGCGTATGCGAGGAACAAAGTCAATACAATTCTTTAGAATGTCATATATCATCATTTTAGACCTGTAACAAGTATGTAGTACATTTTAATGAGGGTTTACATTTCGTCTAATAGATGTCGTTAGTAGACTGGTGTTGGGTCTCCGAATAATCTCTCGCATACGCTTAATAAAGTAGGCATAGTTTTGCATTGAGTAACTTGAAATCACTCGTACTAACTACGCATTTATATACTCGTTGACAGCTAATTAAAGATTAATGGGCAAATAAAGTTCTGGAATTTATATAATGTATGCTCAATCTTAATAACGTACTTTACTAAGTCTAATCGTATAGGCATTTATACGAGAAGAGTGACAACCTCATATAAAAAGTATACCCCCGTAAAACAGTATAAAACTAGATGGCGCTTACGTATTTAGTCAGTTAATGTTCAAACCGCTAATAATCGCTGATGAATCTATGGTTAATGTAGAAACATAGTAATGGTATATGTCCGCAATTTATGGTTTAGTTCAATTTAGTTTGTAATACGACGTATAAAATATGTTTTAAAAAATAATGTTTTCAACACCATCTCTTGTGAACAAGCGTGTTTTGCAAATATAATATATATTTAATAATTTTACTGATGTTACTAATGCAAAAATATTCTTAACAAGTAGCGTTTTTTCTCCGTACTTTTGCAAATGAGTTAGCTTGGATTTGTATTTAAAGTCGAGCAGAAATTGTGACGATCATGTCGC
This sequence comes from Apocheima hispidaria, assembly GCA_947579745.1. NCBI lineage: Eukaryota > Metazoa > Arthropoda > Insecta > Lepidoptera > Geometridae > Apocheima > Apocheima hispidaria. The sequence continues at coordinate 15,355,829 of OX388150.1, read as the reverse complement.
AGTTTAAAGCACTAGCGACATCTAGCGTCCTTATCAGTACTACAATCGGGCTAAGCATCTTTTTATGGCCACTGGCACTCTTCTTCATATAATTAGGTGTAGGTTACTTGATGGTGATATTATTTATTTTTTGAAAATTAATACAAACTGTCTGTTCAAAGATTAATATTTTTGTTTGTTATAAAATCCTAACCAACTATCAAGCAGGTCATACATAAAAGTGCATATGATTAGATTGAAATTAAAGTTCCTTATTTAAAACACCGTTAATTTTATAGATATGTATTAAGAAATTTGAAACGCAAGATAAAAATCTGAAATTAAATAAAATCCGTGAAATTAGCTGACAATGCATTTTTTTAAATTGCCTTTAATTAGTTGTCCACGAGTGTGTATGTTTTATTTTTTTAACAAGACTGGAAAATTCAACTGCTTCACTGGTGTGTGATTTCAAACTTTACAATTTTGAATTTGAATAATAAGTAACTTCCTGATTCTATCAAAAACAAAAAAAATAGAGAAATCTCTTACATTCAAAATAAAATATTTTGCGAATAATGACCTATATATATATATATTGATCTATAATAGAAAGTGTGTGTGTGTGTTCGTTTTTTTGCATTTCCGTTATGAATTGTGATCTTTTCTAACATACTACGATTAAAAAAAAATAGGTTATTGATGTGTCCTATACGTATATATTTTGTCATTTATATATTTATACAATAGTGTTTTACGATATAAATTAATTTGTAGAATATTTTTTCCGTATTTATATTATTATATTGTAAATGTAGAAAAATATCTATCAAGATTATAAATTTATAATAGTATTTAGATATATATTTTTTTGTTAATATTTCATTACACATAAATATTATTAGTACATTCTTCATTATGTATTTAAAAAACATATTCTTTGTAAGTCACAATACATTGGTGTGTTTTTTTTTGTATCAGTTTGTTAATATATCTCTTTGAACTTAAATTTTTTTTATTTATTAACTTTTACAATAGCAAGTTTTTGTAAATAAAGTTACTTTATACTTTTAGATATATAGATATGCTGTCGGAGATATATGAACAAACAAATCGCATCGATGTCGTCACAATATAGTTAGTGAGCACGCATCATTATACCTAGTACGTTTTGGTTCAATGTTAAGTTTGCTTTGCATCGCCCCTTCCCGCACTTCACGAGCACCCGTGCTGTATGTTACCGGCAGTGTACGCTCAAACGCAATGTTACAATAAAATTATAATGTACGTTTGGAAGTGATCAGCGGCCGGCACGGCGGCGAACGCATGTGTACCTAAAACACAACCGTGTATTGTATAAATTACCTCTTTACCTCCTTTGTTGTATCATAGCTGTAAATTTAATAAGTAAAAATATAATTATCAGTGAAAACACTGTACATTTTTCAGCACTATGTACTAAATTTTATTGAAATACAATTGTATATTTTAGATTTTTACTTTCGAAATGAAAACAATAAGGCTTCGTTTCGTATAAGAAATAGTCATCGGACCGACCCTGCGGGAGATTAGCACACGACGGCCGGCCGCGGTTTCATGTCACGTCCCTACAGACTCTCGCGAGAAGTTTCGGCTTTCATAATACACTTTATGCATATAGGATCTTCATTCAATTTAATGCAACTTTAACTGGAAATGCAATCGTTGTTTCATCAACCAATGTTATCATATAACTTGCGACTTCGTTACATTTTCTGCCCGAGTTACGTAAATCCCAAGGTTACGTAATCGGTTATAAAAATGGAAAAAGAAAAGATGGGTTCAAAAGATGCTTTCTTTGTACCTTTTCTGGGTTATCCGATGTTTTTCAGATGTCAACTGTTTTTTCCCGGACTTTAACGGGCTATTTTTGATTTATAGCTATCTTTTACGGGGCTTCCACAAATTTAGTCGGTTTTGTTAGTTGTTTACCGGGGTCTTTTGACCCTTTTCTTGGATTTATCAGTTATACCTCGAAAGTTCTCGGATGTGTCTCACGAGAGTTTGCAGGCGTTTTAACTAGTATAAAGTAGCAGGGCGGCGGCGGCCCGTAACCGAAGCACGGGTGCAGGGTAGCGCACGGTAGGCTCGGCTAGTGTTGACGTGTGTTGTGGCGGCAGCAAGGCGCGCGGCGAGCCCGTGGGGCTGCGCTGGCGGCGGCACGCCGTGGCGCCCGAGCCGCGCCCCGAGCCCGCCCGGAACGGCGACGCCGGACGCCAGCCGCTCCGGACCAGGCACTCGCACGTCATTTGACAGTGACACTCGGCCGTCGGATGAACTTTACCCGCCTCATTTCCGACACACATTTAATAATTTAACTTAATGTTATCTTGCTAGATTTCAAGTCCATAACAGTCTCAACGTTGTGAGCGCCATATTAGATTTTGATGCTCTACCTACATGCCTCAGTGTAACACGTTTTAAGTATAAAGTGAGACGTCGGACAGTTAATAGAACACTCGTTAGGGACGGCGTAAATACGTTGTTGACCGCGAATCTGGAAATTAGACTGATATTTAATTCAAATCTCGTAAAAAACCCCATTCTATATTTTTTTAATTTCGAATGTGGAAAAGTTTGACTGATTAGGAAAATCTCTTTTTAGCTATCTCTGTTCCACTGAGTCTATATTTTTATAAATGTACTTAGTTCTTATTGCAATTTTGATATTGAATAGTGATAAAAAGTTTTAATTTTTTTTTCAAAAATTGCTATTTAGCAATATGAAATTCTTGGCTTCCCCAGTATTACATTCCTGTTATACAAATTTATTACTAGCGTCTTGTTACGATGAATATCATATTTACTATACAAAATCTTGTAATGATAAATTACCGTGTTTTGGCTAGTGCATAACTCAAGCTTGTCTCACCGATTTACTAAAACTATGAATGTATTTTTATACGTAGTTGTTTTTTGTATATAGCTTAATAATAATGAAAAGCCGAAGGAATTAATACATGTAATTTATTACTAGATGGACTTACGTGAGTTATGTGATAAGTGGAAAAGCAGTGGTGAGATGGTAACTATAAATATTCGTGTTTATATAATTGTGAGTGCGTGCAACAGTGTAGTGCAGAGCACCGTGTGATCTTCCGTAGAGCTACGTAAAGCTATTTGAACTTATAGTATGTTTTCATGGACGTCGTTTGTAGTGTCGTTGGATTTTTTTCGTAAGAAACCGTTACATTCCCCTATTGTATATAATAATTGTGTATATTTATAGTGTAGATTTGTGTGTAAATATTTTTTCCCTGATTCCAACTTTATCGCAATAGTAAATAGCTCTTAAACTTTTATCTCTAAATGAATAGTTAACTGAATGTGATAATTGTTGTAGATTTTTTACTAAATGTTTGTAAAGCCAAGTTTTATAGTACGCTAGACCGACTTTTGACGCAATAAGATAACTCTATTCCTAAAAAATGTTCTATGAATTATTGTTCCATTAATATACATAAGTTATAAAGAACTATTAATCGAAATATTGTGTTCTTCCGCAAACAGCCCCAATAAATAAAACAAAAATCGTATTTTATATTTGTATTAATAAATTACAAAATTATAAATTTTATTGACTTAATTATAACTGTCGTTGAAATATTAATAATAATTCTACGTATAAAATAAATAGAAATGTTATCTGTGTTTTTTTTTTGTACGAGCATATGTAATTTTCGTTTCAAGACACACTCGTTAATTAAAATATTATAACTTTAAAATTCTCATGGAAGATATCTCATCTAGTGGTTTCAAAATGAGAAGGCTATATCATCAATGAAATTGAGTATACCTTGGGTCATATCAGTAGTTTAATTAAGTACATGACAGTATTTATGTAGGCACTGTGTTCCATTAGAGCTATCTGATGTGGGTATCAAACTATCCCATCTCTTGAAAGTGATTATTGTGAATATCTTTTAAATAAACGCATTTGATTATACTGGTAAAATATTTTTGGTGTATATATATATTATAAGATCCGACGCTATTTTCTTTGCTTCATAATTATTATTTAGTTTTGTGTCATCTTTCAGTGACTTGTCTATATGCGCGAAACCTTTAATGTAGCTTATCGTTCATCTGTTATCCGCATGTAAAATCTTACGTCTCGTAGCGCATTTCATTTAGAGTCCTTCGTCACATCTAGTTTCTATTATGTCATTATGTCTTTTAATTAAATAATTACCAATTTTGCATTATTATATATTATATTTTTTTTAAACAAGTAAACTTATTACTTGTTGACTTATTTTGTAAAGAAATATTTAATAAAAATAATGCAACAAGTTTAAAACGATTTATACATCTCTGTATATCAACAAATTGGAATGTCGTAACTATATAGCAAAAATGCATCACAAAATCATGTGCCATGTAAATCGTAGATCCGTATCAGATTATAAAGTAGGTATAGATTCGTATTTATTTTTTGTTGTGTCCATGTCATGTATACTAAATATTGTTGTAAATAGTTTTGTAAATAAAAATTACGCGTTAATTTTGTTCTACAAGTGTTTTGTTTAAATAAATCATTGTTTTCAATTTTCTGTATTTTGTAACCACTGTAGTTATTACCATAATTAACAATATTTGTTATGTTCTGTGCATTTTGTATACGGTATGGTATATTTTATTCGTATCGTAATCACATATATTATCTATTATATTATTATATTCGAATACAGAATGCTCTTACAGGTTATGGATTATATTATTGGCTATGATATCAAAATTGTAAAAATATTTGCCTCATTACTATCCTATTTACTATAACTACTAATTTTAAACACACATTCTTGAGACAATAATAAGCAATAAAATTATAGCCCAATCACTTTTCTTTCCTTAAATTATCTATTCATTGTTGCAATAAAGATGTAGTAAAATTACGTACTTTGGCTCACTTTGTAATTTGTAGGCGCACAACACCCGTCACGCGGTCACTGCTGCTGCATACGAAATAATCTTACACTGGAAAATAGTATTAGTTGAAATGTTTTTGTTTGTGGTGTAATTTGCCTAAATAAATGAATAAATTATAATTATTGTTGTGTGCCTTGTGGTCATATTAAATAAAAACTAAAAAATACTAAATTTATTGCTACGAGATAACTGACGTCAATATTTTTTTTGTAAGGCAAATAAAAAATTGTTTGAGTTTTGTATATGTAGTTTTGTATATATTGTTGCTATAATGATATATTCAACCCTGGTTGAAAATTCAGCAATTATTACCAAACCAAACTGTCCCAATGAGCGGCTATTATTGAATCGGATATAAAAGTAATTGGTGCTAATGAGGCAGATATATAACTTACGACTAACGTTAGGCCGCTACTAACATGGTTTGTTCTAACTAGCGTGGCGGACACGGCCCACGCGCTGGTCAGGTTGGCCCAGTGTAAGTACCGCCCAGGGTATGTAACGGCCGCATGGCTTCGCATGACGCTTGTCACGCTTTATGTACCTACCATAGTACATTGACGATATGGAATCGATTTTCTAAACCGCGATCGGTGTAAAATTTCGTCGCGATAAGAACGCTACGTTTGCATTTATCTTACAATCGTCAGTGTTGAATATGTTTTTTTTTTTAAGAATGAACTTTCAAGCGCATTTGCCTGTCAGGTGGCGTAATTGCAGACTAGTAACGTATTTTAAGATGGCGTATTTTATGCTGTTACGAGTAGCTTAACGAAATTGCGCTCGATTGTACATTGCTCTTTGTTTTGAACTTCTGTAGTTTAGACGATTTTACTAACTGCATTTTCGATTTTAAACTTAACGTAACTTCTGTAAAATTTAAATGCCAGTTACTAAGATTGTTTTCTTCCTTTTTCTTTACTAGTGTTTACAATTGCCACTACTAGTGACGAATGTAAAGATTTTTTTCTTAAATGGCACCATCACGCTTATTACAGTTTTGTTTTACGTTAAACGTCAGAAGGGTCCTATCGGCAAAGTTTGATACAAAATGTATTTGCCTCGTTTCATCGGTCTAGTTGGGATTCAATCTGGATAAAACGTAACATTTAAATATTTCCAAATAAGAGATGCATAACCCCGTTATAAACAAACCTAGAATCTACTTGAAATAGAAACACCGCGTTACTTTATTTCAAGTTCTAGTCTGGTTTATATATTTCAATTGACTAAAAAAATTTAAATAAATAAAACAAACTATTATAATTCGTTAATTTATAAAAGGATAAGAGATCAATTCATCTCAATCTGTAAAATTTTATCATGTACACATAATGACATCTAATTATGTATGAGATCTCTAAATTAAAGAGATGTTTTAAAAGAATGGAAATTAAAAAAGGGTTGTTCCCAACTGGTCCTTCCGAATCGGTCCGACGAGGTAAAGCCGTGTAGTGGTAAACTGCGAGCTCTGTGTGGCAGCCTCACCGAAACGGCGCGACTGCTGCAGAACGTCCGAAGCGTCTTCAGTCGGCGGTCTACGCGCGCGCCCTTGGAACTCGAACTATCGCGTGAGTAACCACCCGGGATTGATGGGACGAACCAAATTAAACTTTAAGGTTATTATAATACTGTTACAATCGGAAATTCGAAGAAAATTAAGTCTTGGAAGGCTAGGTTAGACGTTTGACCTTTTACTTCTCGTTCCCTCATTCCTTGCCGTAACACAAAACGCACGCAGACGCGTCATAGACGCACGCACACAAGCCACAAACAATTTAAATAGCAATGCAAACGGATTTTCAAAGGTACCAAAAACAAACCGTTATTTTCATTATAAGTTCGTTTTTTTACACTTTATGTTCTGGCACCCAAATAGTTCACGCCGGCATATTAAGATAAACATTTTATTTTGTTTATTCTTCTGATCATAGGCGGTATTTAATTCTTCCTGTGTGTCTGTGTGCAGATGGTTTTGCATTCTCTCAAGAAGAAGGCGGCAGCGTGTCTCAAGCCGATGTCATTCGCGCTTACGATACGAGTCAGCCGCGGCCGCGCTCCTGAGGTAACTTAAACTTAATATTAGTTTTATTTATTTATTTATTTTTCAACATGCAACTATCATTACAGGTACCATTACCTAATGCGACAGCAGAGGAAACTTTTACTTTTGTACTGACTAAAACGCAACGACTTTCCATCCCATAGATACCATAAAGCGTAACGGTCAACAGATTGAACCACAACACAATACTTTCAGTCTACACATTGGCATAAAATGTGCCTGTAACAATGGCCCACCCACAAATGATACGTCAGCATCGATGACATAATCTTGAATGGATCAATCGGCGTTCAGTAGCCCGTGCCGCGCACTGCAGCTAGTTGTCTGTTTAATTTTATTTTTTTGTTTTACAACCACCAAAGTAGCTTGCATGTGTCCCCATATTGCAAGCTCCTTTGTCAGCCCATACTTCGCAAGCGGTACGTGTGATAAAAAATTATGTAGGAGACCTTAAAAGCATTTAAAAATACCTATTCAGTATTACCCGTCTAGTGAGCCACCGGCGAAAATATATTTTCATCCCCACTTTACATATAAGACGAATATTTAATATAAAATTGTTTTTTTTTCTTTCACAATGTTAACTTTAAAAAACCTATTCAACGATACCCCACATGATAGGGTACCGAGATTTTTGTCATCCTCTCTTTACATGTATGGAAGCTACCCTTATTATATATATTTTTTATTACCAACACGTAATATTTTTTTAAATTTAGACTATCATTATGCAAAATTTAATCCATGAAGGTTTATAACTTTGGAAGTTATAAGACTGTAAAGGATTCAGACAGACAGACATACGAAATATGACGAACCTATAGTGGTCCCTTGTAGTACAACGGAACCCTAAAAAACTAAATCTGCCGTTATCTCACTCGGTTATATCACACCAGAACGGTATCCTGGTTGTCATAGAACAAAATAATAATACAATTTGCAGTAATAGGCTCATTATTACATTATAGGTGACGCCGTCGCGCGATCGCCTCGCCTGTTCACCATCTGCTGAGGCGCGCGACGCGGGCCAGCCGACACGGACCCGGCGACGTACGTACTGTGCTGGGTCACATGAGAAACACCCTACCGCTAGTGCTGTAACTACTGTTTTTGATTTATTGACTAGACACCTGTTAATGGATCATTTACTTTATATTTTAGGCGTCTGACCACAGTCGGGTGTTACCCATACATAACTTACCGCATATTGTAGAAGTTAATTGTGTGATACAAATGTGATGATTCTCACACTAGCAATTAAATAGTTTTATTATACCTCTCAGTTACTTCTCTTGTCAAAACCAACGACGACGAATATAAAAGCCCTTATTCCTGTTCACTGTTATTTCGCTCGCGCATTTTTATGTTACTGAAAATATAGAATCAATGAGTGAGTTTTTCGAAAAAGTAAATGTTGTATCAGTTTGTCAGAAGATTATAAATGTTTCGAAGACACTTTACTTTTGATAATATATTTTAATTTAATGGAGATCAGAAAACCAATATTTTTCATATTTTTCTCTTGTTCAAAGATATCAAAAGCTTTTTGTTTTAATAAAACGGGAATACTCACGTTAAATTGAGTCGGTTATTCCGACTATAGTTTCGATCACATTCGGTGACCTTTATCAAGGAATGCTCAGCGAGACACGCGCGCGACCTCGTCTTGCCTTGCACTAAAACAAAATGTATCAAAACCACGTCAGTTTTCATAGTAAAATATCAAAAGCTTGTTAAAGTTTTTTAGAACATTTTTTGAAGATATAGACAGAAACAACATACAATAAATTGTATGCTATTAAATTGTAGCATTGATGGCGGCGTCATGACTGTAAAACACTAAAGAAAGAAAAAAACAGAAAACCCAGTTATTTTTAGGGTAGTTGCATAAAGTGCGATTATACCGGCTGATCCGTTTACAGGTGCTCCATTATTTAAGTTTTGTTATACATGTCAGTCATTAACTTAAAATGTTTATAGGAAATTTGTGTCTACAAAATATAATATACATGTATATCTTTACACAACTGTATAATTACTAGGTTACTTCCATCTGCCCCCGAATGCGATTGCACCCGTCACGACTTACATGATATTGCCTGCGAGTATACAGCTTGTTCGGGGGTAGACGCAACTAACTCAAATTATTATATTCGTAAATGTTCGGTGACAGGGAGTAATCGAGTTTTAATATCTAGACCAAAAATTGCAATTCTGCTTCGTCGTTTTTTTATTCTTTTTACTGTACGTTTTATTTATAAGAAATCATTTTTCAATTAAAAAAAATTGTTTGTAGTTAATTTACTAACCATTGAATTAGTTTCACATGAGTATTATTTAAAAAAGAACAAATCAACACAAACAGTGGTTCATAGAATATTGTTATCACTTAATTATTATATATAAACAAATGTGTTTTTTTTTGTTGTATATAGTTTCTAATTCTTATTCTTATTTTAAGAAAGGATCTGTTACGTTTCGAATACTAACCTAATTGATCAATTAATTTATTCATTATCATATTTCATCTCTCAATAGCGATCACATCTGTATAATTTATATTTATATATATCATATAAAATAAGATTAATTACCCGACTACGCGAAGTAAGAAAAGTGGTTATGATTCCATGTATCCCATACATATAATTATGTATGTTATATGTGTATGCTCGTCTATTCCCATAACTTCTAAACTACTTATCATAATTTGATTGACAAAAGAGGTATCGTTGAAAGCGTCTTGGTCGTCCGCTGGTTTATAGGCTAGGACGACACATTTAATTGAATATGGCGCCCTCTAGAGGACAAAATCTTGAACTATAAAAATAATAATTAATGATGCTGCAAATGATTTTGCAAGCAATAATGCGCCGTGAGGAAATGACGTAGTCGGGTTTTAGTTTTTCATCTTATATTTTATTTGACCCATCTGAGTGGTAACCCTGTTTTTATTTAGATAAGTATTTATATTTTTATGGACATGAATTTTAGTTTAAGTACTGAGATTTATAAAATCATGATTGTTTTATATAATGGATATAATTATTATTATGATGCCATACAATTAATACTCAAAGTATTTATTGTATGGCAACACGTAACTTTATTAGTACGACTTTACAGAATATTATTCGAATCAACATTTTTGCTTAGATATTATTTTAAAATAAAGAGTCTCGCAACATCTTTTTATTATATAAACTTGTATTTTTTTTAAAAGTTTTTTTAGTAAGGAAGTAAAATTATCTATTTAATTTATTTTCTATTCATGACTATCCACTAAATTATTACATCTACATTTAATATTAAAAAAATATATAATTTTATGCATTGATTATGTATAATGACAATATAAGCGTGTCGCCATATTATATCAAAGATGTTGAAGGACTCCAAATAATACGCTTTATACTGAGTACATTTTACCTATAAAATCTACATGATTGAATGTTTAATAATTAAAAGAGGCCTATTTTTGTAATAGAGTCGGCGCCAAACTTTAATAACCGTTCTGAAGTATAGTATCCAGTGCGTAACGCTGCCAGTGTTGCGTGTTCAATGACAAGGTGCGGAGAGGTCAAAAAATTTGGCGCAAACTCTATCCATTCTCGTATATATACGTACATATTACATGTGCATTCTGTGATGTCGCTTCGTGTTTAGATTAAATATTTATTATGTACTTTTAAATGTAAGTTATTTATTGTGTTACGCGATGACCGACGAGCGATGTTTTTACGGACAGCACAAGAATAATATAAACACCAGCTACTTACTGGAAATAAGGATTTTATTTTTTTCGAGTTCAGTTTGGTAGAGAAATTCTGTAGTTTTGTTATGTCGATGCGAGTCATTAATATCGTATTATACAAACAAGTAGGTAAATAAAAATATATTCTGTATGTATTTTTGTGCTGACCTTATACCAATGTGTTAGAAAATTTAAAATTTAAAATTTTCTCTCGGTAAAGAATACGTTCTCAAACTAAATCGGGCACGTTTAGAGAGGTTCATTTTGCACTGAACCACTTTTGATTCGCATATTGGCACGTAAATAGCAAACTTTGTATAGCCAAAGAGAATTTCTATTTTTCAAGTCTTATAGATGCTTTTATATAATGTCATTCTTTAAAGTTGTGAGTATCGCAAATTATCAAAAATTAAAATTGAATCAAAAAATTGGGTGCAATTTTTTGTATCGGGTTGCACCATAACCCCAGGTAAAATTACTGCTATAGTAATTTAATTTTGCATTAGTTTCGGAAATGGTAACAAAACCGTCTTCAAATAACACTCGGGATAAATAAAGGATTCTAACGATGCCACTTACATAATAATAGGTCCAGGCGTTCAGGAGTTATGATGCCACATACATACAATGAACCATAAAAACAAAACAGAGATCCTATAATTGTCAAATTATATAATTATAGTTAAGGCCAGGCTCCCCTGGCTCTCGCTACCTCGTTCGCAATTTTTAAATATAAAAATTGCAGAGCTGATATTAAAGAAAAATAACAATTTAATTTATTTATAATACCTTTGGCTATCATCACCATCAGCCGTAAGACGTCCATTGCTGAACATAGGCCTTTCCGTTAGAGCTAGTAGTGGTAGGACTCAAAGTCAAAGTCAAAGTTATTTATTGGCAAATATTCATTTACAAGTCAAAAATAATAACCTTTTGTATACAATAGTATGCAAATTAAGTAGAGGCTATTCATTGAATACAATGATCATTTAAATGCGTTATACAATGTTAATAACATTCATTTATAATAAATATTACGTCAGAACACTTTTGCAGAGTCCGCATGGGGAAGTACCACACCTTTGCCAGTTATTCAACCACCAATCAGTAGTGTGCAAACATTACTGTGTTCCGGATTGAAGGGCGTTGTTCCCAGCGTAATTACTAAGCACAATTTAACATCTAATATCTCCAGTGAGATCTTCAGCCCAGTTTAGGACAGCTCAAACCAGAAACTCCGAAGGACGGGCAGCAGCGTCCTCTTAGCAATCGCTGGACGTTCTGTTATCCCCAAAACGCCTGCCAGGTGTGGGGATTATGGCAACCCCAATTGCCAATGTTTATAGCTATTTTTCATGTTAGTATTTTTTAATTTGGCGAAGTAGAAGAAACAAACTCGAAAAAATGATTTTTTCCCACTCCGACAAATTAAAATATACGAACATGAAAATTTGCTATAAAACATTGGCAATGGTATTATTCTAAAGATATTAATTATAATTAAATACTTTTAAATTTCAGCCAAAAGTCTTTATTATATTCAGTTTTAGTTGATATAAATAATTGTAAAATTTGATAACAGGCACGGACCCCGGAGTCGGTGAAGCAATATTGTAATAAAATAAAATAGCTCTGTAAATTGTATATTAAAAAAAAAAGTTGAAAAGTGCGAAAGAGATAGTTGCATCAGATAAAAAAGAAGGAAATGGATAGTTGTTAATCAGTGAAGCAGGCTTTTAATGTGTTTATTTCGAGTTTTTGTGGGTCATATATCTTGTCAAATATTGACGTCGTTGTCGTCCAGGGTCCGCTATCGCTTGTCAAGATACACATGTGCCGGCCATTGGTTAGTGTATTAAAAATATGTTTTGCGATCCTCACAACAAAACTAAACAACTGATCGGTTGAAGTTAGATTGACTTACTAAACTGTTGTGATATAAAGCCGAACAATGTTTTTTCCGAGTCTTTACAATGGGAATGCGGAGTGAGATTGGATTATTGTAACTGATATTTAACGCAATTATACCTCTGTAACAATCTATTTATTGTTAATTGCAGTAGCCGGCAAGAATAATGACACGCCCGGGAGTAAAGTTAATATTTCAGAAAATACCTTGAAGTCTTGTAGCAATCTTACATTATTTTTATTCTTGCTCACTCTAGTGCGGTTTCGCTCGGGCGTTGGAAAGTTATGGCCCATATATGACGTCGAGGTAACTGAACACACACCAAATTTAGATTCCATCTCCATAGTATCATTTTCATTATCGAATAAACCTAAGGTTAATGATATTTTACTTAAGATAGGTAAACTTCAAAATGGCGCTGTTTTCAGCTCATTGTAACCTAGTAACCAAGTTTCGCCAAAGAGTGCGACAGAAGATCCGAAAAGTAAGAGAGTAATAGAGATAGCTAAAATGAAATCTGTGTGAATTGGCAGATCGCGGGGGCCATTTTCAGGGCGCTAAAATCGTATTTCGAGTAAGATATCATTGCCTGACGTATATATCTTTTATGCCATCAAAATCTAGACAAACAAAATTAATTGTGGGTGGCACTTTGTTGTGAGGAATCGTGAAGCGTACCAGCGAGTCGCTCGTCTCGTCACTCTGTTGCATAAAATAACTACACCTAAAGTAACGATATCTGTTCAAAATAAAACGTTCGAGTACAACTGCAACATTGGCGGTGGAAAAAGCCATGTATAATTGTATATGTATGTGGTATGATGTCATTCAGGCAAGCGAGCCGACCAACTTGTCCAGCGAAACTGATCAAATATACGACTCAAATAACGTCATCACGTGGAACCAAAATGTAAGGTAATAAATAACATTATTATAATAAAAATAACGTTTATTTGAGCTGTTATTTTGTTTTTTAAATTAAATTATGTATTACCTCGGCGTGGTATAATGTCGGCTGCTGTAAGATATTTCGGCGGCGTATGAGACGAGGTGCTTCAGTTTCGTTTGCTATGATAGAAACTATTACGTTTTCCTTATTTAGATTAACTCATTCGTATAGTTTTATTGTTTAGGCCGGTCACACAATGGAATTTCCGTATATACGGAAAGCGCATAGTATCGCGCGTTTCATTAAAACTGCGCGTCTTTGGTACGGGATATTTCAAAATTTTTGTGACCAAATTTATTATTGTATATTTTATGAAATTTCACATAGTGTAAAAAAATCCATGAGATCAATGGCGCCATCATCGATTTTCATCTGCGCCCCATCTAACATAAGCCCTCATCGACTTTGGTCCTTTGCCTGACTATTCTAAACCCGGGACCAATGTCGCTACATTTTAACACCTATTGTGTGTGCAGTAAGGGCGTCGAGCGCACCCAGTCTCATACCCGCCTCTTTTATAACTTACGAACATGTGAATGTAACAGATATAAGTAAATTATATTATTTGTTCTCGTTCTATAATAATGCGTTTTATTTCAATTTTTAATAATATAAATACAAACAACTCCGGTTATTTTTTTGAGAGTGATAATATCTAAGCGGCAGTTAAAATTATCAATAGTAAATGAAAAGTAGGTCCAGACAGCGTCCTTGTTGGCTAGTCGGGAGGAACGCTGTGATTTACTTCCTCACTCCAACTGAAGTTCACTGAACAATCTGTCCAGGTTTGTTATAGTGGTCAACAACTTCGAGGGTATCGTTGCCAACGACTACCAGTACGGGTTTCGTTTGATAAATATATATCCAACTTAATTACTTAATTACTGAAAGCCCTTTTCGGGCGTCTTGCCGATGGGCGACCATGTATATAATCAAAGACTATAAGTAAGTATACGATCTGCTTTAATGTTTGTGGGTCAAAATTCTGGTTTTGGCCTGGCATTGAACTGTTATGGGAAAGCGTGACACTTACCATCAGGCGAGCTACAAGTTCGCTTCGTCACTCGGTTTCATAAAAAAAATAGAAACCTTCATGTTGTTCCCGGTCTGGTAGTCATATATTATAGAAGGTAACAGTCAGCTCCAAGATCTCGCATAACAACAGACTTTAAAAAAAACTGACCTCACGATGAATCAATTTGAATGCTGAATTAAAGCAATTCAATGGAAAATTTTCGTTACACGTGCAAAAGATTTAATTCCTATGGAAAAACAGCAGATTTAGCAACACGTTAAACAAGCGATTGTGTTCTGGAGGTTTCGAAGTGATGTCGATAAGTGAGTTATATCCGAGCTAATTGTTCCATGATGTCATGCGCGTGATTCGACATTGAGTTCAATTTCCATCGGCGGCTTGCGTGTGCCGGGAATGAGGAACATTTTTGGTAAGTAGAGCTAACTAAGATTCAATTACGCGAAAGACTTTATTGATTACAAGCTGATGCCCGCGAAGCTCGGCCTTCGGTATCGCTAAATTCTTCATTCAAACATTTTCCTCACAATTACGAACACAACAAAAGAAATCATCAAAACCGGTTCCGCCTTTCTAAAGTTATAGCGTGACGAGGAAAAATGGGAGTTCATTTTATATATTTATTTATTTAATAGACACCAACATGATGTACGTCATTGTAACAAAGAAGGAGGCAAGCAATGGAAACAGAATCTATGTATAAAAAAATGAGACATGCTATTATAAAAGCTTCTTGTCTATCTGCATCGGCCTTTTCAAAACCCACTGCTGGGATCTATCGGCCTACCCTCGAGGGGTGTTTGGGCCATATTCACCGCGCTGGCCCAGCTGGTCCTCGGTAGCTGTTTATTTTATATAGCGTAAAATTGTGGTGGCTTTGAATGTATCAAAATAGTTCTATACTGCTTCCTTACTATTATTACCAAGTTTTTTAAGGAAAAATATTAATCCAATAAAGAGCAAGTTGCAATACTAATAAAATAGCAATAAACATGACAGCAGCTTGTCGAGCGTTTAGGTAAGCTTGCAATTATCTTAGGGTAGGTACCTACAGATTTTTAAGATTGAATAAAAGGAAGGAAGGAACTAAGAAAATACTTATCCAGGGTTATAAGGAAAGGGTATGCTAAGCCGAAAAGGACTCGTAGTACCTACTCATTATTATGAACAATTTTTACTATGGGAACAACCCAGAAATCGAGAAAAAGTAATCAGCTGTTCCATACATTTTGTTGAGTGTCATTTTTTCTATGGAACAGCTGATTATTTTTTCTCGATTTCAGGGTTGGTTCCATAGTAAAAGATGTTCACAATCATTAATACTATGAGCCCCTTTCGGCATAGGTACATAGGTATGTTGCTCTACCTTTATTATACTGAATGTTCGGTTAGGGTTAGACGACTGACATAATATTCTAGGATAACATTGTACTCATGACTATGAACAACTTTTATTATGGGATCAACCATGAAAAGGCTAAAAAATAAAACAGGTTTTCGCTTACTTAACATCGAGGGTGAACGACATTTTTCTATTGAATAGCTGCATGATTCAGAGTTGGTCATACAACTTGCTCATAAACCCTAATAATAAGTATTATAAATGCAAAAGTGTGTTTTTTGGTTTGTTTATTCCTCTTTCACAAGCACCGGATCGACCTGAATTTTTGGATTGGTATAGTTTAAGGGTCGGACACTGACAGGCTACTTTTTATCCCGGGGAAATGCACGTTTCCCGAAAGTTTACATTTAGCGTCGCTTTTTGCAGTGGTCTTGGTTGAAAATATAACTATAGAAATAGGTAGCACCGCTGATTCAGCTGCAGAGCTGTAGGTAGGTATTGGGATGTTCACTTGTTATCCAATAACGTCAAAGTTGGGATTGACCACAGCTTCTTACAGATACCTTGTTACTCGTATTTACTAGTAGGTTACCTCGCAAGTGCATCGCGACCGCTATTTTATGACTTTTAAACTTAAAAATTTCATGTAAATACGAGTAACGGATCGCAAGTTATCGTCGGACAAATAAACATATATAAACAAATGCGGAGTTCTTTCCGTAGACTTCGCTTCGCTAGCTCATGTGAGTGTTACAAACAATAACATAATTTCCACTAGCGAGCGCGTGCTTTCCCCGACTGGTGAAATGCCCATCGCGAGCAGACAATGGTCCTCGTTATCACTAGTGATGTAACGCGGCAGGTGTGGCCAACCTTCGGCGCGCCCATAACACCACGCTACAGAGCCAGTACTCCGCTGTGCCTTCCACGCGACGCCCGTGCCTTAATGCTGAAACTCAGTAATTAACGTTTTAATTACGACCAGTTTTCCGATCTCTCGATTTCTAAGTACTACTTTACTCACATCGACGAAATCTCAACAGATTTGCACCAAATCGTACCACGATACAAATAGAAAGTATATTGTTGATGTCAGTTCTCGCGGCAATTTCATTGTTTACAAATAGTGTTGTGCAGTGATAGTGTTATCGGCATGTGAGTGGCAGTGCCACGGTGCGGCACTGCCGGGAGTGCCACAGGGAACCATGGCGCGATCTCCGAGGAGGATCGCAGCACAAAGAAGGAGCAGAAGCCGGTCGCGGGAGCTCACCAGACTTCGGACACAGCTCAATGGAAAAGGTTAGTTCTAGCCGAATAAAAAAACTCCGATAGAGGTATACTCGTTTTGACTTTTTCGTACTTAAATAGACATTTTCAAATTTACCGAACGCTAGCTAAGTTTTTATCGATTTATGACATTTTTTTTGGTTTTCGGTGGGTCTACCTTCTTAAAGATGCGATATTACGTTAGTCTATGGTTCTTTTTTTGTACTTGGTTCTAAGTATATGGTACTGTCTCTCTAGAACTAGATAAATATCTTTCATAGCTATCCTTATTCTCTAGACATCTTTGCTCCATCTACAGTAGGCAGTCTTTACGTACCCCGTACAGTATTAGATAGAGCGCGAGTCGTATATTTTGTTTATCTCAAAAATTTTATTTAGGAAAAAAAATTTAATTCCCAAAAAACCAGAGGAACTTGATAACTCTTGGTATTAACAATGCTGCCATCTGGTTTGAAATTGTAACAAAAAAAAACAAGTTACTTTTGGGACTCTAAGCCAGACCTATTGTATTCACTTTATTTGCTTAGTTACAATGCTTTATGACTGTCCAGATATTTAAATGTCAGGTTTTAGCGTTGGACGTTGGTAATCTATTCGGTACATAAAGCAGCGCATGGATGTCTGTGAAAAAATAATAATTTCAATGTACGTCCAAACAAACAAATTTTCAACATTCAGTCCTAGGTATCTATTATCCGACGTTGTATTGAAACTTTAACAACTGGATCGATTGATAACAACTAAGTGTAAAGCTATTACTCTCTGCACGGTAAAAATATCTACGTACTTACTTACTTATTTACTTCTTGGATGACTTATAATTTTATTTAGTGGTAAATAAGTACTCAAGCAAATGAAGTCCTAAACATTTCTGATGGGGGTGATCACTTACCCGCCATTATACCTAACCTACTTTGAGTAGTCGTAGGCGTTATAATTCAGACGGCTGAAGGGTTTAGCAGTCTATTCATCTGTGGTCTAGCAGGATATGATTTTAGATATGACTCCAAGTAAGTACTTACGATCGCCAAGTACTTACAATTTCGAAACGAAGTCAAAAAAGTCAGCAAGCTTAAATAGGAGGCGTAAGTGTTATTTTATACAGACGTTGTGATGATGATATACTTATGATGTTATCGTTGTAAAAGTTCCAAATAATACATTGAATTTTATAACAAGTAGGCTGCGTGGAAAATTAATTGCTAGCTTTTCGCGGAATGTAAATATTCGTATCGATACCGATGTGTATAATTGTTTATATTTTTAAGTAGAAACCCACCTGCTACACATCGTAGGGTGCCTCGTCAGGGGGCCTACCACAAAATCAAAAACATAACACAATACACCTAACAGAATAAATAATTGTACTAAGTAGATACATAAGATTCACTAAGCGGGAGAGAGTGATCACTCTGTCATTTCGGTGAGTTCTGTTTCTAAGGCGGCCTTTATAAAAGGCTTTTATCGAGTGCATACTGTATACATCGGCTTGGGGCTGTACGCTTTGCGCTCTCAGTGAGACAGACCTCGCCGAATATGTTGACTCGTAGTAACTTTTGCTAGAACGTTAAAGTAAGGATGTGTCTCAGATTGCAGTAGGCCCCTAGATAGGCCCGATCTACGATAATTAGTATATAGGCTCGGTGGATACTGGGGCTGGAAACTGAATGGAAATCGATTGCCTGTGATAGTTACGGTTAAAAAACAAATTTTAATGCATTGAATCGGTCACAAAGTTTATGGAGTGCCTGCGTATATGCCCTACACAAACGAAAAAAACATTTCAAAAGAAAATTGAGTTTGTTTCTAAAACGAATTCAATGATGTCATTCGCCATCAGCTCAAATTTATGGCTAAATCTTTATCGGTAAGCACTTGGCGAAGGATATGGCTGAAGCTATTATTTGTCTCACTTATGTGCTCCTGAGCACAGAAGTATTCTTATTGATTACAAATCCTATTACAAAACAAGGTTTGTAAGTTTATGAAAGTAACGATAAAAAAGTAATAATGAAACACGTGATCGTTAGGTTGGGTAATCATAATTTCCCTCACATTTCTTTACTAAATTCAAAATATTTTATATACATTTTTGTACCTATATTAAAGTCATAAAATATTAGGTTCGGAATTAATTTAATAAACTAAACTTTATAACTAAAAAACCTAATAATCTAAATACATTTAAGTAAAAACTTACTTAAATAAGAAGTAGGTTAAGAAAAATATCCGACTGCACAATGTAGCCTATGTCACTGTCACTCCGGACACAACGAGAACTTCAACAAAACCTCAATCCTCAAAATCTTCAGGAGGTTAATTTATAGGAACAAACAACGTACATACATACACTCAAATAATATTACACTCCTTCTTGGCAGTCGGCTAAAAAAATCACAGACCCAATAGAAACAGTAGAAACGCTTAGTCTCAGTTCCCGCTACCCACGTTCCCCTCAATTTTGGTGCGTTTATTGTTTTTTTATTTATTTATTTATTTATTTATGGCTGATGATGATAATAGGTTTGTGAGGCTAATATAATCATGATGTAGTATCTATTTATCCAAGTCAGATCTGTAATAATGTAGTGGAATGTCCGCTATATTATCTACATAGATTGGACGTCCGGAAGACCGTAGAACGAAGCCGGAAGGCGGCTAATGTAAGCGCCGAAGCCTCGTAACATGCAGTAACAGCTTGTTTGTTGCGACACTCAACAAGATTTCAAATTTGTCAAAAGCGACCCATCACTCTTCACTCCTTTCGATAACATTAACAAAAGAACAGAAAATGATTTGCGTCTCAGCATGCCTAATGTAACATTGGAATAATTCAGGAATAGATAACGGCATTTTCCCTAAGAAATGGTTTATTGGACTTGCGTTTTTGTAATTTTTTTTTTTGTTTTCATAGAATTTTTAGACAAGACATGTCGCTGGTAGATATGTTTTCCATGGAAAATATTAAATTATATCTTTCGACGTAAAATGATGTATTCAAAACCATTTTAGAATAATTAATTTGCAAGCCTAGTCCGAGATTGTTATTGGCTGTTCAAACTTCATTTAAAGATCTATGTACAAATATTGTGTATAAGTAAACTAGGTAGCTGCATAGTTTTTGTCAATGAAGAGATTTTTTTTAACTTCTTTCTCTTTCTGTGGGTTTTATCGACGTAATAAATAAATAAATATCTAGGACATTTTTGCACACACGGTCATCTGACCCCAAACTAAGCAGAGCTTGTAATATGGCTGCCAGAGACTGATATACGTACATAGATATTTTTAAATACATACTTATATAGATATTAACACCCAGACATAGAACAAACACAAATATTCTTCACATGAATGTTTGTCCTAGATGGGAATCGAACCCACGCCCCCAAACACAGAAGGTAGAGATTTTTGTCAAAATTCTGGTTAGGAACTTGTATATTATGTCACTTCTATCCGGCGAATGACTCGATCGTCTCGATAATCAAACAATTGCATCTATGTTCTAACCGACGTACCTTCGTCCTATATACGTCCTACGTTATTGGCTGTTCGGTTGGTGGACGCACACGGTCCAGTATATCATTGTACCTATAGTCATCATTAATTATGATCAACTTTAACTATCGGAACAAAACCGAAATCATAAACAAAAACCACTGTTCCATACATTTCATCAAAGGCACTGCCTGAGCGAGTATTCACTATATAAGTAAGCATAGTTATATTTTATGTCGAATGACATTTTCCTGTGCAAAACCCATATACATAATTATTTTAGTTTGCCATGAGGAAGCGCCCTATAAACCAATATTTATATTTATAGATATATTATAGATATATTCGTCACGTTGCCGATAACAGATGACAAATAACTCTGTCATCGGATGACTGTTGGTACGCAGCTTAAAAAAATATATTATAACTAGTTGTTACCAGCGACTTCGTTCGGGTAGAGATAAAAAAATATCCTATGTCCGTCTTTGTGATGTACAGTAACTCCTTATCAAGTGTTATTAAGATCCATTCAGCCGTTTAGCCGTTATAACGCGACAAACAACCAGACAGAGAGACAAAGTTTCTTTCTATAGTTCGCTAGATGGCGTTGATCAATGTTCGTTAATTTTTTGACGATTTGTATTTATGTTATACAATATGGAAAACCCAACAGAAGTTACACCTTACATTTACATTGTGAAACATGGCAAGCTGGGTGCACCCCCAATTACAGAAGACCACGTTATGAGAATGACGTGAGGTTCAACTAAACTAAATTTACCATATTTTTTTGCTGCTTCAGTATAAAATAGTTTAAATTGGCTATAACTTTAGGTTTACATTGGAAGTGGAAACATGGAGTGGACAAACAACAAATATGGAGTGACAGTTGTAATGTAGGGAGTGCCGAATGGCACAAGCTAAGTTTTTTCCTCGACACGAACGTATTCATTTTTATACCTCGAACCTTGATTGGTCCTGATACCACTGCGGCTACATTCCTCTGAATTAGAAGTTGGGATTCCATCACTTCATACATTTCCGGTAACATTTAGGTTTACATAGATACATGCATATATACCTAAGCCCTACGCCGTAGTAGCTATATGCGCGTGACAGAAGGGGAGGAAATGAATTAACACTTAGGTTTTAAAAACACGTCTAATCTGATCAATGCCATAGGGTGGACTGCTTACAAAACATAATATTTGTTTAAATTAACTAGTTTAGTAGTAACTGCTAAGGTATTCTGTTATTACAAAGTGACTAGCAATTATTCTATGGCGCAGAGCGCTGTCAATACTAAGTATCTAGTATTCTACGGCGCAGGGCGCTGTCACGCGTACCTTAGTCTGAAACATTTACATATGTATGCTTGGACGAAACATCATCATGTATGTATACGTTTGTCTCATTTTTCACGACATGAAGAGTAGAGTAGAGAGACATGAAGACATTTTGTCGCGGTGCGCATGCTAGCCCGGCTGGTACGGAGTTTGTATACCGCCGTCTTGTCCATACAAAAAGCGTAGATTGACACCCACCCTTAATGTTATCCGATTTCGGTGATTTTTTTTTTTTATGTTATCTACACCGTGAAAAACTATTCTTTTATGTTTATTTTTGTAATTTCTTTATATCTTCGTTGTTATAGGCACTTCAAGCGACAATTTTTTTGCATCGAAAATACGACGAAGTAGGTAGTTGTTATTAGAATACCATTAACATTAAAAAAGGAGTTTTGGCGGGAACGTGAAGAACTCATGTCGCGTCATTTTATTATTTTCCAAAACTTGTGTTATTTCGAGTGTTAATGTGTAAAAACGGTGAATTTCTACCCGTTAAGTGTTCGTGTACATGCACGAGTGTTGGTGAATGGTATAATGTCGTAAAACGTGAATTTTCGTGTTGTTTCCAAAACTCCATAGAAGGCTCTAGTAAAGTTTTCACCACTTTACTGGGGCATGACTTGGACTTGACCATGACTTGCTTTGCTTGACTTCGACCGTGACTATGACTTATTTGATAATAACTAACAAAACTTGAGAATATATATGTATACTTGACACTGGCAAATGCATAAGACGTGCGACACCAAAATCCTCTGAGGAGGGAAAAGAAAAAAAAAAAAAAAACATTAAATAAAAAACAAATCTTGCATAGATTATAGATTATCCAAGCCAAAAATAAAAGATTTTGTTAAGGTTTAGTGGGTGATAACAGAATATCCCTGAAACGCTAATGACATCAAAAAGTTAGGAAAATACACTAACTCTGTCTATCGCACGCACGAGACACAGAGCGACAGCTATACTATAATAAATTCTATCGAATGCGCTAAAACTTCGCGGCAGGACTATCCTCTTATCTATTTATTATATTAAGCTCCAAAAATTGCGCAGAACGTGCTACAAGTCTACATTACATTACATTTCGTTACTCTTGGACCACATGTCATAAAGGTATTAGGTATTTTCTTTATTGTTTATTTATTTATTTATTTATCAATTCTTTTCTTTTCATTTTTTTTTCTTCTTTAAGTCTAGATTTATCGAAAACCATTGCCCTATTAAAATGCCTTTCATAATCTCAACCATAATTCTTTCATCATTCGATATAAATAAAACAGCCATTAAAATGATTAACATACCTACCACGACTCGGCGTGTACCGCGAGTGGAATTATTCCCATTTCACTAGAAAAATAATCATAATTCATATCTAAGCTTGAATACGTCCTTGTTTACTTCATTATGCCTCGACTTGGTAAAAATTACTAGGTAGGTTATACCATAGAGAAACTATACAAAGAGTGCCAATGTTGTTAGAAAGATGCGTAACTCAATTGTATAGTATTAATAACGATGTAAGATGTCGCTAGTACTTTAGTCCGCGACAAGATCGTCACAATTTCTGCTTGACTTGAAATGGAAACCCGAGCTAACTCATTCGTAATGGTACGGAGAAAAAACGCTACTTGTTATGAATATTTTAGCATTAATAATATCATTAATATCAGTAAAATTATTGATTTTATATTTTATTTGCAAAACTCGCTAGGTTCTCAAGAGATGGCGTTGAAAACATTATTTTTGGGAATATATTTTTTACGTCGTATATTGCAATCTAATTTGAACTAAACCTTAAATAGCGGACATATAATAATACTATGCATCTCTATTAACCATATTTTCATCGGCTTTTATAGTGATTTGGACATTAGCTGAAAGAGCATCTAAGGGTAAGTATGTAAGCGCATCTAGTTATAAGCAGATTTTTCCAGGGTACACTTTTTTGTGTGCGATGGTTATGCTTCTCGTGTAGATTTTCATTGGTTATACATGCTCACGTATATTCTATAAACTAGCCATGTAAAAAAT
Organism: Apocheima hispidaria; assembly: GCA_947579745.1. Classification (NCBI taxonomy): domain Eukaryota; kingdom Metazoa; phylum Arthropoda; class Insecta; order Lepidoptera; family Geometridae; genus Apocheima; species Apocheima hispidaria. Next base: position 15,331,665 of record OX388150.1, on the reverse strand, counting down.
GATCTATGTACAAATGTATAATGAACTACAGGCATAAGCATACATGTAAATGCTATTATTAGGGTTAGGATTAGACTGACAGACTGGGACGTACAGTGGAAAGTTCTTATAATACAAAATGGACCAAACCAATGCCACCGGTGAGAAAGTACCGTAAATATTGAAGTTTTTAGTTTGAAGTTAATTTTAATCAAAGGAAACATTTCTCTATTTTAGTTAGGAATAAAAAATAACTGAATTCAAATACTTTTTAAAGTCATTTGCCAGAGCCGGGAATCATTATAAAAGCTAGTTACAACGATAGGAGTAGATACACTAAGCTCCCTTTGGCTTAGTAATATCGTTATGGTAAGTCTGTATATAGACTATAAGTGGATACTTACATAGTTACCTATATATTATGTATACAAGTCGGGCCGCTGTAGGCGCAGTTTGCCTTGACCCACCTTTTAATGCCAGATTTGGTTCAACGGGCCAGATTCCACGCCAATTTTATGAATTGCAAGAATCGTTATGAAGACTGTTCACAGCGAGAACAACAACTCAAATTCTGCATTTTAAGTTTTACCGTTTGCTACCACTATAGTCTATAATGTGATATTAATTCATTTACGGATTGTAAGACACTCAAAAATATATTTTAATTTTTTTCCGAAACGATGACGATTATCTAGCTATTAAGAAAAAGCCTTTTCTTGGAGGAAAAAAATAATTAAAACTAGTGTAACAACTGGTGGCCTTATCGCTCAAAGCGATATCTTCATATATATGAGCACGACGTGGTCTCCTGTAATTGGGGGTGCACCCAGCTTGATGCCTATGTTTCATAATGTGAATGTAATGTGTAACTTCTGTTGGGGATCCATATTCTATAAAATAAAATAAAAATAAAAACAAATAAAATCTTCCAGGCATTACTAAAATTATTATTGAAATATATTAATTTATTAAGAGACAGGCACAGAATTCTCCTTATAACTTACTAGTTAAAATCAAGTTTAATGTATACTGACAACATTCTAATGTATTTTGGTTGTCTCGTTTTGTTTGACATTACTTATCACATAGAGATCACTTTAGTCTTATACGTGCTTCTCATATTACCGAATGGTATTGAGACACGCACGTCTTGCAATCGGACGGGCGCTAACCACACAACTTCCATAACGTAACAAGTCAATACCATCGAACTTAGGCCTTAATTCGTTACTAAAAGTATGTATAGTACATTTGTCACAAAAAAGAGAGCGAATATAAAATCATAATATAATATCGAGGCATATTTTTGCGGAAATTTGATCGCATGTATTGACGAACGTACGTCTCGCACTTTTCACAGACTGAGAACGACTGTAGTAAGGTGAGCGCTGGCGCTCACTTTAAAGTCTTCAAAATTCTCTTACATGGGCCCGTCCACAAAACCTACAGCAGCTACAAACAAGCTGTGTACCACGATCATGAGTACTACGCGCCCCTTTCGGCTTAATATAACTTTTACACAACCCTGTATATAACCTTACGTGAAAACTGATATAACTGATGGTGAAAGCCCCATCAAAATCCGTTGCGTGTTTAGAGTGAAATTGTATAAGTCTATTTTGACCGATGCGCAGTGCGCTTCGATCGTCCTAAGTGCGGAATCTAAAAGGAGTAATCTGGACAGCTTAGCACGCTCACCTAATAGTAAAGTCTGTAGAGAAAGCGACGTTACGTCTCGTGCTTTGTAGAGCTTCGGTCGTGAACCCATTGCATAAAAGTTATGTAATTATGTACTAAGCTATATTATAAAAATACACGCCACGGCAAGTAGAGAAAAGGTTATCAGACGGGTTATAATATATTATAGTAAATAATAAACATTATATAGAGTTTAAAAGAAGATTTACGATGAGAGCTAAGTTTTATTTTATTTATTTATTAAGAAGAAACTACCTTATACAAAATAGATAATAGTACTAATCTAACGGTGCATTTCCACCAGGAATGTGTGAGGTAGCCAAGTAGTTTGCGAGGAAAAACCACCAATAAGATTACATTGCACATTGTGATACAAGTGCGGAAAGAAGGTTTGTAAACGAGAGGACAATGTTACAGTTACAGTCCCGAGTTTACAATAACTCCGCGCACGTTCGTCACACGACGTTTTTAATACATTTGTGAGAAAATTAAAAGTGAAATATAAGGAAATAAGACTAATAGGAATAGATAGAAGATAGAAAACTAATAGAGCACTTGCTGCCTCTTCTACTATGTCTGGCGGAGTCAGTTCAATTCACATTTCTGAGCTTGAACTAATTTTTAGTCACTAACAGAAAAGCTATACATAATCAAAGACTAAACACTGAACACAGAACGATAACCACGAATCACGCTTAGAAGTGTTGGAATGTGAAAATCAGTTCCCAGAAAATTTAAAATGGAAATTTCAAAGAAAAAAAATTCAAATTGGGACCACCTCTTAAACGTAGTGATTATATTTTCTTTGCACTAAGCGAGTTGGTATATTCCCAACGCCCCCGCCATTCCTTGATGTTGGGCCGTTGGGCAATTAAATTCCCAACGTCTCCAATGCTGGGGACGTTGGGAATATACCAACTCGCTTAGTGCAAACAGAATTTACTACATTATAATCACTACATTTACTACGTTTAAGATAAAATAAAAAACAACAAAACATCATTACTATGATGTTGCTACGAGTACATTAGGCGCGCGTGCGCTCATAAATAGCGCATGCGCGCCTAAATGAATGGACCAAAGAGTATCTGGCAATGCTTTGGCAAGGAGTCTATTAAAAAACGACTTTCATGATTTTAAGTAAATAGTTATATAATAATGTAAATAAATATGTATGTAATCAGGTTCCCTTTCATAAACAATAAAATCAGGAAACTATGTGACATACGACCCTGCTTGTCCTAGATCAGCATCTTGACGTAATATCAGAACGATTAATTAAATTCTAAGGCCAGTCTTCTTTTATGTACCTTACCTTATATATGCTATTTTTTGTTTGAGTTTATTTAAATGGGAACGTAAAAGGCATCATAACATTTCTCTGGTAAATCCGCGACGCAGATGGGATTTTCCCTTGAAACAAAATGTCATATCTTAATGATAACAATCCTTATTTACTTTATCCATATTTATAATCATAGTACGATATTTGCGTACGTTTTATCATTTATCTAATGTTATCAGGCCCCGACGGCGGTGTCCTAAGACTGATAAGATCTGATTGGAGCATTACTTTCTCTGGTCAACTAATCGACACGATGAATGGCATTTATCTTGGTATAGGTTTTTTCTTTATCAGTCAAAGAATATCAGTGATACGGATACTCCATGTCAGTATCATTTATTGAAGTACTACTAAGCAATGGGGAGATAATGATAATAAGATTTAATTGTCCCAGTCATGTCAACGGATTTACTAAAGCAATCAATATGTCACTGAAATTCACGGAATCCTTAATTTTGGGTAATATCATAGCTCTCTCCATTGCCCGCTGTGCGGTTCTGAGTTGCGGCCCACGTTTTAGTTCCATATGTCATCACTGGCAACACACCTCGTCTTCAGGCACTGCGGGAGTTTGATCGAGAAGATATCACGCAATTTCCAGAACGCTGCCCATCCGAGTTGGATTCTTTGGGCGACCTCTTTGCGCATTGGGGGATTTTTTCAAGCTTACGGATTCGGCATCAGTATTGAAGGAGAATACATCACTCTCCTTCGTTTTGCTGATAATATATTCATGGCGGAGTCGCTGGAGGACCTCAGTACTATGCTCAACGACCTCAGTAACGTTTCCTAACAGATGGGTCTTAAAATGAACATGGCCAATACAAAAATCATGTCAAATGGCCATGTTGCACCCGTACCGGTAGTTGTTGGGAAGGATACTCTCGAAGTGCCTGACCATTATAACTACCCTGGACAGACTGTCCAGTTAGGTAACTCTAATTTCGACAAAGAAGATATAGATACAGACCCCCAAACATGAGAAAATCAACAACATTTCTGCAGGACCTTTACATCATAATCGTAGCTCAAAAGTAACTAATAAACTAAACTATATAACCCTGAACCATAAATTCGCCACTTTCGTAAAAATCAAAGGAATTCCTCATTCGTAAATATTTCATCGACCAAAGAGAATTTATTTCGAATCAAATCTGATTCACGATCGATAAATTCCACATGATTTATTTCGGACGAAGAACGCTGAAAGAATTTAAGTATTTACTTACTGTGAATGAATATTCGTGTATCTATTGTAAGTATATGAGGACGTACAGTCAGCAATAGAGCAGTCATTGCGTTGTTGAATGTACTTAAGTAAAGTTAAAATAATAATCTCTCTCAATTAGGAAGGTAAGTATGACATTCAAATATACTTCAATTTTGTAATTTTAATATATTTAACTTACTTGAATTGAACCATAAAAAAATACAATATTAAAATTGATTTAGTATTCTAAAAATCTGCCGGAATCTACTTACTGCTAATAAGGCAGACTCACTACCAACAAAGCGGATCCTCGATCGTCTTATCTCCTCGAGCATCTATCTACGTGTGGTGTAATAGCTTTAATTAAAATTACAAAACAAATAATCATCGTCATAACCGCCGCTTTCGTGAGCTACTTATAAATATTTTTGTATTTCATTTTAATATTTTCCCAATAATGAGTGTCAGCGTACAGATGGACATGGCGAAACTACAAGGGTTCTTGGTTCTTGCTTTGTCACGGAACACTAAAATGTGGAGACTAGATAATTATATAGATAAGCTGATTTTGATCTCAATATATCAAGTTGCTTTGGTCGTCGCGCTTGATGAGAGCGGACGGACCAGTCCAGTCTACTATATAATATGTACCGATACAACAGATACAGTGGTTTGGTTTAACGCCGACTAGCACTATTACACTTAGAAAAATATAGTCCTCAATTGGAGACGTTAGGAATGCAGTCATATCAGGTTACAAGCAAGTCACTTTACCAGATAACGTACAGTCAACGATAAAATTATTCATTCATTCGCACTTGAAAGCTTGGCAATACTTTTTTTCACAACATTAATGCGCGTGGGTGAGAATTGCTTGATCTTTGAAACACCGTGTTATGTTCCTTGCACCGTGGTGCAGGGTTGGAATTTATGTTGTATAATATTGACTAATTAGCGATGATTTTTTAAAGAAAAATACTTAGTTCAAAACGTCGCTTGTCAAGCGCGACCAGCGCCATCTAGTTTGTTTTCTTGTTAATGTTTAGTCTAAAACAAAGTGTAAAAAAACAAACAAATAAAAAATTAAAACAATTAGTATTTAAAAAAAAGTTGATTCGAATTTAGTATATTTAAAACCGTTCTTAAATATTTAGAGTACGGTTTAAAATGCGCTCGCAGTGCAGAAACCACAAACACTGATAACGTTGCTAGTATCTACGCTAATATATGCGTCAGCAACCACCACAACCGTTCAATGGAGACGCACTGTTACCTATCTCTATTAATCTCTCTAGGTGGCGCATTATCGCTGTTCTTGTTTCACTGTCAAAAGTGACAATTATCAATAGATAATTTTAGTAAATAAACAATAAATATCGTCAGGTCTTATACCATGCCTCTGTTTAGTGCATTTCAGTGTAAAAAAAAAGATACACACCGTTCCCCTTCTGATGAGAAAAAACGTATTGACAATTTGACACACAACGTATTGATCCAACAGTTCGGTCAACAAGACCAAAAACTTGTGACACTAAGAGCTTGAGCTTTTTAAAGGAGAACGCGCCACAAGCTACATCTACTCATGTAATTATAATAATACTAGCTGTGCCCCGCGGTTACACCCGCTATTCTACAGAAACAGAATATTTTTACGGGATAATAGCCGAATAGCCTATGTGTTAATCCAGGGTATAAGCCACCTCCATACTTTCACTGAAATCCGTTTAGCCATTACAGAGCTGAACGGGAACAAACACACAAACTTTCGCATATAAAATATTAGTGTGATGTACCAGGGCCGTTATTCTGTATCTTCTTATGTCGCGTTATGTCAACTGTGTGGAATTCGCATGGAATGGTATTGTTTATGCCGTAAAGAATACCATGGAATAAAGAATACGAATTCCACGGAGTTAAAATAACGCGGCCGCGTTACGAGTTCCAACTAAGATACAAAATAACGGCCCAGTATGTATGTGGATACCAGTCCAGTTAGACATAACCGACAGGTTACGCCTGAACGGGGATATTCCTATTGTTAGCCTGTCTGCTTCGACCTCGCTTGTCATCCGTTGAGCCTGTGGGTGAACTTTAGTCTACTCAATATTTCACTAATCAATATAGTTTTCTGAAAGCGCTTCATTACTCATGTCGATAAATCGATTGATTTCTATTTTACTGCGTGTAGTATATTAAAGAAGTCAGTGGTTTCGTTTCTTTCGTGTTGTTGTTGCGTTGGGGAGCCGGCTCTCCTGCTGCAGTTATCTCGTTCGCACTTTTTCAACATTTCTTTAATATAAAAACGTAAAAGAAATCAGAATAATAAAAAAAAACTGAACAAAAATCAGATTTTTCTTTTATATCTTTAGATTATACCATTGTCAATATTTATAACATACTTTGTGTATGTTATTGTTAAAACATACATTGTGTATTTATAACATTATATTCGTGTTATTGCTTTTTAATTTAGTGAAGTAGAAGAAAAAATTCTCGATTTTTTTTTATTTTTGTTCTCCCTCGCCAAAATAAAATTATATTAAGAGAATTCAATTGAAAACCAGTGAAACGCAGTGAAAACTAATGAAAACCGCCGGTGTAACCCATTGCCATGTACTACATACCAAATAGTAGCTCAGAATGTTGAAACCACAGGCTCTAACCTAAACAAGTCAAACCGATAAATTCCTTGACGTCCTTGCGTGAGGCATCCGGTGAAGGTCTTGACCCAAACTTGAAGGCAACGTCGCGCTCATGACGTCACAGATCCCGGCCGTGTGACGTCACACACCCGAGATAAACAGGACACTGGCTCTATTCATTTCACCTGTTGAACGTGACCTATTATCCTTATGGCACAAAGCCAAGTTTGAAAATTATGTTTAGCTGTTTGAACTCGGCTCTGATTTACCTGGAAGTTTGCATTTGCATTTTGCAGCGATGCTATTGGTCATACTGACCCCATTTAATCTTTGATTGACATGACAGATCCAACTTATAAGAGATTTAGGTACTTATACTTAGGTAGTAGCACAGATAAAATATATCATTTGGTAGTAGTAACACAGAATACATAATAGTAGAGAAAATTCACTCCGAGAATTATATAGGCTGTCGCTATGACGCATTAAAATTAAAACAATATTGCACACAGTGAAACGTAACTACTCGCGATAAATACCTACAGGAACGCAACGCGAGAGCGATTGCTCTGTCACTTTAGCACTCGTTATCATCTTCATCAACTGCCCAAAGGCAGCCACTGCCGAATGAAGGCCTCCTAGTCCGCCACACTGAACGACAAGCTGCACCTTGCATCCACCGGTTGTCCGCGACTTTCAAACTGTGTTCAGTCCTCCTAGTAGGAGGCCTACCTACTCTGCGTCCTCCAACTCGTGGTTGCCACTCAAGAGCCTTTCTTACCCATCGGTTATCACTTCTTCCAGCATGACTCACATTCGTTATATTAGATCTAAAAGCTTCGCGCACGTAGTGAGATAGATCTGGGGATCTGGGCTCCACTTAACTACCGTATGTGGAACCGGGTATGTCCCAAAACTGCGACCAGAACCACCGAAGGACGGGCAGCAGCGTCCTCGTTGTAAACGGTGAGTGTTGTGCTGTCTCCAAGCCGCCTGCCAAATGTGGGGATTATTTAAGTTCTAATGTGATTCATACGCAATTATTTTTTTCGTCTGTTTACTCCTCCGACACTGGATGTCGGAGAACATGTAATATTCAACCTGACATGTAATTTGTAATTATTAATAAAAATATCAATATCAATATGGCAACCCCCCTCTCCTTTTCTAAGGCAGAGGCGTTTGTTCATCAGTGGAAGCTTTCTGGCTTATGATGATGATGGAGTTCAATCTTATAACAGTATTTTTATTTTTATATTTGACGTGAGTTTCACAATGAAACGTTCTGTATTTACAAACTTTACATAAATATTGGCCGAGGCGAAGACCTTCGTGGCATATTACATCTCGATAATTCATTTCACACGGAGATAAACTGAAAATCAATGAGTTGATTTTCAAAAATATTCAATAGATAATAATGAGTATGTACCAACCAAATTTTATTGCGTTTCGTAGTGTAGGAATATTAATCAAAAAGGAAGGTATGTAATACTTATAGACGAAGTGGGTTTTTTTTTTTGCAAAATTTGGTTTCATCTGTCAGTATGTTGGTACTCTGGTAGTAGTTTTCAACGAATCTTGACGAAACTTGGTAGGTATACAGGTTCAATCATTTTATAGTTTTTTTTTTATCGTCAGCGGTTTTTGATCCGAGAGCTATTATTTCCAAAAAGGGGAAGGGTCGTGTGTTCTCAGCTCGGGACCCCAAAGAGAATATAAATACTACGTAAGACGGGACCCCAAACTGAGAACTCACCACCTTATGTCTTACTGACAACCTCTTGGCCGATTATGCTTTATTCGAAATGCTTGATTAGTATTGCGTACCGATTGTTTAAGACATATGTTATAAATGTTATCAGCCGGTTAGTGGCGTAGGAAAGGGATCAATCAAAAATCGTCGACGACAAAAAGTTCTATGATTGTAGAATTGAGGTTGTGCAAAAAAGTTTGTACCAGTAGTGTAGATCCCATAAAGTTCCATACTTCCATAGAGCACAGACCTTTCTGCCTTGTCACGATCTTGGGCTATGATTTTTATGGCGTAGTACAAAGAGTATTATAATATAGGCGTAGTATCATTATATGTTCTGTGGCTATGGTGCGCTATCTTACAAAGAGACTACAATATTGTTGTACGTAGTTGTAGTGTTTTGAATTAGTATTATAATGGCCGGTAAACATCTTGTGCTAAAAGCGAGGAACTTGGGGGACAAATTGGCGTATACATCGTTATCTCCGTCACGTGTCACGTTTTTACGTGATAAATCACATAAAAAAATGTTGCCAATCCTGTGGCATATTTTTTCTATCGAAAAAAGTTTATTGGAAAATGACGTGTGGCGTCCCGGGCGTCCTTGCGGGGTCGCTCGTCGCACGCAACATGCCAACACCATGACAACTTTACTGCGTACCTTACAGTAACAATTTGCCTACGATGTTAAATGGTACGGTTAAAAAATATTAGATAACTTTCTATGACAAAAAAGTTTATCACATGTCTGTTTACGTCCTTTCCTCACGCATCTACATATTTTTCCTTTTTCTTTTTATGGAACTTGGGGACGCGACGAGCAAGTCGCTCACCTGATGTTAAGCTTCCCGCCTGCCCATAACAGTTCAGTGCCATTCAGAATTTTGAACTTCAACAGTTCAAAACTATGAGCGGCAATGCACTGCGCTCGTCACCATGAGATTTTAGATGTTAAATCTCTTTATGCCCAGTAATTACTTACGCTGGAAACATTACCCTTCAATCCGGAACACAGTAATGTAGTAGTACGCATTGTAGGTATAGATATTATTTCTACTAAATTTAATACCTAGGTGCTTACCTTATAGCCTCACATTCGCAGAAGCCCCAATAGAGGGGTGAAAGTGTAGCGGACGAGTAAAATTGATTATTTGTAGTGGCAGGACTCTTTTGCATAGTTCGCATGGAGAAGAATCACACTCTTGCCAGTTATTCTACCCCCAAGCATTTGTGTGTGTTTACAGTTACTGGGCACAGCCGTAAAGGCATTGTGTCCAGTGAAATGACTAAGCTTTATAGAGATTATCTAAGAGTGCCGAGCGCAGCTAGTGCATTGCCGCCGTAGGGTTTTGAACTGTCGAAGTTTAATTTCTTGCCCATAACAATGGGCAAGCGTGGCGCTTAGCATCAGGCGAGCTACTTGTACGTCTCATCATTACTTAACATAAAAAAGGTCTGGTAACAGTCGAATTATAGTTAACTAGTTATTACCCGCGTCTTTTTTCGCATGGACATAAAAAAGTATCCAATGTCCGTATTTCTGATATACAGTAACTCCTTATCAAATTTTAAAAAGATCCGTTCAGCCGTTTAGCTAGCTACAAAAATCCAGACAGAGAGATAAAGCTACTTCCTATAGTTCGCTAGATGGCGGTGATCCTTTTTTGTGCATTGTTTGATAGTTTGTATGGACTGACAGTTGTAACGTAGGGAGTTCTGAATCGCGCAAGCGAAGTTTTTTACTTGAGACGAATGTATTCATTTGTATACCTCGAATATGTATTGGTCCTGATACGACTGCGGCGATATTCATCTGACTTATACAATTAGTTTAGTTAAGATAGTTAAGATGATATAATTCATTATTTACCATTAGTTAGTCTTTTTAATGGAATATGTACGGTAAGCACATTAATTTAAGCCCAAGGTGTCTGCGTAAAAGCCTCACCTAGAGGGCGCTGCCAGTAGGCAAAGTTCAACAGATTACTGTGCGCCACGCAATATTATGTCACGCACAATTTATAGCTAATTATCTTTATGAGGTAATTAATTAGGATGATTGCTTCGTGGGAGGCACCACTTGCTTCTAGACATTATTATAATGACACCTGTAAACATTTAACTGTGATTGTAAGGTTAGGGGCCTACCACAATCACTTATGGATTTATTTCAAACCTAGGGTCCTAATATTTGCTTTTTCTGATGCTCTATTAAAATCTATAGTAGTAAACTAGGCACTAAACAAAAATAAATTCGCCTTGCTCAAATAGCACCGACAGCGGGTAAATGAAAATACTCGTGATACTACTGGTAGGACCACTTGTTGTAGCACGAACAATAAACGGAGTCTTATGATAGACACCACAGTATTATTTTAAAGACTAGGTGATGCCAGCGACTTCGTACGTGATGAAGCTGCGTCTTAGGCCTCACTAAACTTATCATACACACCTTGTACTGAAAATCACGAACACAACAAAAAAAGAAATCATCCAAATCGGTCCAGCCTTTTTTGAGTTTAAGCGAGAGTAACAAACCGCGATTTATTATTACCCGACTGCCCAAGTAGGACGGTAATGTCAAGTTCAACAGAATATGAGCTTGTATATTATACGAACGATCGAGTTCACGCCCCTTGCCACATTGCCACCTTGCTGTCAAAACCTGAAAAAATATATTACAAACATTTTTTTTTTCAGGTTTTGAATGAATGAGATTTTGGTAGGCCTCCGAGACGGCAACAATAAATCATGACTAAAATGTATTTGACGCCTTCGACCTATGCTTGAACCAATCTATTCTGTGCTTCGCCATGGCTGAAATAAAATTGAAAGGTACCTATTCTAAGAAATAAATTACAATAGAGTAATAACCACTCAAATATTCTACGGCTGTCAAAGATGTCGTTTATTGAACTCGGTTTTATGTAATGAGGTTGATAATGATGTTCGAAGGGAACACACCTGCGCTATAAAATACCAACTCTTATTACCCTGTCAGTACCCAAGACCTTGAGCCAGAAGCAATCAGGTCACGGCTATGGGTCATGACTTCATGCCGGCCAGCTCGTAACTCTTTGTTTTTATTTTACGAGCGAAGAAAGACCGCTTGGAAATTAGATTTTGGTATTCAGTCTAGCGTTTACAACATTTTGGGGTACGAGCCAGAAGGCGTCCACTGCTGAACATAGTCCTCCCCCTTAGACCGCCACACCGACCGACAACCGACAACGTGCCATTTGCACCCACTGGTTGCCCGCGACTTTCACAATGTCGTTGGTCCACCTAGTGGGAGGCCTGCCTACGCTTCGTCTCACGGTTCGTGGTCGCCACTCAAGAACCTTTCTTCCCCATCGGTTTTCGGTTCTTTGAGTGATGTGGCCTGCCCATTGCCACTTCAGCTTGCAAACTCTGACAGCTATATCGGTGACTTTGGTTCTTCGGCGAATACCCTCGTTTCGGATTTTATTGTGCAAAGAAACTCCAAGCATAGCTATCTCCATTGCCCGCTGTGTGACCCTCAGTTTTTCCAAAAGGTCAGTAGTCAAGGACCACGTTTCAGTTCCATATGTCAACTGAGTGTAACTGTTTTATTATATGAGTTTAATGTCAACATTATTTTCTCCCCACTGGCAAAGAAACCTGTATTTTATCTATGGTACCGGCAAGATCTCCGCGGCTATTTCGCGGGGCGCTCCTGGAATCTTGTCGGATCACACGCACACGCCACGCCATGTCATACTTAGCTGGACATCGAGCAAAAGAGTCATGTAGCGTCTCATCACAACAAAAGTCGTAAGCCTTAGCTAAGCTTACTTATTGCCTTATTGTGACCTAAGAATTAAATCAGAGGTGAACGTTCTGTGATAATCACAGGTATAATGGTTTCGACGATTATAAGCACAGATTAAAAATATGAACACGTGAAACGATGTGTCTGTAGAACAGGCTAGAGTGAAGAGATTTCTTCAAGATCGACGTGCTCTATCCTTAGCCACAATTGGAGGTAGCTTAAGTCCTGGATTAACACATATGGTACTTTTAATCCTGAAAAAAACTAGGTTCCTGTAGGATAGCGAGTGAAACCGAAGGGAGCTGATAGTAGGCTATATGTACAGTCAGGATTTCTGTTATTTGACCGAGCGAAGCGAAGGTCTTAAACCATACGGGAACAAATCGACGTCCATAGTTGTACTTACTTATGTATATTTGTTCAAGTCGCCGATATAGCTTTCAGAGTTTGCAAGCTAAAGTGGCAATGGGTAGTCCACATCACTCAAAGAACCGAAAACCGATGGGGAAGAAAGGTTCTAATAGGACATAATTCGTTGCGAACAGTTACTAATAATTATACCAACTACACCAACTTTAATCTATCTACTTTACTCTATCTTGGTACTTGTACCAAATTCTTTAAATGAATATATCAGCAGAAAATTATTCTAGAGTTACGCAGTAAAACCTTTGTGGTAAAACTCTACTAGGTATTCAACCTCAAGTCTCCACAATCGCTGCAACCTGAGAAGCTTTACTACAGTAACAGTTGCTCTACATTTCGTAACTCAAATCCCTTACATTCATACGGTAGAGTTGAGTAGAGTGGTAATGTACCTAGTGTAGAGCTCGCGGGAAATGGGGCCAAGGAAACAATCGTGTCGGAATGCATTCTCTACGTTCCTGTGTTACTGCGTCTACTCTAATATTAAATACTTATGTACCTATGGCAAAATTAACCGAACGAGCGAAGCGAAGGTCTAAAAGGCCAATAGTTCTGATCTAGTAGTAGTCTGTACGTATATATTTCGTCCGTCGATAACATGCAAACCGTTGATCCCACCTTTGTGGAATTTATTGGTTAGTACCTACCTAGTTTATTTTAATTCAATTTTTACATTCGAATATAAGCAAGATGAAATACTAAATTCCATTAAAATCCTTTCGAGCGTTAGCTAGTTGTGTAGGTATAAACATAGGCAAAAATTTAGAATTTATTTTATAATAGGTTAGTGTAATGTGGTAAATTTTTTGATACGACACAGGAAATGTGTTAGTAAAATTGTACATTTAATGTACCTGCCGCTACTAACGGCCTTATACCAACATCCCATTTATCCCATAATCAGAAACACAGACATTACCCTTCGAGGGTATGTCGATATCCCAGCAGTGGGACGATAAAAATCTGATGCAGCAGACACACAGATAACCAGAATATTTCTAATAAAGGGGACGATAGGAAATCAAATTCCCAACATCCCCACTGAACTTGTTGGAGCGGCAGTCGGTAGGTACAGAAACTCTAGGTAGGTAGCTACAAAACTACGACGTATATTATTTCCATTCATAAACTGCGAAGCGAGTGGTTACGAGCCAGCACAGCGCAGCGGAGCGGCGTGCACTCAGGTCAGGCGCACTTTCTCCGCGCGGTCACGGCCGCCCCGTCCGCGCCTAGGGCTCGTACAGGGACACGCGGGGCGTTGCGCGGTGTGTGCAGCTTCGCGTAGCGCGGGCAAATCAAACATATGCGAATGTATGAGAGTGTTCATACGCGTTTTGTTTAATGTCTAGGGGTACTCGCGGCAGAGCACGCTGTGGCCACTGCCGCGTGCGCCGCAGCTACCTCCGCGCCGTCGCGTTCCCCGCCGCTTCCTTCGTGTCCTTTCTTCCGCGGCAGACTCCGTCATTCATCAAGCGTCACATGACGCTCCGCAGCTTCATAAGCGAAAGTACATATTGTCATATATTTATCTTTGAGCATGCGACCGCGGGCCCCTTCTGCTGCTTTACGCGCCGCTTGCCCGTAAACGCAGAAAACGTCTAACGCCCCGCCCAACACTCCGCGTATCCTGTACGAATCCTGCGGGTTACCATAAGCTCTGATTTATCAAGTTCGATTTTTGATATTTGTTCAGTTTTTCAATAGCAGGACTTTTTGGATAACGAAAACGGTCTCTGCCCTAACGCATTCAATATCTCTGCCTCGCATGAAAGTCCGATTTTATTTTTACTTCAGCATTTTTAATTTTACCCTTACAACCAATCTTGTTTTCTAGATCATAATCTATGATTGCAGTGAGAAAGCACAAACCTTAAAATTTTTTGTTCAAAAAAGTCACGTTTTTGCCACGACTATTTAAAAACCTCGTCAGTTTTAATAGTAAAACTATTTAAAATGTTTGACGGTAACCCTACCAGTAACATGCGTGTGCGCATATCACGCGCGCGGAACGCAGTGCCATTCAGCGCTTGCAATGCGCGTTTCCGCACTTTAATTGATTTACTAGACTTGGATTGTTGTTGTTGGGTCTTTCATAGTCCAATGGAACATATAAGTATAAGTAGGTATATTGTAGGTACAAAGTATTGCAGAAACCAATAGGTTAATCAATTTATCACAAGGCCAGCCAATTTAAAAAACCATAAACGAATATTTACATTTTTACTTATTGTGTTTGTAGTTTATGTTTTAGCTCAATTTGCTGGTGTTGTTGTATGCAAACTGTTATTGTTGTAGACGTTACTGTTGTTTGATCTACTAACACGGGGTCGGGTGCAACGCACCATATAACCGAATAAAATAGGGAGAATTCTGTGCCAATTGGTTAGATTTTGGGCATAGTATTTTCGTGACAAGGGAATACCTACGAGCTGTCAACCAGTTACAATATAATTATCAAATCAAATCATTTATTGATAACATCAAGTTACACGTCACATTCTATTAATTATGTCGAACAAAAGTTTTATGAAAATAAAGTAGGCAAATGAAATTAATATAGTCTGTGGTGCACCAGATACGTGTTATAAGTTATAGTACAGTTATAACTTAATATCATGTAGTCTGAACCTATAATTGTGGTGACGTTTAGCCTGTTTCCACTGCTTGCTTCCTTCTTTGTTACAACGACGTACATCATGTTGGTGTCTATTAAATAAATAAATAAATACAGTAGTAATAGTTATAGTATAGTAGTTATAGTTATAGTAGGAGAGCATACGTTACTGATCTCTTCACGCGCGAATTAAGTACTTAGGTACATATAAGTACTTACTAAATATGCTATGACGAGCCCCCTGGCTTAGTTGTTAGCGCGTGTGCTTTATAGCTGGAGGTGCCGGGTACGATTCCCAGCCGGGCAGATGTATTAACGGTTAATTTAAAGATCTGTTTCGGGTCTGGATGTTAGTTGTCCTTGTCTTTGTGCGAGTTCTATGGTATCCCCGACACAGGGAATCCTATCTCTACATAGTATAAAATAAAGTCGCTTTTCGCGTCTGTCCCTCTGTCTGTCTGTATATCCGCTGACTCCTCCTAAACCACGAAACGGGATTTGATGCGGGTTTCACCATCAGTAACATATTTTTTCACGGAATATTTATATACATACCTATATCATCCACATATTTAATTTTTCTAAATTACACCCCCGCGAAGTCGAGGCAGGTCGCTAGTATACTTATATAACTATGTGTGTGCAGTGTTAATGCGTTTTTAGGTTAGTTAACACCTTTAATTTTTGAATATTTGAAGCATTCAAAATTGATATTGCTTCCAATATCTATAAATAGCTTCCAATATAGGATATTTCTCAATCAACTAGCTTCATACAAGTCGTGAATCTATTTCCGAGTATGCGTCCAAAACAAAATTAGCTGCTAATAGAACCAGATAATGGGAGTTCTTTTTTGGGAGCTAATGGAGCCGAGTCACGCACGCATAGTGTCGATCTGATCGGATCTATTGGAAATTACTTACTACTTTGTAGGCACAGAATAAATAATAATAGGTACAAGTTATACCCTACAGAACTGAAATGTGGTCCTTGACTGGCCTTTTGAAGAAACTCGGAGTCACAGAGAGGGTAATGGAGATAGCTATGCTCGGAGTTTTTTTGCGCGGTAAAATCTGGCACGAGGATATTCGCCGAAGAACCAGTCACTGATTTAGCTTTCAGAGTTTGCAAGCTGAAGTGGCAATGGGCAGGTCACATCACTCCAAGAACCGATAACCGATGGGGAAGAGAGGTTCTTGAGTGGCGACCACGAACCGACAAGACGCAGCGTAGGCAGGCCTCCCACTAGTAGACCGGCAACCGGTGGATGCAAGTGGCACGTTGTCGGTCGGTGTGACGGTCTATGAGGGAGGCCTATGTTCAACAGTGAACGTAGCCCGTAGGTGAAGTTTTATACAACCTTAAGAAGGAGGCATTTCATCTGAGGTAGGTACAACCGCAGACCATACCTACAACCCGTTGAAAGATAGTACATATTCACATCACATAAAAATAATGTCGCCCATGATTGCACGACCTGAATGGCCGACTCGAAGAACTTGGTTACTAAACTAGTGTTGGTTAATCAACTCATAGGCCTGCTTTTATGGCTGAAAGCGAAATAACACTTTATTCCAGGGTTGGATTTCGTACTGTAATTATAGTATTTAAACTATAATTTCATGCTTCGTACTCACAGAATTCTCCTTATAAATAAGTCCTTGTTCGTACTATATACCTATCCATATCTAAGGATAGTACGAAAAAATAATATAATTTCACTATTTCACATAAACGTCAATATCAAATATGAAAATTTGCCCTAGATTGCTTAGTACTTTTTACATACGTGCCACCAGTGAAATACGTATCATTGAGGAGTTTTGTTGGCCATTTGTGGTTCTTCTTTATCTATTGATTATTTTTCTGATTCTTCATCAGCTCCACTTCACCAAAATATACTTTCTGAATTTAAATGCTGGACTTGTTGATGAAAATACCAAAATCGCTATATGTGCCTACAATATTTAAGGAGTTCCCTCGATTCCTCATGGATCCCATTATCAGAACTGGATTTTGATGAAAATAGGACCAATTTGGAAGTTTCAAATGAAAAATTAATTTACCAAATCGGTTCATTAATGACGGAGTTCTGAGTTGCGGTAAAAAAAAACATTCTAGTTAAGAACCTCCTTCTTTTTTGGAACTAAGTTAAAAATAATAAAGCGTACTATTTTTATTTTTTTTGTAAATAAAATTTTGTGCTATCGTTTTCAACGTACCTAAATCCAACCCTGCTTTATTCGACAGCTGAAATATGCTTTATTTTTCTACTGACTTCAGAGAGTCTGGTAGAGCGTATTGTTTTTAATACGTTAAGACGTGTAGAATACGAAGGTACTAATTCCAACTGTAGTCTATAAGTACATATTTCCTAACACGAACCCTTCAGCTACTTACGACCTGCATATTTATAATTAGCATTAGTTATCTATGCAAAACAGAAATCGCTTATCACCAACTTAAACGCTCCAAAGAAGCTCAAGTGTTTTTTCTGTTTAGTTTTTGTTCTCATTCGTATATCTACTTACGACATTACTCTACGTCTCTACGAATACATTCTTTGATACAGGGTATTTTGTCTTACAATTTATCTTCCGCGTACCAAAAACGTGAGCTTCATATAAACGGTCGCTTTATGCAGCCGTCCTTGTTAGTAGCTAACATTGACTCCTAATGTCTCATTAGTGTTTTACAGACAATCAAGACGCCTTCTATCTGTATACGGTATTACAGTATTAGTTCTGTATAATAGCCGATATTTGAAAAAAGGAATCGTTGTTTTTTTTTGCTCGTAGCTTTTCGAATATCGAAGATGCCATGGAGAACACGTGAAGTAACAGTCAACTAACACTTGACCCAACCCAGACCCAGAATATTTCAATTCATTAAACGAACATCTGATCGACCGGGAATCGAACCCAGAATCTCCAGCTTTTAAGGCAGACGCTCTACCAACTAAGCCATGAGGCCAGGAGAGACAAGTTTTCGGGTCAAAAACAACATCTTCCCTCGGGTTCGCTTAAGCTTTTGAGGGAACTGAGAAACGCAATGCAGATCCCCAATGGTTTTCCATTACAGATTTTAGACTAACAGAATTCGTACTGTTCAGCAAAATTTTCGGTTTCGAGTGGAACTACTCCCGAAAGAATTAGAATGAGGCAGGAAAGTTCTTGCAGCGAAAATTTGCAGAATCAAGACATAGTGTAGACGAAATAAGTTAACAGTTTAAACATAAATTGTGTTGCAGAAGTTTGATCAGGTAAGCCCGCATCCTCGTCGGCATTCTGTTTGTGACATCACAATCTCTTGTTTTATATTTAAATCTAAATAGGTATCAACTTAAGTTTACTTTATGCTAACTAAATATTCAAATTTAGGTTTAGGCATTTCTTCAAACTTTTTTTTGTTTTTTTTTCATGTTATAACGCTGCAAGTAAATGTTTTAGGTAGTGACTTATAATAAGTAATGCATATCAACGATATTTTTAATTTCATACGCATATTCTGTATTTCCCACAAAAATTTCAAAGGACTTATACATGCATAATTATGCACTTAAGTCGCCATTTCGGGCGTTGCAAATTACGAAAAAAATAATTAAAAAAACCACATTCACTTGAGTGACATAGTTCACAGTTGTATCAGTCGTCTTAAGAAACCTGCTTTTTCGTGGAAGTCGGTTAAAACAGTGTCATTATATAACAATATTTTGCGACGTGAATTAAGTACCTATTATTATTATTAGATATTACTAGCTACGAACCGCGGTGTCACCCACTATTCTACAGAAAACAAAAATTTTTCGTGATAAAAAGTACCTTATGTGTTCCTGGTGTAAGCTACCTCCATACCAAATTTTATTCAAATCCGTTCAGCCGTTACAGAGTTGAACGGTAACAAACACACTTACATACTTACACACGAACTTTCGCATTTTTTTATATTATAAAATAATCTAAGGCCTATGAAATTTCGATGGTTTGTCAATATGAAGTGATACCGATCTAGATATGGCCGAAGTATAATTACACAAAACCACACAAACGAAGGTCAGTGTCATTAGGATCTCTTATCATCTACGACCCGGAGACAAAATGGTGACTGTGGCCGCCGCCCGTGAAATTGCCTCATTTTAATACAGGTTCGTAATCAGTTTTGCCATTTGACTTAATGTCATTTTGATTTCGGTGTGATTTGAATGTAGATTGCATTTATTGATTTAACTTTTTGCCATTTAGTTCGAGCAAGTTTTGGTTAAATCTATTTTGGTAATGATAGCGGAAACATTTTGTGATATCAATTAAACAACCCGGCAATAATTGTAGTGTAGTGTAGGTATACCTACATTACAATTTCAACCTATTCAGGAATTTAGGTGTAAGGTTCTGTGTACATTTCTCAGGTCTGATCATGCGTTGCATCGTACAACAAAATACACGTTGCCATATAAACACTATTTTATATCACAGCGCGAAGTCTTCGCCTCGTGTTTACGACATTATATTGAGCAAAGTGACTACAGTTAAATAGGACCTGGTGTCTCTAGTACGTAGTAGATACATAGTTCGTTGTTTGCGTCTTTTTTTAGTGTGCAGTTTCGCAATTCTTTTTGCACATCCACGCTGTGCCGACGAACCTTGGATTCAAGGGCGCGAGACAGTCTCTATCTGTATACTATTACTTACCTGGTAAGTTCTGAGTTGTTAGCAGTTTTTTTACTTAATTTTGAAACGATATAATCACTCCATCAACCTTAAACAATCAATGTTTGCCTTGATCTTTCGAAACTGTATACAGTTGGTTATAAATGCTAAAGTTTGTGTGTAGGTGTGTAAGTAGGTATGTAAGTGTGTTTGTTCCCGTTCAACTCTGTAACGGCTGAACGGATTTGAATGAAATTTGGCAACACGTAGGCTAATTTTTATTCCGGAAAAATATTCAATTTCTGTAGAATAGCGGTTGAAACCGCGGGTGACAGCTAGCTGGTTCTTTAAAACAATTGATTTTAGCAGTTATTCAATTGGTAATGATAGGCAGCCCTTTTGGGACTCTATGATATTTCTATACACGTAGCATAGAGCTCATGTTGTTCACTATTAAGGACAGTCTATTTTGTATCGACACAGTGTAAAGACGTAATTAAAATATTATCAATAATAAATGGTGGTTTTGTATTTCACTCTCTAACAGTAAGTAGATATTTTAACATCAGTTAACATTTATTTTGTAGGTGAAAGTATAGACATTATTATCAACCAAGATATACCTAGCAAAGTAACAGGTACATAAAATCATATCTGAATAAAATCTGCCCAAAACTTACTATACTTACATTAGACTACTTGTACTAATTATACTAGTTGTGTCAATTTAGTTATCTCGCTATAGTCCATCAACACATTCTACAATGTGTTTTAATTTAGCACCGCCCAATTGTTGATGAAATTACCATCATTACATCATTCCAAGACTTCCTACAATCATCGATGATTACTGATGATGTTGTCGATGATGACTCACGTTCTAAATCATAAGATTGTGGAAAATTTGGTTAGTATTTTAGCCGGTCTAGTAGTAAGTGGTAGAATTATTCGGCCTGGGGAAGAATTATCCGCATGGGAAAGTTTGTCACCTCTTTGAGCTATTCAGCCTAGTATTTCGCCTAGAATTAGCCTGCAAACATTGATCCGGATTGAAGGGCAATGTCTCCAGCGAAATAAATGGGCATCATCATCATCATCAGCCAGAAGACGTCCACTGCTGAGCATAGCAACCAAACGACAACTGCCATTTGCATCCAACGGTTCCCCGCGACAATCACAAAAAAATAATTAGAGGTACATACTTTATTACTACCATAGATATTCTTTGCTACTAAAAATGTTATAGTTCAGGGTGACGAGCGCAGGGCATTGCCGCCCATTGGTTTTGAACTGTGAAAGTCAAAATTCTCCGTGGCACTGAACTGTCATAGGCAAGCGACTTGCTCGTCATGTTACCTAATTGCATTAAAAGGCGAATTTCAAGAAGATACTTTATTTGAGAGTATTTTTATTTATTTTAGAGTATAGGTACCTAGTATTCGTTAATCCTTGTTTAAAAGTAGTTAATTAACAGCCCTTTTGAAGAACCCCATGTTGTAGTTACTCGGAAATACCCCAGATAGAAGCTCATTCCACAATCTGCAAGTGTGAGGCAAAAAGGATCGCGTAAAATGCACTCACGCAGTACCTACCTATATTTCCACTATCTTTTTGGAAAATATTTAGGTTATTCCTGTAGCATTTCAGCCCAGGGGCTCCTTTTTTGAATCGTTCGTAAGTATGACGTTTCGCATGAAAATGAGAAATGACCGAATTTCAAATAAAATAAATAATTCAAATAATCATATCACTCGCTAACACTAGTGGTAACGAGTGGTTTGAAACATTCGAATTTGCTTCTATCGATAGAAAAATCTTTAGTTTCGCGCGAAATTATAATCACAGCTGCATATAACTGACAAGGCCGTTATGAAGCCGCTATAATAATGTATTTGTATTTAATGTATTCCAAATGAAAACTGTTTATTTGATGTTACCAAGTGTTGTGCTAACCCAGGGTCCGAATAAATGAATTTAATATCATACGAGCAATTCAAAAATGGAGTCCCTGTAATTTTATAATCATCGCAATTGGAGTAACCTTGATACAAAACAATGAAATATGACAGATTCAGTTCTACCAACTAATAACTGCGTTAGCGGCAATTCAAAATAATAACAATAGCGCAGACGACATCCAGTTCAGTCCAACGCTTGATTTAACTTACTAGATTAAGCGAGTGACGAATAAATGTCTCAAAGAAGAACTACAACATCGGTGCCACTATTTAGACAATCAAAGTCTCAAAGACAATGTAGCTATTAACTTAGCTATGACAATGCTCGTCTTACCAAAAGAAAGACCCCAAGACGTGAACTCCAACGTCCCTGAGAGGTCGATGGCGGCACGTCGCTAGACAGGTTTGTATATTACTACTCATTTAACTTGTAGTCAACTAGTTAACTTACGAGTTTATTTAGATGTATGTAAATTATCGCATAAAATTATCTGCAGGCGGATTTTCCGGATAGAGATCAATCAATCCGATTAAATTATTCGACTGCCTCAGAAAGAAGGCATGTAATATTCTTATAAGATCTTAAAACACCTTCACATTCCGAACACCTCCACACTCATATACCCTGTTCGGAGATATGAGAAATTGATTTCGATTTCGAGATTCCAATCACGACTGTCTCTCGTCTTGATTGCCTCCGACCACTCGATGTATCTCGCGCGCTAGCCTTCGTGAATATCTCTAGATAAAGCGTTGAGAATAAGTAATCTCGAATTTCGACATTTTTTTCGAGATGAGATTGAATCTCAGCTTTTGAGAATGGGGATCCAGGTTATGGTGACATCGACTAGTTATTGCTAGCTTGACTGAAAAAATACACGTCTGGTGTACAGTTTACACAAATTTTGACAATATTTTGCCACAAATAGGTACCTATATTGTTGGAAAGTGTATGTGTAACTATCGCAAAAAGACATTGTCGAAGATAGAATAGCCTTTTCGCTTGTCGAACCGGTTCGGTTTGTGGCATATTTGCTACGCACTATTGTTATGGTTTTGGTGGCATTTAGAAAACTCGGTACAATCGGAGCTCGGTACTGTGCTTTAGCTCCGCAGTAGTGTGACGCTGAAGTCAGGTTACGCGTTCATAACCAAACGTTCTAATAATAAAAATGTTTTTGATTCTGCAAATCAAAAACATATAACTTACATGGTAAGTATACATAGAAACAACATATAATGAACCTAGCTACGATTATAAAAGTAGCATGTACTTTTTAATAAAAAATAAAATTGGCTTGAAATTGTTGCTCAAAAAGCTTTTAATAATCTAACTTTGGTCTGTTAGCTGTATAAAAATTAAACCAAAATTCTTTAACATTATAAAATTTACGCTTTCAAACTATTACTTAGACCATTTTGTCTACAGGTAAAATTAATTATATGGTAAATATTAACAAGTACGCAAATTAAATAGGTCTAGCTTATAATAATATGGAATCAGCAGACATTTCTCGCGCACTTATGCCCTCGGAGTTGACAGAAACAATGCTAAGGCGCGAGCGGCATGATGGAGATGCTGGGATTGAATACCAGCCCTGTCTATTGTCTAATTTAACAACGTCTGAAACACCGCCTCCTCCTTCTAAGAGGCTTATCGCAAGCTGCACCGCCTGGTCCTGGTTGAGCCTGCAATCAATATGAAATAGTATATAGATATAAGTATCTAATTAAATAAATGAACAAATACGGGCAATTATTGGGATGATACTATCCTAAAACGGTCTGAGTGCTACTCATACCAGCTACTACACCACTGGCCAGACTTAATTTTTTAAATAGTTTTATAACAATATTCTAATATTTTATAAATGTTCACCATCACCGTACATCATAAATATAATGGTAACAATAAAACAATCGTGTACTCCCCGTAGAAAAGAGAGAAGCCATTACTGGAGCCCCTAATGGGCAAGGCGCACGAAAACTGTTCGACGCCGTTGGCACTGTGTTAACTTGGTACCCACATGTTTGGTTCCTTAGCTTTTACAGTCATAAGTAACTAAAAACTTACGAACTTGGCTCGAAGATGTCTATAATATCGTCGTACCTATAATTATATTCCAATTAATTTAAGATACCCATTATTGCAACCCCGGTTCGCTTGTTAAAATTCGAAACCACTACCCGTAGAATAACAATTATGTAACCAACCAGCCGTAGAAACATGTCATGCCATAAGGTTTGTT
The DNA here is from genome assembly GCA_947579745.1 of Apocheima hispidaria. NCBI lineage: Eukaryota > Metazoa > Arthropoda > Insecta > Lepidoptera > Geometridae > Apocheima > Apocheima hispidaria. The sequence goes on along the minus strand of OX388150.1, from coordinate 15,307,349 downwards.
GCAATTAATGCTAAGCTTCAATATGAACCATTGTGTATTTTGCATTTTTCATTCATATAATCTTACTACTAAGAGCTTAGTTTGACTACATATTACAGAACCAACTGTAGGAAAGGTCTTCGTTATGAAGTCTTTAGATATTTGATTTTTGTGAATGATATTCGGTTAAGATCCCACAGAACTAGACGCAAGACTAGACGTACAATTAAAGTATCAACCTGGTCTATTGCCCACGCAGGTTTAACGACTCACAACGCTGTGTTCTTGAATCCGTGAACTTGACACCAATCTAACCTGATAAAAACAGGCATAGAGCAATAACTCCTATACACAAATTGCCTCTAGACTTGACACTACTGACACCATTAAATACTCATGAAAATTCCTACCAATTTTGTTTGATTGTATCTTGGTCACTCCCTGGTATTTTAATTTGCGTGGGACGGACAGCCTGTGCAATTACTTAAAACATTATAAATAGACTTCTGCTATATTATGGTTAGTTAGAACCATAGATTCTAACAAACAACTACTTTATTACATAATTGAGTGGTTTTACCCAAAATAGTGAGGACATTACTCAAAACTACGTTACGTTGAACTTTTTTAGTACTAAAATTTTGTGTTACTTGATACATATTTGAATTTTTAATTATTTTCAGGTAAGCTGCAATTAAGTTTGGTAAATGCTTAGTTGCTACAATTACATACCTCACGTGACGATACCATACGTTAAAGTAAGTACACGTTTGAGTATAACTGTAGGTGTCAATTCTCAGTATACCCCAAAATTGTAGATATGACTTCGTTCTTCTACTCTTGAACATTTTAAAAGCTTAAAATGTATTTGGGCCCTGGATGCAAATCTCGATCTGGCATCCCTAATATGTTGAATCATCGCCATCTGGTGATTCTCTCCTACTTGGTGGTAGCTTCGGAGGTTGGCTATCAAATAGGAAACTTCTTTATTTTAAGTCAAATAAATAAGCTAGTCTGTGCAATCTTATATCATCATAATCAGTTAAAAGACGTCCATTGATGAACAAAGGCCTCCCCCTTATGTAGAGGAGGTGGGAGGAGGGTGCCATAATCTTCACGTTTGGCTTCGCAGACGGCTTGGGGATCGTAGAACGCTCGTCGTTTAGTAATAGAACGCTGCCCGTCCTCCGGTGGTTCTGGTCGGTTTCTGGACATACTCGGGTCCCAATCTTATATTGCCTGCTCGTAAATAGCTAGATTCTACGTTCTGAGTTCAAACTAGCCGATTTCAAACGCACCCGTCTATTTCACACATCAAAATAGTTATAAATGATACTTTAAAAATATGCTTCCGTATATTTTGGTTTTACGATGAGTTCTTTACGTAGTTTATAGTTAGTAGGTTTATAGAGTTTCCGAACATATCTGGCGCATTTAATGCCTTGCTTCACGGTCAATGGGATGCTTCTATATGAGTTTATAGCCTCTATTCATAACAATGTTACCGAAGTAATGATAACTGTATACAAAGAGCTTATAACGGAGTTTATTTCCGAGAATCATCTCTATCTTTTTCTAACAAATATGAGCTATTAACATGAAAGAACAAGCAATTGTTCTAAATTGAAAGGCGCTTTGATACCTTTTACGCTCTCTCGCTCGTACAATCATTCAATATATTGTAGCATTTTTAATTCATTAAATGGCGAGTGATATTGAAAAATGTGTATACATAAAGCATTTTTACATCCGTTTTACTAAATGCACACTAGTAGTATATTATAATCATTGAATGAACGAGCGGGAGAAAGAAATCCTAGCCAAAGTCAAACTTTTTGGGCCATTTGAAGCCTTTCATTTCACATTCTCGAGATGCGTCGTCTCGGCATTCCGATGTAGAGTCGATACAGTTTTTCCAATACATTTACTTGTTTTAATTCAAATTATTAATCGGTTTCTTTAGTACTTTGTATCCAAATGCCGTATAAGTCTGTGTGATGCCTGTCCTCACCTCGAGCTCGCGGGCGCGAGCTTGGCATTCAGTTCCGCAGAACATCCGGAGCATTTGGTCTATATCTTTGTTTTTTCAAATGCCATTTGGATGCCAGTGAAATAGCCGGTCCCGTAGGATAATAATTTTGTCGGTGCGGTTTCATGTCGATATGTTACTTTCCTATCCCATTACTAGCTTTATCCAAATGTCGTATGATGGTGGTGGTTACCTCAACCTCCCTGGCGCGGGTCTGGTAGCCGGTCCCGCAGGATACCGAGCATTTGGTCCACTCGCCCCACGGCCCGTAGCTACAGTCAGTATCGTTCGACAGGGTCGGAGCTGAGAAAAAAAAATTGTTTCCAAAAATAAGGTAATACTCCGTAATATCCAAACACACTTACATACTTACACACAAACTTCCGCATTTATAATATTAGTGTGATACTTTTTCCGAAAGAAATGTCTATCCCTATTTCCGATCAAGACCTGTACCTAATAAATAGCATGATCACAGATGTCACATCAATCGAACCGTCTGTTTGTACCAGTTAGGTCCACTTTTGATCTAGACATAGAACATTTGGCACAGCGATGTCGACCGTGACCTACTCCGTGGGAATATCATAACAGCGATGGAATGAACCGTAAACTTGAATAATTGAGTCGAGATCGACGATTGATAGGACTTTGATTACTGGGGAAGTGGATTTGGGGAAGTGAAGTGACGTCATGGTAATGAAGATGAAGATTAGGCTGTTGAAGGATTTATTTGCTCTTTGTTTTGTTTTGTTATTGTTTTACTAACTCTTTGTTTTAAGATGGTTTTAATAATTTAAATAATTGACTGACCGAGCGAAGTGAAGATCTCAGAGTTTACTGGGACAAATCGGCTTTTGTATGTATGTTTGTGTGTATATTTGTCCGATGATAACTTGCAAACCGTTGATCCGATCTTTTCCGAATTTTGTAGGCAAGTAGTTAATTTCAATACAATTTTTAAGTTCGAATATGAGCTGAATCGGTCCAAGGGTTGTGAAGATATAGGGATCGCGAGGTCTCAGTTCGCCGCGAACTACTAGTTATAATATGAGCCTTTACGACTGGACTGGACTGAGTTACCAGCATCTAAACAACGCAGCATGGGATCGCAAGAAGTTTTACCTGTTGGTACTTCCATAATTCAATATTATAAATAAATAAATAAATATCGGTTGCGTTTTTCACACACAGTGCCATCTAGCCCCAAACTAAGCAAGATTGTACTATGGGAAACAGATAACTGATAGAAAACATACATACTTTTTTTGTTGTTGTAAATACATATATAGAATACATAGAAACACCCAGAGACAAAGAACAAACATCCATGTTTATCACACAAACGTTTGTCCTGGGTCGGAATTGAATCCACAATCTGCAGCTCAGAAAGCGGAAATCCTCCCACTTAGCCACAAGGCTAGTCAGTCAGTAATGGTGATGATGATGATGAGGTCCTAACGAAGCAATGTACAAGACGTATATGTGTTCACATCACACAAATACATATACATGGTCATAAGGAAAGGGTACGCTAAGCCGAAAGGGGCTCATAGTACTCATGATTGTAAACAATTCTTTCTATGGGACCAAACCTGAAATCGAGAAAAAAATATCAGCTGTTCCATACATTTTGTCGAGTGTCATTCATATGTTTTTCTCGATTTCAAGATTTTTCCATAATTGTTTATAATGATGAGTACCTACTATGAGCCTTTTTCGGCTTAGCATAACCTTTCCTTATAACCCTGTATATGGCACATATTCCTCGCATTTACGAAGTGGTTAGGTTCATAAAAGTTAATTAGGTTCCCGCGCTGCTATGCTAGGGTGGTAGTAAACTGACCGTTGATGCTGTTGGATATGGGCACGATGGAGCTGATGGTCAGGCCGGGGTAGTTGGAGCTGGCGGCGGGCGCGGCCGCCGGCGCGACGCCTCCTGCGGACACCGGACAATGTTACTCGACCACGAATATAAGAAACTTCATGCATGCAGTATATTTTTCTTTACAACACAACACACCGCGCCGGCCGCGAGGCGAGGTAATAAATCGAGCTTACAAATGGGCGGCTCAAGAATTATCCATGAGCACCTGTGGTTGGCCTATTTTGCTAGTAAAATTTCCGTGTGAGGAGAATAGGTATAAGCTGACAACCAGTTTCGTCAACCACTGGATGTTTCGCAAGACGGATCTCAATTTAAAAAAAAAATTGATTAATTCATCATTTTAAATCATATGATTTAGTATCGTTTGATATAAAGTCTACTGTAGCTGTCAGCCACAGATCAAACTAGATACCGCATTACGAGATTGGTTGTTCCTACAAAAAGTCACCAAAGTTTGAGTAAGGCGCGGGTCGCGGGGAGTGCGACCAAGCGTTCTCATTGGCTATCTCAAGGTTACGCCTTCTGGCGCCTAACAGTCAACCAATCCGAGTAATTTCTTGTAAGTGTATTTAGACTGATGCGTGGTGCGCTTCAAGCGTCCTGAATGCAGAATCTAGGGTCTGGTCTGGCTGTCAGCAATATAACTATATACCTATAGCTACCTACCTATACCTTACCTGTTTTTTTTCCTGTGTCTGGAAGAAATAGCCCGCCTATGAGAAGCCTAGTCCATGGCTTGTTACTATAATCCGTGCGTGCATTTTAATAATAATTTATCTATCTAAACCGTAAGAAGAAAGCGAGAAAGATTTTATGTAATAAAGATGTAGCTGGTACACATTTATTATTTATTACATACAATATTTCCCGCAAACTCTACTCTTTCCTTCTATAGGCTATAACTAAATTTATTAGTAGACGTATTGCTTCCGTACATAACTATAATAATCAAACCAGTAATAATTTGTTGTTAGTTCCGTCCTGAACTTTATATAGCTTCACACTTGTTTTGGCGAAAACAACATGAATCATATTTGCTAATTGAAAGCTCAAAACGTTTGATGTTTTACGGTTGTAAACAACTAGTGGTGTGCTCTGAATATTATGCTCCACTAGTAGGTACTCTGGATTCACGGCCACCAGTGACATCACTAGTTGACGTCAGCCGTTTGCATCAGCGCGAATTTAGAGTGGGATTTGTAGGACATAGACCGATATTTTATTATAAGTCACTTCGAGGTGTCAAACTTGTCCGACGCGGAGATCTTAGTGGTGGCGGGAGGGTGGCATGGTAGGCTAGCTAGCCAATAAGCCAACCGAATACTCGAAAGTACCATTTTCAACTTGATATAAGCACCTTCAAGTTGAAAATCTGTCGCCAAGCACCTAACGGTTTGTTCCGGCAGCTTCATTTGAAAGTCAGTTTCCATTCCAGCGCGGCTATTCCCATTGCTTTTCGGATCGAATACGGGAACGTTTCCGTTTCGAATTGCTTTACAGCGATTCACAAGCCCGAATTCGAAATCGTTTGACGGCTCAAATCGACACATCAGCTGATTTTCATTCGAAAAGTTTCCGACAGCTATTTGCTCTCGGAACCAATCCGTCTAGAGAGCCAGAGACGATTTCTTACAACAATTTACTGTGTTTTGGACTTTTTATTTATTTCAAGGTAAATAATTAACAAGTAAGTAATAAAACAACCCTAGTAAAGTAATACGTAGGTATATGGAAGGACTTTATGACTTAAAGTGCAGAATAATAAATAATTCTGGGTGCTGTTATGGGCAAGCGTGACGCTTACCATCAGGCGAGGGATTTGCTCGCCTTGCCATTTGCCACAACAAATATTAAAAATCTTTTCTACATGTATATTTCAAAACCTACGTTTATTTTTAGATGGAGCATTTACTGGCATTTCGCGAAATGAATCGCCAGCGTGGGCGATCGCAGGGGCAACATACCCTCCTTCTTCACCGTTCCATACGAGACCTTACCGATCTTTTTCATGACCGATTTTGGCGTCGCACGTCTTATCCATTGGCCAGTGTCAAGTATACATGGATACTGATAAGCAATAACATGTCAACCGGAGTTTTGGCGGGAACGTGAAGAAGTCATGTCGCGTCATTATATTATTTTCCAAAACTTGTGTTATTTTGAGTGTTAATGTGTAAAAATGGTGGATTTTTATTCATTAAGTGTTCGTGACCGTGCACGATTGTTGGTGAATAGTATATTGTCGTGAAACGTGACTTTTCGTGTTATTTCCAAAACTCCACAGAAACCTTTTGTAAAGTCTCCACCACTTTACTGGGGTATGACTTGGACATGACCGTGATTTACTTTACTTGACTTAGACTATGACTGAGACTTGTTTTATTTGTGAAATACTTTACTTCACTTCAAATAATACAAAAGTTGACACTGGCTAAATACACAACGTGTGAAGCCAAAATTTAAGAGAAAAAAAAAACATGTCAACCAACAAAAAAAAATTTTTTTTTAATGTTATAGAACGCTTCTTTGTCAGCCAAAGGCTTCGCTACACGGCCTGACCTGACATCGTGCGAAAGAGATGGCTATATATAACTTTCTGAGGGAGCGAAAGGGAGAAGCTATCGCCTTGATAGTTTGTTTCTTTTACTCCCGTGAAATTCAAGTCTAGCTGTCCCTTTCACGCGGTGTCAGGTCAGGCCATGTGTAGGCGCCCCAAGGAAGCGATCTGTATCATTAACAATATTTTTTTTTTGTGGTTTGACATATTATTGGTTATCAGTATCCACATATATATTCTCAAGTTTTGTTAGATGTTATCAAACAAGTCATAGTCACGGTCAAAGGCGAGCAAAACAAGTCAAAGTCATGCCCCAGTAAAGTGGTGAAAACTTTACCTTCTATGTTCTAAATTTCTACACTTCTAAACAACACGAAAATTCTCGTGTCACGACTTTATACCATTCACCAACACTCGCGCATGTTCACGAACACTTATCAGGTAAAAATTCACAGTTTTTACACATTAACACTCGAAATAACACAAGTTTTGGAAAATAATAAAATGACGCGACATGAATTCACGTCCCCGCCAAAACTAAGTTTGACATTATTAGATTTCTGTTTACGAAGTATGCTATTTCAGAATTAAGTCTCATATTTTTAAATCTAAAATGCAATTTGCAGGATTGCAGTTTGCACTATGTAATTTTATTAATTTCATTGGTAAAACAACTTACATTACATTACGTTTTTGCTAATTGGTGGTTAGAATAGACTAAGATTTCGAACAGTTAAATTTCTACCATGGATTCTGTTTTCTACCAATATGAAACAATCTCTGCAAACGCTGCAACATATAGATAGGTATGATTGTCTATGACTACTCGATCGGAAAAAGCCGACGAATACCGAAGTTGAATCCGCTCGGATTTCGGAATCAGGTTTTTGCTCTCATTCGAAAGCCGATCCGTATTCGAAGGAGATTTTCGATGTCGATTCGAAACTTTCCGTCTAGCTTGGGAATAAGCGTGCAGGTTAGATGTGCTTACCATCCTGCACCGCACCGTCGTTTAGCATCTGGTGAGTTTGTGGTCAAGTTTGTGATCTAACTTAATATATCAAAACATTATTTTTTTAATTGACCTTAAAAGGAGACTCCTTGGGAAATGGAACTTCGCATGCGTACGTAGCAATTAGGATGTTTTACGTGATTCACGTAACGTATTTTGTTCGTACGAAATAATACAAGAGCTCATATTTTATTGCCCGTCAGGGCCCGTCTGTCCTGGTTCTGATTCTGCAATGTGAATCAAGCTTTACCGGTCAAGATGGGTTTGAGAGGTGTAAGCTAAATGAGAACGTTAGAACACTCAGAAACCTTTTATATGTAGTTGTTTTTTGTGCGTTTACATTTTCATATTAAAATATGCAAAATATCGAAACATCTTTTTGCCTGATCAAAAAATAAAAAGGAACATTGCTTACATTTTATTCTTTGGGCCAATCCAAAAGGCCAAAGCTTTTGACCTTGTGTCACAAGCTTGCGGAACTCGCTGATTACAGTGTCTGTTGTTGACAAGCGGTGAATTGAGAAGATTATGGGATACGAAATGATCCGCTCGGATCATATCATAACTCAAGTATCGTCTCTTGACTCTTAGTCAGGATAAGCAAACAAGGAGTCAGTGTCAGATTTCGCAGATCTCAAAGATAAGTGAGTGGACGATAGGTCTATTCGGTGAGTTACTTATCTCAGATTAGCACAAGATTAATGTCTTATCCAAGCTGTAACTTACTATAATTCGATTTCAAGTAGATAATTATCTACTTGAAATTAGTTGATTGGTGTCCGGTATCCAGTGGTTGAGTTGGTGTGGGCGAGTTGATTACTTGAGTTAATTTGGCGGGAGTCAACAGACTCAGCTGGTTGGGATAATTTTTGTCACACACCTGCATCGAGTTCTCTGGAGACTAAGGAACCGTAAGTAATCGTGTTTTTTTAGGACGCCTGATTTTTACTATGAAAATAAATATCGTTGCGTTTTGCCTCCGCAATCTGTTTAAATGCAGATCAATTAGTGTCAATATCTGGAGAATTTGAGACAACACCTGGCTGCTGAGTCAGAAGTCGGTGGCTGGCAAGCTGCCACCTCGCTGAGGCGCCGGTGTCATAAGAATAACAAGTTGATTGAGACTCGGCAAGTATTTTTCACCTAAATAGTTCAACACGTGATCGACGGGGTTCGAACCTGAAACGATCCGGGTTCACGCCCCCGTTGCTCTGATTATTGAGCTACAACAGATATTTGGAAAGGCTTGATAAGTAAACAAACCTTTACAAATGACCGTTACTCTTGACACGATTTCTGAATCACGACTTTACTTTTAAACGAACCTTTACTACTGTTCTGAAAGGTATAGAACAACAAGGCCTCTGCTACAACCTTCCTACTCTTATAGCGTTCTTATTTCAATGCAACACCTATATTGTTCATCCTATACATATTACATTATTACATTTATTAGGAAAGGGCCGAAAAGGGCTCATCATTCTGAACAACTTTTACTATAGGACCAGCCCTGAAACGAGAAAAAAAAAGCTGTTCCATAGAACCACGAGTACTATTATTTTGTTGTCAACGGTATACGTTTTTCATTCAACATAGTAAGTACACTGCGTAACTAATTTTTAGGGTTCCATACCAATTGGTAAAAAGGAACCCTAATGGTGAGATTCTGGTGTCTGACTCTTTGTGTGCAACAAAAGATGTCTATTGGCGCACATCCAGATAACGTTTGCACACGCATTTAGTTGCATATTTTTTTACGGCTTTTCCTGATAATAAGGGTTGAAATGGGGGGCAAACACTTTAAGCTGCGGTAATGTGGTCAAGTGAGACATTATTTAAAAGGCCTTGATTTAAACAATTCGAAATCCGTTTTTTTTATTTACTCAAAATAAAAAACTAGTTTTCCCATTCCTTTAGCAAGAACTCTCAACGAGCGAGTTTTACTCGAGTTTTGGCGAAATTATTGTAGACAGGTCTCAGACAGTGCCGAGTCCTTTGTTAAAAAATCCACTGACCATCATTTAAAATCTTTGTTAGACTCCGAAACGTTCAATTCACGCAAGAAAGCAATACGTTACGCTTCTGTAATTCATTTGTTACCCACTCTAAAGTATATTTCTGTAGTTTCTGCTGGCAACAAATACTACGTTTCAACCAAGTTAGGTATCTATATAGTCAAGCGAAAACTAACATCCGCATAGAATTATTATTAAACGTTAGTTTGGCAACATTTGACAAAGGCGGTAGCACTCTTTGTCATTTTTATGAGCTAATTCATGTCATCTTTGTTTGTAAAATGATGGCATGACTTACTGCGCCCCAGGGTTTGACATGCTATTTACCTCTTTTCCCCAAAATTATTCGTTATACATTCTCATGAAACACACTACTTCTGTGTAAAATTTCATAACAATTAGTGATTTACGCATTGTTTTAATCTTGCTTGATGTATCTGTTTTAATTACGATCGATCCAAAGAAAGGCACCTACTGATTCATAGCTTGTATTCACTATTTTATTACAAATACATCAATATTTTTATGAATTGTAAAATCTAACCTCGCCTCCGGCTCGGGCAGAAATTGGATAGCGCTTGGATATGGAAACCCTGAATTAACCCAAATGCTGATATCCCGGAAAAAAAATATGGTTCCTGTACTATAGCGGACAAAATAGCGGGAGCTGCTAGTGACACGGTAGTTGTCTTCGGGCTGATTTGTCTGGCTAGTTTTAGGTAGGCCTATCAGTCTGTATGTGAGATGGCTTCATCGTCCGCAGAGTGACGTAACTGTGGATGACGTCACAGGCCCCTACCGCGGGAGGGTTGGGGCTGATGTAATGTAACGACCGTACACAAATACTCCCCGTCTGGGGGATACAAGCCTTGACCTACCTACCTACCTCTATTATTAGAAACACGACAATTTTCACAGTAAAATTCGAAAAAGTAAAGTTCAAATCGATTTTAACATAACATAATATATTTGGTTATAACGCTACCTATGTACGGACCTACATAGTTCAGTTACTCTTTTTATACAGGATTATAAGGAAAGGAAGCTAAACGGAAAGGGGCTCATAGTACTCGTGATTGTTAACTGTTTGTATGGGACCAACCCTGAAATCGAGGAAAACAAATAGCTGTTCCATATAATTTGTCGAGCGCCATTGACATTTTTCATGGAACAGCAGTTTTTTTTTTAATATATAGTAAAAGTTGTTCATAATAACGAATACTATGAGCCCTTTTGACTGCCCCGGTGGCTCAGTTGGTAGTGAACCTACCTACTGTGCTTGGGGGCGTGGGTTCGATTCCCATCTAGGACAAACATTTATGCGATTAACACCCAGTCATAGAACAAACACAAATAGTGTTTGTTCTATGACTGGGTGTTAATATTTATATAAGTATGTATTTAAAAATATCTATGTACGTATATCAGTCTCTGGCAGCCATATTACAAGCTTTGCTTAGTTTGGGGTCAGGTGACGATGTGTGCAATAATGTCCCAGATATTTATTTATTTATTTTCGGCTTAGCATACCCTTTCCTTATAACCTTGTATAGTTCTTTATTGTGCACACCAGAAAAACAAAGTCACAAACTGGACAACCTAATAAACCGGTAACACACTTATTGCTAAAAGCGATCTCTTACAGACAACCACTGAAGATAAACAATTTACGAGTTAGTGTAGACTGCGGCGGTGTTATAAACACTTTGGTTGTCACAGTGGCATATAAAATTAATGGAAAACGGGAGGACGCTGCGTCTCTTTCATTTCAAATAATGTGAATCGAGACACGACGCATTCGTCGGTTTACGCACGCTTCGAGAGAATACAAAATTGCCTCTGTTTGGCTGATGATGATGATGACCATGATTCAAATTTTTCTCCTGCTGACCGCGATGCATACTGCTTGTTGTCGGCGGTAGATAGGTAGGTAGATAGGTCTGCATACATTAGTAGGTATGGTCCGTTCCCCGGTGACGTATCCACCCCCGTGTCGCGGTGTGACGTCACGCGCCGCCACACTGCCCTCGTGGCATTCACCAGCAGGGGTCGGGGGATGGCACGCTTTTGAAGCTTTTGTGTTGTGTCTATCGGAATATCCTAACTAATATTATAATTCAGAGGAATATAGCCGCAGTCTTATCAGGATCAATAATGCGTCGAGGTATGAAAATGAATACGTTCGCCTCGAGTAAAAAACTTCGCTTGCGCGATTCAGAACTCCCTACATAACAACTGTCAGTCATCGTCAATCGTCAAAAAATGCACATAGGGTCGCATATATTTTTTTTTTTTTCTGTACAGTTTGGGGGTCCAATCTGAGGAGGAATTTCGTAAAAATTCGTTCTTATTGCTCAACTAGGACCTAGAGTCCTAGACCATTTGGGGAATGTTGCGGTTGGGTCCAAATTTCACGTCTCTATCATAAGCGCTTTGTTCTGTGCGTCGATTCCAAGAAAAAGGCTTGTTCTTTTATATATTATATAGTTGTAAGAACTTAGCAAGAGATTGACAGGGTTACACAACATTTGATCGAGCCTGGCAGATGATTTTCTATGGAACAGTTTTCAACAGCTTGGAACAGAGTTCGCGATTTCTGTTCATAAAGTGTACAATCGTGAGTACAATGACTCCTTTCGGCTTACCATCGTTCCGTGTAAACCTGCATATCACCATACTTGCCTGTTTGTACGGAAGGCTAAAATGACAACTCAATACTTATACTAATGGGATACTTGTCTGTTTTTTGTTTTGTGTATTGTGGCTTAGTAAAAGAGTGTGACGGCGTCTACCAGATGAGACGGCAAGTGTCCGCTACGTACCGAGTATAACCTTGCAGGTGTTCATGCAGTCCTCCTGCGAGATGAAGTTGTTGGCAGTCCCGCGGCAGCCGCCGTAGTTGAAGGACACGCACATGCCCTTCGCCGCCACGAACGTCCAGCGCTGGTAGAGCCCGCGGCACGGGCCCTGCTCCGCGCCTTCCATGCAGATACCTGGCGACATTAACACTACTACTTCACATGGGGTTTATTTTAATCTAACGGGAATACACACGTTAGATTGAGTCGGTTATTTCGGCTATAATTACGATCACATTCAGTGATCTTTATCAAGAACTGCTATAAGCGCGACCTTGTCTTGCCTTGCACTCAACTCACTCGTCACGCTTATAGCATTCCTTGATAAAGATCACCGACAGTTTTTAACATGAGGGTTTCCTCACGATGTTTTCCTTCACCGGTAGCTCAAGCACATTATTGGGGTTTGAACCCGCACGCGGCGTGCGATCCGAACGCGCTAACCACCGAGTTATCTTCGTTACAAAAAGTGTTGCTTATATGTATATGGAACCGTGCGACTATACTAGATTTTTGTAGTGGTAGGACTCTATTGCAGAGTCCACCTGGGACAGTGCCACACCTTTGCTAGTTATTCAACCGCCACGCTGTAGTGTGCAAGCATTACTGTGTTCCGGATACATTGCCGCGCATAGTTTTGAACTGTTGAAGTTCAAAATTCTGGGTGGCACTGAACTGTTATGGGCAAGGGTGTGCGACTTGCAAGTCTCGTCGTCGAGCAACATAAAAAATATATATAGATACTACAAAACAAATCATCTAATTAAGTCAGTATTCCAGTGAAGAACTCGAGCAGTTTGAATGACTGTTGAGACGCAAGTTTGTAGTAGTTTGTTATATTTCAATAAGTTAACCTTGGCTCGGTCAGTGTATTGAAAAAAATACATATATACTTGCTACGTAGGGTCGCACCCGTATTCATTTATTTGTTCAGTTTTATGAAATACTGTTAAGAAAAGTGTGCTAAAATAGCTGTAGCTGAATATTATTCGTATAAGGAGGCGTATACACTGGTTCTCGCTGTCTCGTTCGCACTATATCAATCAATCATTTTTTAATAAGAATAAGAGAGAAGAAATTAAAGAAAAAATGTCTAGTCAACAATGTTACAATTTTCATGTTATTATTTTTTAATTTGGCGAAGGAAAAGGCAAAAAAGAAACAAATCATTTTTTTTGTCCTTCTTCGCCAAAAGAAAAAGATAATAACATGACAATTGTTATATAACATTCATAATATCAGTAAAATTATTAATTTAATATTTTATTTGCAAAATTCGCTAGTTTGAGAACCTCACGAATTTTGCAAATAAGAGATGGCGTTGTAAATATATTTTTTACTTCGTACATTGCAATCTAATTTGAACTAAAATTTGAAATTGTAATTTCAACAGATCAAAACCTTGCGCGCCAATAAACGTCGCTTATCACATGTTAGTTGTCTGATGAGATTCGTCTTATCTCTTGCTAGGTATAGATTAAGAAAAACTCATAATAATTATCTATACCTAATTACAACATACATAATAATGTTTGCCGTTTTATAACAAGTAGAGAAGAGAATAATTTCTAATTATATTTTCTGATAATTAGGTAAAAAAACTTTTCACATTCCTTAATGGCGACAAGTTTTTTGTGTCAAAAATAAAAATATTTTTTCGAAACTAGACTAAAAACAAACTCTTTCAAACATCGAAATAAGTAACCGTGTCGCTGAAACTACTATACGCAGATGTGGCGCTTACCACCAGTACCTTGACCAACATCTCCGACCCCATAACGTTGCTCTTGATACATCTTGTCAGTGATTTAACACGCATTGAAAGTACCACCCCTACCTCATTATTCCATTGGCCTTGACTTCCAAACAAACACATCTCTTACTATGAAAACTGACGTGGTTTTGATACATTTTGTTTTAATAAAACGGGAATACTCACGTTAAATTGAGTCGGTTATTCCGACTATAGTTTCGATCACATTCGGTGACCTTTATCAAGGAATGCTCAGCGAGACACGCGCGCGACCTCGTCTTGCCTTGCAAGGCAAGACGAATGTGATCGAAACTATAGTCGGAATAACCGACTCAATTTAACGTGAGTATTCCCGTTTTATTAAAACAAAACACATCTCTACTTAGTTTCCTCATTACACTCTATTACAGATGGTAATGTGTAATGTGTTATCATTACGCATTATGTGGCAATGTAAAATAAAAATAAATAATATTAGTAATGTTAAATAAATAAACGTGCAATGGATAAAAATGGTAATGATAAGACGACTCCAGTTTTCTTTCATACAGATTGTATGGTAGATAATTAGATTTTCAGTGATAGCAATTATCATATTATTTTGACATTATTATATCAATTTCATTCTTTAATTTAATTTCATATTATTACAATTTTCCAAAAATCATGTTAATAATAAACTTATTTAAATAATTTTGCACGCCTGTAAAGGTTGTTAATGGATGGACATTTTTAGATTTAAGAACTTGTATACCCATTATCACGCAAATAAAATGTTGACTTTGATCATGTTGTTGTCGTAAAGGTTTACGGAAATTTTGCAAACGAAGATGCTAATAACACCGATCATCTTTGCTTTGAATTTCGCGGGCGTTAAAACCAGTTTATGATGCATTTAACTGCGCGAAACAGTGAATAATCATTTTGGACTATAACAGACCGGTACATCCACGGTAGTACAATTTCATGATAAAAAAACAACAAACGTGTCCTTGGTTAAACACTTTTTAGCTATTCTTACTAGTCTACTACTCGAACATCTTTGAGCTATCATTACTGGCATACTACTCAATCAACTATAGTACTAAATTAAGGATCACTGTCTTTCGAAAGTCTTTCGAACTAATGCTGCTACTACGCGAACGCGCGGTGTTCATAATGAATTGTTTACAATAAATTGAATATTCTAACATGTTAAACCGTTTTTCTACAGTGCTAGCTATTAGAATAGTAGCGTAGGTAAGCTATAAATGTAAACGTGGCCCTATCTCGATTTAATTTTGTAAGCTAACAACCAACACAACCTAAACAAATAGATAGCCTACAGCTGATCAAAGAGGATAGTATTACCAATTGAGTGTGAACTCACGTTTAGCAGTCAGCATGTCGATGGCGCAGCTCTCCCGCTCCATGCACGGGCGCTGCTGCATCAGCTCCACCCGGCCCGAGCACTCCTGCTGGCGGTCCGCCGGCACCAGCAGCAGCCGAGTCCTGTTCGGTAACATTATGCCTTCTTACTACGTTCAATGGTACAAAATACAATGGATCGAGTTGGTCGAGTGAGGCGTCAACATCACCCCGTCCTTAAATGTTCACCTTTATAAAACTCTACGCATTTGAACCGCAAACTAGTTTTAAGTAGGTTAATGGGAATAAAAAGTTTTTTTTAAAGGTGGCACAGATTGGTCAGTAGTTTTACAGGAAATACAGCGTGGTCTGTATCTAAAGGCCTCGCTACATGGCCTGACCTGACATCGTTTGAAAGAGATGGCGTTTTGTATATATAAGTTTCTGGGGGAGAGAAAGGGAGAAGCTATAACCTTAATAATTTGTTTCTTTTGCTCCCGTGAAATTCAAATTTAGCTGCCCCTTTCACACGATGTAAGGTCAGGCCATGTATAGACACCCTTAAATGACTGTCGTGTTAATTAAATTTGAGATACAGATTTGAACATAAACTTCCTCAATGCACTTCGGCTTCAATCAATTATAATTATGGTCTTATGTTGGGCCAATATCCTCGTGGCTCTGAAGGATCACCAAACAACTACGAGTTTTAAACAACAGTTTTAAGCATATCCACAAGAAATACAAAAAATTGGACTAGGTGGCGCCAACTTCTCCATAGCTCTAAGAGGAAATATTTAAAACCTAGCGTTCCCAGAAGCGGCTAACAAGTTTTTCCGTTTGGTTTGATGCAAACTACAAGTGTATCCTAATAGTAATCAGGTGTATATTGACCTGAAAGCCACTCCGCGGCCGCAGGAGGCGGAGCAGGGCGACCAGGCGGACCAGTCGGAGGCAGGGCACGCGGGGTCCGACACTTCGGGCCGGTCTTGCTCCGCGCACTGCGGCTGCATGCATTTGCGATTCTCCTCTGGAAGTTTGATCACCGTTCAAATATGCAGTTTGGCAATGAAGACGTTCAGACGTTTTTGGCGTTCAGGGCCTAGCTTTTAAATATTGTTTTAAGTCAATCAATGCTTAAAATACTGTCAACTTCTAGCTGACATGAAATGTCACGCGCGAAAACGAGACGAAGCATTTTAAGCATTGATTAAATTTAAGCAACGTTTATTAGTAAAGTCCTCAATTAAATGCCGCTTGGGGCTAAAACTGTCTGATGCTTATTCTCTTCTTTTTAGTTCTTAGACGCTCACTACTACAATAGGGGGACGAAGCCTCCCCCTATTGGGCTCCCGCGCTTGGAGTCGTCTTAGAGATCGCAGAATATTCACCGTTTACAAAGAGGATATCCAAATTCCATGTACTCAGAAATATTAATATAAACCTATCTGTATATATCTTTCATTGTTAGTTGTGTTACCAATCTATTAGGAGCAGCGTGTTACGAGAAGCTTCAAGACACCAGCCACAAGGCTATCTGGGACGAACGTCACTTATTTTTGATGATGTATTGAAGCCCGAAAATTGCGTGAATCAAACCACTTTACTGATCTGTCAAGACAACGTCTCTTACCGATCTGCACGAGCGGGCATTTCTTGAGG
This sequence comes from Apocheima hispidaria, assembly GCA_947579745.1. NCBI lineage: Eukaryota > Metazoa > Arthropoda > Insecta > Lepidoptera > Geometridae > Apocheima > Apocheima hispidaria. The sequence goes on along the minus strand of OX388150.1, from coordinate 15,290,249 downwards.
CCCATCTGGTTGAGGAAGTACCGGCGCCGGGTATTGAACCCGATACCGCAAGTGACGGAGCATTCACTCCACTCGCCCCACTCTGAAGTTTTGCAGATGCCGTCGACGTCGAATGACGCCGCGTTGTTGGACACTTCGTCCTCGGACGGGGTGTTGTCACCTCTGAAAAGATAATACATTCGAGTTTAAGGGATGATTTGATAGTTTGTCCTGCAGGCCGAAAGGTTAGCCCCAGGATTTTTTGATCGTCCAGAGGTCTTTTAAGTCGAAAAATAAATAATGCAGTGACTTGAGCGCATAAAATTATAAGTACTTGCAGGCGGTATATCAGAGTTATTAAAAATAACCTATATCTATAATGAATACTACCTATATTCCTTGCCGCCAACCCAGAATGTGATATTATGTATGACAATTGGGACACTGTTATGTTAATATTATTGGGATATTGTGAAAATTTTATTGGACAATGGGATCGGTTCAAAAAGCCCGATAACTTGTCAGATCCCAGCGTTGACTTTTGATTCGATTATAAGTAGTGCATAATTTGATATGCATTTTTACATTACATTACATTATCAGCCAGAAGACGTCCACTGCTGAACATAGGCCTCCCCCTTAGACCGCCACACCGACCGACAATGTGCCACTTGCATCCACCGGTTGCCCGCGACTTTCACAATGTCGTCGGTCCACCTAGTGGGAGGCCTGCCTACGCTTCGTCTTCCGGTTCGTGGTCGCCACTCAAGAACCTTTCTTCCCCATCGGTTATCGGTTATTCGAGTGATGTGGACTGCCCATTGCCACTTCAGCTTGCACACTCTGAGAGCTATATCGGTGACTTTGGTTCTTCGACGAATATCCTCGTTCCGGATCTTATCGCGCAAAGAAACTCCGAGCATAGCTCTCTCCATTGCCCGCTGTGCGACTCTGAGTTTCTCCAAAAGGCCAGTAGTCAAGGACCACGTTTCAGTTCCATATGTCATCACTGGCAACACACATTGGTTGAAGACCCTTGTCTTCAGGCACTGCGGGATTTCGGACGAGAAGATATATGCATTTAATTATCAATTATTTTAGTTCTGGCATTCTTTATTTTGATTGTTTGTGAAATTTGTATAACTTTGGATTATTGATTAAGTATTGTATATTGTAACATCTGTTATTGGCTAGATCGTTTGTAATCTCAATAAACAAATTTAATTTATAAAGAAGAAAAAAATAGTAAGGCGTGAGCAAACCAAGTGCGTCCATTTTCTATCAGAGCTATTGTTTTCTTTGAATAATACTAAAATTCTGTAAAGCCAGAGCGAAGCGAGCGAAGAATGTATATAGCATTTATATTAAAGGTATTTGAATCAGCCTGAAAGAGCAAGACGCGAGCATAGCGATACTCACTCGCACTCGGGCACATCAGCGACGCACATCTCCTTGGAGACGAGCTGCCGGTCGCAGGAGAACATCTGCGCCTTCTGCGGCATGCGGTACCCGCGCGTGCGCATGCGCAGCCCCTTGCCGCACGGCACCGAGCACGCCGACCACGCGCCCCACTCCGACACCGCGCACTCCGCTGCTTAATGGTACATGCAATTAATAACCATTTTAATGTCACTACTTGTTTTAGCCTTAACGACATGACACTAGTCGTATCACTGGACTACACATCTTCTTAATATATAAAACTTGATATCTCTCACGACTCTTTACACGTTTTCAAAAATAAACTTGAAAAACATCTAAAATGGAAACAACACAAATAAATAATGTTCTGACTTTTTCCTTCATTGTATATGTTATAACTATTAAAACAAGAGTTTAGCGAGTCCAAAGGCCGAGCTTTCACCGCGCACGAAGTCGCGGACATCAGCTAGTTTTAGAATAAAGACATTAATAAAATTAAATGTTACCAAACCTACACCAGGTATATCTGTTAGCGCGGTGTGTTTCGCCTCGAGCCCGCCTGGGCGGGACACATAACGAGTGCGAAAGTGACAGAGCGGTCACTTCGCGTTGCACGTCTTCAGTTATTGAATCTCAATATTTACGCTTTGCTGTGAGTGCAAAAGATAACTTTTGCGAAAAAGTTGCGACGTAGCGAAAGTCTATTATTTAATTACAATGCGGGCTGAATCTACTTTAGTTATAGTACAATTATTTATTCTGTGTTACATGGTTAGAGATATTTCTAGAGTTAAACTGCTCGCGCCTCCGAGTGTAGTATAGTGCGCAGATGCTTCGGAGCCCTCGTAGCATCTCAGCCCTATACTACACTGTATATTAAGTGGAGGCGCATCCAGGTATAGGTAGGTAGGAAGATGTTTACTGACGTCTGTCGACAGACTGCGTGTTCTCCGCCTCTTCAGCCACTAGCGTCAACAGTGTCTCTTCGTCACAGGATCTGAAAAGATAATTATCATGTCTAAATTTGACTAACTTTTTTTTTCAAAACCCCTCGACGTTAACTACCTATTAGTTTAAACGATTTAAAAAAAAGTTTTGTGATAATAAGGACTCGTTAAGATAATTCAGGACAACTACAGGCATTATTTTTTTCAGGCAAATTTAAGACAATTCTAGGATTTACGTTACCACCTTCGAAATCCATTATCAGGCAAAATATTATTTTTCAAGTTATTCAAGTCAGTCAGTCAATTCAAGTCATCACAGAATATTTCAAAGTTACTACGATTTTCCGTTCATTACTTGGTTCATTTTTACTAAAAATTAAACCATTTTTATTCCTTCCAAATCATGCTCTGGATAATGAACTGCTATGTAAAATCTGTCAAATCAATCTGTAAAATCGTTCAGGTTAAGAAAGATCATACAGCCTGGTAAAGAGTCAAGTCTGTTGAAGTCCCGTGAGCAAAAGCGGTACCTGGAGATAAGTTTGTCCCTGGTGAGGTGGAGGCGCGCCATGGGCGGGACCGAGGCCGCGCCGGGGTCGTAGAACGGGGCCCGCGGGTCCTCGGGGTACATCGGGGTGATGCGGTACATCTTCTCGCGGGGAACCGTCTCCGCGTTCGGCGACTGGAAACATACATCATTACACAAAATACAGCAGTTTTTTGGAGTTACTAATTATGGAGTATATCGATTTTCAAAGTCACAAAGGGATTCGAACATTTTTGTATGGAAGCTGGCATACCCCCCCGCCGCATTTTTTCATTTTATTTCCGATATTTCCGCGCATGTTAGAACGATTATATATGGGTGGAGAGAACTTAAACAAACAAAATATGTTCTGTAATATGATATCCTAAAATGTCACGTTCCTGAGATATTTGGCAGTAAAGACTTCACCGCTCTCATGTAGTGATATTTATCTTCAAATATCTCGGGAACTTGACACTTCAGGACACTATGACACACTACATTTTTTGTTTGTTTAAGTGTCTTCTACCCATATACTACCCATATTGCGTGGAAGCTTTAAAAAAATGGCGGCAGGTGGATATGCCAAAAAGTTTCTATCCCTTTTTGTAGTGTTAAAAAAAGTGACTTACCATGTAAGAGATGCCGTTATCAGTCCCTGCGTCGTAAGGGAAGAGGTCGATGACCTTGGACTCGACCCAGGAACAGTCCTTCAAACAAAGATCCAATCCGGACACTCCCACCACCCAGTCGGGAGATGGCCCTAGACATAACATGTAACAATTTTCAACATTACTCTCTTGTGCGGCAATGTAATACGCTCGACTATCTGAGATATAAGGCCTAGAACAGATTACTTTAAGCGATAAGGCCACCACTTGTAGCACTAGTTTATAAGGTTGTTCTGTTTGTGATTTTGTTATTCTGGTGTGCACAATAAAGATTTTAGTTTCTATCTAATTTCACTGGAAATGTTCCTTAAGTCCCGAACACAGTAATGCTTGTTCACTGCTGCTTGGCGGTTGAAAAACTGGCAAAGGTGTCGTACTTTACTATGCAGAGACTGCAAAAGAGTCCTACGACTACAGAGTATATCAGATATAGTCACCAAACATAGACGCCAAGGAGACCAAATGCCGCTTGCGATCGACGGTGAATGTAGCCGTCGTGTTGGAGTTCACTTTTGGATGCCAGAGACCCTGCGCCTTCACGATAGACCGGAGTAGGCCCCCGCGTTGCCGGAGCTCGCGTTCCATCAACCCGACTGACCCCCATTCAGCTAGGGACCTAACGAAGGACATAAGTATAACTTAAGGTAGAATATAGACTTTACAAAACCCCTTTACATTCGGTTAGCCAATCAAGAGCACATAGCAGTAAAAATACAACGTCATCTTTGAACTTTATTCAATATTCATTTCGGAAATTACTAATACTGTTTTCGAAAGGCCCTCTGCGGCGGATTATAAAACTCAATTTGTTTATGTTCTCATATAGTTACCTGAATCCATCAGATGCGATCTCACCCTCACCCCAAAAGGTGAAGTTCTTGGGATGCGTAGCCCCGATGACGTCAGAGAAGTGGGTCAGCCACAGTGCAGCCACTGGGAAGTCTTTAGGATGGGTCTGAGGAGACCAGAGTCCTTGGAACACCATCTGAAGAGAAAGTCGACATAGCTCTACAGTAAGTTGAAGTGACAGTAAGCCCTCATCTGCAGATACAGACTGTTGGGGCGCGGCAGATTTGTTCTACAGAGGAAACTACTAAGGCAGCCAGCGTAGGTAACCCACCACCTAATTATGGGGCTGTATAAAAAAGACAATGGCTGCTACAGGCTTAAGACCATGTCGTCCTGTAGTGGATATAGGCCTCTCGTAGTGACTCTGTCGATAATGGCTGAATATAAATTTTATATTATAGTAAGCCAAAAAGTGAGAGGTTAAATGTACTAACCTTGTATTTGGCATCATCGCACGCACAACAGTCGGGTGCTGATAGAGAGGTGTCCTCGCAAATGCGTTTCGTCAGCTGGCCGTCTTCCGCGTACCAACGACTCTCGTTTTCGTAGACCATGGCTCTGAAATTACAGGGTGTAAAATTCTAGAAACTGAAACGCTATACTAGCTTTCTTGTTAAGAAATCGAATAAGAATAATAAATAAATTATACACATCATCAAATTTTCTCAGTATTTGCGAATAGCTGGAACTAGATTGCTTCCAATGAGAACTAGTTTAAGCCGGATTTGAGGATTCAGCAATGTCTGGAACCTCACTGAAGATAATCATATCTACATAGTTACTAACTTGAGAAGCACACATCCCGATGCAGCTTGAGGTGCCTTCCACATAACCTGGACTTCTGTCTTGGGCAAATCGTCAGCTTCGACAACAGAATTCGTGCATTCTTCATCAAACTTTGTAAGCGTGTCTGCGAAAAGCTGGAATTGGCCTTGTTTGCTAGGAGTCCTGGTGACAGCTGGGTCGAGAGGATCCAGCACTATCTTGAATCGGGTGAATTGCTGAACGACGTCGTGGGTTCGGGAACCCACCAGAGTCACTGGGGAAAAAAACGGGATGGTGATTTTTACAGGAGACGAATAGCTAATGCATGTCCTTGTCAAATTCCAGTTACACTTCCATCAGGCGCTGCTTAAGATGAAGATAGATGGGGATTGAAAAGAAAAAGTGCTAACTTGGGACTGTCGGAAAGACCAAAGCCCGAACGCCGTCCCAAGGTCGAGAACAGATAGAATGATGAAGTTACAAATGATGTCCGCAACAAATTAATGCCTAGTAAGAGCTTGCTCAAGATCGAGATTGGTAACGCATTTATATATATATATTTATATTTGAGGCCAAGACACATCGTAGTCTCCAGCAAAGTTCAGACTTATTTAGGTATTTTGTTTAAAAAAATACCTAATTTTGGTTATCGTCTGAATACATCAAGTAGATTTTAATTAAACCTAACTCTCATTTCCCCGTAACCAAACCAAATTTTGACAACCTTATTGGTAACAGCCTTCATCCGTTATTTCGTTATTTCCCGACAAGTGAAACGGGTCACGGGGTCGAGCGCAAATAATAGTAAAAAATAAAGATTCCTAATTTATCGTTGCTAGACTAAACCAAAAAATTCATTATATGAGTCGTATAATTGAAAAGCGCAAAAACCCTTATCAATTCAACTGAATTGGACCGTGCAGTCGCTGTTTTTATCAATGCGTTAGCAGAAACTTTAACAAAATCATACGTTTCCGCGAAAACAATGAAACAATGATTATATACCCTTGGACAATGTGACAAGAGATAAATCTAGAGCGTTCCTCGGAAGTCACGAGTTGGTAAAGTACCTATGTATATATTTAACTACTAAAGTACAACTAAGTACAAAAATCTAAGGCTTATCCAAGTAAGTAGGTGCAAATATGTAAAAATTCATCTTCCAAGTCATAATCTGTCAATTTAGTCGAGAGATTACCCTAAAAACAAGTTGATATCTTCCAACATATCGTAGCGCCTAAAGCCGCTTTCCATCATATTCACTTGAGCTAGTCACTTAGCATCAGGGAAATTTGGTCAAATGCTTAGCCTGTCAGTAGAATAACTATATACTCTTTTAGTCTAGTTTGCATATCAGACTTCAGGTACGCACATTAATGCGCCTAGTCGTACGTACCAACATATCTCTGTCCGGGCGCATATCGCTCGACTTCCCCGTTAATGATGAGTCTGAAGAAGTTGTCTCCGGGAGACTTGGCGCCCGCGTCGAGCCCGGGGGACACCTCGCAGCCCAGAGTGGAAACCAGGAACAGAGCCAAGACGTATAGCGGGAACATGGTCACCATAGCGCATCTGATGACGTGTAGAATAAAATTACAAAAAATTACTGTAGTCATGGAAAGTAGGTACCTACTGGATTGGACCTTAAATCATTGAAGCTTAGATACAGTTTTAAGCTGGACAGCTGATCCTCTTATTTGTAGTGTTGAAATGTAGTTTCTAAATAAAACTGACGACGAAAATTGTTAAACCATTATTTGGCCAACTCTAAAGACAATGTGCAGCCCAGGGCCGCTTTCAGTAAGATCGTCCGGCGACGCTCCATGACATTACAAGTATGCTGCAAATGTCATCGAGTCGTCCTTACTGAACACGGCTCAGGAAATCTACGTTTACCGTTATTGCGCCGATACATTTTGGCCGTGGATATACTACTCCCCACCAGTTTGCATCTTGCACCAAACGTTTCAAAGACCGCTAAGGATAAAAGGTGTTTTTGATGTTTTTTCGTCATATTTATCGTAAAGAAAAATACTAAAGTTACTGAACAAAAAATATACAAAAATCGGTGAAAATGCTAGATTCATTTAATTGGTCTAATTACAAAACTCACCAAGTTGATGCGCGTGCGACGGTCCCTGCGCGTGTGAGTTGCGCACAGCGCCGACAGATAACGGGTCAGGAGTCAAGCTCCCGCTCTACATACACGATTACAGAGTTAGGTACATGAACTGCCTAAGCAAACAATATTCAACGATTTTGAACAATAATATCGGTACCTGAGGTCACTGAATACTCAGGCAGACGGGCACAATGGTTAGATACCTACTTAATACTTCCAACTTCATAAACTGAAGAAATAGCAAACATTTCAGAACCACGCGCCCAACGCCATATCTAAGTTTAATTTGTATCTTACTCACAAGGTACTTAGTTTAGTTACATTTTATCGAAGTATTAGTAATAATGAGGTGAGGAAGATTGAATTATTTCCAACCTCGAACTTAAATTCCTAGTAAAAGCTAACAATTTATCAGAATAAATTAGGTATATAAACACCATTATTATTTTCAGGGCCACTAGGTGAATAAACACAGCTGGCAAAAGAGCCCACTGCGGCCTAGTGCCCAACCCCTTGTTTAATTAATATTCTGTTTCACTCATAGATTAGGAGATAGTAAGAACCGATTTGATCCTTACTATGATACCTTTTTGTAACTAACCGAAATTTATCAAATATCTTTTTAAAGCACATACCTATATCTTCATAGCAGCGGTTTGGCATCGCCACAGTACTTTCTGTACCTTATATTTGAAGCTTCAGGCTGCAAAGCACACTAATTTAGGCCCATTAAGTCAAGTGCGCTTACGTCTTACCATCGACGTTGAGATGGCGTTAAGATCGTATGTGGTCAACAGGTTTGAAAGTTTTTTTTTTTAATTCTATCGGAATATGGAAAAGCCTGGACCTATTCTTAGACTTAGTAATTGTTTTATATAGAACAGCAATCAATATACCAAAAAACTTTGAAAATAAATTTAGGCACTCAACCTATACCTATAATACGGCACCCAAGTATTTTTTCACAAAAATGCAAGAAAAGTCCATAACCATTCAAAAAAAAAAAAACTTCGGTTGCCGAATAAAATTGGCACAGAACCACCCAACACGGAATAGATAGTTTCCCCGTTTGGGCGCGATGACGTCACCGCCCGCCCAAGGCGGCCAGGGTTCAAGGCTGGGCGGGCTGGCAACCGGTAATGGAGCTAACTGGAGCAGTCAGTAATCAGGTAACTGGACCGCGACTCTCCCGTTATTAGGTGCTTGCGTCAGGTACAATGTTTGCGAAGCGCGCCGGTAACGACAAACTTTTAAAAGCTATTCTTGGAAAGGTTGAACAACTAAAACCCTACTAGGGTACATCGTATACGGTATGCCGCATTTTTTGCCTGAAAAATCATGCTTAACGATGTGTTTGTACTTTTAGGGGGAAAACACATTCGGAATTAACTCATTATTTCTTATAACGATAGATATACTTACCTACTTATTACATATAAGTATCTTTCCGGTTTCTGTATTAGATCCTAAAATTCGATATATTTGGTTTACTAGTTGTAACATCAAGTGTAGTAGTGGTTGTATATCCTACGTCATGCCCTGGGTAATATTAAAGCCGTCTACACACCAAAGCTGGCCGACCCGCCGACACAGCTACGGCGGCGGCGGCCGCGCGGCGGCAGCTTATATTAAAAGAAGACATGCACTTGCGCTTGCTACCCGCCGATTAACTTATTGATGGACTTACAAATTTTCAAAATATAATAAGTAGTTTAACAAATTAGAGGCAAAATTTGAACATGCATACATACATAAACTCCCAAAATCATAACTTATTTTTTCGTAGTCGGGTAAAACACATTGTTATAAGGTCAGTATGACTATACAAGTAGTGCCTTAAACTAGGTTGGTTTGTTATTCTCATTATACAAGACTGCAAATGTAGTATTTATATTCCGTTTTAGTTGATAAAATATTTGTAAAACTTGATGAATGGCACGGACTCCCCCCCCCCCCCCCCCCCGGAGTCCGTGGAGCAATATTGTAAATAAAAAAAAAATAAAAAAAATACTGCAAGTCACGTTAGCATATGTGTTTACTTATTCAATGCGTGTATACAAGCCGGAATATATTAAAAAAAACCTTCTTACATTATTTACAATGTTTGTAGGTGTCACGCACAACCATCAATAATATAATAGCTAATGATTAGGTTTCTTAATTTTAAAAATTCCATTCTCCCAGTGTTATTAAATACCAATCTCTGCGAATTGCGAACTTGTCTTCCACTAACTCTTTTCAAAACAAAATCCATAGAGATTTGATAGCCCACTAATAGCGGCTATATAAAGACAGTTCACCGCCGTCCCATCCATACTGATTACACATTAGGAGAAGGCCCGCTACGGTGGCATCAGGATGAAGACGAAGCAAAGTAATTAACAAAAAAGAGTCAAACAGACGGAAGGCGGGTTGAACGACCATTTAGTCTTACTTTCGTATTTTTTTAACAGGTAAGTATTATTTTACAATGAACTATACATAAGATAACAAAAAAACTCACCTCAAGAGTCCTGTCAAGCCGCGTGGACAGCTCGCGGTCCGAGTTCAAGTGACGCTTCCTGTAACGTCGGCGCGTGCCGTGCCCACGCGCATCGCTCGTTTACTACATTACCCGCTTCCGATATTAGACCACCTAATTACACTAGGGAATGGACGCACGGATTTCATCATCAGAGTCAATTAGACATAACAAGGTATAGATCTGCCAAGCTCCTTTGCACCTACTGCATAGCATCTACGCACACTCCAATGCATGTTTAGTGAAAGAGCGCATTGCAGTTTTAGCTTGTAAGACCCGTAGGTATCAAAATATACACATAAAGCTTCGCAAGTCTCCAATTCCCGACGAAAGGTCGCAATCCACTTATCCACTCCGCACTCGACCAGCAGTCTCAAAAGCTCGTCGTCAACCCAACACCCGCGCGCTGTTGACCTGGCGCCCGCGCGGTGTCCACTTGTCATTCGCGCGCCATACTGCATTTTACACTCCACATGAGAGAACGCCGCTCTATTGACGGGCCCCCGACGTGTGATTGGGGGTGCTCATAGCGTAAGATACAAGGGGATTTCGACTGCGCGCTATGAATGAGGCGGCTGCGCGCGTGCCGCGCGTCGTGCACGAGGGGTCAGCTCTCGGACTCGCACCTGCAGCAAAGTCGATGGCGAGTGGACAGCGCGGTGACCTCTATTTTTGCTTACAAATCTAAAATTGACTTTATTCTGCGTATTATATCTCCATTCTTCATTCACACGATCGTGAGGCGAGACGGCGCTGGTCCAGAGCGTAGTCGCTAAGTGGCCCGCGAGCTTTACCTAAGTATCTATATAGACGACTACTGCAATACGGTGTTTCGTACACTGACATACTTACGGGTGTGTACGAAGGATCTTATTCTGAAAGAGAGCTTTGAACTACGCGGGGCAAGCATCGGAAGAGCGCTTTTTTTGAAATGAAATGAGTCTCATTTTGAAATCATATACCAAATACCAAGGGTCAAAGCCTGAACGTTATCAACCTAAAATAAGTGAGTTTTAGATAAGACAATAAAAATTCTATAATAATACATAATAGAATCGCTGTACTTACCCACAATCCATACAAACACAACAAAAAGCGTCTTAAGCAAACATTCAAAGTTAGTGAAGCCGAACATTTGCTTTGGTTACTCATTTACATCCGTAAACATACTACAATATGTACCTATACGGCATGAGAACTGACACGTGCTGCGCCAGACGTATATTATAATAACAGACGGTAATGAGAAACGCGACACTTGACTGCTTTGCGTGTATAATTTAACTGGAACATTGGTTCAAGAAAGTCGGTAAGACATAAACATTACCAAATTCGAACGGGCGAACATCTTAACTATACTTGCTTCAACTGAATATATTCCGCTTTTTTACATCAATTTCGGCATTTCGTATCAATAATTTAAATGTTTTCTTTCAGTTACAGGTACATAATATCCACTAACGTCGCGGTGAACTTGTAAGTTTGGTTAATTTGAATTTTAGATCGACAAGGAATTTAATAAGCTCTCCAGACGGCATGATCTGACGCGATTTGATATTATGCAAAAGGGATAGATAGACATGAATTTCATGGGTTTAAAATAAACAAACAATATTATTTTTTTTAATCTCTTCACTATAATAGGCTCAGATAGTTCGTCTCTTTTTCTCAATAACTTTCTTATTGAAATCAGTTATGTATTTTTTAATGAGGGCGCTTTTGACATGACACCAGCTGATAATAATTGTTAAAACATAACTATATTTTTGGATTATTTCTATTTATATATGTCATTGGAAGCATTATTCTAAATATAATCTTTTAATAAAAATACTACGACTAAAATCCAACCAAGCTTTATTATATGATAGATTTTTTGTATTGTATATTTTTTGTTAAGTTTTTATATGAAATTAAATTATTTTAGGAATTGCAATACAAAATTATTTTAATATTTTAGGAATTACAATATCATTTAATTACTCATCCTTCATTATTTTAGGATTTGCAATGCATAATTATTGATTAAGAATTATAATAGAAAACACAATTTGACAAAAACTTCGAAGATTATTTTGAATATTTTATTCAGTCAAATCATACAAATATCACGATTGCAACTTGATAAACTTTTGACTTTCAAATCCGTACTTAGTTCTTTTCAATATCCTTATAACTACTTTCCCACATCTGTATATATTCTGATAATTTATTAATTCCATATAGTACGAGGTGGTAAAATTATTCAAGTTTCATAAGAACGCGTCGGGCGCAGCATAACCAGAAGAGGGGAAGACTGCTTATTTATATTTAAAGTTACATAGGCCTATTTTGTGATACCACAATACTCAAATTCTTTGCAATTCTAAAAAATATTAGAATAGGCAAAAAAAAATCTCTAGTTCTAAGTTTTGAAGTGTTGAAAAGTGTAGAGGTGACTTTTTTGAAACTTTTTATATTGCATTGTATGAGTTTCGGTGAATCTTAACAAACCATTAGGATATTGCTCATTTAGGGTAGCAGTAAAAGTTCTTAATAAAATCAAAAGGTAGTTATAAAAATACTAAAATTAGTAAATAAGTTTTTTTTTTTAAATTGCTACATAAAGCAATGATAATTACAATGATAATTTGTTATATATTAATGGTATCATCAGGCGCCACCTAGTGGCTAGTTCTGGAACAGCAAAATAAAATTACAATTTTGAAGTGCTCCGTTTGTAACTTATCTATAAGTCTGCACTGTGATTTTTTTACTGACTTTATAAAAAAAATGAGAAGGGCTTAAGTCGGCTGTTTTTTTAAAATGTTTGTTACCTCAGAACTCCGTCATTTATGAACCGATTTGGAAAATTCTGTTTAATTTGAGAGGAGATTTTCCAGATTGGTCCCATTTTTATCAAAATCCAGTTCTGATAATGGGGAATGAGGAATTGAGAGAACTCCTCAAATATTATAGGCATACATATAGTGATGAAGAAGAGACATTTAAACATTTACCGAGCCGATCTCACAACTTTTGTTGATTTTTCGTTCGCACCGCAGAAAACTAGGTAAATTATTTGACAAGTTTCAAGATTTGTTGTTGGCTGCGTTCGCACTCTAAAAACTTATTAATTGTAAATGTTTTCCTAGAGATTCGTTACGTTTGACGTTCGCACTGGAGCTGATTTGTCTCGCAACTTGTGTAAATTTTTTTTTTTTACGTATTCCAATTTGATAGGCAAAAATCATCACGTTGCAAGATTTGTATAGAAACATGTTGATAACGACATTAGTTGTAAAACAGTGTCAAACAAGTTTCGTTTCAACAAGTTGTGTGACAATGCAAACGCGGCTCGATACATCAACAGAAAACAGAGTTTTCAACATGTTATTTTGTAGATGTTTCATCAGTGAAAACACACTGTTACAGTGTTGATAATACAAAAACTTGACTTTTAATTGTACTCCTATATCAAAAACATTATAAACTACGTTTTGACAATAAAAGTCACCGTATTTTATTCTTTGGTTGATTTTCAACTAAAGTCGAATTTTTAATCAGACGAAGTAAAATGACAATGCCACTTTTTCATAAAATAAAAATCGTGATGTGGTAAAAATATTTGGTTCATTCAATCATTTATTTATCAGTTCAGTGAACTATTACATTAATAAATATTCTTAAGTCTTCCCTAAAGTCGTAATGTAAATAATATTAATTAATGATGGCAGTGAATGAATATTCGTTAATACATTAATCAAACAATTCAGTTATGAATTATATTAATTGAATAGTTATAACCATTAATTAATTTAGTGTTCATTTAATTTATAGCTCCATCTTTTGTAACAAATAAATATCATATTTTTTATCAATAATATAGTTCAGATTTTATCTTAACTATATTATTAGATCATCACTACGACTTGATAGTTGGCAACATTATTTTGACAAATGACATTTCGATCTGTTAGTTAACTCGGTCTATTGTGTGCGTCCTAGTAGTTAAAATGTGTTTGTTCCAGAGGTGAGAGGTTTAAAACAAAAACTGCCATTCAACAACCACCGATCAATACAATTAAACACCGTACAAATTCTCTACGTTTGATGGTCTATCTCAAAGACTCACAAGACATTGGCAAAATTGTGAAACACTCTCGCAGAAGCTATAAAACAAGAATTGAATTGAATTGAACTCAGTCTGATTCAAAATTCTACTTTATTCGATACTTATCGTATTATTACTTTGCTAACGGTAAACATAAATACATATTTATTTATAAGATAGAACTGTTCAATAGCATTTAAACATTGTTGAGAATAAAGAGCAGTCACATACAAAATAATTATCTCTGATTTAGACTTTATCGTACATCCTATGTCCATCGATGTGTTTCGAATTCGAAACGCATACATTACAGACATGCAAAATATTAAATACCTAGTTAAATTGAATAGAGAATAAATATAGACAATCTATAGATATAGATACTTATAAATTACACGGTAATATCATAAGTAGGACTTGAATTCGATACAATTTGTTAACCTAACTAGTCATAGTGGAATGTATTCTCAAATCACAGACCACACTAGATTCCGCACTCAGGACGATCGAAGCGCACCAAGCATCGGTCTAAATACACCTATAAAAATTACTCTCATTGGTTCATTGCTAGGCGTAACGCGTAACCTCGAGATGGACAACGTTAACGCTTGGTTGCAGTCCCGCAACACGCGCTTTCGTTCAAGTGTGTGTTTTTTGTCGGAATAACGATCTCGTAATGCGGTATCTAATGATCTGTGAGTATAACTTATGCAGCTTGGAAGTAGAATAGATAAGCCACAGAATAAAAAATAGTACACGTACATTACTCATTTTGAGACGAAAATGAAATGACTCTTGCTACGTTGAAATTAAGTTAAGTTTTAGCACGCACTGGGAAGCATCAAGACCCCGTAAATAACAGAATATACAGAAATCTTAGATAGCACTTACATTCGTTAGGTTATATGTAATAAGTTTTAGTGGAAAAATTAAAAAAACCAGACAAGCTTTTAGAAAATCCGTTATTGGTACTGTGAGCTGATCAAAATGAGTCCAAACTCCATCAATCTACTGTTAGTTAATGGGGAGTTCCGTTTTCGACCTTCCGTCTTCATCATCAGATCAGCTCGCTCTATATTGTATTGTCATCGGAACTTGACAGGTATGCAAAATTTCAACTCAATTGAACAAAGACACTAAGTCCCGGTTCAAGGAACTGTTCACTCCTAACTTTCCATTTTACAACATTAAGGCTGGGTTGCACCATAATCCCAGTTATAGTTACCATGAAGTTTAGCTAGCATGTGTTATCCGTCGTTTTGACCATAGTTAAAATGGTGCAAAACATTTTTCTTTTTAACTGGAGTTTTAACTGCAGTTATTACTGTAGTTTAAAGTTAACCTAGATGGTGCAAACACACAAGCACAAGTCTGTAACGCCACGGTTTAAATATTAGTTACAACGTTCGTAATATAAGTAAATAGACAAGCTACAGGTGGCGCCAACTAGCGACACACCGTCACATATGCACACGCACACAAACAAAGGCAGTTACGTACATACGTAAGGCAACACGACTCCCTCAATAGTATAAAGAATTTGTTGCATCCTTGTTTTTGTGCTTATATGAAAAATATCGGTTATAATTACAATTTTACAGATGGTTATGTCAGTGGCCAAATTCCATAATTCTGTCCCTGTCACTCCCACGCTCACAATCTGGATGAGAGAGACAGGTGAGATAGATGTAAATATATATGCCATAGAATAAGTACACAGATGTAGTAAATTTTTGGTGAAAAAATTAAATTTTCGCATTTTGTGCCCTCAGTGGCCACAAAGAAGTGCTCCCACCCAATTTCTGATAGGATCTGGCTCTCAAAGACACATAAGGGTCTTCGAAATTCTGCGTCGCGTAAAATAACATAGGGTTCACATTTATTTTGGCAAGCGTCACGTTTTGTCGATGGTTTTCGTTTTTCTTACATATTTCTGTAGGCAAAAATGTATACACACATACTCGTAGATCCTAAAACATGAATATATAGCGAGGTACATAGATAAAGGCCAGAGAGGGGGGAGGGGATTCCACGTATCACTGCGTGTTACTATACAGTAGTGTCGGCGCGCCGTTAGAACGTCAGGATCGGCTCCTCGCGGTGGTCGAGGATGTCTGGAAAGTAAAATTATGTTTGCTTTTCAACATGTCAATGCGTATTGAATTTACTCATCATACCCTTTCCTTATAACCCTGTATAAGTTTGTGTGTATTTATCCGACAATAACTTACGAACTGTTGATCCAATCTTCATAAAACTTTACAGGCAAGTAGTTAATTGCAATACAATTGTTAAATTCAAATATGAGCAAAATCAGTCCAGGTGTGAAATTCGTCTTAAACTACTAATTCTAAACATAATCCAATATAAGCTTCGGGCTAGCTCGCATTTGTATATCTCTCTCTGTAGTATGGGCAGAGAAAATCTACAATGGGGAAAATCATCTGACTCTGATGTTGGGTCGTACGCGAATATCCAGCCTTATTATATATTATCGGACACTATGATGGCATTTTTGTGCGACCCATAATTCGCGACCAATGATGAAGCTGAATGTTACTTTATTGTCAGGTAGATACTTGAATGTTCGTATAGACGTAAGAAGCGTGAACTCGGTCGCATTGGCTCGGTAGTTTTAAGTTTATATCCCGGAGATTACCTTTAGCGATGGACCACCACGGCAGAGTGACGTATGTGAGATACGCGTTGAGCGGCGCGGACATGGCGCGCCGGCCTTCCTTCCACAGGTGGTAGGTCTGCGAGAACCCGCGCATCGCCCACAGCGGGTTGTACGCGCCGCCGTCCAGCTCTGGAAGGGATTACGACGTGATAACGGAGCCGAATATACAGACACCAACAAAAACGACGAGTTCATCGCTAACTGCGTTCAGATAGAAAGACAATAATCGACGCCGTCGAATAATCACATTACAGTGAAACAAGCGGCAAGCGCCAACAAATAATTTAACTTTTTTTTGCTCGGATTTAATCGGTGCTAAATGCACTAATGAATTCCCTCGGTTCCATATTTTTACCTGAGACACATTGCCGAGTGGAAGCTCACTCGACTGCGACGCATGTCGTAAAGCGACTTTACCGTTATGCTTCTTGCGCGGCACATCACACCAGTAGTAAATATCCGTCCCGTCGGGCGTGGTCCGGCGCGGCGGCAACGCGGCGTCGCGGAACAGCGCCGCCGCGACACCGCTGCGTCGCCGCGGCAGCGTCACGTACGCGCGAGCACCGCGGTTGGGGCCCGAGCCGCCCGCCTCGGGGGAGCCGGCCTCCGAGGCGGCCGGGGTAGCGACCGGGTCGGGCGCGTCGTCGGCGTAGGGTAGTTCCTCGTGACCTCGGACGGACGGCCGGGAGGACGATACCACGCGATGTTCAGCGCGACATATTCCGATATCGCAGTCGTCCAGCGCGGCGACGTCCTCGGCCTCCTCGCAGTCCTCGGGCTCGGCGCGCGGCGCGGGTTTGGCCCGTGTCGGGAGCGGTCGCAGCGGCGGCGGGCCGGGCGAGGCGCGCGGCTGCGCGGCGCGGGGCGTGCGCGTGCGCAGGCAGGCGGGCGAGGCGGTGTCGGCGCGCGCGCCGGCCCGCCCGTACACTTCCCGCATGTCGGCCGTGGCGCGGGACGCGGCCCGCCCGCAGCACCACCGGGAGGAAGCCGAGCCGCGCCGCGCTGCACCCACACAAAGCGCCCGTTAGGATGACACCACCGCCCCGGACCGGCGAAATGTTAGCTACTCAACGACACTGACGTCACCGTCGCGTCGCGGCCGTGTCGTTAACATTTCGTCGCTCTGTCTTGGTGCAGTGCCACCCTCGGTGGCGCGCCCGGGACGAGAGGGACCGACCGAACGCGACGCGGTGCAATCCGTTACGAGCGACGTTGCTAACTGAATAGAACAGGTGCGGGCGCAGTGCAAGTACCCACTGTATCGTGTTACGTTGAGTACAACTCGAAACGACAATCGGTTTTGGATTTGTCATCTGTCCCCATCAAATCCCCGCATCAAAATTTGTCATTTGAAATTGCTGACGTGAGAAGACAGTGGTCCGTCTGCGCCGCGACTTGTCGTGCCAGTTAGCGTCGTATCTTGGGGCCAAATCTATACGAGATCAGAGCTCAAAATAAAAATAATTTAGGAACGGAACGCGTCACTCGCGGTTTAAGACGGTACCCTCACGGCCCGTGACAACTTTTAAACAGGTTTACAAAGAACTATGTTACGATACGGCGCGAGATCTAGCGACTACGCGAGTGGGCCCGATCGTTCGACCGGCGGCTGGCTTCCTCCGGGCGGCCTCGCACGCACACATGCGCAAGCGTGCCGCACACACATACAATAGCAGTCGTGCTATAAGCACCACCACCTCTTTAAGATACAGTTTGTCACCGCGCTGAAGGTTCCAGATTCAGTTCACTTTATTACAATCGAATGTTAAGAGCGCGCGTTATTGGTACGCCTTGCTGCTGCCACACGATGACACAGTGTAACACATGCAAACAACTAAAACTGGGAGTAAGGTCGGTCGACTTATAGGGGTCTGCATGCACCTGGGCCCGATCTGATATTATCGAAAAGGATAACTAGACATGAATTTCATGGGAGTGAAAGAAACAGATTGTGACATTACTAGTTAGTTTAATTTACTTCAATTTCATGAACGTCTAGGTATCCTCTTCTCTAAAATAAGTTCGGGTCCGTGTATAGCATTGAATGGGGAGCCACCATCGGAAAATCTCCCGTATAAAATTGCAGTTCTCTTATTTGGCCATCTCACACCAGACAAATTGGTCATACGGTAAAAGCGAACTTGCGACTTAAGCATAGAGTCCTAAATGGCGACATATAGTGCATAAGAGACGCGAAACATGTAATATAAGCTCGTAAATGTCTTCACCTGTAAGTATTGTGACATTTAGTTCTATTTTATTTGTGTATATTTTTGACATTGTATTGGTGTGCACAGTGTAGGTGAACCTAAATAAATAAATAAATAAATAAATAAATAAATAAACTCGTGCAAACATAAAGATCACAACACGATATAATACACGAACGAATTTAAATCAACCCCAAAAGTTACGATATTCGACTAGACAGACAGAAATACCACTTTCACTGTATATCTACAATAAAAGCAAAAGTGAATCACAGCGAGTCATGCATTTCCTTTGAAACAGTGTAACGACCCCGAAGAAATGGCATTTTTCAGGTCAACACTCTGTCGCTAGTAGCAATAAAATTATTTTATGAATCATCAAGAATTATAGGAATGTCGTAGAAAAAGTACACCAGTTAAATAAGAGTAATAAAAATTATGAACCGAGTCTCCAGGATCGAGCGTCATTTTAATGTCGTTTTAAAATTTCAACGGTAACAATAATTTGTAAACAACAAACTATAGTCGGAATAACCGACTCAATTTAAAACAAAAATAATTTCTAATTTGTTCCACGGAACTATTGAGAAAATTAGTCTCAATAGTACCGTTGCGGAACTACTTTGACGGAACTACTGGGAATAAACGTAAATTACTATTTGGGAGAAGAGAAACCAGACAAAACTATACAGGTTTACAAGGAAAGGGTATGCAAAGCCGAAAGGGGCTCATAAACTCGAAGGGGGGGGGGGATTGTGAACAACTTTTACTATGGGACCAACCCTGAAAACGAGAAAAAAATCTCAGCTGTTCCATACATTTTGTCGAGTGTTGTTTACATTTTTCTATGGAACAGCAAATATTTCTCGGTTTCAGGTTTGGTCCCACAGTAAAAGTTGTAATATAATGATGAGTACTATGAGCCTTTTTTGACTTAGCATATTATTTTCGTTATAAACCTGTTTCTATATGTAGGTAAACGATAGGAAAAAAAAACTTATTTTTATATTGACCGTACCGAAAAAAAGTCTAATCTTGAATTTTAGTAGTATTTGACTTTTTTTATTTTGTACTAGTCTCCAAAATCACCAACGGCATCCGAAAGCTTGATTCACACTTCACCGGGCCTGTCTGGTCTTATTATGAATCAAAATACACTGTAAGCTCTGCAAGACTTTCAATAAGAAACTGCTTTGAATGAGCCACGTGAAAAACAAAAAAAAACTATGTAATTTGGGTGTACTTTACACTAAACGGGGTTCAAATTCTAATACGTGCCACTGTGTAATGTAAATGGTATTAAAGTGTGTAAGAAAGTGAAGTAGAGATCAAAAATGTAGAGGTCGAGGATGAGCGGCACTGACCGTCCCTCAGGTCCCCCGCCTCGACCTCCGCGATGCCGTTGACGAGCGAGTCCAGGCCCTCGTCCTCCGAGCGGCTCTTGTCGCGGCCGTCCTTGCTGCGCCACCCGCCGCGGACGAAGTGGGTCAGGTTAGCGCTCGGGTCGGACAGGCGGCGCTGGAATCGCAGACAATCACATTTCTTCAATCCATTTTTGTGGTGAATCCATTTGTACCCAAATAAAGTATTTGTATTTATAAACTGATCAAGAAGTCGGGCGAGGCAGACAAAGCATCGGCATCAGCACCAATCGTTGTAGGCGTGTAGGTTTTTTTTTTATGGTACTCGGTGACGAGACGAGCAAGTCGCTCACCTGATGTCAAGCGTTACGCTTGCCCATAACAATTCAGTGCCACACAGAATTTTGAACTTCAACAGTTCATAATACTGCGCGGCAATGCACTGCGCTCGTCACCCTGTATGCCTAGTTATTACGCTGGAAACATTGCCCTTCAATCCGGAACACAGTAATGTTTGCACACTACTGCTTGGCGGTAGAATAACTGGAAAAGGTGTGGTAATTCCTCAGGCGGGCTCTGCAAGAGAGCCCTACCACTACAAGGTAGGTAGGTGTTTTTAGGCGGATCTTTTGTACGTTTTAGCAAATAAAGTAGCGAACAAACCTTGCGTGCAGCATGATGATATTTCAAGAGTTGATATTTTTAATGTTGGTGGACGCTTTGCTGCGGTTTGAGAATATCAAAGTAGAACTTACCTGATGTCGACACATGAACATCTCCTCCGGGTCCTCTTCCCAGTCGCTGTCCCAGAGATCAGCGCCGGGCTCTGAGGCGGGAGTATCCAGGCCGGAGCCGCGGGGCCTCGACACCGCCATCTCGGCATGCCCCTTGCCCGCGGGGCCCTTCATGCGTACGAACTCGCACCGCGCCGCCGCGCCCCCGCCTAGCAGGCCGAACGACATGCGCTGCGCCACTTTCGTCGACAAAGACGTTTGCTGAAATGCACGGGTTTTAAATTAAATTGTGAATTCGATTTTTTAAGTTGACATTTTGTTTTGTAATACGCGCAAACATATTATCGACTGCTTTATTATAAGCAAATAGTAAAGAGTCTTTTGTTTTTATTAATATAACACTCAAACATCAATTTGGTATCACATGGCGAGCTAACATAAACATCTCGTGAGCCATCTGGCACAAACTACAATGGTGAATTGAAACATGAGCGCGTGCTTGGAGTCAAGTTTATAAACAGTATAGTAAGCCGTAGTAAACTTTAAGAATTCAGACTACTACTCAAACTGACCATCTGTTATGCACTGTTGCGATTGTGAACCACGAACGGTGCGCCATATAAACACTTTATTTTTTTGTTACTAAATCTCTTGCGCCACTTTTTCAATAGGTAAGTAAGTATATAGATTCTTAAAAAAAAAAAGTTGTAACAACTACTTCTAACATTTTAATTGGAGTTTTGGCGGGAACGTGAAGAAGTCATGTCGCGTCATTATATTATTTTTCAAAACTTGTGTTATTTCGAGTGTTAATATGTAAAAATGGTGGATTTTTATTCATTAAGTGTTCGTGACCGTGCATGAGTGTTGGTGAATAGTAATGTCGTGAAACGTGACTTTTCGTGTTGTTTCAAAAACTCCATAGAAACCTTTAGTAAAATCTCCACCACTTTACTGCTTGGACTTGACCGTGACTTACTTTACTTGACTTAGACTATGACTGAGACTTGTTTTAATTTCGAAATACTTTACGTCACTTCAAATATTACAAAACTTGACACTGGCTTAATACACAACGTGTGAAGCCAAAATTTAAGAGAAAAAAAAAACATTTAATTTTTTTATATATACATATTTTAATTTTGAATGCTAATAATAAACAACTCAGTATTTTTCCTTAGCTATTAAAACTTATTTGGATTTGATATTAATTCTAAAATTGATTTTTTAATGGAATTTATAGGTATGCAAGCAAGCCGGTTTTATATCTAGAGCTAGACTTACAAGTTCTAGCTGTGACCAGCTTCACTTGCTCTTGATATACGAGCAGGAACCAGCAACTCGGTAATGCGACAAGTTTAAGTTCATTTGCATTGCAGACCCACTCAGTGTAGAGTCATTGACGACAAGTAACATTGCACAGCTTAAAATATTGAACAAAGTTTTTTAGAGCTCTTAGTACATTAAGTTTTCTCGAAAATACGTCTCAGTTTCAGTTGCTTCCTAAACGCTACGTAAAAAAACATTAACAAGGTAAACTTCGTATGTTTGTAGGAGATAATTTTTGGAATTATTCAACCGATTCTGAATTTTGAGGGAAATGACTTTGATTTCATAGTGCGGTGAGGTGAAGCCGCAGGCGAAAAACTGCTACGTAATATATTTGCGTAATACGTTTTCGTTTGGATGATTTACCAAGTAATATGAATGTACATTCACCATAATAAATACAAGCTTATCTATCACGAGGATAATCAGATCCATAGCCGGGGGAAACCCAACACGTGCAAACAATTTTGCTCCATTTATATGTCTCAAGTGCCCTAATCAAAATAGATATGTTTTTGGGAAAAACTCGCACCAGGCACTCTGAATTCGATAAATTTACGAGCTGATTAAAGGTTAAAGACAATTTATTAAAACTAAGGTTAGTTACAAGAAAAACAACCTTCGCACCATCTGACCATCAAACTCAACAACAACGCTAAGTTTGCCAACGAAGCTATAAGTTAAGATGAAAACAACACTCTGAATATCTAGACTAATATGTGTTCTAAGTTAAATAAGTAAGCAAGAGAGATTGTAATAAGTAAGTTTTTGCTGCAAATGTGTAAGTGTGCAGTGTTTTGTTTTGCAGTGTGCCTTCACCTATATCTTCATGGTCCTCCAACCTCCCAACCGGCCACCAGTGCCAAATAAACCCCATAACAGACAACACAAACCATTGAGCAGTGACCATCGGAGTTAGTCGTACAAGGCAAGTTTCTTTCTTTTTTAACAAGCATTTATTGAGCTTGCTATGTTTTTAGGATGTATGATGTTCGGATCAAATCTTGCAACAGAATTTAAGACCAGTTCCCCTTATTAAATTGAGTTAAAACATTGCAAGCTAGTCAAGTTCCGATGACAATACAATATTATGAAAGCAAGCAGATCTGATGATGGAGACGGAAGGTGGAAAACGGAACTCCTCAGTAACTACTACTATTAGTGACTGAAGAGTTCCGTGTTTGATTGATGGAGTTTGGACTTACTGTACCAATAACGGATTTTATAAAAGCTTGTCTGGAAAATATATTTTCCACATAAAATTATTTAAATTACAATACACTGTGGTGGCGCTCTACAAACACCCACCGGTCAATCCTGCGGCTGCAAATCTAGGTTATCACGCGATGTTCGACGATGACGGGTAACGCAAGTTTTAAACATGATCGATTTGGTCGTCGGTAACCTCTGAACTGGTTGTCGGCCCCCTTGGGGTGGCGCTGCGGGCCGGGGTGATATCAACAAGTACCCGCCTCGCCGCGACGACGTGTCGCCAGACGATATAATACCTACCTCCCTAAATAAAGGTCCTTAGCGACGTCCACACTAGTCTTGATCGCGCATTTTTACCCGACTGCCCAAGTAGGAGGGTAATGTGTTTGGGTTGTATATAAGTATGTTTGTATTATTTCCAGTAGCCTTAGCAGCTTCATCGATTTTGACGAGTGAAGTGTTGGAATCCTCTTTATCTGCGACGAAAGATAGGTTACATTTTGTACATGGATATTTTAGTTTTCTTTTAATAATATTACTTGTGAAATTATTGAAGATAAAAAATTAATAAGTGAAAATATACAAAATAAAATAGTAAATGCACCCCGCGGGGAAAAATTCCCAGGAATCGATAATTTTCCCGGAATAAAAAGTAGCATAATATATGTCACCCTAAAACTATATATATGCAAAAATGCAGTTCTGTTGCTGCATTAAAGAGGAACAAACAAACCAGAAAACACTTTCGCAGTCATAAAAAGGTAAGTCATAGTAAGTATTACAAATGTTGTCAAGATAATTTTGTTTTTATATTATTAGAAAGGAAAAAAAATTTTTTTTTGTTTTGCTTCGTCTGCGTCAAATCAAAAGATATGAAAATTAAAATTACTTAAAAATATTTCTTTTGTTGTGATGGAAACATAATATATTATAATATAATATACTTAGAAATTATTTCATATTCATATTCTTTAGAACTTGCAAAAGAACGAGTGATGCCTGGTGCACGACTATATACCCATTTAAAAAAAACTGTTAACAAACACCTAACGGTTGTGTTCCGGCAGCCTCACTTGCGAGCTAGTTTCCATCCCGGGCTAGATGTGTTTACTATCCTCGACAATCAGACGAGATCGAGGTCAAATGCTTAGCCTGCCAAATTTATATATTAAAAAAAAAAAAAACTGTATAATCATACGACATCTAAATGCTATACAATATTTGTCATCACTCAATCACTCAATTCGTCAGAGAGCGTCAAGAGCAAAAATATATTTTAAAACATTTAAATCTTGGAACGGCGAAGACATCAGAATTGTTATGCGGAGCGAGTGAAGCAAAAATTAAGGTCATATTTTCACTGTGCCGTGTACACCAGTTCATTACAGAAAGCATTGTCAGTAGTCACAGTATCCTTCCAGCATACAAATTAGGACGCGCTCTTTAATCACTTCAACCTTAGCAAGGTCAGAGTAGCTATTATTATACAGGGTTATAAGGAAAGGATATGCTAAGCCGAAAAAGGCTCTTAATACTCATCATTATGAACAACTTTTAGTATGGGACCAACCTTACAATCGAGAAAAAAAATGCGATTTCTGTAACTAGCTGTTACCATCGACTTCGTTCGCGAGGACCTACAAAAAAAGTAGCCTATGTCCGTCTCCCACCCGTAAGCTATATCTATGCAAAAATTCAGGTCGATCCGTTCAGTCGTTTAGTCGCGATAAAGCGACAAACACCCTGACAGAGAGTCAGAGTTACTTTGGAATTTATAATATAATTTAGGATTAGGGTATTATGATTATAATATAGGCGTTATAGCATTAAACATGTTAGTCCAGAATTTGATATATAAGTGTAATTTACCTAAACAGCTCGAGGAAACTGAGTCTCGCTCGGCCCCTCCCAAAAATACATTCTAGATCCGCCACTGATACTCATAGATGCGACTGAGAGAAACCAAGTAGAACTTGGCAACATTTTTTATGTTTCTTCTGTTTTTTTCCATTAACAGATAAATTTTGACAGAGGTCAGAGAGTCGACTATAGAATTTTGACTAAGTCTTATTCGCTTTACGGCCAAAGTCTTTCAATAACATCCCGCTTGGGGTGTATCATGCATTTTGCTTGTTACCTTATTACCCAATTTCTCGAATAATTGGAGCACGATCTTTGCGACTAGGCCGCTGGCGCTGGCATATGCTACGAAGGCGTAGATGATAAAGAGGCAAACTCTTTTTGACAACTTACAAAATGCGTCCGAACAATTAAAAAAAAAACTGTCGAAAATGAACTCTAAACTAAACATACTACAAAATTTAGACAAGTTCGTAGTTCATTCTGAGTAAGATCAGTCTTTAACTAGATGTTTTTACTGACTGACTGGGCGCCTTAGATCTATGGTGATTGACATCGACACCCTGTCACTACAGCACCCTATGCTTTAGGGCTAGCACTTAAACTAAACTAACAAAAAGACCCAACACCAAAGTTAGCTCCTGTACCGTCAACCCTTAGGCAATAGCGGCAATTTTGTAGTTCAGTTTTCTAACGTCTAAGCTAATCACACAGCTCTAAGTTAGCAGTGTTTAATTTCATTTCTACATTTAAGATAACAATTGAAGAACCGCCAAATATGATTCAATCTGGAAAAAGGCATATTTAGAATCACTGCCAATGATATAATTATATAATCACATGGAATCCAATTCGTGCTAAAGGCTCTAATAATCAAAATCAGATATGACCAAAGCAGTGACCGAATTTCCGCGGGTTGCGCACCTCGTTAGTAGATCAACTCGAAAAGAAGTTAGTTAAGCACCGACACCATTGCAAGTACAATAAACCCTTGGACCCAAATAAAACCCTTGTCGAAGACTCACAACACGCCGCTGTTCAACTTGCCCCAGATATACGCCTTCGGATCACCCGGTCTCCATTAGGGGTTCCTGAAAGTCATATAAAGAGCGGAGCTCGTTTACATTGTTCATCAGTTTTAGGCCGACATTTGAGTGACCAGGCTTTACACTATACAGGGTTATAAGGAAAGGGTATGCTAAGCCGAAAGGGGCTCATAGTACTCATCATTATGAACAACTTTTTATATGGGACCAACCCTGAAATCGATAAAAATATATCAGCTGTTCCATAGAAAAATGTCACTGACACTCGACAAAATTTATGGAACAGCTGATATTTTTTTCTCGATTTCAGGGTTGGTCCCGTAGTAAAAGTTGTTCATAATGATGAGTACTATAAGCCCTTTTCGGCTTAGCATACCCTTTCCTTATAGCCCTGTATATTTTGCGAGGGTTTGTATGTACCTATGTTTGTTTATTTATTTCTCTAAAACAAACAGCTTCATATAAATAAATAAATAAATATCTGGGACATTTTTGCACACACGGTCATCTGACCCCAAACTAAGCAAAGCTTGTAATATGGCTGCCAGAGACTGATGACTGTACATAGATATTTTTAAATACAAACTTATATAGATATACACAAATAGAACGACAAAAAAATATGAAACAAGAAAATATTATTCGAAATTCAAAATGGCATGGTCCATATAATAAGAACGACTAAATAAGAAAAAACAAGCCTTATCAGTTTTTACAAGTGGCAGAAGTACACAGTCCGGTATAAGTAATAAATTATATCTAAGAAAACAAATATTTAAATGTAATGAAACATTTAGAGAAACAGATATTTAATTTAAGAGAGCTATAACATAATAACAATCTATATTTATAAAAACGGAAAATAAAAATAAAGAAGTAACACAGCCTATGACATTCTTACTAAATACCCGCAGAAGAAACTTGAAAAAGCATTCAAAGGATGTTGTCCTTTGAATAACTTTGTTACCACATATGTTGTATAAAAAAATGTGTTGATATATTGTATTCGGTCTGCCCTAATTGGGTTTACTGTTCTTTTTTTCAATTGGTAAGCCCCACGGTTGATCATAACAGCTGTAGTTAATGATTATCCGAAAATGCAGCAGCCGTATAAAATTGCTAAAGCCACAGAACGTGGCTAGTATAGAACTAGATGCATATTTAAGTGCGGTCTTGCGGAGCCCTATCCCGGTTGCGGTTCGGCGCGCCCGAGCCTTGCCGACGTCTGATGGATGTAGGCGGTCTGACGTCACATGCCTCTGCCTACAGTACTATCCTAGGGTTACGTCAGGAGACAGCACTATTGTATATTCTGTGAGCAACTGTGCCCGTTTCCGAGCTTCGACTTTTGGCTTTCGCTATTTGAAACAACTCTCAAGTCTGCAGCTATGATAAGCTAATGCCCACGTTCGTGTATCCATATGGCCAGTACTGCAGTCCAGAGTTTTGACCCGCCCGAAGATAATCTGATACAACCACTCATCTCTCATTTAATTTTCGAAACGATCCATAGCTATTGTATGCCCAACTCTCGTGAAGTATTTTTGCCAGACTAAAGAAAAACCGAGTAGACATTTATTGTTTTTTTTTTTTTTTTTTTCTTTATTTGTTACATAGAAAACAGACATGCATAGATACTAGATGTACTTAGTAATAATCAGTTGTCTAATTATATTATCATCCTTAACTACGAGTATTCTGGGTCGATTAAAATTATCAGACAATTACGCAAGCAACGCGTCCTACATGGCATTACATGAGAACCCAACCAACCATCAATAAGAAATACTTAATCGCCACATAGGTTTGCAATTGTATTAATACTTTGACTTAACTTGGGCAGCGTTCATATAATCTCGTTAGATCAGTCCAGTGGCTTCTTCAAGAATTCGGTATATCCTTGAAAGGCGTATAGCTAAATGTGATCTGACGTAAACGATTACTTCACTGTACTGAGTACGTGCGGTGGCAACCAAATTATTGCGGAAATATGTAGAAGACTAGCTGTTACCCGCGACTTCGTTCGCGTGGACCAGCAAAAAAAGTAACCTATGTCCGTTTCCGATCCTTAAACTATATGCATGCAAAAAAGAATAGGTCGATCCGTTCAGCCGTTTAGCCGCGAAAACGCGACAAACACCCAGACGTAGAGACAGAGCTCCTTTGGCATTTATAATATTAGTTAGGATAGGATTAGGATGAGGAATAAAGCGGTGAACCTTTGGAACTTGGTTACGCCGTAGGAGACGCTATGAGAGTTGAAGGCAAACGACACTGACGCACTTTGGTTGAAGAAAGAAATCTAGGATGCGCTACGTCCGCTAATATACCTACACCAGCAATGTCAGCCGACTGTTTGTTTCTCTTTTTGGTACCGTTTTTTGCTTTTTTTCAACCTTAACACGTGGATACTTTTTGTCCCGGAAAAATGGACTGGAAAATCACGAGAAAAACCGCACATCTAGTTAGCATCATATAAGTGGTTCTCGGTATAGGCTTCAATTGAAAAGGCTTCGAGTGGGACTCGTTAACGATCACAGTACGACCAACTTAATAGTACAGATCAATAAGGGAGCCACCGTCGTATTTTTTAAAGAAAACTTGTAGCCATCCATAAAACACTTTTAAGTTTCAACATTTGCCGACTTCACGTATAACTTGGTCGGGCTGTAAGTAGGTCGATCAATGAGTAGGGCTAACGCGGCATCTTGAGTTTTTTTTTGTTTCCTCAAGCACTGCGTTCCAGTGCCATTACTCTCCTGCCTTGAACCTTTTGTGGGTAATGAACAGTGGAAATGGGACACGGTTAAAAGAATAGACGGTTCTTCAACAGAACAGCAGAACAGGCATTGACTTTTATGAGAGCCCTATTGAGACCCGAAAAGCATAAAAGATGTGTAAATACGTGTGGTACATTGTCCAAGGTAAACGTTTTTAACGCAAAGAACAATGATATCTCTACAGTTAGTAGCATTGTCGCCAATGTGGCATCGGACAATTATTACGTGATCGTAATAAAGTGATCGTAATATTTCAAAATTATAAACACCAGGCAGGTGGTCAACCGCAAACCCATTTTGAATAAGATTTTTTTAAAAGTATTTCAGTTCTTTTCAACACGCACAAAAGTTTGTACACCTCTGAAAAGTAACGCGAGCTTCACTTGCAACATTACAAAACTTGACGCAGGCTAAATACACTACGTGTGGAGCCAAAATTTAAGAGAGAATACGAGCCAATCTTTACGTCACCTGAAAAGTGACAAGGCACAAAAACATCACGTTCATGGGCGGGTGGTTAGACATAATTTTACGGCGTTGCGAGGACGAGACAGCCGTAAGCCCGCTCGTTAATACCACATTTGGATCTGTGACGTTAGGGTAGGGGATTTTTGCTTGGTTGTCTTTTTTCGGATCATTGCTCGGAAAAAATAAGTTCACCTCCGGAAAACTGAGTTGTTTAGTTAAAACAGCTGTACATGTACTCTTTAATTTACCTACAAAATTATCTCTGGTAACTTACCTACGTCATACTTAACTAGTTTTGTTCCATGACTTTTAATAATTAGTCTTTCTTTTTTTAAAACAAAAAATAAATAAATGCGGTGGCCTGAATTCAGCTTATGGGAGCAAGCAATGACCTATGACATTTGCACCAAAAGAACTACAAATACCTTCAAATACCTACTTTTAAATAATTGACCTTTAATGTAGTATGCAAAGATATTTTCATAACGAGAATGCCGTGCATTTACTTTTTACGTCTGGCGAATAATTATACCGAATAATTATTATATATATTGTTATACAATATATGGTAGAGATTGCGAAACTAATAGAAGCATTATGTGAGGAGCCTGTCGTCACCATCGGTCTAGGATAGCTGGCACGCCGGCCACCGAGCTCTGCAGATCCCTACAACCCAACTTCTGCGCCATCACTCAGGTCGTCACAAGCTGGCCGATGAAAATAATCGCATGTAATGACACTAGTCTCAAACTTGATTGCCAGGAACAGAAAAGCTCAAAACCCGATGATCTGGTTGCAGACAAATAAATATGACAGTACACTTGTACAAAAAAATCCAGGTACCAGGTAACTTGTACTTTTAAAACTAGTGGGTGACAAACCAGAAAGAACACACTAACGATTCACAAGACTTAAAAGAAACGTACAACGAATAACTACGAGAAAACTTACGAGATCACTCGTACTAACATCACAAGATTGCAGTAACAAGTAAGGATTCAACAGAATATGTTTTTGATATTATATGGGCTTTATTTATATGATGTTATAGGGCCCATATTACTATATATATATATATTACTAATATGATGTTATCTAGATGAATCTAAAACATTAGAGGAGAGCGATGGCTGGCGCATGCGTAAACTCGTGAACGTGTGCTGCTTGCGTGAGCTGGACTGCTCGGAGTATATACGTTAATCTACTAATAAGTAGCATCTAACTCTGTAATAACAGTTAACTTCATTTCAAACGTTTCAGTATTCGGGGAATAGTTTCTCATATCAAGTCAATGTACAAATACTATAATACTTAGAAAAAAAAAAAACTTTAAAACTTATAAAAGGTATATAAAACACAAGAGACTTTACATTAATTAAACAGTTGTTTACTTCAATAGCTCAGCTCAAACTGTATAAAATGAAATTTTAGTAGACAGAGTGAGTTAACAGAGGAAGTGTATAATCACGATTGCTACACAATGAGGTCAATTCTCATGCACCATTCTCTTTTGCAAAATTTTGACAGGACTATAACATTAGCAATGACAGCAAATTTTTGTTGAACTGAATTTAAATATACAAAGATAATAAGTTTAGAAACGTCACACGTATCTTAGACTATTACGAACACCGATAAAAAATACAAGATCATATTTTACGTTATTTTCAAATGCTACCAATACCTAATCTTTGTGTATCGCACAGTTAGAGATGGATTCCATCACCTTTTCACCTCATTAAATCAATATTCAAAACGGCGCTATATACAAAGCAACTAAATTGTAGTGGCAGCTTTTGACCTACGTCACAGCTATTTAGATTCAGGACACGGACCGAGGTAGATAACGGGCAGGCTTAACTTAGCTTCCGTTTTAACGGTTACTGGGATACTGAGATAATGTAAGTAAACAATCTAACTGTACTATTATCTATTCTATGCTGTAGTGCTGAAGGCTGACAAATGGAATAGACTTGTGACTGATGATTAAGCTAAAATTCATTGAGCACTTAATGTTGCTGACAGTGGTTTTTAAACTAGAAGTATGCCAGAATAAAAGTTGTCACATGAACACTTTCAAATCGAGAATAATACTGTATGATGCTGACAGTTTTGTTAAGTCTCTCGGTACAAACATATGCTGTAACACAAACTCTTACAGCATAATTATTTTTATCGTACATCAGGTTTTCTCTCGAACTCTTATTAGATTCTATACTCTAGAATATGATGCAATAGAGATAACTATACGAATGAAGTAAGAAAGCCATCGATTAGAATAAGCTGTCTAATAACCATACAGACGCTGGATTATTTTGATAGCCGTAGCACAGAGGAAATAATACAGGTCGTGTCGTAGTAATAAGACATTACGCAGACATAACACAAACACCAATGCAAAATTGCAAACTTTTGTATTTTCACAATCAAAGGTCAACCTATCAATAACAATAACAAAGCAGCTTACTAGCAGTATTGATTTAACACTTAAGATGTTTATTTTTAATATCCATATATAGGATTATAAGAAAGCGTATGCTAGGCTTACAGTACCTACTCATCATTATTAACAACTTTTAGTATAGGCCCAACCCAGAAATCGAGAATGAAATCAGCTGTTGTATACCTTTTATCGAGTGTCATTGAAAATTTTCTATAGAACAGCAGTTTTTTTTTTTTCGATTTCATGACTGTCCCAATATTAAAAGTTTCCATAATGAGTACTATGAGCCTTTTTCAGGTTAACATAATATTCTTTGTATATAAAGCATGCAAATACATTTTCAAAAAACATTTGTCTATAAATATAGAGTCGAAGAGGTTGCAGGGAAGATAGCTGTCTCTAAAAATGTTCCACAACACGAAATAAAATGCAATACACTTTGCAGCAGCGCACTCGGAGAGAACGCATCCTGATAATTAAATCTTTGCTGGTTTTTTTCTTACAATCTTTTCGCAGGCATGTTTTGTTACAGTAGTTTTAATTCGATCCCACTGGGCTTGAAGATTCCCTTACACGTCCTTCAGAATGACGAATACCTTACAGAAATAACAGATTCTGCCTAGTAACATGCTCGCAAGGCATTGACGAACGTTTAAACCTTGATAAAGGCGATAGGTACCTGTGTGAACTCCTTCTTGAGACAGGCCGCCTTCTCTTTTATATTGTTTTATTTGAATATTTTTTCTTTTATTTTTTCTACGTCAATATACTTTTACAAATCTAACCAGAACCTGTGTATCATATTCTGGTCCTTCGAGCCGGATAAAATTTATAAACTCATCTTATTATTAGCATTAACCCTCCTAACTAATTAAACCCACATGAAAGCGCCGTAATAAGCATAACAACCACTATTACGCGTTATCTAGAAAGTATTAAAAACCGTAAACCGAAACCGTCAAATTTTACTTGTTTAACATGATGCCCAAATTGCGCCTCGTATCGTTAACGAACCAACCTAATAATAATAACGCTACAAACAAAACTGGGATAAAGCCTGTCCCTATCCAGTAATAGTGTGCTTGTTCCTGTATCCACCAAAACGCAGACGACCGGCGGGCGGGATGTTGGACGAGTATAAGTAGACAATTGATTTTATATGCTGCTCTACTCAGCATAGCTTCGGTGGATACCGAGCTACACTGACATCAAACTAGGGTCGTCAGGATATAACGGGATCGTACAATAGGTTCCCGCGTTTACTTAGTCCGATTATGACAGCGATGAGTTCGCCCGTATCCGGCGATTACGACGCCGCGACCGGCGAGTCAAAGCTCGCTCGTCGTTATGGAAATCACGTCTCGGTTCGCTTACATATCGTTTTCTAAATATGCTCAATTCTATACAATGTAAGGTATTTGTATAAACTTTAAGAAGTTCTGATAGATAAACCTTAGGGTCAGTACAGGAGGGACGATGACGTTAATATTGTTACTAGTCCGTATTGGTATGTTATGCTATACTTTTGCTACGATAAATATAACTCTCAAAAAAACATTAACGACAGCTAAAGCTTTTTCATAGATACCTTCACATCTGGATGGTGTTTAAGTAATTGTACCGAGATAGGCATATACTATTATTAAAGCGTCACGCTTATACTGACTTCATTTCGTGCGGTTTCAAATGTTTAACACTCTATAGCCCTAGAAGAGTTTCGTATCGAATCGTAAAGAGGCGAGGAAGATAACAGCTTGTGTGCCGCAGCCCGCGCGCAACCTAAACAACGCAGTGACAAGAACACCGCGGTAATACACTTTTACCTAAGCATCTTCTTCTGCTTAGCCAATATCCCAACTCAGAGCTATGAACTACACTAGCGAAGTATACAGAACTTTATTCCACTCACCCGGGAGTCATATACCCTGGTCAGAGTGTCGTATCGTATAGAGCCGAGGAAGATGACCGCTTGCGCGCCGCACCCGCGCCCGCGTGCCACTAGTTCCACGCACACCATCTCCCCGTCCCTTACCACAATGTCACAGAACACCTGAAACCAAAAACACTGCTTTATTATTTCTTAAAGGGGGCGTTTTTTTTTTTGTGGATGAGCTTGCTGTAGTGTTGTGTTGCTGTTTAGTTAGCAAGTTATGTTTGTGTTACATATCTATGTCTCGTAGTACACCGCAAGTTTTGTGTGACTTTAATATTTCTGTGTCGTTCTCTTGTAGGAAATGTGACACGTTAGGAGATTGATTTCTACATAAAATGTGTATCTTTCCCATCATTTTACTGTGCGAGAGTGTAACATGTTACATGCCTAAAAGTCTGTTTACATATTTAATGTTAGACCCTATTTAAGTGGACTATTATGGGATAAACAGCTAAAACTTTTGTTATGTGACATTTGCGCCACTACCAGGAAATTACATATTTAATTATGACCATAACCCAGGCCACGTGACAGCTTACTCACTACAGAGCAAGCTCACACCCACAGTTGATAATTCTATGACTCCTCTATAGATACTATTTGACTGTCTGTAGCACCTAATCACTAAATATGCAGTATATTATGTTGTTGATTGCTCTATAACCTCCATACATACTACTGTGTTAACCTGTCGTGACCACTGATACTACTGGCGTATATATTAATTTATTCAATATCTTACTGTCGTCGTACTTTGACTACATAATTGTTGCTTGAGCTGGGAAGAATGGGCAGAAATAGCTTTGACACAATTTGGTCTTCATAATTTTAATTAATTGACATTCGTTGATGTGTTTGTGTACTAATTAAAGGATAAAAACTTGCTCTCGAGATCCATCCCGCGATTTTTCCGTTACATATTTATTTTGTAAAATGTATTGCATTCATGTACTTAGTCAAAAAAAATAGCACAGTTCCTGTTGGACGTTGTAGGGCACAAGGATTTTGTAAGACAAAACGGGCGAGCAGTCGCGGTATCCGATAGAGTAATAACTAAAAAAATCTGACAGTCTGACTGACAGTCATCGCACAGCCTATGCCAATAGGTTTAAAAGCCTGAAATATATAGCTCACGATTTTTATACAACGTAGGTGCTCTAAACAATAACTTTAGAAAATTCATCCGCTAAAGGAGTTAAATATGGAATGAAAGTTTATATGGTCGTCATTTGTATCTTTTAGTTGTGAGGCAGAAAGGCGGAGCCTCGATTCCGAGCCCTAAGCCTGCGTCGAAGTCGCGGGCATCGGTAGTGTGATAATAATGACCATCACAAAACGAAAGGAGAGGCAGAGGAAGACCGTTACACACCAAATAAATAAATCGTCGGCACGGTATAAATAATAGTAACAACCTTGCATATTGCGGTTATTTCTAAATTCTCCTGCATATTCGATTCGACAGTGCGTGACTTTCCGATAACTCTTATCGGGGCACTTTTTATCATTTCTTTATCGTGATTGAGCAGACGATATGCATCCATTATCCGAGCAATTTTAATGGCCCAAAGCTCATTGTGAGTTGTTTAACTTAATATACATGCTTAGTTAAAAATAATGTAAGGTAGGTTTTGTAATTAAATATACTTAGTTAAAAATAATGTAAGGTAGGTTTTGTAATTTGTATTTTGATGCGATGGTTTTTAGTACCCACTATACAGTTTAGGTCTCTCGTATCCACACGCAAGGACAAGCACTTTAGAGTGCACTTTCTCTTTCAAACCTAGTAGAGAAACGAATTAAGTCATCAATGATCGATGTACAACATGCTACAACCTTATCAATACCAAATGATTATGAAAATATACACAATCATTCACCGATTACTGACAGAGACTAATTTTCAATTAGCTTTTCGTTTCGTAGCATTACAGTAATGTAATTTCAAACAGTGCCACAGTACAAAGCACAGTTAAAAAAAATAGCACTGCGATTTCTACTTGTATAATCAGCTAACTAATCGTGAGGCAACTATAACGAATAATCAAAACTGTAATCTTTCTTTACATCCGGGTTTTGTATTTTCCGTAACAATTTAAAAAATCTGACATGTTGTTATTGTGAGTGTCGTGACACGCTCGTGGTATGGTAGGTGATGTTAGTGTGCCAAGTTATTTTTGAAGTTAACATTTTTGTCTCCTCATAAACATACACTTTGGTCGGCTATATCTCTTACTATTCGGTAAGACGTGATAATATTAATAAATCATAATAAATATAGGAATTTTAGTTCATGTGCAAGTGACTTTTTTTTTTACATAAAATGCCTTCAATTTTGTTAATTCTTGGTCCACACAGCGAAATTACTATTAATAGGAGAAACCGAAAAAAAAAACCAAACCTTCGATTACAAGTAGAAATTAAAAAAATTGTTACTTGTTACGACGTCGGTCCAGGCGATGATGGAATAGAAAAACGAAGATACTTTCATCGACTGCCGTTCTCCTCGCCCCAACCACAAGAACTTCCTTCGTGCTACCCTCGCTTTTTTTATCTCCAAAAATAGTTGCCAGGAAATAAATAATATTTCTACCTATTTAAAAATCAAACAGAGCATGAAATGTATTAACTAAGCAGAAAATTAATCTTTATTTTATTTATTTATTTATTTATTGAGGCTTCACATTTATAACAACATTAATTCTAACACCATAATCTTACACTAAATTTAAACAAAATGCGTTATATATCTAAGGAAGCACAGCATGCATTAATATTCCTTAATTTTTAACTATTAATAATAAAATCAATTTAAAACAAATATCTAGAAGAAGAGTTAGAGAGTTTGTTAAATACAATGTTCAAGACTAACCCAAACCTGACTATGGCCGACAGGCCATAATCAAGCTTAAGCCAATCTTGAACCCTAATAATTTGTCCCCAAAAATGTCCAATTGACCTAAATGCTGATACTTATTTATTAGTCTACTCATTCTTGGGACTGGTGAGTTGGACCCCAACACAGTTCTACGGTATATAGGAGCGAATGGCGTTATCGGCTTACGCGGATATCTAAATGGTACTCTAAATTTAAATTTTGACAATAGTTCCGGACAGTTAGCATTATTGTGTAGCAATTTATGTAGGAAAATTAAATCTAGTTTAATTCGGCGATCTGACAGTGTTTGCATATTAAAAAAGGCAAGTCTCTTGTTATAAGAACGAATAATTTTTGCTTTTCTAGCGGAGCATGCTAAATGCCACAAAAATCTTTTTTGTATTCTCTCTAATCTTAAACTATGCACGGCATAATGCGGCCTCCAGACGGGAGAACAATATTAATCTTTACATTATAATTAAGCTTATTATGAGGAACTTCCATATTTTGAGTAATTAACTATATTACCTGGTCAATCTATACATAGATGACAATTAGATAATGTCTTTTTGTGGACGTTGGGAGCCGGAGGAACTTGTAACATACTTTGTGATCGATAATTTTTAAAATTAGTAACCTATTAAGCCCCGAAATAATTTTAAGATTTTTTAACATACGGAACTCTAATAATTGAATTACTTTTTCGCAAATTAATTCAATCTTATCGCTTATCCGTAATCGATACGGATGGATTACAATACGGATTTTTTTGCAGATTCCTTTATAATTGCAAAATCTTGTAGCTTCGTTCGTAAGCGAAGATAAGACAAAATAATTATAGATAATAAAATATATTAATTAATAGTCTGAGTATTTATTTTCATTGTTAAATCTAGGTTTTCTACAACATTAATATAAAAAACAAACAAATATTATAAAAAAGCCTACAGCTAGATCGCCGCCGGCAGCGGGGCAGGACCCAAACTACCGGTGGTTAGGGCTGCAGAGTGAGGAATCTTCTGATAATTCGCGCCGCGTCAAGGACTGCCTTCTACATCTGGCCCTTCACCCAGCCGTCTAGCGAGAGCCTCTTGAGATGTTGGTCGAGGCTCTTCGCTATAAGATTAGGCCGCTCGCCGGTACGACTATCGGGACAATGATCGTCGAGTCAACATCCCACATAGCGGTAACATCGTGAGCCAAGTCAAGGTACTAGCTGAGTTTGTCCTTCTCGGCCTTAACGAGGGTCTCGTCATGTGGGATGGTGATGTGGACGAGCACTGCCCGGTGTTGGGACCGGTCGACCACCACGGTATGAGGCTTATTGGTGACAATAGCCCTGTCCATAAGAGTAAGGTCGGGACTCATAAGAGTAAGGTCGGGACTCCTTCAAGAACCTCAACAACATGTCTCCAACAGCATAACATCTGACGAAACAGGAGTGGAACAGGTATGCCAGCGACCCAAGGTCGTGCTCCGTTACTTTAAGGAGCTCGGCTGGTTTGGGTAGGCTGGCAGCGGGGCAAATGCACAAAACACCCTTAGCGGGACGTCAGTGCAGGTCTTATCACCCCCAGTTAGAATTAGAATTAGAATTAGCCCTGTCCGTGATGATAGAGCGGTCGCAGTAAAGCAAAGCACGACCATTTGCCTTTTGCAACACAGTTTTTAACTAACGCAAAAGGCAGAGCTATCATTTGTATTTAACCTTAGTTTTATGTTTTGCAATAAATTATTTTTATGTTTATGTTATGTTTATTTTCGAGAACTGGCGTTGGTGCGTACTTATAGTACAGCACCTCGGATTCGACAAGGCCGTATAAAAGAGCAAGTTGCTGGTGGATGATCCTGTCCACTTGGTTGTTGCTGTGCAACCATTGCCTGTGCCTGTCGTTAGCATGATGCGAACATATCATCATGCTAACGAAATCATATGCCTGAGTGAGCAAAACTAGCTTAAAATGTTATCTTCTCGTCTATACACTGGACTGGAATATAAAGCCGACGCTCAATAACTGATAAAAATATCTCAATTACAAAATATCTGATACTTCAGGAAAACGAAATAACAATTTCGTACATATTTTGGTTGAATGGCCATGATATTATAGAGAAAGGAGGAATTTTAAAAATCCAAGGCCAAGGCTCATTAAATTCCGAAATAGATCCAATTCCAACTTTTAAAACGCTTTCAGGTTTTTAAATAAAATAACAAAGCCCATGACGAAATTATGTCTTACTGCTAAAGGGCACTGCTAACTGACGTTGCTTTGATTTCACTAGCGTTTATAAGTATTTTCAGGTTGTCAGCTTGTAATTTTATAGTTATTTTGCGGTTATCGCCAGCCTACATTATTGGAGTTATGTAATCTAGAGTGGAGATGACGTTTCGCATAGTCTAAACATAGTATTTATATATGATGCAACTATATTGAGTGACAATATTAGTACCTAAGGTAGTGACTATATTCATATTCTTTATTTGCCACTCAGTGTACAAAGGTCTTATTATAATATGCACTTAAGACTTAGTCGCCCATTTCGGGCATTGCAAAATTACAAATTCAATATCAACAATATTGTTTGCATTCAAAT
Source organism: Apocheima hispidaria (assembly GCA_947579745.1). NCBI lineage: Eukaryota > Metazoa > Arthropoda > Insecta > Lepidoptera > Geometridae > Apocheima > Apocheima hispidaria. The sequence goes on along the minus strand of OX388150.1, from coordinate 15,250,828 downwards.
GATTATCCTAAATAATATTATAAATGCGAAAGTAACTCTGTCTCTCTGTCTCTTTGTCTCTCTGTCTGGGTGCTTGTCCCGGTCACGGCTTAACGGCTGAACAGATCGATCTGAATTTTTGCACAGATATAGCTTAAGGGTCGGATACGGACATGGGCTACTTTTATTTGTAGTTCTCGCGAACTAAGTCGCGGGTAACACCTAGTTATTTATACAGGGTATTAAGGTAAGGGTATGCTAAGCCGGAAAGGACTCATAGTACTCATTATTATGAAGTCAATCATGAGTGCTATGAGCCCCTTTCCGCTTAGCATAACTTATCCTTACAACCCTGTATAGTCGAGTAGATGCGTTTTAACCATAGGTTTTCAAAATACTTAAATAGAACACACTTATATATATAAAAAAAAAGAATTAAAAAAAGAATCATACTTATGTATAAATAAATCGGTGAGAAATTGTAAATACCACAAGGTAAATAAAGGATTTCCTATCCCCAGTACCAACAAAGATAGAGAGGCAAAACAAGATCAATTACAATTAGTCATTTGGTTAAACTTGTTGATGAAGTCAACAAAAGTATGAGTCACTGTTACGTATATTGCGTGTTAAATAACTCGTATGTAAATGACAGCTCAGTTTAATGCCTACTTATATCTGTACTGCGGTAGGGAAAACTACACGAATATAGGATATCGTATGGAAAACCACATGAACGAAGCAGAGGATATGTTTTGTACCAATATTGCTGAAGAAATCTAAATAATAATAGTGGATATTTTATTTGTGTACTTAAGTCAGGCACCTTTTTTTCTGGATTGTAGTTATTGAAATGCTTTACTAAAAATAATTTTCTAGACAAGGTCTTTCTTTTTTCTTTTAATAATTATGTTATTATCTAAACATAATTTTGATATTCGTATAATTATGTAAGAATCTAATCTATAACATGAATCACTCCCGTAATGAAGGACTGTTAGTCACCATACTCAGCGTGAGGATCCACCAAACTGCTATCATTTAATGAAAAGCATATCATTAAATTGGATGCCGCGCACAACACACGTGTACCCAAAATTAAGTATGGTTATTAGTTGAATTGATAGTTGATATTATATCTAAATTTTGCCGTTATTACCGTATCCTACCGTTATTCATTAGCGTCATCTGCTAATTACGGTCACATCCATCGTTCCACTTCCACTGTTCGCCTGATCGTATGACTCGGTCCTAGGCCAGTGTAGTCAAATAGCAACATGATCTTTGGATTCATCGGCCACGTTCTTGGTAAGTATTATAATGTCGTGTCACCCCGCTGATTCATAGTCAATAATCAGAATCACCCTGGCTTTTTACTAAAAATATGTTGCTTTTTCGTCTACTACAAATAAATTTCGATATTACAACAAAGATACAACAGTTCATGAATAACATCTCGAATGGCTTGCGCAAGGAAGCTAGTGAACTACCTTCGCAAAAATGGAAACAACAAAATATACCTACGTACGATAATAATTTATATCGAGTACACGACTAAATATTGAAATACAACTTTTTAATTTGGCCTCAGTACTAGTGTTCTTAACTGTGGTAATTTCGGTTTAAAAACATCAAACCTTACAAAGTAATAAATCGATTTTAGTATCTCGTATTTATTTATGAACACAATAAAGCATTATTCAAACTGCGACAGTAGCTAACAATAAAAAAAGGCAGATGTTATCAGATCAAAATTCCCGATGATTCTGCACTGTTGTAAACAGATGCTTGAGGTGAGCAGATGTTCATACACTAGGGGATGATGGTAGATAATGTCATCGACACACAAAAACTTAGGGAGTCGTGTGAGGAAACAATAAATTCTAACGTTAAGTTTTAAGTAGTCGGCTAAGACTTAGAACCAAAAATTTTAGATCCTCTTACCGGTAAGTAACGCTTAGTATTCCTTGTGTCGATGATGCAAATGTCGGTCATAAAAACATGGCCAACTAACACGGAGACCTAGAGCAGATATTTAAATTCATCATTCAAACATGAGACCGGGCGGGAATCGAACCCGGTATGGATCTCCAGCTCATCAATCAGAAGAGCTACCAACTTAGCCAGGATGGTCATCCAAACATTTGCAACTAAAGCAAAACAAACAATTAAATAAGAGTAAACAATTTTTGAACAAGGCTGCAAACCTGAAATCGTTTTATCTGATGCAGGTAGTGCATGATCAAAAATAGCAGATCAGTTTGTCGGATCTAGAAGCATACGTACACGCCGAGTATTTAAATTAAAATAATGGACATATTTTTTGAAGACTAAACTTTCAAAAAACACAGAGCCCGGCTAGAGCCTTAGGGCATGTTGCGAAACTCGATCGCACAACAAACCACAAGGAAACCCAGAAGGTAATATTTCGCAGCGTAGTTACAATAGAATCCCTACAAAAGCAAATTTTGAATACAACACTGGCACGAGGCAACATTTTAAATGTTTTCTAATAAACTAGGTGGTTTGCAAGTAAATTAAATTCTGATGACTTGTTGATAGACCTAAACTATCTAAAATATATGTAGGTTTAGATCTGTACCAAGTCTTTACAAAAGTTTGCATTGCCCGAGTAGATAGCCCTGTCGAGCCGCGTGTATAGGCGTCCCACATGACTGAGGGGTTTTTATAGGACAAACAACCGTGGGATCTTTAATTTAACTTGATGATCTTCGGTTTCACCCGCTATTCTACAGAAACCAAATATTTTTACGGGATAAAAAGTACCCTATGTGTTTATCCAGTGTGTAACCTACCTCCGTACCAAATTTCATTCAAATCCAATCAGCTGTTACTGAGTGGAACTGGAACAAACATACTTACATACTTACACACATACACACAAACTTTCGCATTTATAATATTAGTGTGATACTTACATACAACGCAAAAAAACATTACCCTCCTTCTTGGGCAGTCGTATCCTGTTGTATATGGCCAATAAATAAATATTTCTGATTACTGAAAATTGCGAACGACATTCGCTCGAGGAGCCGACTCTTTATATAATTTGCTTTTGAGAAGATGGTGTTCGAACGAAGCCTGGAGAGACTCGAAGCGTGTGTAAAGTAGGACAGATGCTCGACATTAGATAGCGGTTCTATATATTGGCACGTTTCGCGCCAGACAGTGACCCAATTGGCCCTGATGTAGGGCAGGTATTGTAACATAAAACATGTCGATGGTTATACATGACACCTTTATGTAGACAATAGACAATAGTTTATTTTGTAGCAAAAAACATATAGAAAAAAATAAAAATAAAGTGAAAAATAAACAAAACGTACAGTTTTTTGGCACAAACCAGCCCCAACTCAGCAAAATCCTCGCTACTGGCGCTCGCGGCAGTATCAAACGTATGGAGTCGTTTGTGTGTTTCACGTTGATCTAGGGGCGGAGCGCGCGTCACGCTCGCGGTTTTAGGTAAGTCACACTTCAAACCCGCGGAAACGCCTGGCGGCCAATGTGAACACATAAAACCACGTCCCTGCCCGCGCCCGCTTGCTCAATGTGCGCAAGCCCGTAGACGCCAATCCCAAAGACTTCCATTAGTATTTGAGTAGGTAAATGTGTTTATCGTCTGTAACCTTGGTAAAATAAGAATCGGAGTAACGTCTTAACAAATACCGAGATTTCAGTATTTCACGATAAAGTAGAAATATAATACACAGATCGAAACTGTTTTGAAGTTTTACGACTCCAATATTAAAACTGCTTTAACAAGATCAGAGCCAGACGTTGACCCAAATCGGCCTGATGTAGGACATACAGAGGTAAGTACTAAGTAGTTATCATGCAGATAGCGTCAACAGCAAAACAAATATCGTGGAAAAATAGCATGCAGAGTAGAGTTATTAATTTTGCTTCAGTTTTTTCTATAGACGATAGAAGACTAGCAGATATTGTATTTGATGATCAACTTTCTAATAGAACAAAACATTCGATTATTAACAGATAAGTAAGAAACCTGAATGCAAAGTGTATGCATTTAATCTAAAAAAGATTACCCTCTTTCTGAGCAGTCTGGTAAAAACAGACTGCTATATTCTAGTCATCATGTATGACCTTTAGCGCTTTGAATTGAAATCCCTGGGTTGAATAGATACGCCTACTGCTTCACTGTTATCTACCCATGTTTTATAAATGTAAAGGACTTACTGAGATCTGAACAGGGATTTATAAATGACAAAGGTTTATTTCTATAAATCTTCTTCATTCTGTTCTCAATACAACTGACAAACTTTCGTCTTATTTTATATCGGTAATTCCTCCATTATTTTTTCATGTTCTTTTTTTTTTTTTTCCTCCTTAGAGGATTTTGGCGTCGCACGTCTTATGCATTTGTCAGTGTCAAGTATACATATAATATTCTCAAGTTTTGCTAGATATTATCAAACAAGTCATAGTCACGGTCAAAGGCGAGCAAAGCAAGTCACGGTCAAGTCCAAGTCATGCCCCAGTAAAGTGGTGAAGTAAGTTCATGTCCTTCAAAATTAAACTTATTTGACATTTTCAGCGATATCGAATATTGTTCGTTGTCAAATAATGGATACGACCAGTATACAAACCAAGTAATATTATTAAAATAAAAATAAAATACCCGACTGCAAAATGTAGCTTGACACTACAGACGTTAACGACGAATCCAACGATACGTCACTCGTCACAATCGGTCAAGCCGTGTAGGAGCTAATATAAGAACATACATACTTATAGATAGGCCACAAAAAACATAACCCTCCATTCTAAGGCAGACGAGTAAAATCAAACAATTTTTTTAACTTGTGAAAGGTCCACCAACATACTATGGTATCGTCACGGATTTTATCTGTTTTTTTTTTTTAAACAACAAAGAAAATAATTTACATTAAATATGACGCATTTGCAACAGTCATACTCGAGTAACCGTATCAACGAAGATAAAAATACAAAAAAATACCTTTAAACTTTAAGTATAACAAAAGGCCCGAATAACAAATATTACCCATCTACAGCAATGTTATTCTTATATCTTATCAATAACCTTTATCTTGCAGTCTCTTTTATCTATAAGCTGAAGACACTATACTATCTATAAACTATGACGGTTTCCAAAACATTGGGGAACTAAGCGAAATATTTCCATTCATAATTTGCTTTAAAATGTTACTAAGCCGACTTAACAGTTTTACATACATGAAAAACATGATCACAAGGAATTTTCTCCATAAAAATAACACACTATCCTAACCCTAACTAATATTATAAATGCGAATGTAACTCTGTGTCTCTGTCGGGTGTATGTCGCGTTATTACAGCTAAAATGCTGAACGGATCGAGCTGAATTTTTGCATAGATATAGCTTAAGGGTCGGAGACGGACATAGGCTACTTTTTTTAATAGGTCCACGCAAACTAAGTCGCGGGTAACACACACAGTTTACACACATTTTTTACTATATCTCTGAACCCCTAACGTTTATTCAAGTTAATTACTCTGAAGGTAATTAAAATATCTACGACAACTTAGTTCAGAATTTTGATTGATTTCCTGGTTTAGTTGCAATTAACAATAATTCAATTTTTTTTACTATTAGCGCGCGGTAACTCCGTTTCCTTTTCACCAGCACGTGGATATGTATAGCGCTATCTTTTTCTCAACTAGATCAGTTGCAAATACAAATAAAATCAAAATAAGGAATAAATTAAGTAAAAGTCCGTCACTACCGTACTTCAGTATACAAACTTTAGGTAATAATGTAAATCAATGTATGAATGTAGGTATTAATGTAATGAAGGGTCTACCCGTGAACATGGCGCATGCAACTGTGCCGAAATACCGGGAACACAACAAAAATAACAATCGTGGTAAATATCCCGTGAGTACAAATAGTAATGTAGTAAACCACCACGAAAGTCTAAAACAATGTAAATGAAGATAAAATTAGCGCAAGAAGACTAGCGCACGCGCAAGGCTAGACAAATTAGACGAAGACAGTGGCAAGACGAAGCTCCCACAATTGGATAAACCGCTAAAAACGCGGTCAAGAACGAATTTAATGTAGATTCATTCTGAGGGGTCATTGTAGTCGGTTATAAATAGACAAGAGACAATCAAAGAGAAGATAATAATAAATGCAACGCTGACACCAAAGTGGTTTCAACAACACAATGAAGATGTGTAATCGTTACGTAACCGCTAGTCGTAGGAGATCATAATACTAATAAATAAACATCGGTACAAGAGTCATAGGATCAGAGAAACAAGAAATTACCTGATAATTCTAATAGATAATACATATATAAAGAAGATGCTGAATAGTAAGAAGCAAGGGAACAAAATAAGGAACGAGACGATGTTATGACAATTTTAATTTATAAGCAATGTAAACCGTAACAATAATTAATACACTGTTTTCGTTTGATTTACTTATAACAAAATTATTTAAAAATTACAAAAAATTACATGTAACTGAAAACATAATTTTATCTCGCATTCAAACAATAACTTCGTGGTGAAACTTACTAGTTATTTTAGTTTTGTGTTATTTCGATTTATGAAGTGATTCAATTTAATAATTCCTATTTGAGCAACCGACATCACTAATCCATAACTAGACATTGTTATTAATCACATTAATATTATAAATGCGAAAGTCTGTGTGTAAGTATGTAAGTGTGTTGGTTCCAGTTCAACTTTGTAACGGCTCAACGGATTTGAATGAAATTTGGTATGGAAGTAGCTTACATCCTGGACTAGGCTACTTTTTATTTTGAAAAATATTCGGTTACTGTAGAATAGCGGGTGAAACCGCGGGGCGCAGCTAGTAAAATATAAGTTCATAAACTAAAACCCGCCTACGTAAAAGTATGAAACAAGAAAATATTATTCGAAATTCAAAATGGCGTGGTCCATTTAATGTTCATAATATTTTTCCAATGAGTTTTAAAGTCCCTTGCCTTCATCAGACTAAAGGGACTTTAAACTCATCTCTGTGATCGTATAAAATTTCATAATCAGATTCATTGGCCTAGTGACATCTTCAAGAGTTGATGGTTATGTATGTGGCGGTCGGCTATAACATTCACGATCTAATAAAATACTCACGAAGCTTAAAAAATAACTTCTTAAAAATCGCGAGAGCTCTATATCGACAGACGGACAACAAACACAGTATAAATAATTGCCGTCCAGTTTCATTCGAATTAATCATTGTATTGATTCCACAATCGAAGCTGTCAGCCCACATGTTTACAGCCGAGAATGTGACGCCACTCGACGATTAAACTTTGTGCCGATGATTATAGAGGCCAACTTGCTACTGGTCTGGTAGTCGAGTTCACGGTAAACATTAAAATCTTTGAGAGTTCTCATCCAGAGAGTACCAGGGTTTATGAGGGAACCGATTGGCGACCCAAATTTCCAAATGAAGTAAGTCGCGCGTTCCTTATGCAGACCTCTAAGCGCGCGTTGTACGAAGTTTTTTTTAATGAAGTCGAGTGACTATACGAGCAAGTCGCTTGTCTGACGTTAAGCATCACTCTTGCCCATAACAGTTCAATGCCATCCAGAATTTTGAACTATCACAAATAAAAAAAAATACTGCGTGGCATTTGTCCTGCGCTCGTCACACTGAGAAAATCTCAATTACACTGTTAACATCCGGAACACAGTAATATTAGAAGTGGTAGAAGTTTAGTAAGTAGGTAACTAACTTCGAAAAACGCCCGCCTCTGCAAACCTATTGCGCGACCTTCCCGAATCGGCACCGTAGGCGTCCAAATAGGTGTGGTTATACTAACCAATTAGATACATTAAAGCCTGTTTTTTTTTTTTAAATTAAAGTTAAACAACTTTGTCTCCAAATAATCAGTATGACGAAAACTAGCTAGGTAACAAAATCAAGGTTATTACAAAACAAAATGTGCCTAAGTTACTCATTTACAATTTAAATTGAATCCTCAATTCAAGACATTGAGGGTGGAACATTATTATTTCTCTTCGCCCTTGACCCTTGAACACATCTTTTATTTTATCACTATTTTATGACAGATATTTTGACTATTATTTTTATATTTTTACTCGAAAATCGACGTGGTATTGACACAAAATATTTTTTTTGTCCACGGCAAATTACCTCGTTTAGCCTTGCACAAAAAAAGAGCGCGTCACTCTTATAACATAACTTTAAAAAGGTCGCCAGATGTGATCAGAATTTAGCGTCAGTATTCCCGTATTGCCTTTGCCTGACAGCTCGATGAACAAAGCTACATCATCATCATTTCAGCTCTTCTTTAAAACACCATTCATTCCGGTTTTGACAAACCAAACCGCCGACAAAGTGACACACGAGTTATAAAAATAATTATCATGACGATGCCTTTGAGATATTTGATGAAGCGAGTCGTAATCAAATTCATCAGTAACAATAAGAATCAACAAGTTTATCTTTAAATTCTAGAATTTCTGTTGCGTGTCGAAACTAAAAATTCACACACGACAATAGATGACCATGTGACACGCAACGGGTTTTATTTCCATAATCTGACAATCACTATTTGTTTTTCATTCTGTTGTGAGATTTCATCTGGCAAGCTTCACCATCGAAGGTTGTAGAACCTATGTCAAATTTTCGTACGATTATTAAGGGTTATGTAAAATACAGCCGGGCAATAATGCCGTGCCACGGCTATCTCCCTCGCACATTTGCAACTTATTTTCTATAGCTTTTTGTTGTATCTCTATCATAACATCCGAAATATTCTGAAGAAATTTTACATTTCATATTATCTTGAAGTTTGACGAAAGATATCGAAAAAAATAAACGTATCTTTCTGCACAAAAACGAAAGTTTCTTTTAAGCATTTGTAATCTTATCATAAACAGATACAACATATATTTTTTTTAGTATCAACACTCAGTGATTTTTATATCTTCAATAATGTGAAAATACGCGAGGGAGCGAGAACTGTGGATGAGACTAAGGGCCTTAAAATGTTTGAAAAGGTTTCAGAGGTCTGACTGTTTTTTTTTTTTGTCAAATTGCTCGAATGTTGCTCAGTTACTGCTTAGAGAATATCCTCGCTATGTTCGAGAAAAGTATTATTCAAGCCTTAGCCAGCCCTATCTCATTGCGAACACGAAGTGTTTAAACTTGAAACCTGCAGTCGGGGCCGCTTTTACAGCTAACAATCTAACATCGAGCGCAAACGTGACCGAGCAATCACTCCCACTTGCTCGTGTCAGCGCCTGTAAGTATTTATCGCGGGTAGTTACGCTTCACTGTGCATGCTAAATTAACTTTATTCAAATGAGTGTTCCGTCATTATTTATTCTGTGCCTTGGCAGCAGTTGCGTAGGTTTGATGAAATCACGTTATATGCTTCAATTTTGTGTCGGTCCACATTAAGCCACTTGTATTCAAGTTACTAACCCCCCTCAAGTTGAAAAGCTGTCGCCAAGCACCGCCACAGTACAGTGTGTTTCGGTAGCCTCTCTTGAGAGCCAATTTTCCCTTCCCAAGCTGGGTGTGTTTAATATCCTAGATCCTCGATCACAAACGTCGCTTCTCAAGCATGATAAGCATATAATACTTATCCTTATTAATGTACAATGTATTCAAGGAAAAAGTCGTTCGCAATGCAGGCAACAATTTTACTGAGAGCATGAACTGAAAGTCACTGATATAGAAAATCATAATGACAAGATAGATTAAGCTTTCTCTTTACATGCAAAAGTACTCGCAAATGGGGTCGACTCGGCTCAACGAGATGAGATAATTATTCTTGGAGTGGCCTCAATACAATTTATGTGAATTTCAATTTGCGAGGGTTTAATTAACACACAGCTGTCTAAACAAGAATAACAAGAAATTCAGTAGATTAGTATAATCTCAAAATACGGGATGAAACGTACATGAAGAAAAACTAAACTTGAGAATAGACGGAACATCCCATTATATCTTTGACATTTCACTAGTATAGGTAATGTCGGGTACTGAAAACATCATTAGTTACTTTGCATTTGAACTTTTTGGAAGTTTGATGCCAGTGGAATGCTCGACATCTGCGAGGGTCTTCTCTTTGAACAAAAAATATGATATGATAAATTAAAAAATGAATATTTTAAACAGATTTCTGCGTACGACGGCCACGCAATGGACACGGTGTACAGTGTAGTCAAGTACATTTCAAGCGAAGTCTTCAAAATGGTAGTAAAAGACCGGTCTTTGCACAGGTGTCTTTCATTCAAAAGAAAGAGCTTGTTATAAAATGCTGAAATTTACATGAGATTTGCATATTATAACACTTTAGCACGTCGTATTATGTAATTTATTATTCGGTGCGGATGCTTTTCCAATAGGTACTTATGTAGATAGGTATTTCTGCATGACACTATTTTTTCGAATGACAATAACGTGATTTGCTTCATTTGAATTTGCTTAGAAAAACACAGATTTACGTGACTAATACCTTGTATTCTTTACGTAATTATCTAATCTAATATAATCTAATATAAATCTAATTACTTTTTACCCAAGGGGTAAAAGGTAATTAGATTTAGAGAATAAATTCTGGTTCATGTTCACTTACGTCAATTTAGTATCAAGATTTATAACCATGTCATAGGCGGATAGAATTGGCCATGTTTGATTAGTTGTTTTTAGTATAAGTAGTAAACATAACAGGATTCAACTAAAATGCAATTCAAAAATTATCGATGGACAGTGTTAAAGAGAATATGATTTTGAGGGGGATTAATGTCGAGATAATCAATTGAGAATACGCGCTGTATCAACTCAGTGGAATGTTAGAAAAATTACGGTGGTGATAGGATAATCTTTTAAAAAATAATCAATCTTCGTAATAAAAGAACAATGACTCACCTCATCGAAATTATCGACCATGAAACATATGTGCGGGTAGGTCATCTCTTCGCCCTCTCCTTTCGTGTCCATTTTTCGTCTGCTAGGTGACGCGTATACCTGGAAATAAATAACCTAATATTACTCGGTACCGGCCCGAACCCGGAGGCCTGTGTTGCACTGAAAAAAAAACAAATTAAAAAAAACCCTGTCCCCCATGTGGGGTATCATTGAATAGGTCTTTAAAAGGAAGTTAAGGTTTTTATTAGCATATTCGTTGGTATATTCCTTTTGTAAAGTCTTTAGTATTTATATTCCGTTTTAGTTGTTAAGGTTTCGTACACCATTTCCGTATACCGTTTCTTACACCAATCAGACGTACATACACCCCCCCCCCTGCCTTTTCTAAGCTATGCCTCTCAGAAACTCGTTACTTCCCTGTTGATAGATCTTAGTAAAAACTTTATTTTAAAATTATTTTGGCCAACATCTGACGACTTTTTGAGATAAGCGAAAAAAACGGATAAATACAACAAGCGTCCTACGCACCTACGGAGCCCTACTAAGCATAGCCCGACATGCTCTAAACAAGTTATTTGATATGAGAGCTCATTCGTCCTGAAGTAACTTCTTACATGGTCATACGTGATTTTAAATCATCTTAATCTGGTTTGCTTTTATATATAATCATAATTATTTTACTACTAAAAAGAATAATAACGCACCTGGAGGATAACAATGTGTAAAGGAATGCGACTGAGGAAAACATACAAAGAAAGCAGCAAATAATGTATCAGATTACATATACGAGTACATATGGATATAGGAAATATCCCACATTTTCCAGCGTAATTTTACAACTACACGGATCAAAGCAAATGCTATATTTAACGATGCCGGAGGAAGATTATGATAACATAGCAATTATTTTATTCATTAAAACTAAAACTATATCTATAAAAATAACAACATTATTTTAATAGTATAATCATAATGATTAGGAGCGAGATAGTCCCTCTTTCATTTATAATTATGGTATTCGTAGCCAATACGCATAAAACATCTGCTCCAAAGCCCATACAATGACAGCATTCTGGAGTGTTGGGGATGATCTGCTGATGGAATGTGTCTGGAACGAAGCTAAAAGCCGGGATTTGCTGTATATTGATATAATTATTGGGTAATATTATAGGCTTTTGTCAGCATTTTGGCTTCACCAGCACCCAATGAAACCAAAATGTCGTTAAAATTGTTATTAAGCATGTGTTATACTAATATATATATTTATGTTCTCAAAGTTCTCATGTCTCTTACGGGGTGACATAGTGACTGCGTGACAAACCAACTTCATAATAAAGATTTAAAAAAGTGTTGGTGGCTTAGAATAGGTAGTTATTCTAAGGTTGGTGATGATTTGATACTGTTCATAAGATTTAAAGTTACTCGTCGTTTAAAACGAAAGATCATTGCCGTAGTAACAATCGCCATAACAAAAGATAAATTTGCGTTTGCAATGTTAGTTTGGAGGCAACTGAGACGTGATTTGCCATTACGAGTCTCATTTCAAAATGAAGCAAGAGCATTACCCCGGAATATGGAACTGACATCAATGGTGACTTAGTATAAGGTAAACATCAATATAAAACTGAACCTAACCTAAGTACCTTACCTGAGCAATTTATATTACATAGTTATAGGTGAACGCCATCTGCCTACACACGGTTCAAGGCATACCTGGCTATTTAGATAGTAAACGTTAACCATCCGTCCCAGATACATTCACGTTGCGATATTGACGTCGAGTATTGACAGATATAACGAGCGAGCTCTTACGACGGGCACTATTTGTAGGATTAGTTGCTTGTTTGTTTGCTTATCATGTGGAATGAGTACATTAGGTAGCTTGAGCTCGTTTTAGGTTTTCGGCCACCAGCAACCTAACACGCGCTTAGTGATAAAAGTCTACTATTTTCTTGCAAAAAACGAGATAGATGTATTTGTTCTTAGCTTGTCACTTTTTTAACACGACAAATCACAGAACAAAATTATATTGCGGCGCGATGAAAATCGTGATTAGTTGTAGTTATGGGACGACGTGGTGTACTGCAGATCGAAATTGGCAGACAACTGTGTGGAGTGAACACCATTTTACGAAACTGACTCAATTGACCTTACATTTAAATTAATACTCACGGGATGAATCGATTGATCTTTTTTTATTTTCAATCAGTGGAATAGATTTAACTTTCGAATTTATTTGAAGGTTATACAAATTAAAATAGAAATCGGTTGTATTTTTTTTTATTTATTGCTTATAAGTCTGCCTCTGACCACCAACTTACCAGTTGTTAAACGACGATGTGGTCGAAGATGAAGCACGCAGGCATAGAAGATACTTCACTCTGGCCTTCAAAAGCTCTAACCTAAGCCTCTCAGGAAACTTGTCTAAATAACTACTTATAATAATAATAATTATTAATTGAATTAAATGAAAACTGATTACATTTTGTTTTAATAAAACGGGAATACTCACGTTAAATTGAGTCGGTTATTCCGACTATAGTTTCGATCACATTCGGTGACCGAATAAACTGATTATTTTAAATAATAATCCTTTTAACGAACAAACAGGTAAGTGTTTGTTTTATTGGTCCTGCGGTGTTGGCGTGAGAATATTCTACAAGGACTTTCCCACGCGAGCTGAGCTGCAGCCAAGCAATAAATAAGGGTATTGTTGACGTTGCATTCAAAAGGCACGTATTAGTCTTAGTCAAAAACTGGTATTTAACTATTGTAGAATCGAATATGAAGTTTTTAAAGGCGCACATTTAACTCGCTGTGTGGCTTTCTGGCGGTCGAAACACTATGAGATGACTTACCACGAACACGACGAACAAGCATACATGCAGTGGAAGTAGATCAGGTTAAAACTTAGGTCTGTGAATACTTCAAGAGAAAGCTATGATTATTTTTGAAGAAACGAAAAAAGCGCATTGAATCTATGTGATATATGTTTGTCTATGTGTATATATGTGTTTTTTATGTTTGGGAGGCGAACCGAATATTAATTGGCACTCTACCGTTCGTTCACAACGAAATCTTAATATTTTTTGGCACAGTAACCTGAAATTTGTCTTGGCACCTGAAATCAAAAGGCGCCATACATTGAAATAAAATAAATATCTGGGACATTATTGCACACATGGTCATCTGACCCCAAACTAAGCAAAGCTTGTAATATGGCTGTCAGAGACTGATATACGTACATAGATATTTTTAAATACATACTTATATAGATATTAACACCCAGAGATAGAACAAACACAAATATTCATCACATAAATGTTTGTCCTAGATGGGAATCGAACCCACGCCCCCAAGCACAGAACGTAGGTTCACTACCAACTGAGCCACCGGGGCAGTCAATAGAATAAGCTATGCGCCACCCTTTAAGTTTGACTACAATCAAATGAAAAAGCAGGGTTCAACGAAAACGCACTCAATCAAATTCTTCAATAGATATAATCGTGGACCTATAACTACAGGAAATAAAACGCGTGCAAAGCCATCAACCTTTCTACACGTCCCAACTCCCTAGCGAAATGTGCGATTGATTGGGACCTCCGCCTTTTACAGACACATTTATAACCCGACCCGTTGCTTGAAGGCAGAGTTCAAACTTGAAAAGGCCCTTACAAAGGCAGTGCCGGTCGCGGTCTGAATATTCGACATTATACCAAGAATCCTAAGGTTTCATATTGAGAATTGTAAGAGGGATCCAGGTACACAGGTTGTTCGCCTTGACCTGGTTCAAACAGGCTAGGCGCCCTGCCGTTATGATATCCTTCGCTTATTGTTTACTTATTTATGTAGAATTTTTTCCGAAATTGCGTGAGAGCCTTTAATTTCAATGTTTGAGTTAATGTGAGTTACTTGTACTTTAAATGAAGCTATTCTGTACAGCGCACTGTCTTTTGGTGATGTTTTGTTATATTAGTGGCATATTATAAAATATGATAGGTTATTTAATTGGGCCTTGTGTAGAATTTATAATGGCCTCGTCAACTTCCCTGACCGCTACCAGTCAATGATCTATTTAAATAGCTAATCCCATTTGAAGTATATCTGAAATATTTTTTTACCAGAATACCTACTATGCTACAACTATAATAAATCTACGTACTGAACAAATAATGCAGTTATCAAAAAACTATGATTATTTCTGTAGGTTAGTGGTTGGTTACATTACATTACAATATCAACCAGATGACGACCACTGCTGAACATAGGCCTCCCCCTTACATAGGCCTCATACATAGGGTGGTTGGTTATAAAGTCTAAATTTGGGCGTACAAAATCAAGCGAATGAATCACAAATCATTACATGATACTATGATTGTATTATGATTATACTTATTAATAAGTTTCGTATTATCATTTCAACAATCAGCAACATTCCGCAGCGTCATATTTTAAGGGGCAAAGCATATGAAACGATTTTAAGAACGTTTAAAAAAATAGTCTCAGCTATAACTTTTCAAGAATTTAAATTAAACTGTTTTAAAGGTTACGTATAATTTTTAAGCGATTTTATTTGTGGCCCCAATTTACATATCTTAAGGAACTCGCCTACTGTTTAAATATTTTGAAATGTTAATTAATTGCCTAGTGGGCTTTTCATAATTAGGCCATTCAATTTAAACGACTCGATCATTAATTTTAAATTTCTTAGAAATTAGGCCAATTTTTAATGATGTAGGGAGTGAGTAGGTTAAATATTTAAACTCCGTTTATTAAACCATACTTTTTCATAAACCAGACGAACAGTGAAAGTATAATTTTAAAGGTAACTAAAGAGTTCGAAAATCTATAATCCTGGCTTAGCCACGCTATCCGATGGTATCTGGTACTGTGATATATATAAGCATTTAATTTCCACCCACGACAAAAAATAATAATCAGGAATCAGAAATATTTACTGGCCATAACTAACATTGAATATTACAGGCAAGTCACTTTTACAAATTAAACTATGTTTATAGTTAAATTAGGCAAACTAATCAATAATTTAAATAATTGAAGCAATAGCATTTTTATGTTTTTACGTAGATTAGTTAGTTCTGTTTATGCAGGGATTTCTTTGGGTCCTATTCTTAACCCTTTCATATTATTGGCAAAGTTTCGATTAGATTGTAGTTTATTCGAAGAGATATTGTTATATACATATCGTTGATTAAAGTGGTCTGCGTGGGAGGTATAATGTGGGTTTCCTACCCGGTGTGACTAGTTCAACAAATGCTTGTACATTCGACGTACTACGAAACCTGTTTCCGAGTCTATTAGTACGTCGCGTCGATGAGCAACATTTCAGCCTAGCCGTGCTGTTGGTTCTCGTTTTAGTATAGTTTGTATACCACAAACATGCCAGTATTTTGACGAATTCTAAGAATCTAAACTTTTATACATTGAACTAAGGAACAAATTATCTCGCGTGACCGTTTTGCATAAAACAACACTAGTTTTCAATGCTTATTTTAAAAATCAATGCTACAGCTCGAGTAGTTAATATTATTGTAGATTTGACCTACAAGTAACATTTTTTTCTAGAACATAACCTGATGATGAGAACTGAGAGATGACTGATGAGACCATCTAAGCATAATAAGGTCGGACAAGTCTCAGCGTGAACGGTGGCCTAAAATACCCAAACAGCGGAGAGGCCCTTGGACGCGATCCAAAGCTAATCGCTGATAGCGAGTGTTAATGCGTCATGTTTATTTGCATGATGAGAGCATGTTCGAATCAGAGAAGTGAATTCATCGGGCATGCTCTTGCTTTGTTTACATTCTGTACCGACTAATATTTTGAACGATGGCACGTATTCTATCTATAGTATCTAGGGCTGTCTATATATGTCTGTTTAGGAAATGTTAGATTCCCAACTTGAAGTGCGGTTCTAAGCTGACCGTGATATGAGTGATTTGTGCACTCCTCAAAAGTGTACCCGGCAGCGATTAGTTCGAAAACCAAGCGAGTTTCCCATTCACGGCGATCGTCCGGACAGTACAAAGCGAGCGAGTGCAGCCGCACCGAGCGCGCCGACGCGCCGGTGCCGGGGGGGGGCGGATAGCGTGACGTCACGCGGGCGTAATTGCTTCCATTGAGCCGAGCGTGGCCGAACACGGGCCGAGCGCGCCCGACACCCTCGGATCGCAGCCAACCGGTGCTACATCTTTTCTAGTACGCGGTCGCCAGCTTGCACGCTCGCCCGTGGCGACGTAGCTCCTCGAATCAGTAAAAAAAATACAGCTTTTATCGCGTCCGAGGCTAAGGCCAGTGTGTGCACGTCTGTGAACAAAAATCTTAGAAGCGAAGCTCGCCCGCTATCGCTTGCAGTCCATTGTCTCTGTGCAGTGAAGTGTGTGCATATCGTTTTCCATTTCGACCTCGTTTACGTGACTGTCTGTTTCAACGGAGCGCGAGCTCGGGCTTTCTACCGGGCGCATACAGGAGGCGGAATCGATGAGCCCGCTTGTTCCCGCCGAATGACGGCTTGTACATTGATCGGGTGAGTTTCGGTCCAGCACGCTGCCGCTGATACCTCCCTAGGGAAGCTTTCTAGTAAACAGGTTTGCACGCACTCGCCTGACAGCCGAGGAGAAATCTGCCATCGGGCGATCTATTTATTGTCAGTGCCGTGCGATCAGTGTGGCCACGCGCGACGTCGCGTCGCCGCTCGCCACTCGACAACAAACGGCGACAGCTAATTATTATCATCTGTCAGATAGCGAGGGGCGCCGAGGCCGGCAACTGCGCCGCACCGCCAGCCGCGACCCGAGCCCTCGCCCGGTCTTTGAACCGTATCCCCGCGTCTATTGTTGCCAACTAATTGATGAATCTTCTAGAATTCAATGATACGGGATTCAAATTCCGTTCACAACCTTGCCAAAAAGTCTAACAAAACGCGGAAACATCAGGCATACCGAGGATGTAATGGATATTGTCATTCGAATGATGAAAGCCAAATAAATAAAGAACACCTGACTTCAAACGTTTGCGTGATTGCAAGAAAAATTTTGCAATGACTATTAAACCGTGGTTCGACTCACTAACTGGAAATAATTAATAACACCAATAAAATGAGCTGCAGTTACGAAGCTTCGAGTAATCATTTTGAAGCAAATTGCCTTTGAGTAAAATCTAACGTTGGATAAACAATAACAGACACGTTCAAAACCTACCACAATAATTAATCATGATCATATAGCAGTTATATATTGTGTTAGGTATATATGATCATATACCACACGTGCCGTTACTAATATTAAATAAGGGAGGAAGGAAAATTGCAGCATTTTTTGCAACAATGAATGAATGAAATCTAATGATGAAATAATATCATCAAATGAAATATTTTGAACAGGAAATAATAGAAGGAACATTGAGAGCATTGTAAGTGCAAAATATATCCACAGATTGATTCTGAAGCGTCCAAATACAAGGTTTTACGTGCTCTTGCTAATTTTACGTTTTCCGATAAGCAGACGTAAACAAACACTCGAGCAGGTAGCGACCCAGTTTATAAAGGATGACTGACCGTTATTAATTTTCGTTGCAACTTCGATGACCTTTTACCTGAATAATTTTTTTAATAAGTAATGTGTAAGCCATGCATAAATTTGATCAGTACCTATTTACCATTTCCCCATACGTCCAGAAAGCTGTGGCTGACGTATTCGATCCCCTTATCTTCTCTTTACCGGGAAGAATGGCATTAGCAAAGGCAGGCCTATGCCCTATGAATATGATAATTTTTATCCTTACCCTCTCTTATATATATCTTCTTAAATTAAGATATTAATAGTAAACATGTCACGTTTCAGGTTCGATCCAGCCGCCCGGTGAGTGGATGACGGTTTCTCGGCGCTCCCCCGATCAAGAGCCGACGCCACCCAAACAGATCAAGTTTGCGGAGCCGCTGGTGGAGTCAGTGCGGGTGTACTTGGCCAATGAGCTGCCTGCCAAGCAGCTAGCGCCGCCGTCGATCGAAGCGCCGCCCGAGCCCAGGCCCTCTGATGTCGACATAGCGACGCACACCGCCAGGGAGGACATTAAAGGGATCAACTTCGAGGCACGTCTCAAGCGGAATGACCTAAACAACAACGCAAGCGAGCGCACCCGCTCCGTAGAGATGCCGAGCCAGGCCGAGCTAATGCAACGACAGCCGCTCCTGGCGCGCACCGTCAAACCAGACGCACCCGCGCCCGCCACAGACGACTCAGACCCAGACCAGGACTCGCACTCCCCGCAGCGTACGATCGCTGGCGACTTCATAGTAGAAATCCCACCCGGAAACGTCCGCGAGGAGCGCTACCCCAAAGAAATATGGAAAACAATCATTTCCTTCTTCTTCTTATTCTGCTGCGTGTGCATCAACATGATGTCGCTGTCGCTAGTGCACGAGCGGCTACCTGATAGAAACACAACTCCGCCGCTAACGGACATAGTACTAGACAACGTGGCCGCGCGGGACTGGGGGCTAGCCGTATCAGAGTACATGATAATGGTGTCGACGACAGTCGCGATGTTAGTGGTGGTGTTCCACAAGCACCGGTTCATCGTGACACGGCGGCTGTTCCTGATAATCGGGCTGCTGTACCTCTACCGGTCCGTGACCATGTTTGTCACAGTGCTGCCTGTGTCGAGTACCACATACTATTGCAGTCCGAAGAGTAACAATACAACGCCGCTACTCGTCATCCGGCGCATGTTTTACCTCATCTCGGGCTTCGGCCTGTCGATCAACGGCAAGCACACCTACTGCGGCGACTATATCTACTCGGGGCATACTATGGTATTGGTCCTGAGCTACCTGATCGTCGCCGAGTATTCCCCCAAGAAGCTGTGGCCCGTGCACTGGGCCATGTGGGGCTCGGCGCTGCTGGGCGTCGGGTTCGTGCTGCTGGCGCACGGCCACTACACGGTAGACGTGGTGATCGCGTACTATATAACGACGCGACTGTTCTGGACGTTCCACTCGCTGCTGGTGACGCCGCACCGCGCCGGCAACGGGTACAACCACTACATGATCCAGCGCGAGTGGTGGTACTGGCTGTTCACGTACCTGGAGCGGAACGTGCGGGGGCCGGTGCCGCGCCGCTACGACTGGCCGCTGCCGTGGCCGCGAACCAAGCTCTTCAGTCGGCTGAGCTAGTGACGCGCTCGCCCGCCGCCGGCCGCGCGCGTTTGACGCTCACCTTCTGCGAGTGCCGCTTGAGCACCTGCAGCTCCTTGGGGCTGGTGCGCGTGCAGATGGCCAGCGTGAGAGTGTAGTCGAACTGGTGCACCACGAGGTTCAGGTACACCGTCTCTTCCCAGTCGATCTCGGGGTCGCCGATCGGCAGTTTCTTCGAGTCCTTGCGGAACACCTCCACGTCCGTCTGCGAACAACGCGCCCGCTCGGTCGGTTATAATAGCACGTCGCGCCGACTGATACACCTATCTATGTAGTGACTTCTACAGTGAGCGTGATTACTATATGCCTCTCTCGATACTTCGCGAACGTTTTACAAACACTGACGACCTCGTATCGTATGCTTTTATTGTTGAATTTAATTGTAAGAATTGATTTTATTTGACAAATAACAATAATCGATCAATTATGTACTGTGAACTGTTGATAGTTTTTTTTTTTATTATTTTATATGTGGTTATTGAAAGATCAATCTCGAGTCTAACTAAGAACACAATATTTATTAGCAAAATGAACTGTGATTATTGTTTGATGCGTGAGAGGAGAGGAGCGAGTGAGTGTCGCGTGTCCGGCGTGGCCCCCGCCCGCCGCGCGGTGTGGCCCGGGCGCGTCTAGTACATACTAACTGTTGTAATAGCTGCCTATTGTAAGAAATAATATTTTTATATTGTTTAAAAATAAAGTACATACTAAACTGTTGTTAATTCATACCTTTTGTATTTCCAAAGATGTCTGATAGAATTTTGTAATTTCATGCTATCCAAATGGTGCTAAACTAGAAATTAATCGAGAAATTCAGTTACTTAGATAGTCGAGGCACCGTTACTACGTAGGTACTAGTGAGACATTCCACGCGGTCACAAATCATTACTTCAATGTCTAATTACTTTCACCTCATCATGAAATTGGAAATCAAGACAAGGAATTTACAATGTTCAGATATACTGTTTTCTACTACGAAATGCGATGAGTTTATCTTGTCACTTGGACTGAGATAAATAAATTAGAATGTAGTTAGTTACACTGAACAATTTGCCATTAGTATTAGTATTGTGCAGATGACTGCATGCTTTTGGACTGTGTTACATTCGAAAGATAATACCCATTGTAAGCCAGCCGTAATTTTTATTAGTAACTTAGTAACTATAAAGTTTTTATCTTTAGAGTTATATCCTCTAGAGTTTATTGCTATTATGAGTTTCTTTTTTAGAAGTCAATATTTAAATCACGCATGAAGGAGTATTTTAATCAGAATATGTATTTTTTACAGTACAATAACGAAATCTGGTCAAAATTAGATTATGCTATTTACCTACGACATGTCATGTGACTTGCGAGTCAGCATATCAAAATAATTGCAGATAAGGGAAGCAGTTTTTGTACCTAGTGAAGTGTTGACTTGATCATGTCTACTTTACTCGCTGCCTGTTTCTAAGGTTTTCTTTGGATATGTAAATTATTTACGTGTTTTTTAAATTACTTACGTGATTTTTATACCAACATTTTAATTATTTAACAATGCCAATGTAACTAAAGGGATTCATGTTTTTGAGAAAATATCTAAGTGCGCACAATTTAAAAAACATAAAATAATTATGTAGATACTTACTTTTATATAAGGTTTTATTGATCGTGACCGCGTACAGAAGTGGACCCGATACTTTCTCACAAACACAATTCTCAGAGTTGATCAAGCAGTTTTCGACATTTTCATAATTGTCTTGCAAAAGTGATCCAAGAATTAATGAAACGGGCACTGAAGTAAAACGTGTCAACGCATTGTGCTGGAACGCTTACCTCGTACTTGGGGAGGTATCGAGACGATCCTTTCACGTGCCGCTTTCTGACGAAAAAGAGGAGGTCGTCGCAGTCGATGGACTGTTCCTCTTGAAACAGAAAGTGTCTCACGAACAGATCTGTCCAATACGTTGTTCCTTGTAGCACTACGAAACCGCAATCTGTGAACATACAACCTGTATAAAGATTCTGCTTTACCCTTGTTCCAATATAATTCACGTTGGGGTTTTCACTGTCTACGACGTTAAACTTTTTGGGCATAAATTCTACCAGATTTTATCTATCCTACCTTGTTCCACTGATTTCCGTACATTCTGTTATGGGTACTATTTATGTCTTATCGTGAATTATTTTGGATTAATTGTTTTATAGATGCAATAAATAAATCAACGTGCAATGTAAATTTTTAATAATGTAGAATTACCAAAATCATTTTGTCAAGTACCTATTTTTATATAACAATTACCTAGCATGTCATCAAATAAAGGGATGTCTTAACGATCGACATTTTATGGAATCGTGCCATGTAACGCACGCTCAAAAGTATATATGTATACATATTGACGAGCAACACGGCAATATTGCACCACGAATTGCCGAGAAAGTGTTTATCTTTAAGACGCCTCTTTACGTTGCTGTTTAGCGTAGAAAAAAGGAATTGTATTCGGTACCTGTATTAGATATTTGTATATATAATTATCAAGAGACTATAACTGTTCGCTTGTAATATTCTATCTTCGATGTATTGGAATCGTATGGCCCATGAAGTAGATTACAAAGTGCCTTCAAGAATATTCATTATATTGTAAAAAATCTGTCTAACTTCCGTGAATGTTAAATCATATGTTATAGTACTGCCTCATTTATATACTAATATTATTCTTAAGAATTGGTGTTTTTTGAATGGAAATTAACCAATTCGGAGTGTGTGATTAGCCGCCCATGATCTCCATAAACATAATTAATTATATTATAACCTAATAAAAACAATTCTTTGGTATCTACTTAAAATTAGCTGTCAGACTAGTTGTTCGCCATGGATATTAAATAGCTCGATTTAAATATTTTAAGGATACTTCAAAAGATGCATAATTTACATCTCGAATTAACAATACCTGGGAACCGTAGCATGGATTTTACATTGACCAGGCAACTTAAATTCAACTATTCTGCAGTACGTTAAATCAATGTTATTGGTCTTACAAATTATAAATAAGTTGAAATAAGCCACGATAAAAACGTCGTAAATGTAAACTGCCTTGTTTAAACGTAAATAGCATTGATATATAACTATGGATATTGCATTATAATACAATGTAAAGTAAACGTAGACTTTTGAATGTTAAAAACATTATATGGCCAAATTATCTGTTATTGGTTTTTATTATAATACATTTATGGTAAGTTGTACATTTTAGAGTAATGCAATGGATTTATTTATTTCTTTATATATCGGTAGTGTGACTTGGAATATATTAATAAATTGTTTTAGGTATGAACTGTACATAAATTGATTGTTTGGTTTTACACGATTCCTCTCTTCACGATTTTGGTTTTGGTTGTACACTTTTTAGATTTTTTTTATTTTTTTTTGCATAATAGCTTTTTTGTTAATTTGTTTGTTTTTTTATTAGATGAACGTCGTCATATGGTAGTAAGTTCAGTAATTAAAATTATATGCCTTAAAATCCCGGATGTGCATTATACAAGCAGTTTTAGTAGACTAAAAAACTAAAGCGAATACATAAAATTAAATGTAAAATGCACAACACTCCAAATTCAGAATCTCAAATTAAATCATGTAGTAATAATAATCATTTATTTATTTCAGACCACTAACTGGACATACTAAACAAACAAACAATAAACATTACTGCAGACTACGGATTTTCTCCATTGTGTACAAGCTCGGCTTTACATATTTATTTATACTTGCGTGATGAGATCGTGCAGCATGTTTATAAAATACTCATACATGATATATATATATATATATATATATATATATATATATATATATATATATATATATATATATATATATATATATATATATGCACATGTGCCGAAATAAATATTGAGCGAAATAGCTATATAATTATATGAATGTAACAAAATAAAGGTCAGCATTTCAGATTCAATAAAATATACATTTAAGAATATTTCTGTTTTTGCATAATAATATTGTATTGTTATTAATATATTGTGTCCTACAATATAAATAAACAATAAATTTGTAAATAATAATTAATTTATTTTATAAAGGGAGCTAAAAGAAATAAATACTGATATGATTGACACCATTACTTGTGAAGATTGCTCAAAACAATTTACTTTCAAATGAACATAAACAAAAAAAAAATTACCTATATACTTAATTGCATAAAATCAAAAAAAAAAAAAACTGTATAAATTAAAGGTAATATTTTTAACAAGACTCATTTTGTCAGAGTGCAATAAAATAATTATTCAATATGCTATAGATTGCTAAAATTTTCTTTTTTATAAAGAAATTCACCTTTCTTTGCATGAAGTTGGGCATAATCAAAATATTTGGCATGTCGGGAAGGTAAATGTTGAATCGTAATATCCATCATTTCAGATATGCCAAATTGTTGCCTCTTACTGTTTATATTATAGTTATATACCACATTCCGAGTTAGGGAGGAATTTCTTAAGGTGCCACGTTTCGCTCATCGATCGAAATTCAAATTTTCTTGCGTTTTTTGTCAATTACAGCTTAATTACTCATCGTGGAATTCATGGAACCAATTTTGCGCCAATAAATAAGTTGTTTTAAGAAATTACAGGTAAAATGATCACCTAGATAACATTGGTTTAGCTACAAATCTCAATAAGCTGATTTTCATCTTGGTTTTAGGTTTAGTGACAAATGTACTTATACTAGCTTTCAATTTGAATTTTTGATTAGTGTAATGTCTCGAAACAATCTATTTATTATCTCAAAATTTGTTTTCATGAACCTTCGATTAGTAATTAAGCTGTGATTGAAAAAAACGCAAGACAATTTGAATTTAATTTCGCGCGCTGAGCGAAAAGTTGCACCTTGAATAACTAGTTTCTACCTAAATTTTTTATGTAATTTCGTCTGTTCAACCTTTTCTCGACACTTTTCGGTGCCATACGTAATATGCGATTGTGGCGCTGTTTGAGGGACAGATAAACGTTGAGCAGACTAGAACATAGTTTACCGTCCAAAACTGATTTGCCGTATTTTCTTGATTCTAAACTTATGACGCTTTTGCTTTGGACGGTAGACAGAGTAGGAATACATAATGAAACATGTGATTAATTGTTTATACCAATGCTGTTGTAAAAATTAAATGTTTTTTCATATGGTTGTGGTTTCATTTATACGTATAGGTAGTCATCATCATCAATTCATTTATTTTTTTCAATTCATTTTTATTTCCAAATAGGTATTAAAAATAATCTTATGGATAGTCATCACTAGATACAACTAGGTTAGATAATCATCAGCCACAAGACGTCCACTGCTGAATAAAGGCCAGCCACTGCTGCCATGATAAAATCCGGAACGAGGATATTTGTCTAAGAACCAAAGTCGCCGATATAGCTTTCAGTTTGCAAGCTGAAGTGACAATGGGCAGGCCACATCACTCGAGGAACCGATAACCGGTGGGGAAGAAACGTTCTTGAGTGGCGACCACGAACCGGAAGACGTAGCGTAGGTAGGCCTCCCACTAGGTGGACCGACGACATTGTGAAAGTCGCGGGCAACCAGTTGATGCACAGAAGAGGAAACATTTTTACCTTAACTTCTCTCTTCTGTGGGTTGATGCAAGTGGCCCGTTGTCGGTCGGTGTGGCGCTCTAAGGGGGAGGCCTATGTTCAGCTGTGGACGTCTTATGGCTGATGATGATGATGACTGTTGCCATGATCCCCGCTTAGGGATCGCAGAATGGTCACCGTTTACTTAATATAGACTCACTAGTTTCGAAAATACGGTTAATTTTAGCATGCACGCACTATAACTACCTACCTAAGCGTGCAACGCATGTGAAGAGGCATGAGTGATCGCTCTGACACTTTTACACTCGTTATGTTGATTTTTAGAAGCTGCCCCAAGAGTATACCGTCTTCTTGTCCATTGGATATAAAAAGCATAGAGTGATACCCACCCCTAAATGTTATCTAATTTCGATATATATTTTTATATGTTATCTACCTATGCGCGGCAAAGCACTGCGCTCGTCACCATGAGATGTTAGACGTTAAATCTCTTTATGCCCAGTAATTACGCTGAAAACATTGCCCTTCAATCCGGAACACAGTAGTCCTTGCACAATACTGCTTGGATAAGCTTGGAAAGGTGTGGTACTTCCCCAGGCGGACTGCAAGAGAGCCCTACCACTACAGCTTGCAGTGTGATAGGCCTGGGGCTCTATATTTGAATCTCTCGTACGCGCATGATATTTCGCACGAAAATATGATGCGAAATTACTGACTTTCGAATGAAAAGTCGTATTTTTGAAATAATCATAGCACGCGCTAACGCAACGAGTGGTTTGAAGTACTTTTGCTTCTATTTCTAGAAAATTGCATTTCGCATATTTCTGTGAGAAATATCATACGAGCGATTCAAATATGGAGCCCACGGTTAGGGGTAAGAAATGCTAGCATTCATTTCACACCCCTTTGTATGATAAAACACCTACAAAAGCGATACATGACAATCAGAGCCTTTTTAGGGAACTACAGAAACTTTTTAGGGAGGGAAAACGAAAACATGCAATAAGGTGACCTTTCGTAACTAACTACCTTTTCTTGAAAGGATAAACTAGGTGGGAGCAGTTTAAGACTAAAGCAATAGATGGCGCTGATTCAAACATTTTTCAAAATGGAAACACTATGAATTCTAAGGATAATTAGTTTCCAGGCAATGTCATAGAGGTCGCTATTGGTAATATAGTAAATGTAAATAGATTCCTACTTTCCTCCATTCCATCGGGCAAAATTTCAAATAAAATCTTTTTCTCATTTAACTATGAATATAAAAACAGGCAGAGTACGTAACATTTGGATTTTGAAGGATGTAGAAGCATTTAGCTTTACATTGAGCAGCATCCTAACTAATACTATGATCAGAGGAAGAAATAGCCGCAGTCGTATGAGGAGTTCAGGACCAATACATTTTCGAAGTATAAAAATAAATACGTTCATCTCGAGGAAAAAAGTTCGCTTGCGCGATTCAGAACTGCCTACATTACAACTCAGTCCATAAAAAACGTCAAAAATGGACAAAAGTTGACAACTTGCGCCATCTAGCGAACTATAGAAACTAACATTGTCTCTTTGGATGTTTATCGCGTTATTACTGCTGAACGGATCTTGATAAAGGAAGGTAAGGAGTTACTGTATATCACAAAGGATACTGTTTTATGTCCACGCAAACGAAGTCGCGGGTAACAACTATTTGTGTAATATCACAGATTTTCTTTGATAATATGGAATATATATGATTTTTGAAGTTTATTTTAACAAACCAAGAATACCTTTAGTAACAAGTAATATTACTAGTAGTTCTGCGAACAGTAGACCACGGGAGCACTAACTTTTTTGCACAATCGCAATTCTATAATTTCATAAAGTTTTTTAACCATCTGCAATTTTTGATTGGTGGGGTAATTTTACCCCAAAAATATATTCTGCGGCGCTAATTACCGGCCGATTTTGATAATATTTGGCATTTATAAACTTTCGGTACTCAATTCTTAACAAGAATATCGAATATGAGCAAAATCGGTCAAGAGGTTGTCAAGATATAAGGTCGTGAGTTCTCAGTTCGATGACCGTACTGAAACGACTGCAAAATGTAGCCCATGTCACTCAAGACGTTAACACAAATCCAACGACGCCTTACTCGTCAAAATCGGTCAAGCCATATAGGCTACAGGAACACAACATATTTACATACACCCTAAAAACATTATCCTATATAATATAAAATTAGTAGTTTTACTGATACTATTAATGCAAAAATATTAATAACTAGTCGCGTTTTTTCTCTGCATCATTACGTATGAGCTTGGGTTTCTATTTCAAGTCAAGCAGAAATTCTGGCGATCATTTTACAGATTAAAGCACTAGTGATCTTACATTCTTATCAGTACTACAATCGATTTACGCATCGTTCTATAGACATCAGCACACTTAGTATAATTTCTCAGTTTTGGGGTAATGAACTGCAACATGTTGGACAACAGGATTCTTATAAGATTGGACCACTTGAGCTAGGATAAGAAACATTCTGACTATTGCAATAATATTGTAAAAGGCTGAATGAAAACTTCTTACCCGACTGCCCAAAAAGGAGGGTAATGTTTTGGGGTGTATGTGAGTATTTGAGTATGTTTGTGTGTTCCTATAAGCCTAACCCCCGAATACTGAAACGTTTGTTAACTTTGACGACAGATTAAGTCTATTGCTGTCTTTGTAATTTGCTTAGTGCCAGACAAAGGCGGTATTAGAATTAATCTGTTGTCAAAGTTAACAAACGTTTCAGTATTCGGGGGTAAGTGGCTTGATCTATTTTGACAAGCAAAGTGTTGTTGGATTACTCTTTACGTCCGGAGTGACAAAGGCTATATTTTGTTTTTCTTTTAACAATCTTTCTTGTTCTTTTAATAGGTACTTATTTCACTATAATATAGCAGCTTTTATTCAGCTACTTGGTGAGCAGGCTTTTTTCCTCCGCTAGGCCAAAGTTTGGCCCATTTAGTGTGTTAACCCTGTTGCTAGTCCAGCCACTTAGTATTCTTCAGGAATGCCAGCAACTTGCTAATACATTCGCAATGTTATTAGGTATTTACAATGATCTATTTACAGATTTCTTCTTTGTGCGGCTCGGTGATGAGTATAAGTCATAAGTAATAAGTCAAAATCCTATTTATGTTATCAATTCCAATCTCCCTTAAAAATAGAACAAACAACAACATTTTGGGTAATCGTGGAAATTACATCGACAGTTGCTACCCTAGAATTATTTTATTTGTGTAATATCCTGGGTAACGACTGCGCTCACAAAAAAAAACGAAGCAGTTAGGTACATGGTACCTATAGAGAGGGATATCAAACTTCTTTATATTGCAAAATATATGCCAAGAAAAGTATGAGTAAGTTACATGGGAAATAATAAAGAAAAGATGTAGCTACTGAAAGAAAAATAGTAGGTAGAGAGGCAAATGGCAATAGAACCAAAGTAAGCAGAACGGACTTGAAGCTTTTGTAAACATGCACAACTCCTAGGTACTTTGTAGGCAATATATGCCACAGCAGCGTAAGAGTTAGAATATCGAAAAAGCTCCAAAATCAATAACAAAAACAACCGTGGGCACAAACGCCGAGAAGTTGTTTTAATAAGCTCACCATCCTTCATCAGCTGTCGCATTTCCTTCGTCCGCTGAAAGTTGATCTCCTCCAGTAACTGCTCCAGCATCGTGGCGTTCTTCAGGAACGTAGACCCTCCTAGAGCCATCTCCTTCACCAAAACAAGAATCGGGCAAATAAATACACGCTGGCGTCAACACATCCCGATATATTTGTTGATTAATAAACAAACTCGTTTGACAACAGTCAAGGCACATGTTCCGCGACACTAGACGAGTTTAGGTCATGAATACCTGAAATCTACAATAACAGTTTTAAAAATCCCACCATTTCCATTTTTTCAGTAATTTGCAAATCAAATTCTCCATCATGAATTCATGAAATTCGAATGAATGAATGAAATAAGAAAATTATGATCTATGAACAGAATTGGATTTAGGCAGATTTAGGTACATTGAAAAGGATAGCACCAGATAGCACAAACATTTTAAAAGGATAGTAAGTATATACAAAAAAAAGGAAGCTTTATTCTTTTTTAACCTATTTCCAAAAAAAGGAGAAGGTTCTAAAGTAATTTTTTTTTTGTTTACTCTTAAAAACTTGATTTATTAACCGATATGGATTTTTTTATTTGCATCCGCAACTGCACGGATCAAAAAAATTTTAGGGACGTGCCAGCCACTTTTTCTAAGTGGCCGAGCGAACGCCGAAAACATTAAGTTTAAAAAAATAATCTAATGACGCGACGTGATTTCTTCACGTTCTCGCTAGAACACCTTGACAGTGTTTGATTATGACTTGTGGGAGGAGCGCCAAAAGCGTCTGAGGAGGGAAAAAAATGAAAAATATGTCGTTTTCGTCTGCGTCATTATATTATTTTCCAAAACTTGTGTAATTTCAAGTATTAATGTGTTTAAACAGTGGAATTTTATCCATTGAATGTGCACGAGTGATTTTAAGTATGATGTTCTGAAACGTGAGTCTTCGTGGTGTTTCCAAAACTCCAAACCTCTAGTAAAGTCTCCACCACTTTATTGGGGAACGACTTCGACTTGACCGTGACCTGCGTCGCTTGATTTACATTATGACTTACACCTGTTATTACAAAACGTGAAACTGGCTAAATACACTGTGATAAGCCAAAATGTAAGAGAGAAAAAAGGAAGAAATGTTTTCTCCTCGTTTTTTTCCATCCTTCGTCATTGGTGTCACCTGTGTCACCTAAGTACGTCACTGCTGTATTCAAAAAAATACTTTTATCATCTGTTATCTGTTTCGGAGTTTTGGCGGGAACTTGAAGAAGTCATGTCGGTCATTGTAATATTTTACAAAACTTGTGTTATTCGAGTGTTAATGTGTAGAAACGGTAGATTTTTATCCATTAAGTGCTCGTGATCTTACATGAGTATTGGTGAATAGTATTATATAGAAAACTTGACTTTTTGTGTTGTTTCCAAAACTCCGTAGAAGCTTCCATATTATAGCTTTCACCACTTTACTGATGCATGACTTGGACTGGACAGGGACAGGACAGACAGGACTGAAACTGTTTGGCCTGTTTTTATTGTGAAATACAATGCTTTACTTCAAAATAACAAAACTAGACACTGGCTAAATACAATATGTGTGGAGCCAAAAATAATAATTTTAAAAAAATCTGTTGGCTGCTGTCACTGTCAAGGTGCCAAGTCGTGGGTGTCGTCATCTCAAGTGAGTTGATGCCAGCTTAGCCCATTCTGATCTAAATCTAGCACTTTTTCTGCTTGTTTAGCCATTAGCCCCATCCCCAAATTTAGCCCAAAAGTATCACATATCAAATTAAACCATAGACAAGCTAAGAACGAAAGGAAGTTTAGCAAAGACTAAACACACGCACTTTCAAATTTTTTCGGGACTCCTCGTATCTACTTTAACGTTTTTGCCCATTTTTGAAATAACCATAGTGTACTCTATATCTTGAATAAAAAATGCACATATTAGGAAAATGACTAAAACAGGATATATCACATAATTATGTAATACGAAAATTCAAATGGAGATGGACAGGCCACACTTTAAGAGGAGCTGAAAAATGGAGTAAAAGAATTATGCATTGGTATCCTAAAAACGGAAAGCGCAGGAGCGGAAGACAATTTAAAACGCTAGAAAGTATTAAACAACTTGGTGGTGTCTAATCGTGTCCCAGGGGATGAATCGCTGTGACCTCAGGATACAGGTATTCCTAGTCTGAGGAACAGAGTTCCTACCCAAGTACATAATTATTAATAGACACTCTAAAAATTACTTAAAATTACTCAATCTAAATCAATACTATTTTGATGTCTTCCCTTAAGACATCAAAACCGCTACACATAGGAATTGATGCAATAAATGTTTTATTATTTATTATTATTATAAAAGATGGGAAGACGAAAAAACCACTGCTGGAAATGCATGGTCAAGGACAGCCAGAGAAAGAGAAGAATAGAAGAAGCTGGAAGAGGTTTTTGTCATATTAGGGCAAACGGATACAAACTCTAGCAAGTCAAATTAATTAAGGGATAATGTAGTATCCAAAATAAAGGCAATTATTATTATTATTATATTTATTTATTGTATTTCTTAAATTTAGATTTTTTTATAATATTAATATTAAAAAATAAATGCTATAAAAACCTAAATCTAGAGTCCCGCCGACAGCGAGGCAGGGCCCAAGCTACCGGCGGTTATTATTATTATACTCTATAGTATCTACTCATGATCTATTTCATGCACTTCCATTTGGAGTTTTGATTGTATTACGTCCTGTTAAATGTATGAAAATGGCAAGTAGTTCCCCTCTTTTGGGGGAAATACACCACCAATCAAAAATCACCGACGACTAAAAAATTCTGAAATTGTAGAATTGCGATGGTGCAAAAAAAGTTTATTCTCGTGAACTACTAGTATAGCCCTTTTTGACAACTAAATTAGCTAAAACTAGCTAAAAACTAATCTAGCCCTTTTATAGCTTCGTATATAGCCCACAGAGTACTTTGTTATATACGGAAATGATTTAGCCTCTCTTCAATAAGTAAAGTGGCAACACTGAGTGTCAGTCCGCAATTTACAATAATTTGTGAATTTGCTTGAGATTTGTGTTCGCGTTTTGTGATTTTGTAATTACAATTTTGCTGCTGGTGTTGTGTCGATATCTTGAAGTGAAGGCCGCGATTCCATAACACTTACATAGAACTACAAAGGTCTGTTTAGTCCAGAAAATTCTTGAATAACTGAAACAGGTAAATGAGTCACGCTACGTCTGCGGTTTAATCAATCATGCTTTTGTGTAAATAACATCACTATTTCTAGTCAATATGCTTAGCATGAATAACAGTTATTTTTTAGAGGTTTAGACCTATGTAAAGGACCCTAATTGACTGCGAAATTTTCAGTAGTCAACAACGTATAGTCACGGGATATCGCATTGCAGTACCATTTGTCGATTAATTTAAAATGAGTACCTAGTGAGTACATTGCATGAGTATGCATCATGCTAATCCGATCCACATTTTTATTGTCATGTAATATAATAGATGTCCTATTTGCAGAAACAATGGCTTTCCAGTCTCCAATGCCCAGTCGAGAGTTCTTGTGGGACATATTCAGGAGGTAATTTTAACTCTATTACTCAGAATACATTCACTCTATTACTTATAATGCTAATGTTAACCTTTTATTGTGATAGATACCCCATAAATAACATTTGCATATAATATTATGGAATAAATGTTTAAATGAGACCGGTCTACCGTTTATTAGTTATCAGACCATTACTATTAGTACTTACGGGATATTTACCATGATTATTATTTTTGTTGAGTTCCCCATATTTAGTATAAAACAGTGTTTAATCAGACCATTTGTGTTTCTCTGAATGTAATATTGAAACCACATCATTTAATGCGATAAGTATAGAAAAAAGGAATATCTGAAAAAACCTAATTCTATCAATTTGACAATGGCTCATATATAACGGGAAGAACTACGGCTGTGAGACTTAGAAAAGATAGGCGCTGGCACAGAACATATAATAAGCGCTGCTTAGGATCTTAAAAGTATACTGATGTACTAAACAAAATTCAAATAGAAATTAAAGAAATATAAATTATTTTTAATGATGAAGGCGAAGTTCCAAACTCCTCAGGAAGGAGTTCATCACAACGACCAATAGTGTGTATAGGCTGTATGTCTATACAAACAGAGGCTTGCCATTGTTGTTATGGGGGTATAGAACTGCAGTGAAATAAAAATAGTTCTACTAGTGGTAGGGCTCTCTTGCAGAGTCCACCTGGGGAAGCATCACACCTTTGTTAGTAATATATAACCGCCAAGCAGTAGTGTGCAAACATTACAGTGTTCCGGATTGAAGGGCAATGTTCCAGCATAATTACTGGGCATAAAGAGATCTATTAGACTAATAGCTCAGGGTGACGAGCGCAATGCATCGCCGTGCATGGTTTATAACTGTTGAACTTCAAAATTCTGGGTGGTACTGAACTGTTTTGGGCAAGCGTGACGCTTCACATCAGGTAAGCGACTTGCTCGTCTCCTCAATGAGGAAAAAATATAAAAATACACACAGTAGCTTGTGTCTCAGTTCTAAATTCCACACGCTTTCACCCATCCTTAGATTATCGAGAGTCGACACAAATAATAGATTATAAGCATTTTAACACTTAATGCCTACCTAAACGAAAAACTATCCAAGCAAACCCATTAATATAAATTTTGTCATTTTCAGGGTTGACAAGGACCGTAGCGGCTACATTTCAGCTGATGAACTTCAACAAGCATTATCAAACGGAACATGGAACCCCTTCAATCCGGAAACTGTCAGGCTTATGATAGGTAAGTTTTATTTTGTAATAATTTATAATTTTAGTACTAAGAGTAAAATACTCACTGCGTAATGATATTGAAACATATATGCTTCATCACAGTTAAAGTACATTCTTCACCGAGGGGAGAAAGTGACCAGTTGCCAACGAGGGCAACTGAAGGCCTTAATATAAACTTTCATCCAAGTGACACATAGTGCTTAATTTATAAAACACTTTAGAGGAAAATAAAAGGCAAAACAAATTTCAAAAGCAGATAAATTAAGCAAAGGCTAGCTAACTGCTCACGTACAATTTGCTTTCTTAATGTATTTCTTTTTGTGATGAACCCTTTTTTTGTCTTTTGGCATTATTACAGACAATATGACACAAACCAAACGATAAAAAAACAGCATATTTCCGTATATCGTATCCTTCTAGAGGGAACCAGTAAGATTTATAAAAAAATAAAATTTTAACCTACATACTTTTCAGTTTTACTATGAAAACTGACGTGGTTTTGACTTTTCAGTTTTGGTGGAACAAAGTTGTGTAAAAATTAGGCATTAAGGAAGGTTTTATTCTAACTTTAGTATATCTAATATTTTAATAAGCTATTTAAGCTTTACAATATATTTCTTGACTATAGCAGGTATAGTAACTAAGCTACTACTACTAGATATAAAGGTGGCAACTGTACTGACTTCTAGGATGTCATGCAGTTCTGAGTCTTTAAGAAACCATGGTGCCCACGACGTGTTACGGTCTGCCCACATGATGTGTTACGGCGGCGGCACGTCGCCTTTTCTACTCCTTTCTAGAAGATATTTTCGTGGTAGGATTCTCTAACGCGCCTGGGGTAGTATCACATCTTTTCCAGTTATTCAACCGTCAAGTCGTAGTGTGCAAACATTACTGTGTTGTTGGAAAAATACTAGGCATCAAATATCAATTAAACTTACGAAATAGCAAAGTAGTATGTAACCGATCACTTTTTTCCAAACTACCCCCAATGTCCTCGACTTAATGCGCTTTAATGTACTAACTTGTTGTTAGGTAAAAGTTTTAAAAGGCGATCCTAGCCTATAAAACAATTTTGATTTAAGATCTTGTTGCTTAGTTGTTAACGGTGAGTTTTTACAAAAAAAAAAATGTACCTATTTATCATAATAAAGAACTTTCTAAATCAAAAAAAAACAAATGAAATAACATCTAATATCTCAGAGTGACGACCGCAATGCGTCGCCGCGCCTCTTTGAAAAGGCGAAGTTCGGAATTCTGGGTGGCCTTGAACTGTTATAGGCAAGGGACTTGCTCTCCACGTTTAGTAGTGTAAAAAATCGGCGTCACGGCGATGCGACAGATCCTCAATGCTGCTAGGGCGCGCAAGAGAATCCTTGGCGTGCACGTACCTCCGTCTCGCCACACAGTCCGTCAGATGGTAGTGCGTCCGGCGTCCGACCGCATTGTATGACGTCTTTTGTGACGTACGTTCTGGGAATTTCTTTTTGACGCTGACTCAGATGCGTAAGCGCGGCGCTGCAGTGAATTTGTGACCGCATACGTTTAGGCTTTGACTAGATAATTAATATTTCTCCTCGTCTATATTATGTATTGTTCTACTGTTAGGGCCGCTTTGGCACAATACGTGCTGTCTCACTCGCACGATCAACATTTGTAGTTATATACAATTACGGAATTTAGCAAAAAGATTTTTCAATATCACCCTGAGTTTCATATTTGCGTGTGCGAAAAAAACCCCATTATATTTGGATTAAAATGGGGAGAGACAGGTGATAATAAGTTCGATCTGTCCCCTCGTTGGTAATTGGTAATAGGGGGACAAAACAAAAATATTTTTCTTGTTTGTCTCCCAGAGGGGACAGAATGGAATATTCCAGTAATTTTATGTAATACAAGATATTGAATGTGCAAACGAGACAACGAAAATGTTTTGAAGTTATATCTACAAAGTTAAGAACGCTCGTCTCGAGCTCTGCAAGTGAATGACTCGACCTTCTTGTATATCGGTATTATACACCGCCAAGAGGTCTCAAACAAAGACCTATATCTGTCAGTTTAGGTGTCCCTGCCAATAACTAAATTTCATAAATGTTACAGGCATGTTTGACAAACAAAATCGAGGAGTAATATCGTTCGAAGATTTCGGCGCTCTCTGGAAATACGTGAGCGACTGGCAGAACTGCTTCCGGTCGTTTGACCGCGATAACTCTGGCAACATCGACAAGGAAGAGCTGAAGAATGCCCTGACTGCCTTCGGATACCGACTCTCCGATGAAATTGTCACCATTATGGTTCAGAAGTTCGACAGATTTGGAAGGGGGACTATATTGTTTGACGACTTTATACAGTGCTGCATTACTTTATATGTAAGTATTATAGATTTACAAAAAGGTTCAGCGCTCCAAACTGTCTGAACCAAAGGTAAACTAAAACCTTAGCCCCCAGTGCTGAAATGTTAAAAGTAAACGAAAATTCTTGCTCGCTATATTCGGCATTGTTATGACACAATATTAAAATTAATTATTCTACTAATTTGTACAATGCATGTAAGTTCTCTGTATATACTTTCACCCGCTATCGTCTCAGTTTCTACATTCGAAATTCGCTTAGTAAAAATCTACTAATGATTTACTGACAGACAACGAACTACCTAAACCTTATTCTTATTCGAATGTAAGAAAATAAGCCTCTAAAAGCATGAAGTTTGCACAAGGCTTATAATACGTGGGTGAGATCTAAGAAAAGATTTTTTGGAAATTGAACCCCGAACCCCATCTGCATTTGGAGACCGAAGGCAGAGTTGTACATCCAACAATCACATTAATATTATAAATGCGAAAATTTGTGCGTAAGTGTGTAAGTATGTAACTGTGTCTGTTTATAGTCAACTCCATAACGGCTGAACGGATTTGTATGAAATTTGATATGGAGGTAGCTAATACCCTGGATTAACACGGAGCTACTTTTTATTCCGAAAAGTTTACCCGTTCCTGTAGGATAGCGGGTGAAACCGCCGGGCGCAGCTAGTAATAATATAAAATTGTACATGACACGGTTATTAAATGTCGTGGTTCCAGACGCTGACGTCGGCGTTCCGACAGTACGACACGGACCAAGACGGCGTCATCACCATCCATTACGAACAGTTCCTCAAAATGGTCTTCGGCTTGAAGGTATAACCCGTAATGGAGATGTTACTGGATCTTCTTTACCTTTGGGTAGCATTTCAGTGTCAAATCAAGCTTTATATACATTACATCGGCAGCCTTACCTAGCCTAACAATCTGGCTTGTGTGTAGCGTGAGTGTGTGTGAACAACGGCCTCTAACACACACACACCTGATCTGATTTGCGTAAAATGGGAAGACAGACTTAAGAGCAAATCTGTTTGTGGCCTAGACTGCTTTTTTTTTCTTACTTCATTCTTATGCAGAGCTCGAAGCTTTTTCTAAGTTGGTATTCTTTCTTATGCAGAGTTTTTTCAAAGTTGGTAAGTTTATATAGTCTTACCGAATTCGAACAACGCGTGTTTCGAACGCTGATTAAGAATTGCGCAGCTTACTTGAATCGGCAGTGTAGGCCACAAATAAACTAATAAGGTTATAATTCGTCCCTTTTGCTCCCATGAAATTCATACCTAGCTATCCTTATCGCTTAATAACAGATCAGGTCATGCATAGAGGCTGTAAAATGGCAAGATTGCGAGTAACAGCTATCGTAATCAGGCTGCCGCATGCCAGTCCAGAACTTTCTAACATACAAATATGAGCCGTATAACTTATAGCATACAGTAAAATTTCCGACGACAAACGTTGTTCGTCCGTTTGTAACAAATGAAAAAAAAGACTGACAAGCAGTAACTAATTGTGTGTGATGTGTCTCGTTTCATTTCGATCGAATTGAAAGAGATGAAGCGCATTCGCTCGCGTTCGGTCTCTTAAGTCTGTACGTAAGACCATATAAACATAAAGTTCACATTTCAATGTCAGTAAAGTAATTTGGATCACGCATAAAAGCTACCAGGTTGGCATATTGTTAAATATCTATGGCTTTTACAATGGAAAGGAATTGAATTATATTTTGTACTTGACAGCTCAAGTAATTTGTAAAGCCGCGGACAGACGTGGTGCAACGCATTATGCAAGGTAACGCGAACATTTATATCCCAGCACGAAGACACCGCGGTTAGATTATCTGTGATAAAAAAAGGCTGCGTAGCGCGTATGTTTTTTAGCTTTTTTGTTCGTTCGTTGCATTGCATGCTGTATTGTAGAATGTCTGTATCCAGCTTTAGATACTCGATGATTTTTGTCAAGCGCAATTCAATGGGCTGGATTCATGGCTATTTTTAGCAATGTTTTATGTTGGATTATGCTCTATTTTTGCAATTTTTATACTGAATTTTCCACCATTTTTTTTGCATTTTTTTATTATCTCTATTTTCTTTAGCACATTTTCAAACATCTAATAGTTATATTTACATCCGCCTGGATTTTTCGATATACGGCCCTCCGATCGATGTTCCGCTCGGTGGATGAATGGGAATATTATCCCGTAGCTCCGACTGTATTACACAGTACAGACTTTTTATCACACAGTACAAAACCGGGTTGTTCCCAGATCGGAAATTAAATGTCGAGAGAACAAGAAAAATAGGAAAACAAATATAAGAATAACAAATTAATTACCGAAAAAAAATATGCTAAGAAATATTTTCTAATCTGTGTCGCAATTAGGGATAAAAAAAAACTAGAATAAGTGTCAAAGTCATTGACATGACAGATCTTTTTTTTTTTTTAAATTACAGATGTCGAAGTGACAGACGTTAGTGTCGCTAAAGATGATCAATGTATATTTTAGTTAAAAGGCCCTTTATCAAAATATTTTCGACTTCCCCTTTTTTGTATGATAACGAAACAAAAATAATCAGTCGGGTCGAGGGGAAAAAATCTTCCTGTTCCTTCTGCCAACTGGAAGTTCGCTCGGAGCATCGGGAATATCTCCCGTCTTCAGTATGCAATGTTTGAACGATACTAACTCACAACAAATACTGGCTACAAATACCCGCAGTCAAAAATCATTTAAAATTTCAGCCGACAAAACGAAATGCCAAATGAAGCTGAAGAAAACCACGGAGTTGCGCTGGACCGACGTTATAAATTATATTTACTAAGTTAACTGGCACGTCATCAAATTGTATAAATAGCTGTAACCTATAAGGTCAAGTCTAATGTCGGATGTGTCCCGCCTTTGGACTCCAGCATTTAGCTTGTTTTCCATTTGGTACGAATTCCATATTTTCCATTTAATTTTCTACTTACTAGTGTAACTTTTCTGCAGTTGAGTTGAGTGGAGGAGCCACGATTGTATTCTCTGAACAAAACTGACAGCTATTACACTCGAGCCGTGCTAAGAAACATTCTGACAGCTGCAACTGACTGATAAAAAAAAAAAAAACATAGTATTGCAGCTGTCAGGATGCTTCTTAGGGCGGCTAGAGTATAGTGGACAAATTTTTAGTTTTGATTTTGTCCACTTCTACGGAACGATTGGAATGAGGCTTCTCAGTCTTTTTGGTATATTTTGTTGTTTGAAAAACGTTAGCGTCCGATTGAGAGCCCTCATTTTATTTACTTAGATAGCCCTGAGTAAATAAAATACATAAAGACTATATATAACATTATAATAAAATTATTATTATTTTTTATAATTAATGTGTACAAATAAGATTATCTATCATGTCAATGTTTAGCTTATAAGTAATTGAAGTAAGCAAAACATTTTTTCTATAAAATAAATAATCATATTGAATAAAAAATTGTAATTATATGATTATTGAATTTTAATGTGATAATTGTAAAAAGACACTTATCACTGGTTGTTAAAAATTGTATTCTAGCTTATAAAGCTGATTTTATCTTGAGCAAAGCTTTTGTATTCTTGCAACCTTTGACTGTGTCCGTATTTCTGTAAAGTTTAAAGTCTTCCAAATTTTGTTTACGGTTCGTTTTATAAAAGTGTTTGGAACTTGTTCTCCCGTTTCATAAGTAGTGCAAAAAAACAGTAGCATAAACGTTTAAAAATTTTGTAAGGCCACGTTTTCGGTCCCAGCGTGCTGCAGAGCAACATCGGACTCATAAGGAGCCGCTTAAGCTCCACTGTTGACAATTTCATAATCCGTATAAATGGTCGCATCGCCACGCGGCAGCGATCGCACGCTGCCCGCTACGATCTTAAACGCGGCCTTATGTAGCATAGTCTCAAAAGTGTCATTAGAACTAAATATGAGGAGCAATCAAAATAGAGATTTAGTACGAATCCTTCATTTTTTTCTGCAGTAGTTTAGCTACACTCGTTAAAAAATGCTCACTTTGCCAAATTTTGTGATTGCAGCTATCTGTCATTCTGCTCAATGTAGCATTTTCGAGCAAATTTTGATCTTAATCGTAAATCTCAAATACTTTGGATGTTATAGTAGTTGTATATTTCACGTTACAAATAATAAGTATAGATTTTGATTTCAATATGTGTTATGCAAAAAAGATTACACTATATTGAGCTATTATGTACTACGTATTAAGGGTCACACACAACGCAATACATTACGATGCTCCATTTATTTGTGGTAACTTTGCCGCACTTCACTCTGTCAGTCGCTAGAGTTCGATCACGTGTAATGTTGTGATATTCGTATAAATATGATCGAAGAGCACAGATCACACCCTAGATTCTGTATTCAGGACGCATCAGTTTAAATACACTTATAAAAAAATACTCTGATTGGTTGATTGTTAGGCGCGAGTAGCCGTAACCTTGAGATAGCCAATGAGAACGCTCGGCCGCACTCCCCGCGCCCCGCGCCGCGCCTCACACTGACGTGACTTGTACGAACAACGAATCTCGTAATGCGGTATCTAGTGTGATCTGTGTCGAAGAGAAGCCCTCTGTATATTTATGATAATAAGGCTTTTTATTCTACGCGATTAGTGTGACTTAGCAATCACATTTAAATGGGACGTTGCAATGTACTGCGTTGCTGTATCTAGTACGTTTTACATAATAACTCTACGATTACGCCAATAGATGACATATTCAAGGCACATCAAAATGTACCTAATAATTTGATCAAATTCAGTAGGACTAATTATTATGTTAAGTTTTCTTGCGGTTGCATCGGAACTATATGTAGACTTCTACCAATGTTAAATGAATGGACGGGCCCTAACCACACAACTTCCTTAAAAATAACAAGTCAAAACAATCAAACTTAGGCATTAATACGTAATTAAAAGTATGTATGTATACATTTGTCACAAAAAAAGAGATAGCGAATATAATATACAACATAATAAGGTCGAGGTCAAGACGAGG
This sequence comes from Apocheima hispidaria, assembly GCA_947579745.1. Classification (NCBI taxonomy): domain Eukaryota; kingdom Metazoa; phylum Arthropoda; class Insecta; order Lepidoptera; family Geometridae; genus Apocheima; species Apocheima hispidaria. The sequence continues at coordinate 15,209,292 of OX388150.1, read as the reverse complement.
TCGCGCGCGTCTCGCTTAGCATTCCTTGATAAAGGTCACCGAATGTGATCTTAAGTATAGTCGGAATACCCGAGTCAATTTAACGTGAGTATTCCCGTTTTAATAAAACAAAATAGAATATCATATCTTTGCGGATATTTGGATCGCATGTATTGACGAACGTACTTATTTTCACAGACTGAGATCGACTGAAGCAAGGTGAGCGCCGGCGCTCACTTTAGTCTTCATATTCTATTACTTGGGCCCGTCCATTCTTTTTATTTTGGTCGAAGCCTGTTCGATGTATAATGAACTATTATGTTATACTGTATTATGAACCTAATTATTATGAATTTTTATCACGAACATACCTCTACTGTTAAGGTCCAACGTTTCGCTCAGCGCGCCAAATTCAATTTTTCTTGCGTTTTTTTGTCAATACAGCTTTATTACTCGACGTGGATTTATTGAAACCAATTTTGCGACAATAAATAGATTGTGTCTAGAAATTACGGCTAAAATGATCACCTAGATAATATTGGTTTAATGAGAAGTGTACTTATACCAGCTTTCACCATGATTTTTTTGGTTGGTGTGATTTCTTGAGACAACTTAATTTATTAATTATTAACCTATTTATTGGCGCAAAATTAGTTTTCATGAACTCACGATGAGTAATTAAGCTGTAATTGACAAAAAACGCAAGAAAATTTGATTTTGGCGCGCCGAGCGAAACGTTGCACCTTAAGTTTACTATCATTTTCGTTCATACTTATTATATTTCATGTTTTATGTGATGCCTTCGCGACGGTTCTGTTTTGCTTTTAAACTCGTCTGATAAATTTTTTTATTTTTATTTTAATATGTTAGGTAAAGATGAGAACATTTTTGAGCTGTCTTTAGAATACTACTCAGATTATAACCCTAAAGAAACCGCATTAAGAGATCTCTTTTACGACAAAAACGCATCAGTGAAATCATTGCGGGTTGCGAGGACTGAGACCGAGATCTCGAGGTGTTGCTGCGCCTGGCAAGCGACCAATGAGATTTTTTTAATAGGTGTATTTTGACCGACGGATGGTGCGCTTCGACCACAGATCACACTAAATACCGCATTACGAGATTCGCTGTTCCTACAAAAAGTCACCATTGGCTATCTCAAGGTAACGCCTACTCGCGCCTAGCAATCAACCAATAGGAGTAATTCCGTATGAGTGTATTTAGACTGATGCGTCGTGCGCTTCGAGCGTCCTGAATGCAGAATCTAGAGTGTGATCTGTGGCTTCGACCGCCCTAAGCGCGGATTCTATAGGGGGTAAACTGTGGAATAGTACAACAGAACCATCGTCGATCTTTCATTTATTCCCAGCGACTGTCCACGATTACTTATCGGAAAAAAAACTTTATAAGCTATTGTAATAAAAATATACATTATGCTTTTTGTGCATATTTTTAATAAACGTTCTTTCTAAATATGTGATATTTTTTATTATTACATAATAAACACTTATGTACTTGTGCAGACGACAGACTAGTATGCATACATTTCTCTTTCTCTCTTACATATAACTTGTGCAGATTTTTTTATTTTTTCACTCAACGCGGAGCTATTGACGTCCGCAGACTAGATCTGCCGTCTGCGCAGGTTATAAAATTGATACTAATCACACAAGAAAAACTCACGTGATACTTAATGTCCCATCGGAACTTTTAAATGCTTACTAAATATGCTCATCAAAATCAGAGGCAGAATAATTAAAAAAATGTTCAAAGCAGATCCGTTTGACTTCGCTTTGACTAGCAATATAACATACTGCCTACCCGATTTTGATCTGCAAATAGTATAATTGATGGAGTCATTTCAATGCGCGGTACGTAATTCTGATGCGCAATTAAAATGTAATTTAATTAAAAATGCAATTATTTATTCGATTTTCTCAGTTTTGATCTTCCAAGCTCCGATTGTGTATTTGAGCCATATGAGGCCCAGGTCGCAGCCCATCTGGACCCAGGACAGCACGGGCGTCACCTTGGACCCTTCTATCTCGGTCCATCTCACTGGAATCTCTGATATGGGAATGTTCAGTTTTTGCGCAATGTAAAGCAGCTCTACGTCGAATGCCCTGAAAATATACAATAAATATACTAATATTATAAATGCAAAAGTTTGTGTGTAGGTGTGTTTGTTCCCGTTCAACTCTGTAACGGCTGGACGGATTTGGAAGAAATTTGGTATGGAGGTAGCTTATTTCCTGGATTAACGCATAGACTTTATCCCGATATAACGTTTCTGTAGAATAGCGGGTGTAATCGCGGGCGCAGCTAGTATTTTATACAATTTAGATTATAGCGAACAGGAATTCATCAGACAGAAGACATCCAATTCTGAACAAAGGTCTTCGGGGTTGGGATTTGCGATAATCCTGACACGGCAGACGGCTTCTGGATCGCTTTTTACTAAGAGGACGCTGCTGCGCGTTTTTCAGTGGTACTGATCGCACTTATAGAAAATACTCGGTACAGGAATTACAATAATTTCACTCAGATACTTCCCATCTACTGTTGTTTCATCCGCACTCGGCGGCTTGAAATGCGAATGAAACTAACAGTCGGACTATCAGATTTAATCGCATGAAATTCCCGTATAATTAAATTTGGCCGAGTATGACAATGATCACGCGTAAAGGCAATAAGAGAATCATAAAAAAAAAAAAATACTATTTCTGCCGAGTGACACTGCTACACTAGTAAATTTGTACTGAGATAGTAGCGCTAATATAAGCAACTTTTATGTGACGAAAATACATAAAAATGTATATAAATATAATAATAATAATTAATTGCGTTCATAAATGTTAGGAAATATTAGCGCTGCCATCTCATTAAAATTCTCGGCCACCTCACTCGAAACCTACCATCTGTTCACATGTAGACTTTGGAAGCATATCCGAGCAGCTTTCCTGGTGAACAGTTTGAATCCGCACTGCGTGTCTTTAATGCCTTTTACAGTGAACAACCACACCAGAAAGTGGAATCCGAACATCAGAATGTTCCTAAAATAGAAAAAAAAAGCATTGTTCTTTGCGTTCACATTAATATCATAAACCACCCAGCACCGTGCAATCTTGTGCAAGCGCAATTTTCGCGGATTTCGGAAAGGGTTGAGATAGTTTTTAGGTAATAACTGAATTGATACATTATTTTTATTCTCGAAAATGTGTAAATGCATGTGAACCTGGTGGTCGATGATACGTGAGTATTAGAGTAGGCATCGCGTGTAAGCTACACAACCATATCCTACCGTCCCCCTTTTACAAAGGACAAGTGGAAAGGAGTCCCACTTAGTTTTGTGTAAAGCTCAAGTGGCTTCCTATTCGCCTGATACTTTTTTTACGACTTGGGTTGCGGCGACTGTTGAAATTGGTTTTACGCCTTAACCGAGGAATGGTATAATTTCAACAATAACAATTTCAATTACCTGAATACGCTTCTAGTGGCCAAAGATTCCTTTTCTAAATGAGCTCTAGAGCCTATAACAACTGCTAAGCTATCACTGATGTCAGCAGGTTGGCTGATTACGTCATATTTCACTGTATCCTTCAAGGCAGCCTCCAGTTTGGTCAAATCTTCAAACTTCGATGCACCATCAGCGTCAGCAAATAATATTGTGGCACCTCTGGAGCTTTCGATGCCCTGTAACGGAGACGATGACCTTGTTAGCTTCAAAAGTGAGTGCTAGAAATAAATACTATTAAGAACATTTTAAGATAGGACTCCAAAGAATAAAGCACTGACATTACAGCATATATGATGGCATCCTAAATTATTGTATAGTTCTCTACTGACAATTTTTCTAGAGTTATTACTTTATTATATTATTTTGTAGAGGTTTCATTACTGATTTTTTTTATAGAATTTGTGGATATAGTTAGTTATGTTATCAAAATGATAAATGATAAAGTACTCACCAGTCTCACCGCCCCTCCCTTACCCCTATTCTTTACAAGTTCAAGGCACCTGACTTTTTCGCTTCCGTATTTTATCACATATGATGTGGCGACTTCAGCTGTGCTGTCCTTACTTCCATCACTCACTATGATTATTTCATATTTGTATGAAGGGTTCTCTTTACTTCTATTCTCTAAGAACTCTATGGTTTCATTGAGCATTGGCGGCACTGAAAGAGATCATGATTATTATATTTGCAGGCTGTCCACTTATCCCTGCCACAGTTAAATGGCTTTGATTTGGCATTGGATAAATAGTGAGCTTTGTACAATCTGTACAGATTTTGGAATTAACATTAGTGCATAGTCTGCTAATGTGTCATAGTGTCATAAGATAAGCAGCAGGATAAAATTATGACATGACCGGTTGCCCAGTACTCTTGCAATAATGACATAATGTACAAGTAAATACTTGAGTAAATGTTCCAATGTAGTTAATAAAATTCTAATGACTGACTGACACACATCACACAGTCAGTCTAAGCCGATGGGACTACAAGCTCGAATTTTGTACATCAGTTTGTTATGGAATAATGTAGGTGAGAACTCAGAGAGGATTTTAGAAAATTCATCTCCCAACAGGTTAAATAGAGAAAATTTGAATGCAATTTTGTCATTTTTACTTTGTATTTGCATGGCCTCGGCTCAAGCCCTAAGCCTGTGAGGACCACAAACCAAATATCTTAATACATCATCATCATCAGCCGGAATACATCCACTGCTGAACATAAGCCTTCCCCTTGGAGTACCACATTGACTGACATCATGCCACTTACATCCACCGTTTGCCTGCTACTCCACCTAGTTGGAGGCCTGCCTACAGTTCGTCTTCTGCTACATAACTGAATACATAGGCATTTATTATAGAGATTGGGTTCAAGGGTTTAGGTTACTCACATCTTTCCATTTCATTATAAGCAGGAACTACAACACTCAGGTTCACTGACTGAGCTTCATTTATCAGAGGAAACTTCTGCATTGCCTTTGATTTGGGGTCATAGTAGGTCTCCTCTTCATTATACCTCACAACTACAGGGTATGGATCAGTTATTATGTATAAGGCAAGTGATAGCTGCAAATACAGGAATAAACTTATGAATGTACAGCAGCAGCGGAGTAGAGGACAAAGGGGGCCTCATGCCTCCCCTAAAATCAATCTTGGCCACGCCACCCTCCAATTTTACTACCTGGTAATGAAGGTTTCTCTGTCCTATCGTCCAAAAAGCTTTGTTATTTCTTAAATGACTAAGGGATAGATTTAAACAACATTCTTAAGGAATTCGGTTCAAAGACGGTTGAAAGGCTGTATTTGGAATCATCTAGTGAATCTTTGTAATATACTTAAGTTCTTCTTCACTAGGATGGGCACTATGTCAATAAAACAATAACATTATCTCTACATAATTAATCACTGAATATACAAGCTTAATTTCACATCTGCAAAAACACATCCTAAATTACCAGATAGATAAGAAGCAGGGCTAGACTGTAATTTGGATCATTTGTGACGCCGGGCGAGACAGATCATTTAGTTAAAAGTTTTAATTAGGTACTTAAGTACCTATTTGATATTGTTAATGCTCGTGGCATGAGTCAGAACCTAAACTATCCATTAAGTAAAAAGCTCTTATCATGATATCATTTATATCAAGAATTTACAACATTACGTGTATAGGTACTAAATGGTCCAAGTAGCCAACAAAGCATTTTGAGGCATGGTTACATACAAAAGATAAGACGTTTAACGAAAAAAATATACCTGACTAGACACGTAATGAATATTTTTAAAGAAATATCAATTGATTAACAATGATTCAAATAAAAAGTTAGGACAATACAAGTGAAAAATACTTACTATAGCAAGGACAGCAAGCGTAGCTATAGAAACGTAAGTAATGAGAGTCCAAAGTGTTATTAATAAATCCATATTGGTATTTTCAGATTCGTTAACAATTCGACATTGCACAACACGCGCAAACTATATAATTTCAGGATAATTTCACTGAAAAATTACAATGTTTTGCCGGAAAACATGAAACCCTCGAAGCCCCATTTTTTTTTTTTTTTTTTTTCTTCTTTCCTCCTAAGAGGATTTTGGCGTCGCACGTCTTATGCATTTGCCAGTGTCAAGTATACATTTATATTCTCAAGTTTTGTTAGATATTAGTTATTATTACAAGTCATAGTCACTGTCAAAGTCATAGTCAAAGTCGAGCATAGCAAGTCACGGTCAAGTCCAAGTCATGCCCCAGTAAAGTGGTGAAAACTTTACTAGAGCCTTCTATGGAGTTTTGGAAACAACACGAAAATTCACGTTTCACGTCATTGTACCATTTACCAACACTCATGCATATACACGAACACTTAACGGGTAGAAATTCACCGTTTTTACACATTAACATTCGAAATAACACAAGTTTTGGAAAATAATAAAATGATGCGACATGAATTCTTCACGTTCCCGCCAAAACTCCGAAGCCCCATTCGTTGGCAGTCGTTTGACACTTTGACACTGATAGACTTGACACCGACAGCTGACAGTGACACTGTCAGACCTGATTTTTTGGCGGGAACGTGAAGAAGTCTTGTCGCGTCATTGTAATATTAAATTGTGAAAAACTCTCGCAAAACCCATAAAACATTTCAAAACTTGTGTTATTTCTTCGTCGTAGGTTATTTTAAATGGATGGATTCTATTCAATCAATCAATCAATTTTATTCAATCAGTTTTTTTGAACGAGTACAAATATTGGTGAATAGTAGAATGCCGTGAAACGTTACTTCTCATGTTGTTCCCAAAACGCCATAGAAACCTTTAGTAATGTCCCCACCACTTTACTGGGCAACGGCTTAGACTTGACCGTGACTTACTTTGCTTGACAGACTTCTTTGAATTGTGTTTTATTTTACTACACTTGCATTGTTACAAAAACTTGATATTGACTAAATATAATAAATATGTGGAGCTAAAATATACGAAAAATAAATCACACCTGCCTGCGCTTTTTTTTTTGGACCTATTTTCCCACTAGCCATTAGGGCCATACCGACCGCGTTGTCTTCCGTATTAATTTTTGCAACGCGTTTTCCCATAGGTCGCTTTTATGGAGCTTTGGAAACAACACGAAATGACACAATATTCACCACTATAGGCTGAGGCCTACTAGACATGGCGAGTAGTGGCGAGGGAATTAGGCAGACGTAGTGTCGACATATTACTCGACACTCGCTTTGCCCGAAGCTCCCGAATTTGCCTTTTTTTAACGCGAGTCAAACGACCGGCTAGAAACGTAAACCGCTAGTAGAAACAAAGACGTCAAATGAATAGCACGAGTAGAGGCGGTATGTATTGTGACCGCAGCGATACTCAATACTCATGCACATTGACAAAGGGGTGATTAAAGAAAACAAAAAACCAGGTACAAAAGTTTATTTTATTCACTCTGTTATCAGTCAATTACTCAGCAAATTCAGTTAGATGTTAGTATAATTTTGAAGTTTAATTTATTCATGACATTATCTGTTTTGTGTTCTGTTAATAGCAATTATATTTTTATAGGCTTATCGGACTTGCACCTTTATTATGTACGTTTGCGATTCCGATTGTGATACCAGTCGTCCTGCTCGTACCAACTAACTCGCATTATGCGCGCTCCCGCTTGCAAAATCACTAACGCAATCAGGAACATTCATAATAACGGGGCGGGTCTGGCCGAACCATCATCATCTAACTAATGAAAGTTAAATATATTTTTGTTATTTTCTCTTTATCCTCGATGTCATATTTTGGCGTATATGATAAAACAATAATCGTGTATTCCAATAAGCTGTATGTAGGCATTCGTTTAACTTATCACTGAAAACTATTCATGGCACTTGTTTGTGACAAAGCATGGTCCGCACAAAAAATAAGATAAACAAGTGAGTTAATCAATAAACTTACGTCGAAAGTATTCAAATAACATTCATAATTAACATTTCTATACAAGGGGCAAATACGAATACCTAGGTGCATAAATAGCTTTCGAATTTTATACTTCTGTCGAAAAAACTTTTGTACGGCTGAAAATGTATGAAAAATGGAACAGCGACCCCAGCAAACTTATTCATAATGAGGAGTTTTCCAAAAAAAATAAAAAATTGTTCTAAAATACTTACTAGATGGCGTAATAGTCCTATCGTTTTACCTGTCATTGTCATTTCTGTCGAAATATTTTATGTTAATTTTTTTAAATCGTAAATTTTGGCTCCACACGTTGTGTATTTAGCCAGTGTCAACTATTGTAATATTTCAAATGAAGTCAAATACATAGTTACGTTACTTGAAATTGTTAGTTAGTAAGTACTTGGTAGTTAAGCTAGAGGGACAGAATTTCAAAATTGACTATAGGATTCGAAACGTGTTTACGCACGAGAGTATTCGTACTTAGACTTGTTGAGCTATTATATACTAGGCACATTCTAGAGGTGACAGCGATCACAGTACTTAGCGATTTCCCATTTAGTTGTGATCACTTTGCCAAACTTCACTCAGTCACTCGCTAGGCATCATTGTGTGATCAGCACAGATCACACCCTAGATACTGCTTTCAAGACGCTCGAAGCGCACCACGCATCAGTCTAAATACACGTATAAGAAATTACTATGATTGGTTGATTGTTAGGTGGGAGTAGGCGTAACCTTGAGATAGCCAATGAGAACGCTCGGTCGCACTCCCCGCGACCCGCGCCTTCCTCAAACTTTGGTGACGTCTTGTAGGAACAACGTTTCTCGTAATGCGGTATCTAGTGTGATCTGTGGTGATCAGTGATCACACATTGTGTTCTATCATTCGCATAAATAATTAATGTGCTACCAGACACCCCACGCATATTTAAGCGAATAAGGCTTTTCATTCCAGCTAGTGACCGAGTGAAGTACAGCACTTTTGCCACAGTTGAGACAGTGGTGAAGCAGCGTCGCCTCTAGTACGTAGTACGGAATAGCTCAATAATTTCTACATTTTTATTCACTTATTATAAACTAGATATTAGTTTGAATTAAGGCAGTTTACTATAGTTTGTAAAAATAGGAGTAGAAACGCTTTCAAACAGTTTGCGAGTATATTATCTACTATTTTATTCTGAAGCTTAACTTGAAACACAGATTACCCTATAATATATATATACTCCACACATGGAACAATCTAAGTGCACCATGCATCGGTCCAATTACGCCAACATGCTATCATTGGTTCATTTCTAGGCGCGACTAACCGAATCCTTGAGATAGCCAAAGAGAAGTTTTTTTTTTCTGACGAGACAAGTATGTCGATCACCTGATGTTAAGCGTCACGCGTCAACCATGAGCGGTAATGCGCAACGCTCGTCACACTTGCCCTTCAATTCGGAACACAGTAATTCTTGCACACTACTGCTTGGCGGTTGCATAACTGGCAAAGGTGTGGTACTTGCCTGGATGCATTCTTGCAAAAGATTCCTACGACTACAAGTTTGTCTCAGTTCCCGCAATCAATGCCACCCTCCAACTTTAGGGCATTTTTGTCATAACGCGTTATCTATGTAGGGTAATCTGTGGTTGAGAGTACTAAAAAGTATATAATTTAACTAATTTCACAAAGATTTATGTACAATTGACATAGCTACTTATTCTATATTGTACAAACAATAGAGATTTATTACACTAGTGAGGCACGAACAGTGATTTAGCACCAACTCGAAATTTCACAAACATTTATTGTGGCATTGCTTCTTAGTCTCTAAGTTAAAGCATAAATATACGTAGTCCACTTAGAGAGAACGTAGAGTTAGAAATTGTAGTGAAATAAAATAATATTCATTTATTCTAACACTGGTTAACACGAAATGAAAAGTGTGAAAATAAGAAACACACTAATATAATTGTAAACGAAATATCACACTTTTGGTATTGCTATCGGCAGTGTTCACAATAACAAAAACAATATAATTTATTTATTAGCTGCATTTTTATCACATTCACTAAAGTGGCTCTAAAAATGAGCACAGCGTTGCTCTTCTAATTGTAATGTATTAAAAGGTATAAGATATGACAAAGTGCGAGCGAGACGGACACGTGTCGTGAATGTGGCGTCCTTCACATGCCCGCGGTGTGGCCGTACCATTATTTATCGTTTTTTGTATCCTTTTCACATTTCAGTTGTTTCTTGGAGCTTCAACATCGTATGGTCATTGCATTTGTAGTGACGTCAGTTTGAACAGGAACGTACATAGTAGGTAGTGACGTCATTGTCGTAGTAAGTCAGTGTGTAGCGACGTCACGCACGGTGGTGACGTCAGCAAGTGTAAGGAAATCAATACTCGGTAGTGACGTCATTGTCATAGTAAGTAAGTCAGTGTGTGTAGTTGTGATGTGCGGGCGAGGGCGGCGGCGCGCGCGCCTCGGGCTCCGACTCGCACGCGTCGGTGGACGCGGGCGTGGGCGGCGGCGGCCGGTTGATGGCGCGGTAGTGGCGGTAGGCGCGCCGCCGCCCGCCCGCGGCCCCGCCCCCGCCCGCGCCCGCGCCCGCGCCGCTCGACGCGGTGGCCGGGCTGGGCGGGGGGTTGAGCGTGGGACGCGGGTACCGGCCGTTGCTCTCCGTTGTAGTTGACGTGCTGGAATTTACAAAAATAATAATAAGTAAAACTGTTTTTGTTTGGCCAATAGCCCGCTAAAAGTTATTGCTACCGCTGGGTGACGAGGGAACCCTAAACTATAAAAATTATAATATGGAATGGGAGTATTATATTAATGTACCTAATATAAAAGTCAGAGACTCACCTGAAATCAGACTTGTAATGTAATTTAGTGTTATTTTGAGACAATCTTTTTTTTGTTTGTATTTTTTTTATTTTTTTATGACAGGTCATCACCGAACGACAACTTGCCACTTTGCACCTGCGACCTTTAAAATGTCGTAGGTCCACCTAATGGGAAGTATGCCTACGCTGCGTCTTCCTGTTCGAGGTCGCCGGCCGCCCACCGCGCCGGGTGTGTGTACTCACTCGGTGTGCGTGTGTGCGGGGTGCGCGCGCTTGTGGTGCACGAGCGGGAGCGCGGCGGGCGGCGGCGGGCGGCGGCGCGCGCGGCGCCAGCGCCGGCCGGCCGCCCACGCGGCGCCCACCGCGCCGGCCGCGCACGCCGCGCCGCCGCACACGGCGAGCGCGTGCGAGCGCCGCCCCGGGGCCGCCTCCTGCGTACGACCACTGCCGTCAACAATCTATCGCCTGCGAGCGAGTGACGCGCCTCACCCGCGCTACGACAGCTCAGGGCGTGGCGCGCTCGGACCGCACGCGGCATGGCGTGCCAACTTCATACCCAATTATAGGGTCAGGTCCACCTCATTTATTTATTAAAACGGCAAAAACCAGTTACATTAATTACAAACACATAAAATAATTCATTAATATGTCATGAATCATTACAATAATTAAAATAAAATTAAGCAATAAAAATAAAATAATAATGTCAATTCTGTCTATACAATTAATTGCAATTAAAATTAAAGTCGAATCAATTAAATTACTAGCGCAAAGCGTTTCGCCTCGAGGAATCGGAGGGCAACGCGGGTTAAAGGGGCAGAGACCGAGCATTCTCATTGGTGCATAGAAAAATATCCCTAAATAGCTGTTTTTCCCGCAATTTGAGGTTTGGACCCACAGTAAAAGTTTTCAGAATGAACATGGGGGTATGTGAATAGAGGTTGGTACACCGGGCCTTCCCATCGGGTCGGTGGGAATAAACCATTTGCCTTAGGTCAAAGAAATGATAATGGCTTTATCATCATCTTTTATAATTACCATACAATAATTAATAACTGTATTTCCTTTAAAAGTTATCTTAAATTCTGTTTAATCAGGCACTCGCCTTCATATTGTTTTTTTTTTCTTTTTTTTTGAATGTTAAGTTAGGTAGTTTTGCGCACTACCACCATGTTTGTTCTATAAGTCATAGCCTCCGTTGGCCTAGGCGTTCTTATTATTGTAGTGTTTAAATTTATTTGTATGAAGGCTGTTTGATTGTCCAACTAAAATTAAATAAAATGAAACAATAGTAGTAGTAGTAAGTGTCACCGTGCGGCCGTCCCCGTCGGCGCGGTACCCGCAGGCGGCGGGCGCCTCGTCCGCGCCGTCCGCGCACTGCCGCGTGCCGTCGCACAGCAGGGCCGGCGCCAGGCACAGCCGCTCGTCGCATCTACCGCACGCACGACCACACACACAGTTATAGTTTTTGCTTATATTCACAGAATTCAAAGATATTGATATCTTTGATGTCAATTTGTATCGGTTCAAAAATCAACTGAAAACTTTTTGTTTTAGATTTTAATGCCGCTATTGTTAATATGATTATGAAAACAACATATTTTCTTTTCTAACATTTTTTTTGTTCTTGCGCCGCAGTAGTTACCTGAACGCGTTGGGTAGCGGTGCCGTGTCGCAGTACGCGCCGGCGCCGCAGGAGGACAGCGCGGCGCCACACGCGCCGTCCGCGCGCCGCAGTAGTTACCTGAACGCGTTGGGTAGCGGTGCCGTGTCGCAGTACGCGCCGGCGCCGCAGGAGGACAGCGCGGCGCCACACGCGCCGTCCGCGCGCCGCAGTAGTTACCTGAACGCGTTGGGTAGCGGTGCCGTGTCGCAGTACGCGCCGGCGCCGCAGGTTGACAGCGCGGCGCCACACGCGCCGTCCGCGCACCGCAGTAGTTACCTGAACGCGTTGGGTAGCGGTGCCGTGTCGCAGTACGCGCCGGCGCCGCAGGAGGACAGCGCGGCGCCACACGCGCCGTCCGCGCACCGCAGTAGTTACCTGAACGCGTTGGGTAGCGGTGCCGTGTCGCAGTACGCGCCGGCGCCGCAGGAGGACAGCGCGGCGCCACACGCGCCGTCCGCGCGCCGCAGTAGTTACCTGAACGCGTTGGGTAGCGGTGCCGTGTCGCAGTACGCGCCGGCGCCGCAGGAGGACAGCGCGGCGCCACACGCGCCGTCCGCGCACCGCAGCCCGGTGGCGCACGCGCCGCACCACGCCTCGTCCGACCCGTCCGCGCAGTCGCGCTGCCCGTCGCATCTGGGGCGGGGAGCAGAACACTGACTTAACTCACGTCACGCGGGCACATGTGATACCAGTTCCAACAAGCGGCGTAGTGGGGGAATAGTTGCCGCATGTACACGTACGTTGAAGTCCCATCGAGCAACCGTCGTTCCGCCAGAGACCTAAAAATCAACTGCTGCGCAGATTTCCGGGTTAAAAGCCTATGTATGTGTTAATCAAGAGTGTAAGCTACCTTCATACCAAATTTCATTCATATCTATTCAGCCGTTACAGAGCTGCACGGGAACAAACACACTCAGTGTGATTAGACTCACTTCCAGTGCAGCGGTATGCACTTGTGGTCGGTCTCGGTGTCGCAGTGGAAGTGGTGCGGGCGGCAGGGCGGGGCCGCGCGGGCGCAGCGCAGCCCGCAGCCGCACGCGCCGCCCGCGCCGCACCCGGCCGCGCCGCAGCCGCCGCCGCCGAAGCACGGGTGCGCTCGACTCACCTGCCCGACGGAAATACATTACTAGTCTACTGACATTACAAGTAATATGATTATAAGAAGAACAAAATAACCGACTGTAAAATACAGCCTATGCCGCTCCGAACGGAAAGAGGAATCCAACGACACCTCACTCGTCAAAATCGGTCAAGCCGTTTAGACTACAGTCACACAAATTTATGCCTTATTTTTTATTTTTTTGTGAAGCCGTTGAATGCAACTTTTCTGTGCATGTTGTGTTTGCACAAAAGGCAGTTCAGTCAATCGTGATAGCCACAAGTACAATGATTGTTACTAAGCTTTGCTGTAACATAAAGTTTGCAAAAAAAAAACTTCGCACGTTCCCCTCCCTTCTTCACTCCTTGCCGCATTGATTGTGAGGCATGACTTTTTTTACGCAGTTTTCTCTTTAATAATCAATTCGGCCAGATTAGATCGCCGTTTGAAAATCAAATAAATATTGGTGGTCGTTTTTCACACAGCGCCATCTAGCCCCAAACTAAACAAGCTTGTACTATGGGAAGCAGATAACTGATAGAATACATTTTATTTATTTTTTGTTTGTACACAAGCACCCAGACAAAAAACAAATCCAAAGAGGCTTGGGATCTTGCAGGGGGATTATGAGGAAAGTATTGGTAGGTAAAGTTTAGATGTTGTGAAGATACATACGGGGTGTACGGCGTGTGCGGCTTGCTGCCGCGCGAGGTGCGGCACGGGCGCGGCGGGCGCGTCGCGCCGGTGCAGCGGCAGCCGCATCAGGGTGCGCTCGCCGCCGCTCAGGTACAGCCACGGGCCCGCGGCCGCCAGCGAGCCCACCCCCCCGCCTTGCCACATCACGCGTCTGCACCAACATGACAACATACATACTATTAGAAACGATTACAAAAAAACTTCTTTAGGGGGTCGCCCTGCAGCGATAGGCGTTTAAAATTGTATTGCTGTCGCTATGATCCCCGTGCGTGCGGTTGAGAGAGAGAGTTTCATTGTTCACCTTAATTTTTGATGATATCAGCGCTTTGAGGGACTACTGTTACCACTCCCTAACTCTTATCAAAATCTTTTGATTCTCTGTCAATGATTTGGATAAACTATAATCTACGTTGATAAGCTTTGTCTAAAAAAATAATATTTTGTTTCGAATAAAAGCTACTTTTCTTCGTCATCATTTCAACGCAAAAAATAAATAACATTTTAACTTCGAAGATGTTGCGATAATTAAAAAAATATATAACTTATAAGCACAGTTTTTCACGGTGTAGATAATAAATAATTATCGGAGTTGCATAACATTTAGGGTTGGGAAGCAGTTTTCGTTTTTTTATATGGACAATTAGACGGTAAACACTAATCTTAAAAACAACTAGAAATAACGAAACCAATTACGAAATTCGAAAATCAAATATAGCCCTAGGGTGTAAAGACAACATGGCCTGACCTGACATCGTGCGAAAGGGACAGCTAGACTTGAATTTCACGGGTGCAAAAGAAACTCCCTTTCGCTCCCCCAGAAACTTATATGTAGCCATCTCTTTCACACGATGTCAGGTCAGGCCATGTATAGGCACCCTTAGTAACGTCCGCAGTCTGCACAGCGCGAGCAGAGTTGCCAGGTACGGCACACTATACTACCGTGCGTTTGGCCGTTTATCTGCGTCTTAGATACCTAACAGACGTGAACACCACCGCAAACCAACGAGAGAAAATAAGAGGAAAACATATTTATCTATAATAGCGGTTCTCAAACTTTTTTGGCGACGGAACCCTTTTGGAAAATGAAATATTTGACGTAGTCCTAAAATAATGAAAAACTGACATTACGTATGCCACTACTACTCTTTGAGTTAGATCTTTTTAAACTTTTGTTTCAATATTAAGGTAGATTTTATTTTACTCTGTTACCTTAAAATACCTCTTTATAAATAATAGGGCTCCGCAGAGCACACCTTGAGTATGGCTGATCTATAAATTAAATAAAACAACCGAACATTATTTTTTTCATTAACAGACCCATGCCGGTGAGTAATGTCATGTATCCATCTTAAAATCGAGGGTTCCCCACGTCGTTAGCAACTGTATCACTGACTTGTTGTTCCCATCGATGTCCACGGCGTGTATCTGCCTGCCCACGGCCCAGTAGACGGTGGCGGAGGCCTGGTCGATGGTGAGCGCCGTGGCGTTGTGCGCCCGAGCCAGCTCCGCGCGCGCCGTGCCGTCCACGTTGCTGCGCATTATGGCGCCCACACCCACGTCGTTCCACACCAGGATCCTGGGGAACAAACTAGTTTAACCTTCCATGTTACGAGTAATTTCGTTAAAACGAAAACAAAATACCCGACTACAAAATGCTGTCTATGACACTCCGGACGTAAAGAGGAATCCAAAGACACCTCGCTCGTCAAAATCGGCCAAGCCGTTTAGGCTACAGGACGTCTTATTACACACAAACATAGATACTCGCATACTTACATATGCCCCAAAACATCCTCCTTGGGCAGTCGGGTAAAATGTATAATTGTAATCGAGGAGAAATTAACAGGGATGTATGCACATTCCTAATCCGTACGGCAATGGAGTGGGACACTCTTTTCCAAGGTCCGCTTGGGGAAGTACCACACCTTTGCCAGTTGCTTAACCGCCAAGCAGTAGTGAGCAAACATTACTGTGTTCGGGATAGAAAGACAATGTTTCCAACGTAATTACTGGGCACAAAGAGATTTAATATCTAATATCTCAGGGTGACGAGCGCAATGCATTGCCGCGCTTATAAACTATATCGCACAACATTTAAGGGTGGGATAATGTTGGCGCATTTTTATAGACAAGTGGGCGGTATACCTTAATTTTAACATCAGGTGAGTTTGTGGACAAAAGCCTAGCCTGCCAACTATGTAAAAATATATATACACTAACTGCGCCCCGCGGTTTCACCCGCTATTCTGCAGAAACCGAATATTTTCCGGGGTAAAAAGTAGTCTATGTGTTAAGGGTGTGAGCTACCTACATACCAAATTTCCCTCAAATCTGTTCAGCCTTTACAGAGTTAAAGGAGAACAAACACACTTCCATACTTACACACAAACTTTCGCATTTAGCGAATCAATAATAGCCACTGTTTTTCCTTTAAAATTTATCTTAAATTCTGTTTAATCAGATACTCGCCTTCATATTGTTTGTTTTTTTGTAAACTTAAGTTAGGTAGTTTTGCGCACTAGCACCATGTTTGTTCTATTAGTCATAGCCTCCGTTGGCCTAGGTTTTCTTATTATCCTAGTGTTTAAATTTATTTGTATGAAGGCTGCTTGGTAGTCAAAATAAAATAAAATAAAATTTATAATATTAGTGTGATTTACCTTTTTGTGTGATGAAACGACAAATGCCTCGGCATCATATTATCCCCCCTCAGCACCACTCCTACGTCGGATGAATTCAACAGCGACGTCGCGTTAATAGAGTCCGTATCGCTACAGGTCCAATACAGGGTCCTTCCGAGGACGTCCAGGACCATGTGAGCGGGGCGAGATAAATCGGAAATGACGACGGTCGCGTCCGTGATTGCGGAAGTGGGGGAGGAGGAGAGGGGCGCGCGCCGAATTGTGGTGACGTCATCTTCCATCCAGTATAGTTGTCTGAAAAGTTGTATAGTTTTAAAATCAATCAAAAACTGAATCAACTCTACCCTCCAAACGCTCAAATGAAAATGTCGAGACGCTTTAGCTGTGAGTATGATGTTGGAAAGCAGCCTGCCAGAGCTGGAAGGGTAATTAAAAATAACCCTGTATACAGGACGGGCTCAAAGTTTATTTTGTATAATTTACTTAAAGATTTTCCATTTGAGCGGCTTAAAAAAAAAAAACTTTTTTTTTGTGTTTTTAGGATTCCTCCCCTCGAAAAATTAACCTAAAAATAGTAAGAGTTTTTTTAAGCAGTTCATCGTGGAAAATTCTTAAGAAAACATTTAAAAAAAACAGTCGACTTGAGAACCTCCTCCTTTTTTTGGAAAGTCGGTTAAAAATATCATAACTCCTAAACTACATCATCGTCTACTAAATCGTAGAACATAAGTGGAGTATTTTCGTGTAGCCCTTGGTATGAGGAACCTAAATTTTTACGGGTTGAAGTCACCGCTTGGACCATCCTGTATACTCCGGAAACTTTTGCCAAATACTAAAAACAAATAAAAAAAACTAGCAAATACTCACTTATCAACAGGGTCGTAGTCAATAGTCTTAACATTCTTGAGCCCTGTGAGGGGGATGTACGCATCCATGCACTCTCCGTTGGCGATCAAAACGCGTCCGACCGCGTTCTTCTGAGCGAATAGCAGATACTCTTCCGGCTCTGCAAGTTACATTCAAATTAATGTTTTACTTGAGTACAAGTTCGTTCATTTAGCTAAGTGTATAAATACCTACTGGAATACTTGGAATCTTAGATTGGTATACATATGAGCTAACCTAATAGTAAAAGGCATACGACATGTTGTTCGAAGTCAGAGCTTATCACCATTATATCGTCGAGATAAGCGAATGTCTTCCCCTTCAGTATTTGTAATTGAACAACAAATCAACAGGCGCTGCTAGGTTTGGGTGCTTTAGTCAAATGAAACACCATTGGGGCACAGAGAGCTAAATCAATAGGCAGTTCTACTAGCTAAGGTGGCTGCGTTATTTTCGCAAACTTGTATTGCACTTGCCAGAATGCTCTGGATGGATCTATGCTGGACAAGTACTTCGAATCAGAAAGCGTGTCTAAAATATTTTTGCTCATACTCTCACCCCGTCGCTGGTAATTTAAAGGTACATACCCGCACAAGAGACGTTGTCCGCCTTGAGTCGGTAGTGTTGCGGGCAGGCGCAGCGAGCCGAGCGGGGCGGGGGGAGCGGCAGGCACAAGTGAGTACACCCGCCATTCCCCGCGCCGCACCCCCCGGCGCCCTGCGACCCGCGTCCTGCCATAGCTAATGTAGAGATGTAGTCTAGCGAAGAGTGGACTACACGTCGATCTGAACCGTCGGACTTGTTCGCGCTTTCTACGACACCTGAGAAGGAATCACTCATATCAGGGTTGAACTATCGGAGAAATCAGCAATATTAAAATAAGGAAAACAAACTTTTTTTTACTAGAAAATTCAGTAAAACTCAACACAAAGTTACTAGTTTGACTGAATATGGGATTATGGATTAATAAGAACTCACCGGTGTTCCAATCGCCCCAATATAGTCTATCTCCATACAAAGCAAGTGCATACGGCATGGTCACATCAGTCGCTAGCATTTTTCTCCCCGTTCCATCCAGTTTCGCAGTACCGAGCGCGGGCGGGTCAAGCGCTGCCCAGTAAATGTTCCGACTGTCGATGGCTAGGGCATGCGCTCGGCTGACGGCGTCGAGTATTATGGTGGGTGTCGTGCCGTCCATGGCCGCTCGTTTGATGCATTTTAACCCTAGCTCTGACCAGTACATGTACCTGAAGTAAATCATAGAGAGGAGTAGAGAAAAGGCGTCCTATACGTTACTTAAGTTTGGTTTCACATTTATCAAAGGAACACAATATAAAAACTATAGTTTTTTTATTAATTAGATCAGATAAGATACTCGTAGTCAATGACAATAAGAATGATGTAAATCGGTGCTTATTAAAAATTGCGGCGTTAGTCCTATACTCGTAAATATGGGATTTCAATGTTGGGCGAATATCCATTCTAAGCCTCTTATATTATGAAAGCAATCCGATGTAGGCGGAGCACTCGCAACGAGATCCGAGTCTCGATGAATGCTACTTTATTGTCGGGTATTTAGGGTGGGTATTCAAATGCGGGCGAGTGGTTATGCAGTTAAGATACCTCAGGTCTGATGCAGGTGGTTTTAATGGTGATGCCTTTAGCTTATTACAACAATAGTTACCCTCTCTTAGGATCGAGCACGATGCTCTTGGGTTTCTTGAGTCCCGTGCAGACGAGCGGTCGCCGGCTGGAGCCGTCCAGACGAGCGACCTCTATGCGCTGCGTCGCCGTGTCGGTGAAGTACATGTTCTGACTCGACCAGTCGATCGCTAGCCCTGAACCAAACACAAATAACTTATTCTAAGACAAGAGAGGCTCCGCTACCCCCAACGGTAAATCCGAAGACATTGTGAAGGTTGCGGTCTAATACAAATGGCAGACTATCGCTCAGTTTTCTTGAGCAATGGACGTCTTCTGCCTTATGATGAAGCTTGATGAGGGCCATTGTACTCAAATTTTCTAACGACATTAATCGACCAATCGTAATTTTATTTGTTTCCTAGAATACAATGAAAGGTTCCATTGATACTGCTCAAAATGTATGGTCGCTGTTGTGTACTACATTGGGTATTATACATCTTATACTAATTTGATCCTTCGAGCCGGATATTAATAACAACAACAATAACAACCTTTCAAACACATCATAATATTTTGAGCTGAAAGACAATTACCTTCGACAAGACCAGTCCACTCGAGAATTTTCTCCATATTAGCACCGTTGATGGAACATCGGTTGATCGTCTTCGTCTTGGTGTCTGACCAGTATATCTTGTTGCCAGGCATGTGAACTGCTAGCGCACTGGAAATAGGACCTTACTTGTAAAAAAGGTTTGTGGGATACACTATTAAGAGCGCACCATTTGGCGGCTAATCAAGACGGTTACGCCATTCTTATGCTGAACTCGAAAGCGAGGGAACTTCGAACAATACAGATTATCACTAAACGAAATTCAAGTTGGTTAAATTACAATATTTTTTTAATTTTGCTTCTTAAAAGTATTCTCTTTTTCTAACTCATGTACTCATGTGAAAGATAAAACTTACCTGACTTCTTTAAGCTCTCTGACCGGTAAGATAGCGTCATTCCCCTCGTTTTCTATACTAATGCGGCCGATGATGTTCTTGCGGCTGTACAGTAGAAACGCCTCCGGTTCTATGCAGGTTTTGTGGTCGCCGCTCAGTTCTAAACCTGGAAATTAAAAATATACATCTTCTCTGCTGAGATGCCCATCAGTGTCATCAGAGGTACAGCGACCAGAATATTAACTGATATAACTACGTAACAAAACCATAAAACTTCTTTTCCCTAAGAAACGGTCATTGATTTACGACAAAATGTATGGAACAGCTCTTTTTTTCGGGTTCCAGGGTCGGTGTTATGGTTAAAGGGTTCCCACTCAGCTGCCGCTGATCCGTCTCTCAATTTACACCCTGTATAGATTTTGGTTGTACATTACCGCCTATACAAAGTGTTACTGAAAGGTGTTGTAGCGACACGAGATGGCCCTGCTACACAAAACATCAGGTTAACTTACCATCAGTAAAGACCAGCCAATAAGCGTAACCCTGAGATAGTTAAAAGGCACAGTCCCCGGCGATTTTCTCCATATCCAGGCTGTGAAGATGTGTATGATATCAAAGCCTGGTAATGTATTTACCCAGCGGACAGCCGCAGACATAGTCCGTAGGTCTGTTGAAGCAGAGATGCGAGCAGCCTCCGTTGGCGTCGCTGCAGCGGTTCCACCCCAGCGGCTCTCCGATGCGGAACGCTTTCACTCCCATCATGTTCGGCATCTGTTCTACCACCAGCTGACGCTCCAGACCTGAGGACGGAAGAAGCCCGTAAAACGTTTACCGAACTGAGACCTCAACGACGTTACAAATTGACAAGGTCTTGACTGATTTTGCTCATATTAATAATATGATAATAATAATGGTGGACCTTTTTTCACACACAGCGCTTTTTCACACTTTTTTTTGTTTTAAATGCATACATAGAGTACATAGAAACACCCAGCGAAAGAACAAGCATCCATGTTCATCACACAAATGTTTTTCCTGGGTGGGAATCGAAACCACAACTTACAGCTCGGACGGTGGAAATCCACTGAGCCACAACGCTACTCGAATATTCAATATTCTTGTTTCGAATTGAGTACCGAATGTTTCTGCCAAATAATTTAAAAAGCGACCGGTAAATGGCGCCGCAGCAAACATCCTCCTTTTTTGGGTGAAATACACATCCAATCAAAAATCGCCGACGACCAAAAAATTCTATAAAATCGTAGAATCTGTATACCAAGTTTCGTCAATATTGGTTGAATCATAAGACCTGTACGCGAGTACCGACATACGGACAGATTGAAGCATATTTGGCAAGAGCAGAGACCGTTCGTTCGCTTCATTCACTCGGTCAAAAACATTATTACTTCAATTTTAATCGGTTTAGTCGTCAATATTTTCCTTTTGAGGTACAGAACTCTAAAGAACGTTAAGCTAGCGATGTTATCACGCTTACCCGTGTCTTTATTGATCCTGTCCAAGGTTCTCTTCTGCATGTCGGTCCAGTAGAGATAGTCCCCGAGCAGCGTCACTCCGAATATGTGCAGGATCTCGCTGCCGTGTAACTCTTTGCGTTGGGTGCCGTCCATGTTACACACCTACATACAGTACAATAAACAATTTTGGATCATTCTCTTTAGATCCAGTGATCAGACCCATATGAGATCTATAGACTTTTCTCTTTAGATCCCATTTTGCAATCATGGTTCTATCGAGAACTTTTTTTCTCAGTAGATCCATTGGTAGACCCTCGATTCAGATCCACCAATGAAACTCACGAGAAAAAAGTACTCGATAGATCCCATATGGATCTGAGCTCTGGATCTAAAGAGAATGATCCACAATTTTGTAACTTTTACTCTCTGTTTACCGCTTTTCGTTCCTATATTGATAAATAGCTGTTACCCGCTATACATAACAGAGGTGTTCAAATCCAAGAAAAGTTCTCCAGACTCTGGACCGAGTGTGTAGCAGCTGTTACCCGCGACTTCGTTCGCGTGGACTAACAAAAAAAAGTAGTTTATGTCCGTCTGCGACCCTTAAGCTATATCTATGCAAAAATTCAGGTCGATCCGTTCAGCCGTTTAGACATGATAACGCCACAAACACCCAGACAGAGTTACTTTCAAATGTATAATATTAATTAGGACTAGCAGCGCCCCGCGGTTATATCCGCTATCCTGCAGAAACCGAATATTTTTCGGGACAAAAGCCGAATATATTACCGGGATAAAAAGTAGCCTTGTATTAATTCAGGATATAAGCTACCTCCATATCAAATTTCATCGAAATCCATTCAGCCGTTACAGAGTTGAACGGTAATACGTTGAACACACAAATTTTCTGATGCATTTATAGCTTTAATGTGACGATGTCGATTCTGTTGCCTCATTATCTTAAACTACATTCGAAAGCTGCAAAATTGTTGCCATTATATCCTAACCATTTTGAAATGGTCGACAGGCTAGGCGTTTGACCACAACTCACCTGATGTTAAGTGACTGTGTGGTCGAAGGTGGTAAAAAACCTAGCCTGAAATGGGTGCTGGCTCTCAGATGAGGCCACTGACTTGACTGTGACTTACTTTGCATGCATTTGACTGTGACTATGACTTGAAAAAATATTTATGGCACTGACACTGGCAAACTTAAATACTTGACACTTGTAAATGCAAAAGACGTGCAACGCCAAAATACTCAGCGGACAAAAAAAAACCCGAAGCGGACATTACTTCGATCTTGTGCGTCCTGGCGTCGCCCCAGTAGAGGCGGCCGGCGGCGCGGTCGAGCGCTATCCCGTTGGGCCAGGCGAGGCGCTCGGCCACGAGCAGCGTGCGCGCGCTGCCGTCCAGCGCCGCGCGCTCTATCTTGGGCCGCTTCTCGTTCCAGTCGGACCAGAACACCCAGCCGGCGGCCGGGTGCAGCGCGATGGCGCGCGGCTCGTACAGCTCCTTGTGGATTATTATCTGAAATACCACACTGATACTAGTAGTTCGCGGCGAACGGAGACCTCGCGACCCCAGTATCTTCGCAGCCCCTGGACCGATTCAGCTCATATTCGAACTTAAAAATTGTATTGTAATGAACTACTTGCCTACAAAATTTCATGAAGATCCGATCAACGGTTCGCAAGTTATCATCGGACAAATATACACACATACATACAAATGCCGATTTGTCCCAGTAAACTATGAGACCTTCGCTTCGCTCGGACATTAAATGCGAAAGTTTGTGTGTAACTCCAACACTCGTGCACGTTCACGAACACTTACTGGACAATTCACTAATTTTACACATTAATGCTCGAATGACACAAGTTTTGGAAAATAATACAATGACGCGACATGACTTCTTCACGTTCCCGCCAAAAATCCCCAATTTGAATCTTGGCATCTGAGATTAAGGAATATTTTTGTGTACTCAATTGACTGTATAGCTAACGGTCCGGTCCCACTAAATGCAGTCGCAATCCGTGTCAGTTGCGAGAGCAGTATCATGTAGATGTAGCGCAAATGTGTGAAACTTCTGACAGATGGCGGTAGGACTCTTTTGTAGAATCCGTCTGGGGAAGAACCACAGCAGCAACAGTACTGTGCAAATTACTGTGTTCCGGAAGGGCAATGTTTCCAGAGAAATTACTGAGCACAAATATGTTAGAGTGACGACCACAGTGGATTGCCGCGGCGGGATTTGAACTGTTGAATTTCAAATTCTTTGTGGCACTGAACTGTTAATGGCAAGCGTGACGCTTACGACCAGGCGAGCGACTTGCTCGTCTCGTGACCCAGTATCATAAAAAAAAACCTTCATATTACGTGCGTACGACGCAATCAATGCACTTACTGTACTGCGTGCAGTTTGACGTCTTTCACAGAATTCCTTACAGTAGATAGGATAATTTATTTCAACATAAGAAAGAACATACAAAGAAGCCAAATTATATAAGTAAAAATCTTAGTTATAACAAACTGTTTTTCGGAATTCAAGTACAGTACTAGTACATTATCTTTTTATACTTTAGAAAGAGGCGACATTGTTTTGCACATGGTTAAACGACCGTTCTAAAAGAAAATATAAGCAAAATTTTGCGCTCGCAATTATCACGCGGTGGCCATTACCTGTCGCCCAATTACCGCCCGTGACGTCACCGTCCCGGAAGCGGTGATTGGCCGAGCGCCGATCGCTGCGTGTGTTGCCTGTAATAACGTTACTATACCTTTTTATAGGATCCATCGAGGCGAGCGACGTTGATGGTGTCGGTGACGGAGTCGGTCCAGTAGATGTTCCGCGCGAGCGGGTCCACGGCGATGCTGTCGGGGACACCGTTGCTCTGCACCACTATCGACTGCTCGCTTCCGTCGAGACGCGCACGAGATATTGTTTTCGCCTGAAAATTATACTTAACTTAATGTATACCCTAAGAAAATACACCAGCAGACCCAGAACCTACCCTAATATAAAGTCGCGACTGTAAAACGTAACATGTCTATCACACTAATATATCACATAAGCGAGAACTGTTTAGGCTTTTGTGTAGCCATTAACTGTATTTCTACTTTATTTATATTCAAGCTGTTAGTTTTCCATGCAAAATAAAATAAAATATTATAAATGCGAAAGTTTGTGTGTAACTGTGTTTGTTGCAGTTCAACTCTGTAACGGCTGAACGGATTTGGATGGAATTTGGAATAGCTTATTCCCTGGATTAACACTAAGGCTTATACTTTTTATCCCGAAAAATTGAACCGTACCTGTAGAAAAGCGGGTGAAACCGTAGTACGCAGCTAGTAATAAATCTTAACTAATATTATAAATGCCAAAGTAACTAGCTTTGTCTCTTCTCTCTGTCTGGGTGTTTGTCGCGTTATCAAGGCTTAATAATTAACAGCATTATATCTGTCTGTTTTCGGGAGTGTTACACACGGTATTTGACTACCCACTTGGCTTAGTAGCGTGTCTTACATTGCAGAAGATCCCGGGTTCGATTCGCGGCCAGGCAGATGTATATATGGCGAAATTAAATTTCTGGGTATGGGTGTAAGTCGCCCGCATTTTTGTGTGTTTTTTGGCATCACCGATGAGAAAACTTAAATTAGTTTAAAGCATTATTTTTAAGTTATTGGTATTGACATATTATTGTCCTTGTTTGATAGACTTTTCCAATAAACCATTAAAGCACTGATTATCAGTACAGTATATATTGAAGACAATTTTCCTTATGACCTAACTGACACTTGTTTACACAACTTACCAAGTTATCAGTCCAGTAAATGTACTCCGATTTAGGGTCAAAATCCACGGTCTGTGCTCTCTTCAAGTCCTTCAGCGGCAACGCGTAGGGAGTGAAGTCGGGGGAGTCTAGTGATATCTTGGAGATGGTGGACCGTTGCGCGATGATGAGCATTGACTGCGGAGCGTTGTAGCAAGTTGTGTTACTGCCATCCTTGAGCTTTACACCGGTAGGGCAGGCGCAAGTGTAACCTAGAATCGAAAATGGATTGCATTGGTTTAAATTTTATTCATACATTTGAAATGCTCTGAAAACGATTTTTATGATACGGTTTTATCCTAATAATAGCTGTTACCCGCGACTTCGTTCGCATGAACCTACAAAAAAAAAAGTAGACTAAGTATGTCTGTCTTCGACCCTTAATGTCCTATGTCTATGCAAAAATTCATGTCGATCCGTTCAGCCGTTTAGCTGTATTCACGCGATAGAGACACAGATAGACAGAGAGACAGAACTACTTTCGCGTCTATAATATTAGCATATGTTTATATATTTAACAACAGCTGTGTTTTTTACAAACAACAGTATGACTGTTCTCCAATGACCTTTAACATTACAATGCTTTCTCTATCAGCTATTGGTAATCATGTTTCTCGGAAACAACAACGTATTAAATTGTAATGGGCAATAAAAGCTTGTAGATCTATAAGGGAAATAAATCTCGAGCGCCCAGAAGATCAATAAAGTAAATTTTGTTAGTTAATTATAATAGCAATATATATATAATACGAATTCCCAATTATAAATTACATAGCAATAATATATAATTATATTATAACGCATAACATTTTCTGGACCAGTAACAAACATAATAGTGCTAGCACACATGAAAACCACAGACCACATCCCGACAAGGGAAAATATATTTGTCTTTTTGTCTCTCGTTTGACAAAATGCGTACCGTGCGTACCACGTCCACAAGTCTGGTAGCACTCTAAAGTTAATTTCGCATTAGATAGTTTGATAGAAAGTCTTTATTGTATACACCAAAATAATAATAACACACGTACAGAACTATCTTATAAGCTAGTGCCACAAGTGGCGGCCTTATCGCTAAAAACGATCTCTTCTAGGCAACCATTGCATGGAAAGAAATTCACGTTATGTACAGGTGGAGGTATGACAAAGTTTTAATAATACAAATTGATAAATACTATAATATATATAATAAATAATATATTAATGAATAGAGTACCCTCACATTATGCCAGCAACTATACTATAAATTAATTGCAGTCGTAAATTAGTGTGATAACAATAAACAGATTACCTGGTTCTCCAGGAGCTAAAAGGCACAAATGTGAACATCCTCCATTGTTAGTTCGGCACGGATAGTCTCCTTCGGGCATACGCTGCCTGCTCTCGTCGTAAACCTTAATATCTACTGGAACGGGTTTTGATTGTATCAATTCCTTCACCTTTGGACCATTTGTTGACATATCCCACACATGGATTGCCCTGGAATATAATAAAATAGGATATTTACTATATACTAGCTGTTACCCGCAACTTTGTTTGCGTGGATCTACAAAAAAAGGGTAGCCTATGTCCGTCTCCGACCCTTAAGCTATATCTATGCAAAATAGAACCGTCCACTCGTTAGACCATGGGCAACAAACGAAAAATTCAGCTCGATCCCATCAGCAGTTTAGCCGTGATAACGCGACAAACACCCAGACAGAGAAACAGACAGTTTAGCCGTGATAACGCGACAAACACCCAGAGAAACATACAGTTTAGCCGTGATAACGCGACAAACACCCAGACAGAGAAACATACAGTTTAGCCGTGATAACGCGACAAACACCCAGACAGAGAAACAGACAGTTTAGCCGTGATAACGCGCCAAACACCCAGACAGAGAAACAGACAGTTTAGCTGTGATAACGCGACAAACACACAGACAGAGAAACAGACAGTTTAGCCGTGATGACGTGACAAACACCCAGACTGAGAAACAGACAGTTTAGCCGTGATAACGCGACAAACACCCAGACAGAGAAACAGACAGTTTAGCCGTGATAACGCGACAAACACCCAGACAGAGAAACAGACAGTTTAGCCGTGATAACGCGACAAACACCCAGACAGAGAAACAGACATTTTAGCCGTGAGATCGCGACAAACACCCAGACAGAGAAACAGACAGTTTAGCCGTGATAACGCGACAAACACACAGACAGTTTAGCCGTGATAACGTGACAAACACCCAGACAGAGAAACAGACAGTTTAGCCGTGATAACGCGACAAACACATAGACAGTTTAGCCGTGATAACGTGACAAACACCCAGACAGAGAAACAGACAGTTTAGCCGTGATAACGCGACAAACACACAGACAGAGAAACAGAGTTACTTTCGAATATATAATATCAAGTTACGATATACATACACATATATATACGACGTGTCTCAGAATGGTGCAACAATATTGATGTATGTACTTATCATTATGAACAACGTTTACTACAGGACCGGCCCTGAAATCGCGAAAAAAATATCTGCTGCCAAGCACTATGTCGAGTGTCATTGTCATTTTTCTATGGTACAGCCACAAAATTCTTCTTATTAAATGGTACAGCTGATTTTTTTTCGCGATTTCGTTGTTGGTCTCAAAGTAAAAGTTGTTCATAATGATAAGTACATTATATACTTTGCAATACTGTTGCACCTTTCAGCAACACCTTGTATATGTAGCAAGGAACCATTAACAGCTGATTGGGTGAATGACCTACACATAATAACGTTTTGACAGAAATTCTACAGAAAGAAAGTGAAAATAACATCTTACATACATCATTTAATTATAATTATCTTCTGTAGTACCATAGAAATTGAAGGGGCAAAAAATGAAATTATGTATTGTTACAATGCCAGGTGGACATTTCAACTATGTATTTCATTGTCCACAATTTTGTAAAAGTGAAACATTAAATTTATAAGTAGTTCAAGGCAGCACTGCAAACTAGTCAAGTTCTTACACTTAATAGTATTAAAGTAGGTACTTGTATGTTTCAGTCAGCAACCTCGCATCCGGTGGACCGATTTTGGTTATTTTCGAACTTTAACATTGTATTGGAATAAACTTGCATACATAACAATATGTCACAAAATCGGATCAACAGTACTCATGTTATCATCCAACATACATACAAACTCGGATGACCTTCACTTCACTCAGTAAAGTAAAGATCATTACTTACCATGTTTTCCAATCAGTCCAAAACAGTTTCTCATTAATAACTGTTATTGCATATGGGTAAACAAGTCCAGTCTTCACCACCCTTCGCCTATTTTCCCCATTAAAATCTATTGCATCAATAAAGTGCAACTGGGCATCGACCCAGTATATTAGATTATTGTCGTAGTCTATAGTGATGCCATTAGGCCAGAATATATTCTCTTTGACAATGACTTTGCGAGTGGAAGGATCACCATTCATGCCAGCTCGCTCTATTTTAGGAACTTCACCCCAGTCTGTCCAGAACAACAACCTGAAACATGTACAGTAAAATTAATATTGAGGAGACAATGGAATCAACAACTTTGTCTGTTTTTCCCATTTCGGCCTGAAAGTCATGACTATATTGTTTTCTCCTTATGGTCTACTAGCGGCTCCCCGCGGTTTCACCCACTATACTAAAGGAACTGTTAATTTTAAAAGTATAAAATAACCTATGTGTTAATTCAGGGCATAAACTACCCCCATACTAAATTTCGTTCAAATCTGTACAGCCACTACAGAGTTGAATGGAACAAATTCACTTCCGCACATACTTTCGCATTTATTATATTAGTGTGATTTAATGTTGGTTTGTTGGTTCTTGTTTGCTTGCTCTATTGTAAGCTGCATCATTGCAACATCAGAAAAGACAGTGCTTGGTCAATCATAAAGCCTATTTGCAAGCCCTAAATTTTACAAGCTTTTTGTAGCAGCCATTGCAATGAGACTGGCACAGTTATGACCAAGATTGATGCTTACGGTTATACAAGAAACTAGCTTGTATTGTTGCTAAGTTGTATTATGTAAAACAAATGAAATTAGGCACTTCTTACCCTTCTTTGGGAACAACAGCTATGGCACGAGCAAGGTCCACCTCAGACCAAAACAAGACCTTTCTGTACTTCTGTTCTATGCTGATAACTTCTATTCGATTTGTCTCTCCATCGGTCCAGTATATCTTCTCTGTATACCAGTCTATCGCTATACCAGCTGGTGTTATCAGACCTTCTGATACTATTCTTGTCTGTAAAAGAAGTTATCAATTGGTATTTTACAAGCTTTTATTTAACTTGCAATTGTGTATGTTCAGGTCAAATCTTCCTGAACTGGACTGAATTTTAGACCAGTTCCCCTTGTTTAATTGAGTTGAAATTTTGCATGCCTGACAAAATCCAATGACAATACAATATTATGAGAGCGAGCTGATCTGATGACGGAGCACCTTGCCCAGCAAAATTAAAAACATGGTGATACTTACTATATCTCCTACATGTGTATCATTATAGTTAGTACACTGTATGAGCTCAGCAGTCTGATCAGACCAACATATCAACTTCTTCCGATACAAGAAGTCAACAGCCGAGCCCGATTCCAGATCTTTCAGGATTGTGTTCACTTTGTTAAGCCTCGATGTGTTTACCATTCGGATATCCGAGGCAGTTGAGTACAAGAGTATCGGGTTACTTGGTAATGAGTAGTAACCTGAAAACATTAATCATATTATATGTTTAGACTATAAATCATTCAGTTAAACTTAAGAGCTTAAGGGCTACTAAAACTACTAGAAATAGTGTGCCAATAGTGGATCATGGCTGGGCTCCCGATTACTGAAAAGTAGTGTGAGTTACAATAGAACGGTCAATAAATATTCTTGCCTCTTTCGTAACATGTAGGTGTATTCATGGCTTCTTAAACAGTTCTAGGAAATTCCAAGATCAAAGGCGCCGCTGATCATTATTTTTAGAGTTCCTACTACTACCTAGCATTTATGAGTTAGTTAAATTTTTAGGGCACGCTAAGGCGGTTCGGATGAAAAAATAAAAGAAGACAATAAATAGCAGATGATTTATCAGGATTCATAGCTTTTGAAGTAGTGTACCTTAGTACCTACGATTTGAAGCTCGCATGTGTAACGACGAAAACATTTTGCTTGATTTATTTTCTAATGAACTCTAATTTGTCTCACCTTTCAGCTGTAAAAACATCAACAAACAAAACAAGTGAACAACATTTTGTATGATTTTGTCGGCATGGAGTATTCTTCTACGCTTCGTCATAACGAAAACAAATGAACATAGACGGAATATTGCATTTGTTCACATCAATTATCACTATCAAACACTTTTTAAGCTTTCACATTTTTATTGAATTTAAGATATATTTATTATTTTGTGGTAATATCTTCCAAACGAGATTTGTTTTCAATTTTAACATTCAATCAACACAAAGCAAAACTCGAAACTTCGAAAGGGAAGACGGGAGACAAGACAATAAATACAATAATGCACGACCCGATAATGTGCAGCCCGTATTGACCGCCTGATAATTGATGTACCAGTACATGTAATATCGGGCTGTATATTATCGGGACGTGAAATATCAAGCCGTACATTATCGGCACGCACAGCCGATAATGTACAGCCTGATACCGGTACATCCTTGATACATCAATTATCAGGTTGTCCGAACACGGAGCCGATAATGCATTCCCCGATAATATACAGCCTGATAAAATACAACCCTTCCCTCATTGGTATATGACTTCTTCTTGCGTCTATGACTTCTATCGATTTCGTGCTAAGTTTAAACACGATAGTAAAAATAAGACACAAGTTAAAAATATAAGGATATTAGTTAGTAGGTTAAAAGTAAATTTTTTACGACAATTCAGGAATCTTTGCGGTGTAAAAACTATTTACGTAAGCCTTGTAAGCCCTGGTAAGCCTTGTCACCAATGACCGTTGGTTAATGTTGTATTTAATATTTTTTAAATGTTCCCTAATAACACTATCGCGTCCAAACGAAGCATGAATTCAAAAGATATTCATAGACACATCGACCAATAGGAGCTGTCTTTGAGCGGGCTAGTAATGTACGACCCGATAAAACGTGTACTTTTCTGAGGTACGTGGATTATTGGCTGTACATTATCGGCTGTACATTCCTTGACGAACTATTAATAATTGTGCTGATAATAGACGGCCCGTATTGTACGACTGTGCCATTATTATGAGCGTTCGTGATTCTGATTGCATGCCATCCTGCACGTAGCAAATCACTCGCACTATGTGCGGTCCCGCGTGCGCACGTTCTCTATCACGATCTGGGACCCTATTCCTGTGCGCTCGAGATTATCTCGGTCACTGTCTCTCTAATTTAGAATATAATGGGAGTGAGAGTGACCGAGATAATCTTGAGCGCACAGGAATAGGGTCCCAGGGGCCCTATTCCTGTGCGCTCGAGATTATCTCGTTGACTGTCTCTCTAATTTAAAATTTAATGGGAGTGAGTGAGAGAGGGATAAAAATGTAATTTCTCCGAATAGGGGCCCTGGAACATCCATACTAAGGAGGCTGATAATGGGAAGCCCAGTACACCAATTATAGGTCATGCTTCCCTGGCCGTACACTATCGGGTCGCCAATTATTGACCTGTACATATTAGGCTCTTTTTTTTTCTTATAAGCTTTGGCTCCACACTTTGTGTATTTAGCCATTGTCAAGTATTGTAATATTTCGAAGGGTGGAGACTTTACTAGAGGTTTCTATGGGGTTTTGGCAACAACATGAAAAGTCACGTTTCTCGACGTTATACCATTCACCAACACTCGTTCACGTGCACGAACACTAAATGAATAAAAATCCATAATTTTTACCGATTAACACTCGAAATAACTCAAGGTTAGGAAAATAATACAATGACGCGACATGACTTCTTCACGTTCCAGCCAAAGTGTTCTGGGTGTTTGTTTCTTTTTCACGGCTAAGCGGCTAAAGGACCGACCTGAATTTTTGCCTAAAATTATAATTTTATAAAAAGCTTAGGGATCAAAGACAGACACAGGGTACTTTTTTTGTAGGTTCACGCGGTTTGTTTTCGTGGGTAGCAGCTACTATTAGTATAGTATAAATCAAAAGTCAAGCGAAGTAAGTCATGGTGTCCTCGTCATGCCCATGAAGCTGTAACACCTTCATGGTCATGCCCCAGTAAAGTGGTGGAGGCTCCACAGGTTTCAGGAGTTTTGTAAGCAGCAGAATTGAGTACCGAAAGCTTATGGCAAATATTATCAATTTCGGCCGGTAAATGGCGCCGCAGCAAACATTTCCCCTATTTTGGGGGAAATGCAAAAAAGTTTATGCTCGCGAGGCGTACTGTTCGCAGAACTACTACTTTTATTATTATTTAATTTTACGTCTATTAAGTTCTCGTTACTGGGATCCTATTCCTGTGCGATCAAGATTATCTCGGTCACTGTCTCTCTAATTTAGAATTTAATGGGAGTGAGAGTGACCGAGATAAAATGTCATTTCTCCGAATAGGGTCCCTGGGGTGAAAAGTTGTTTGTGCCACTTGCCACACGAGACCGAAGCTATTGTCATCTCGTGCCTTTGAATCCCTCGCGCTACGCTCAGGATTCTAATTTAGAATCAATTCTAGAATATTTCGCTTGCTCGGGCTTCAAAATCAGCAAATCAAATCAACTTTGCTCTTTTGTTGCACAAATAACTATTTCCTCTTATTAGCATATGACAAACTCTACATTTTGCAGTCGAGATTTTTTGTTTTTCTTTAAAAATATTTATTTATTAATTTTCCAACTTACAGCTATCATTACAGGTCACTACCTAATGCGATAGTGAAGCTAAGTATACTTATACTTACGAATAACACAACAGCCTTAACGCTATCTTCGTAAATTCACTCAGAGCACAATCAAATTGGTCAATTTCAACCGCAATGACGTTGAGAGTGCGAAGTGCCCGTGTAAAAGGTGCCTCCTGCAGGAGATTTGCCTCTATAAAACTCTATGAAAATATTGTTTATAATAAGAAAATAGTGTTGGTGTCCCCAATTTAAGCATTAGTTCAAACTAGATTGCAATACGCTGTAAAAATTGTTCCCAAAAATAATGTCTTCAACGCCATCTCTTGAGAGCCTAGCGAGTTTTGCAAATAAAATTTTACTGATATTACTAATGCAAAAATATTCATAGCAAGTAGCGTTTTGTTTTCTTCGTACCATTATAAATGAGTTAGCTTGGGTGTCAATTTCAAGTAAAACAGAAATTGTGACGATCAGGAATAGCGACATCCTACATCCATAACAGTACCTATTACTACAATTGGTGG
Source organism: Apocheima hispidaria (assembly GCA_947579745.1). NCBI lineage: Eukaryota > Metazoa > Arthropoda > Insecta > Lepidoptera > Geometridae > Apocheima > Apocheima hispidaria. Next base: position 15,175,268 of record OX388150.1, on the reverse strand, counting down.
GCTCATCCCGTAACTCTGAAAGCGATAGCGAGAGTTGCGTGAGCGGGACCGCGCATAGTGTGACTAAGCTGGTACGAGCGAGATGGCATGCTCTCGCAATCAGAATCACGAACGTTTCAAAGATAGAGGATAAGCTCGCAGGTTACACATCTTTCAAAAGACATGAGCACTTTCAGCTCTTAGTATAATAAAATGTCTCTATGCCCTTAGGCATCATGATGGGTCTGCTGGTGGGACCAAACCTATATACTGAACTATTTACAACACAAGACACGGTTAAAAATATTATACAACAGCATCCTTGTAAGCATCTTCGTCTTACCATAATATAACACCTCTAAAATAACAGCTTAGTTAGTTATTCACCTACCATACCTATTCTAAGCCTTGCCAGTGTGCGACCGACCGTACAATATCCTAATTGGTAAACATGGAACTTGAATTTACAAAGCAGGTATGCGATATCGAAACTCGAGAATGCTTACGACTTCCTATATTCTGGTTAGAATATTTACTTAATTGAATTTTCAGTAAAGTTTTCCTCTATGTCGCTTTCATAGTGGGGAGTGTGTGTTGAGTGTAGGTATAATTATTTATTTTTGACGTGACATTATTTAATAAATTTTTTGTCATCTTTGAAATTTAATTTTATTGTTGTTTATTTAATTTAACTTTCAAGTTTTGTTTTGTTTTGAGTTTGGTTTTAACTCGAATTTCATTGGCTTACTTAGCATGAAAAAATATTTTATTTCTATAAAACTTCGGAGGTCAATTTCAGGTAACCATTTTAGAGGTGGAATTTCGCGAAACCCGTTCTTATTGTTCACATAAGAACGCTAGAGGAAGTATTGGGTTCAAATTTCGCGTCTCTACCATAAGCGATTTGTCTGTGCGTTAATTCCTAGAAAAGGGATTTTTCTTTCTTTTATAGAAACACGTATATAGATAGATAAGTGCACAGTAGTACCTATCAAGTACCAACCGGCTAAATTCATACGAGTTTACACTAAAGCCCAACTTAAAATTACCCAGCGAACGGCAGCCAATAACCAGTTATCCAACTAATACGAAAAAATATACAATATTTCCGGCGCAATCTCTAGAACGGCAAATCTTTATCAGATTGCTCGGAGTTTGTTCGCGGACAACTTTTCTACTTTACAGTTCTCGGAGTCGGAACCATGGAATATGAGGATATCTTATTTTGGAATAGATGTGAGCTGGTGATGGTATTGCCACAAGTATGAGCAGAATTCGTAACGGTGCGTGGTAGGTAAATATAAAAAGAAAAAAAATATTTTTAGCAGAAAACAAAACAAAGCCTCTCAAGTAAATAAGTAAACACAATATAAGATAATTATCGAAAGATGTCAAAGGTTTGCAGTGGGCCCCAACCTAGGCTAGGCCTGTTTTTTTGGCACCGGAAGGGTATAAAATAGAGTAAGGTGAACTCACAGGGTGAACTAAAAGAAGAACAACTCTTAATCATACGTAGCCTTTAACTATACGTTTTACAATAACTACTTAGTAAGCTAATTTTCATCTTGGATTTTGGTCAAGTGCATGAACAAGAATAAATTTATTGCCAAAAATAAAAATACATTTAAAAAAAGTACTATAAATACTGATAATGTACTTATACTAGAATGTCTGGCGCAAGCGCACATAGTCGGATTTTTAATCACAGATAGTAAACTGACATATCTATATGTCATTTGTTTAAATAGGTAATGCTGCCAACTTTTAAATCGTACTGATTATCTACTTAGTTCAAGTTTTATCGTTCAAAAGAAGTGAACTATAAATTAAAATAAATTAATTAATTGTTTGATTAATGTATTAACCAATATTACTTTGTTTGTTATTACGTTTTCTTCATGGTTGTGCTTTGCTTGTGTTATGTACACAAGACTTGACATGGATGCGCAATCAAGTACATCAAGAGGAAACATGTTTTTATCTTCGAAGAAAAAATGACCACGGGTTCTTTTACAATTATTAGGCAGAAATTACGACTATAAGGAAGACTTTAGAATATGAATTAACGAAACAGTTCACTGAACTGATATAAGTGAAAAACTAAATATTTTCACCACGGCCCTACCGACGGCAAAGATGACATTATATTGTCACCGACAAACTCGGTCACTGTCTATCTCTCTGTCGTACGTAGACCCTGTTTAAGCAGATAAGAAATGTAGAGGTGGCATTTCTAGCTAGGTCTTATGTTCCATGTTCTAACCTCGGGCATCGGCGCCGCAGGAGACACATTGTTGACTTCTTAGACGCCACTTTTCAAATAAGTACATATAATATTTTGTTTTCCATTAGAGGTGTTTTAACTGTTGCTTCTTGCCTTGGAGGCTTAGTGACAAGCCCTATTGTCAGAGTTTTAAGAACGCACGATCGCCTACGACAAGGACTAACGAACGTTTTAGAAAAAAAACTGTTATTAGTTACTTCCCGATAAAAAATACAGAATCTATGAAGTTGTGATGAGGATGACGTAGACTTGAAGTCTAAAAGTCCCTAAAAAATAATGAAATAAAGAAGGCTTTTTGAACCACGATAACAAACTTCAAAACATTTGAACCACGGCGGCGGTAGCGTTCAGTTTGTCTTCGCTCAAGTGTCTGGTTAGACAGTTAGATATCCATCCAAAGATTGACCGTTCACAGTGCCTACCAGGACCCGTACCGTGAGGTGTTTATTGCAATGATTGTTAGGTTTAGCCGACGACGCTGCGCGACCGCGAACCGTAACACCGCGCGATAAGGTGTATGGTCGCGTAGCGTCGTCGGCTGAACCTAACAATCATCGCAATAAGCACCTCAAGGTATGGGTCTGTGAACGGTCAATCTTTGGATGGATATCTAACTGTCTAACCAGACAGAAAAAACGTTAAACAGAATTGTTTTGTTTTGACACCCTGAATAAGGGTGAAGATTGCTGATTACTATGACTAGGTTTGTATTATACTATCTAAACATTATTTCAAAATATCATTATATAGTATAGTATTATTGTCGTATAGTATAGAATTAATAATAGTATGTTGGTGAATTTTCCTGCACTTAGTTCACCCTAATTCACTATACATTCCATAGTCACGTCTCTAGTCTCTGTTTAGCCTTTACTTGGTTATCTGCCGGATCTTTATTTCGGTAGACTTCGTAGGTTCTCTCACAACAATCCTCAAAGGAACTACTCCGGAGCGGTATCGCTGAGTAGAGAATACTACAGAGAGATCTCTACAAAGAGTTCAAAACTACTTTACAACATATTTTACTTTTACTTAATTTTTATTATTATTTTTTACTTTTCCACAGGTGCAGCACGTTGCAAACATGCTGTGGAATGTTGTAATGCTTGCGACTTTAGTGATTAGTGACGGCGTCGTGATTGGCCGTCGCTCGCACGAAAAAACGACGATTACATTGAACTGTTCGCACGAACTACCGATTAATTATAATACTTACCTATCTTTGTTCTTGACTGTGCGAGCAGCCGGAAAAATATTCAAAACCATGTTTACTCGGCAAAATCACATGAACCGCGACGACATTATTTAGTTTTCATCAGTTTCTTTTAAATCAGACTCTTATATGTACCAATAGCTGTGTAGCTGCAGTTGTATCAGAAACGAAAAAGCCGGCGAACATGTTGACAACATGTGCATATACGCAATGAAACACAAATTCACGCACGCTCGTGAAATCTTACAAATAAGTAGTTGACTAATATTATTTATATCGAAGCTTGCAATCCTTGCGATACCGATAATGTTTATGTTTCCGTTCATAGCTCTCGCGGAGTACGACCTCTTGCGGAGTATTTGATAACTAACGCAGACATTGGCGCGCATATTGGCTAGGTATTTAAAGTTTAAGTTCTGGAGCTATCTCTCTATGTCGACGTTCTACTCAGTGGTGGTAAGTACTGTCAAAGGGAAACTTTATGGCCTGGGTTGGTCTCGCGACGCAGTTTCTATTAGCGCTTTCAATTTGGATATAGTAGGTATTTTTACAGAATAAATAAGTTTCGAAGTAGTTATTGAATGAGCGCTCTACTTTCATGAATAGAAACATGTTCATAAATATTTTAAGTACATAAATATTAAACCGAATTTAGACGACCGATGTATAATAATAATTATCAGCCTTCAATTAATAATAAATAATTCATCTTTAGTGTCTTACTTTAGTTAATTTTTATACCATATTATGTTACTGTTTATTGTCCCAAATAAATAAATAATATTTTACACTAGTTGTTACAGGAGAATTTGTTCACGTGGACATAAAAAAAGTATCCTATGTCTGTCTTTGTGATAAACAGTAAATCCATATTAAATTTTATTAAGATCCGTTCAGCCGTTTAGGCGTCATAACGCGACAGACATCCATACAGAGAGACAAAGTTACTTCCTATATTTCGCTAGATGGCGTTGACAATTCAATTTTGTGTTATTTTTAAATTTTGTGTAGACTGGCAGTTGTAATGTAGGGAGTCCTGAATCGCGCAAGCGAAGTTTTCTCCTCGAGACGAACGTATACATTTTTATACCTTGAAGCTTTATTGTTCCTGATACGACTGCGGCTATATTCCTTTGAATTATAATATTAGTTAGGAAGTTAGGATTAGGATTGTTTTAGCACTTACCACTGGTTACCTACTGTCTGCGCCCCATAACCTCTGTTGTCGAGTTTGGTCTATTGGTAGCCTTGTAAACACGATCCACATAATCTTATAGTTCGCGCGCGTTTTGAATACTTAGTTTTTCGTTCGTTTCGTTTCTATAAAATGAATACAGGTTTTAAGTTCATAGCAGACGATTTTGATGTGTGGGATGTAACAGATTCCATTTTTGGTAGGTAGCGAAAATCGAATCGGAGTTGAGCGGGATTAACATTGGTTAGTATAAAAGTGTAAATGGTGTCGTTTCCTTAACTAAATTTGACACCTCTAAAAATGTTCCTACCCTTTTCTCCCATATAGAAATTGAAAGAGACGCAAATAATTTTAGCCCTTGGAGATCATTTTTTTTTAATTGGACAATAAGTATAATTGGTGTAAGCCGTACTTATTATTACTTAATAAATAAACAAGATTGTGAGAGCAGAGGAGTGAGAGGTACAACAGAATCGACACCATTAACTACATGACTGGGAGTTTTGGCGGGAAAGTGAAGAAGTCATGTCGCATCATTGTATTATTTTCCATAGCTTGTGTTATTTCGAGTGTTAATGTGTAAAAGTTGTGGTTTTTTATTAAGTTAATTGTTCGTGAACGTGCACAAGTGTTGGTGAATAGTATAATGTTGTGAAAAGTGACTCTTCTTGTTGTTTCCAAAACTCTATAGAAACCTCTAGTAAAGTCTCCACCACTTTACTGGGGCATGACGTGAGCTTGACCGTGACTTACTTTGCTTGACTTGGACTATGACTGAGACTTGCTTTAATCGTGAAATATTTGACTTCACTTGAAATATTGCAATACTTGACACTGGCTAAATACACAACGTGTGGAGCCAAAACATAAGAGAAAAAAAACTACCTGACTGCATTTTTCTGCACACTATGTGATTAGTGATTATCCACAGTAACACGCAGTGTGCAGTTGTTTGTGTGTGCTTACGTCGAACTAGCGACCCAGCGCGCGTTTCGCTCGCACTTTGTGACTTACCTTGTCAGAAGTTACACCTGCGCAAACTCTAAGCGGCCAACACGAACACGAGCCTCCTAATAGTGTTCGTTCGTGAACGTGATCTAATCCGTGAACGAACACTATTAGGAGGCTATTTCGAGAAAAAAGATAGCGCTATACACTTTTGCACGCAGTTGAAAAGAGATGGCTTAAGCGCGCTAGTCAAAAAACCAGATAATTGCTAATTAGATCTTAACCAGGAAATTAATCGATATTGTGCTATGCAAACCTAGATAAATAAATAATAAATAATAAATAAATATCTGGGACATTTTTGCACATTTTTGATATTATTATCATCTCACTATTAGTGTAACATATAATAGGGTTTCCGAGCGCCACCGAAAAATGTGTGTAAATCGGTCTTTTCAATGATTTTTTTATCGAGAAAATGTCATGTTTCTAATCAAGTTTTGTAACTATCGATAGGAATTTTTATGCAAACAAACTCTGTATCCAAATAATGTAACGTTTCTATGGCAAATAAACTTTTACTTACTAAGTTTTCCCGCAATACCAGATTACAGAACCAAAAAAACATATTTCCCAATAATATTTTTAAACTACATAATTATAGAGTGATTAAAGAATCTAGTGGCTTATCACAGTAGGCCGTTAATTTGTACTGAAGTCAAATAGCTACAACGTAGCATCGTAAGTTCGTAGCTCTCACAACGAGTACTTTACTACGGCGTAGCATCGTAACCGACCTACGTCACTACGGTCACATGTTTGTAGCGGTAGCTACGTAGCACGTGGAAACAGACAGCCAAAACAACACAGTTTTTTTTTTAATCTGTCCTGGATACCGTGTCCATTTGGCCGTCTCTTGAATGTCAGAATCCTAGATTAGCACAACACTGAATTCTATCTCTCTGGTTTCATTTTATATTCTCTTTGGTTTCATCATAGAATTTCAAATCTCTTTCAAGATATCCTCGCAAACCCAAATCTATTCCAGGCAGTTTTCAAATATATCATTAACAACATTGTATAAATAAAAATGTTACCATCACAGCCTTTTGTTTATTCCCTTTACGCACAAAAAATAAATTAAAAATCTAAAAAAGCGTTCTGTTCCCCACTGATGCGCAGAATGGGTGAGGCGATCAATCAGGCGCTGGCACTCTCATGAATAATAGGTATATCCTCGAAGGAAGTTTTACAAAAGATTTATTTCCTCCGCTCGCCGGCGGCTATCCGATAATATAAAGCAAAGATTGATTGATTCGAAATAAATATGCATAAACAGACGTAATAGGCCGCCTTTCTTTTCCAAGGTGAGTTATGGAGTTCGCACACTGTACCGGCTCAATGCCGACTCGACTCCATGTAAGCGTAAGAGTGTAAGGTTATATTTGACTATACAAAAAGAACAATATTTTGTACCTCTCAATAAATAAATAAAAAAGTACATCCACGTACAGTAAAATCACATTTCATTTTTTTACATAAATTATAAAGACATTCTCTATATCAGTGTCTGATTTTAACTTTCTCAAGAATAAACGGTTGAACAGTGTTTGTATTCTGCAAGTTAAGAAAGCGCGCAAGTGAGGTCAACTGCATTTTTCTTGCCGATTGCTGTAGAGAATTATAAAAATTTCGAGTGATCACATTTGGTTGTAGTTCCTTACCCATTCAATTCGATATTTTGACATTTATCTGCAGTAATAAGCAAGACAAATACAAGTTCATTTAGCATATCACTTCACCAGCGTGTTCACAGAGCTCGCAGAATTTTATCGGCTAATCTTAGTGCAACTTGGAAAGTGGAAGTATCATGAAGATGGACAACGAATAAATGTATTATAATTACGGTAGTAACTCACGGTAAATTGAGTCGGTCACTCCGACTATAACTTGGATCACTTCTATCGATCTTTTATTTAATGCTATAACTGCAATACGCACACGACCGCGTCTTTTGCCTTGTTTTTAGTATTTCCGTATTATTAAAATAAAATGTGTCCAAGCCACGTTAGTATTGATAATAATAATTTATTCCGAAAAACAAAACTTACCCAAATCTCGAGTAAGTGCGGAACGGATTTGGAATAAGTGTGTTACATTAAGCCATGAAAGATACGTAGCAAATAAACCAAAACGCACCTACGTTACCACATTAGTTAGTATTGTGTCAAATAGCTCAGCGCTTATCTTATGACATACTTTAATTATACAATTCAATACAATACAATATAACTTTATTAAGCACCTAAAATGCAATCAAAATTAAACAATCATATAATATCCGGCAGTATAATGAGCGGCCTTATCGCCTAAAGCGATTTATTCCATGCACCCTTGGCATGGTCAGAAATTTGAAACAGAAATACGGTAAATTCAGTAAATGTCTACCAAATTACTACATACTAAGACGTATAAATAAATGCAATAAATATGAAATACGTACATACAATAAAACAAAATAATACTATACATCATATACATTACATCATATATACATATACATCATATATATATATATATATACTTACGTACCAATAAACACGAAGAAAGGTAATGCTTATACACGAGGTTTTTGAAAATAGGAAGAGACAGCCTGATCCTGATGGTTTCAGGCACCTCGTTCCAGAGCAGGACAGCCTGTACAGTGAAGGACTTGCTGTAGGAAAGTTTGGTGTAGGTAGGAGCAGGGGTCTTTAGCTGGAGAGCACGAGTGGATCGCAAGGAACTGGAGTGGGCTTGAATGAATTTGAAGCGTTTCTTCAAGTACAAAGGTATTGCACATCTACGTCATATGCACGCTACACTCTGAGTCAAGTGTTATCGGTATGGTGTGCGATGGCCAGGACGTTCCTTCCCAAGGTGAATAAATAAGCTCCTGGGATTATTGCGAGTCTCTTTTTCATAATTTAGTTCGTCGTATCGATATTCAGCGGGCGAATTATTGTAATATCGGGTATTATTGTCTGGGTATAGCTTTCTGATTTTTCTACGTAATAATTTAGAAGGTTTTGGGGTTTTTTGAATATTTTTTTGGGGAAAATTGCGATTTAAATTTTAGATTATTTATTTTATTTAAGAAATAAATAGCGGTGCACATTTATAGCTCTTTCTGTAGGAATTCATGTCCCAATAAAACGTACAGAGACACCCCAAAACAACCAGACCTAGAGCAGATATTGAAATTCGTCATTCAAACTCTGCTTGGCCGGGAATCGAACGTGGGACCTCCTACTAATAAAGGTAGAACCTCTACCACTGAGCCATATCGGTCATCAATGAGTTGATATTTTCGTGAGCTATTTTGATTCAAGGTATTCTAGGGTAGTAGGTTCAGCGAACAGTAAATCGCACGAGCATTTTGTGTGAAACAACTGTGTTCAGTCTCTGCATCATGTATAATATGTATAGTTATCTGACCCCAACAATAATATAATGATCAATGGTCCTCAAGTCAATGATATCTATCCATTATTTTGTTTCATCAAAATTGGCCGATAAGTGGGTGTTATTTATTATAATAGTAGTTTTTTCTCAACTGAGACTTTACGACCTCTCTTTCCCAGTAAATGGCACCGTAGTAAACAGACCTTTTTAGGGAAATACCCCTCCAATCGAAAATTGCCAAAAAAAAACAAAACAAAAAAAAATTACAAAAAATCTATTATATCTAGAAATCTCTATAACTATCTATATATCTACTGAGTTCTAAACAAATTTCGAATATGAGCAACATCGGTCAAGAGGTTTTCAAGATATAAGGTTGTGATTATCAAAATCGGGCGGAAAATAGTGCTACAGAAAATTGCCCCCTTTTTGGGGAATGCTCCTCCAATCAAAAATCGCAAACCCCAAAAAAAAAACAACTATGAAATTGTAAAATTGAGGTTGTGGAAAAAAGTTTCTGCTTACGAGGTCTACTGTAATCAAAATGTTCGCAGAACTACTAGTATACACTGACTTTTCTTTAGTGTTGTGAACACGAGCACCTAATTTTTTATTTTATGTTTTGGTTCCATTCGTTGTGTATTTAGCCAGTGTCAAGTATTGTGATATTTCAAGTGAAATCAAATATTCAAAACAAGCCTCAGTCATAGTCTAAGTCAAGCAAAGTATGTTACGGTCAAGTCCACTTAATGTCCCAGTAAAGTGGTGGAGACTTTACTAGAGGTTTATATGCAGTTTTGGAAACAACACGAAGAATCACGTTTTCCAACATTATACTATTTACCAACACTTGAGTACGTTCCCGAACACTAAATGAATAATAATCCACTGTTTTTACACGTTACTACTCGAAATAACACAAGTTTTGGAAAATATTACAATGACCCGACATGACTTCTACACGTTACCCTGTCCTTGTAAGGATAGCCGAAACCAACATTGAATCACTAAAGACGTTCCAAATCTACTCAAGTCCGACTGAAGACATTATTTAAAACTCGCATTTACCAACACTTTCTCATTCATGGCGCGTACTGAAGTTTGTGTTTATTTTGCGGAGCAAAACTTTCATTTAACTTACCATAAAGTAGCCACTATGGCGGCACACTTTAACTTGCTGTGGCTTATCTTACTGTACTTTAAGCTAGCTCTTTTATTTTTAATCTCCGTTGAACGGCAAACGCTATCCGAGTTAAAATTACTTTGTTCGAGAAAGATCGAATATCAGCATTCATTTTTCAATACTCCGTAAACGACTATCGCGGGAACTTTTGTAATTATGTAACTACTTAGGCGCCCTCTTGTTGGGATTCTGTGAAGTTCGAGGCCTGCACTTTTAATGGTTTGGAATTTCAAAGTGAACTCAGTTTTCAAGCGAATGCAAATTAAAATAGGTAGGTCAATATAATAACCAATTATTTCGGTATTAGACAATTTTAAGCCTTTAATGTCCCACTAGGTGGATCGACGACATTGTGAAAGTCGCGGGCAACCGGTGGATGCAAGTGGCCCGTTATCGGTCGGTGTGGCGCTCTAAGGGGGAGGCTTATGTTCAGTAGTGGACGTCTTATGGCTGATGATGATGATGATGATGATGAAGACTAGAAGATAACTAATTGTGATCTTTTAAACTATAGGAATTGGGGCTCAGTATAGAAACGCTGCCGCTGTCGTTTCGCTAATGCCCGCTCTGTTAGAAAATGCGGCCTAATTCTACTACGAGTATTTCTACTATAATCTTCGGCCAAAGTAAAGGGAATGGACGGGTCCTTACCACGCAACTTTAATTTTAATTAAAAGTATGTGTAGTACATTTGTCACAAAAAACAGATAGCGAATATATTAATATCACGGCATATTTTTGGGTATATTTGGATCGCATTTATTGACGAACGTACGTCTCGCACTTTTCACCGACTAAGAGCGACTGAAGCAAGGTGAGCGCCGGTCTTCAAAATTATCTTACTTGGGCCCGTCCATACACTTTAGTTTGCTCGAAGACTGTTATAGAATTATTTATTGCCAGGCCCTTTTAATAATTTTGTGATTCATTAGACCCTCTTCGTTAGCTTTTTATGATAACAATCTTTTTAACTTTTAGCCCAAACAACAGTCTTATCGTCAACAAAATCTGCTATACCTTCAGTTCTGCGTTGATATCGCCAGACCCTATCCCCATTACACTGAAATATCCCCACGTTTGTTAAGTCCTGCTTCTAAAGTCGGGCTCTCGGGGTAAACACCTGTAATGTGACTACTCATTAACTGTAGTCCTTTTTGTCCCAAAAACATTTTGTGCAGAATAATGTTACTCATTACGTACGCATTTAGGGCGCAAATCGCTTGTACATTTGGTAGACAAAAAGCATTTCAGTCATCATTTTTGAGCTTGTCATGAGAGAGTAATATCATAATCAGGGGATGGATGTAGAGGCTTATTTTTAGGGGTCTATATTAAAGGCGAGCCGTTAGAATCTCATGTATTAAGGGTCGGGGTTGTCCCGACTCGTAATTAAAAACGTCCCGGGGCTCTCACATCGTATCAAGATTTAATCAAGAGTATTTCGGTGTTAATAATTAATTTTACCAGTCTTTATCGGCAGACTTCAAAAAGCTCGATCTCAAAAAGACTATTCTTTTGTAGATAAGAGAACTTTCGTCAGAGAAGTTTTGCTTTCAGCTCTTTTAAATTATGAATTCAAAATTTCAGTCACGAAATACTAAAATCATACCGAGCACTTTACAAAACATTTACAGCGGAAATTTTTGTAGAATGCTCAGCGCTATTCCATTTGACAAAATGATAAAGATCCCGCGCCCAAAGTTCCCACTCAGGAAGGTCGAAACAACTATTTTGAGTGGAGAGAGCATCTCATAAAACTTTTTACAAGTAGGGACAGCGATCTCTGGCTTTAATCCATGCGGGCAGTTTTGGAAGTTGTTAATTACCAGCACGGAGGCAACAATGGAGACCGCCCGACAGTCTTTGTCGTCGGCTTTATCTTAATTGCCTTAAGAAACTCGATATCGTTTGGCGACAAGATGCTTTTTATTCCCTCGCCCGAACCCCGAACGGCAAACAATGACGGAACTTTGAATTAGTTTCAGCTTTGATAACGCTCCCATCAGTTTTTTCTTTCCCGGTTTTAACGACAGTAGCTCCTATTATGACCGATATTTCGGACGATCGTAGCGCTTTTATCGTTCTTTCGATTTATTCTCACTGTGAGCGTTATGTCGGAACGGGTTTACGTCCCGGTGTTGTGTTAGTGGCCACATTTAGGAAGGGATAATGACACTACAGCCAAGATAATGCGCTCATATAATAACTACATATCACGAGGTGCCTCTATTCTCTGACATAATGTTTTGCGAGAGTTGCGCGTCGGCAAGAGTCGTGAACTGCTGCAGCCCAGGAAAAGGAAAGTTGAGTATCTTGGCCACGTTTTGAGACATAAGAGAAATCCAGCCTACAGAAGGAATGGGATGGCATAGCCAGCGTTGAACAGCTAAGTATTTCGCTTATAGAGAGAAAGAGAAGTTCTTTGAGCTGATGGTGAACCTCCAATAATGGAGACGCGCTTGATGAAGAAGAAAGTATTGTCAGCGATCGCTTTAGACCTCGCACTTTTCCTACATTATTTAATATAAAACATAGCTGTCAGGAAATTAAAAAAAAAACTTTGTTTTATCATTCATTAGCAACAATAACTTCAGCGATGCTCAAAGAGTAATGATATAATATATGCTTAAAAGCGATTTTCTTCTTGTGATTTTCTACTTTGGCAAAGAAGACGGAGAATACCTAGAATAGAATAGAATCATTTATTGGCCTTATAACTGATTTGTCATATTAGGCAAGTCTTTTTACAATTATTACATATAATTGACGTACCTACTTAACACGTCGAAATTGTTTTTTTTCTTCACTTTTGATAAGATAAATAAATATCTGGGACATTTTTGCACACACGGTCATCTGACCCCAAACTAAGCAAAGCTTGTAATATGGCTGCCAGAGACTGATATACGTACTTAGATATTTTTAAATACATACTTATATAAATATTAACACCCAGACATAGAACAAACACAAATATTCATCACATAAATGTTTATCCTAGATGGGAATCGAACCCACGCCCCCAAACACAGAAGGTAGGTTCACTACCAACTGAGCCACCAGAGCAGACAAAAAAATACTAGCTACTACTACTACTACTACTAGATATTACTAGATACTAGATACTACTAGATATAAAAATACAAGCTGCGCCCCGCGGTTTCACCCGCTATTCTACAGAAACCGAATATTTTTACGGGATAAGAAGTAGCGTATATAGTATCCAGGTTATAAGCTACCTCCTTACCAAATTTCATTCAAATCCGTTCACCCGTTACTGAGTTGAACGAGAACACCTTACTTACCTAATTACCTACTTACATACTTACACACAAATTTAATATTAGTGTGATTAGCATAACACTGCTTCAGAGTTTTGGCATAGCATATTTCAAAGATATAACAGATATTTTTTTAAATTTCCAATCAAGGTTTTTTACATCAAAAATTACGAAAATGTGTGAAAGAGATAGCTCAAGTGCAGAGCGCGCCTTGCTATGTAATAAATCTGTAAGCTCATATCTATTTTACGTATACAAAAAGGGTTCCGTAATGATTATAATTACATAATAAAGGTGTAGATAAATTTCATCGCTTTAAATTAATTTTGCGAATCTGATTAACATGTTCCGTATTTGATGTTATTACACAGACGTCCTCGTCCCTGAATAAATAATTAATTAGACCCGGAACGGGCGTGACATCGCTCATGTTTGACTTTAGCCCTTCGCTGCCCTCACACTGAACTGTGGAAACAAAATTACGCGAAGCTCCCTGGCTGGCGTCCAAATCGCTAACAGAGGCCATAGGTCACTCTCCTTAATGTACAGCCGCATATTTGGCGCGGCCCTAACACGAGGTCACATGCAAATTTCATTTAGCTCCTAACTCCTTACATACTGTCAAATTCCACCTCGACGTATTCGCTTATACTTTACCATGTGGCGCGGGGTCGCTGTAATGCTGTTATTAAGTCGGTTATTGTCGTGTCTCTTAAGTCTATTAAAGAGGTGGAAGGAAGTGCTTTATTTAGGCTTAAAACACTCATTTTGGTCGGCAGAATATTCGAAAATGTATTGCCATAATAAGTATACATTTTCTACTTTATTCTAATTACTTTGAACGGGTAAACGAAGAGTTATGCGGTGAAATGGAGATTCAGTTTTATTTATGATCGTCTAGCATCGGGTTTTTAATATTATTTCGGCATGGGGTTGAAAACAATGCAGTGTTTTCACAATTTCAAATAGAGCATGACGATCTTGTTTTGCGGTAACATTTTCTTCAAATTGAATTAAGGTGCAACGTTTCGTTCAGCGCGCGAAATTCAAATTTTCTTGCGTTTTATGTCAATTACAGCTTAATTACTCATCGTAGGTTCATGAAAACTAATTTTGCAATAATAAATAGATTGTTTCAAGAAATTACACCAACCAAAAATTCAAGTTGAAAGCTAGTATAAGTACATTTCCCACTAAACCAAAAACCAAGATGAAAATCAGCTTATTGAAATTTGTAGCTAAACCAGTGTTATCTAGGTGATCATTTTACCCGTAATTTCATAAAACAACTTATTTATTGGCGCAAAATTGTTTTCAATAAATCCACGACGAGTAATTAGGCTGTAATTGACAAAAAACGCGAGAAAATTTGAATTTCACGCGATGAGTGAAACGATGCTCCTTAAGAGGATAGTCTTTCCGCGAGGTTTTGGCGCATTCGATATTTGATATTGTATAACAGTCGCTCTGTTTCTCGTGCGTACGATAGAGAGAGTTAGTAAATTTTCCTAACTTTTTGATGAAATTAGCGTTTCTGGGGTAGTCTGTTATCACCAAAATCTTTTGTTTTTGGTGTCAATAGCTTAGATAATATATAATCTTTTTTTATTTTATTTTTTTCAAATAGTATATATGGTATTCGAACAATAACTACTTTTATTCGTCGTATTTTCGACGAAAAAAAAATGTCACCTTGTGTGCCTATAACAACGAAGATATTACGAAATTTAAAAAAAAGTACATAGCATAGTTTTCCACGGTGTAGATAACATATAAAAAACATCGAAATCGGATAGCGTGTAGGGGTGGGTATCTTACTACGCTTTTTGTATGAACGAGACGGCGGTATACTCTAGTCTTAAACTGTGTAAATAAGGTTAAATTTTGAACGTATAATGCCGATGAAGCTGAATTTAATTTGGTTGATATGCGCAACGGAGAGAGGATAATTAAGCCATTTTCTAATACAAAATGGAAGAATTAGACGAGCCAAGCAGAAAATTAAACTGCACGGAAACTTTACTTTGAGATTTTATATTAACAAGTAATGTTATTTAAAAAAAAAAAAAAACCGACTGCAATATTCCTATGCTTATGCCAGTCCGGAAGTAGGTACTTATCCAACGACAAATCACTCGACAAAATCGGTCAAGCCGTTGATGTTACAGGAGTAAATAATAGGGACACACTAACATACATACATAGATACACCCCAAAAACATTACCCTCCTTCTTGGCCAGTCGGGTAAAATAACAAAACTGATATGGACAATGCTTCCATCAGTTGTAATAAATAGCATATCAATAGAGTTGTTTATGTATTGATATTCCATGGTTGAACTTTTTTGCATAGTCTGCCCGGGAAAGCTTTTTTCCAGTTATTCAACCGCCAAGCAGTTATTACACTAGTTTATAAGCCTCTTTTTAAATGTGTGTAAAATTTTGTGTGAACAATAAAGAGTTAATCTATCTATTTATCAAGCAGTAGTGTGCAAACATTACTGTTAAGATCTAATATCTCAGGGTAACAAGCGCAGTGCTTTGCTGCGCAGGGTTTCGATATTCAATTGTCATATCGGCGTGAGTCTAGTGTGCTTGTGTGCCTCAGTCTACAACACTGCATCTATGTAGTATATAGATAAAGTGCAGCCTCTCTAAGCTGAATGCTCTAAAATCCGTTCACGTAAGTTACGCTCGGCTAAAATGCGTTTAGCTCGGAATTTCGCTTCAGCAAACACAAAAATCCGTGCAATGTAGGTGGCGCTGCGGGCTGCGTGGATAGGACACTGGAAAGTAATTTAGATCGGTGCTGAAACTGTATTGGCTGAAATGAAAAAGTATTTTTTAAATGAGACGTGATTTCTGACTATGCCTAAAGCCAGACAAACATAAGGCTTATATACCGTACTAGTTGTAACCCCCGACTTCGTTCGCGTGGTCATAAAAAAAGTATCTTATGTCCGTCTTTTATCATTATACAGTATAGCTCCTTAACTTATTTTATCAAGATCAAAAAAAAAATAGATCTGTTCAGCTGTTTAGCCGTGATTACTGCCCATTACATTAGCTAGATGACGTGGATCAATTTTTGTGCATTTTTTGACGTTTTGTATGGACTATAGTTGTAATGTAGGGAGTTCTGAATCGCGCAAGAGAAGTTTTTCCTCGAGACGTACATACACATTTTCATATCTCGAAGCTTTATCGGTCCTGATATGACTGCGGCTATATTCCTCTGAATATTAATATTAGTTAGGATTAATAAGGCATTTGGCGAAGCTTTTAGATTTTATTTTATTCTTCAGTTTTAATTTATTTTTTATTTCCTTGTATAATATATTTCATGGTCAATAAAAAACCAAAAATACGAGTAAAAACAAAATGTTAAGCAAGTAGCCGCCACGTCAAATTTCAAAGTTTAGATACTGTATGAAGGAGTGTCTGAATTTCACGGAGTGCCTCTAATTTCGGGCCACATCTGCCCGGGGCATTTGCGGCCAACGCACGCACTGCAACACTCCAACGTTATGCTTTATAGAACAACGTAGCGCGCGCGCTTCGTGCCCTGCTCTATATTTGAGCTTTGGCGAGTGGTCATTTTTACGAGAGTTAAATTAAAATTATCCTTCTAGATCTGCCGTTCATGACAGAAGTTTTTACTTTTGTGGTTGTGATAGTTAATTAAAGACCAGCCGTAAATGAAAGAAGTTTCTACTTCTGTGGCTGTGATAGTTAAATTATCCTTATAGACCAGCCGTACGTGAAATAAGTTTTTACTTCTGTGGTTATGATAATTAAATTATCCTTATAGACCAGCCATACATGAAAGAAGTTTTTACTTCTGTGGTTGTGATAGTTAAATTATCTTTATAGACCAGCCGTACATGAAAGAAGTTTTTACTTCTGTGGTTGTGATAGATAAATAATTATCCTTCTAGATTAGCCGTTCATGAAATAAGTTTTTACTTCTGTGGTTGTGATAGATAAATAATTATCCTTCTAGATTAGCCGTACATGAAAGAAGTTTTTACTTCTGTGGTTGTGATAGATAAATAATTATCCTTCTAGATTAGCCGTTCATGAAAGAAGTTTTTACTTCTGTGGTTGTGATACACAGGTTTGTTTGCTGTAAATATCTTGCGATATCCTTATAAGCAACATGCCATAATCCCCATGCTAGGCAAGCTGCTTAGGAATCACAGGCGCTCAGTGTTTACTCCTCTGGTGGTTCTGGTCACAGTTCTAGGACATCCTCGGGTACGCGGTTGTCTATACTATTTAGATTTGAACTAGTAAAAGGGATAGTTGCCACCATATTTTTGTCATCTACCCTCATTATTCGGTCTACCTGTGAACATGGCGCATGGCGCATGGATCTGCACCGAGGTATCGGGAAATAAATCGTGGTAAACCACCACCGTTCATCGTGGTCCATCGTGGTACCCACTGTGGTACGGAACCCGTAAAGCCAAAAATGTATACAATCTCGAGTTATATAAGTAACTTTGTTAAGTAGTATATAGGTCTGCAAACATTTGACGACCTCGCGAGTACAAACTTTTGGCAAAACCTCAATTCTACAATTTCATAGGTTTTTTTGTCGTCGGTGATTTTGATTGGATTGGTATGTCCCTTAAAAGGGGGAAAGTTTGCTGCGGCGCCGTTTACCGGCCGATTTTCAGAC
Organism: Apocheima hispidaria; assembly: GCA_947579745.1. Classification (NCBI taxonomy): domain Eukaryota; kingdom Metazoa; phylum Arthropoda; class Insecta; order Lepidoptera; family Geometridae; genus Apocheima; species Apocheima hispidaria. The sequence continues at coordinate 15,157,057 of OX388150.1, read as the reverse complement.
AGAAAAGTGAAATATCGAACTGAGAACTCACGACCTTATATCTTGACAACCTCTTGACCGATTTTGCTCATATACTAAATTCTTGTTTATAATTAAGTACCAAATTTTTATACCAAATATCATCAAAATTGTCCGGCTAATGGCACCGCAGCAAACTTCCCTCTTTTTATGGGCTTCTCCTAAAATGTCTTCAATAAAAACAAATTTGTGATACCTACAGGTTGTACCGGGTCTATTGCGTGTATTCAACCACTAAACATTGTGGGTCGGATGCATTGCCTGGAATTAGTGACGAAAACTGAACCGGAAAAAACTTTGTTAAACTCTTTGGTAGCCGCTAGTGAATACACGGTTTGTCAATTTAGGAGCTTTTTTGGAATAAGCTTTGTGAATGTGTCTTTTACGTATTACAGTACAAAAAAAAAAGTAAAAAAAAATTTCAACGAAAAATATTTAATAAAATCGTTATTTCAAATCCATGTGACAATTGTAAGAAACAAAAAAATGTAAAAACCCACTCGGGCAGCGCATTCCACTGTACAGCAGTTCGAATAAAGTAAGTGGAATCAAACCGTTTCGTACGAGTTTTTGGTATATCAACCATGAAACGGTCATGATCATTATGATGATCATTTCAAGTCCATGTGACAATTGTAAGAAAAAGCCACGGTCACTCAGGGCCGATCATTAATTTTGATGTCGATTCCTTCGTGCCATTTTGTAAACTAAACTAAATTGGCAACTCTAAAATTGTTTCTCCCATATTGAAATGAAAAGAGGAGCAAATCATTTTAGTCCTGGTAAATCAGCTTAGTGAGACAATAGACAATTATTTATTTGCCACGTAAACAAAACAAAATACAAACAAAAGTTAAAAGATAAATAAAAATAACAATTAAAAAAATACAAACACCTATTTTGTTTTATTTTTGTCACAAACCGGCCCCACCTCAGCATGATGCCGGCTGTCAACAACCAGCGCTGGTCTTCCATTTGTACAACAGAATCGACCCAATGTCAGGCTTTAATTTTGCTAAAATTAAAGTTGATTGAAGAGGTTTGTTCAGCTGATTACGAGTAGCGAATTGGAAGTGGGGGCGGACGCGGGGCGAACTTTACAGACTTTATTGTTACACAAATTATTCATGATTCGTTCATTGATTATAATGTTTAGTACAACTTTTACTATTATCTATTCTGTGGTACGATTCAGTAACCACGTTCATTGGGGTTGTAATATCAATCTCGTCTTGTTTTTGGCATGTTTGTTGTTATCGTATATTTAAGGTTTCTGTAGCAATTACTTATTTGGGTTGTAAATTTTTTAAACTGCCATTATTAATTAAGCAAAATACATTATAAATCCTAATCTGAACTAATATTATAAACTCGAATGTAATTCTGTCTAACTGTCTGTCTCTATATTTGGGTGCTTGTCGCGCTATAACGGCTTTAAGTAGCATCAGTGTTTATATTTTGCAAAACTTAATTAACTACACAAAATCATCAGCAATAAAAAACGAGCAAAGCTCTTCAAAGATGCATCCTGCATTTTAACAATTGCTGCGAGAGAACTGAGGCACGGAAAAAAGCGAAATAAGAAAATGCAAAATAGGCGAGAAACGAAGCAGTGGATGCAATCAACATCTCATTAGCAGGGCCTTAATTCCCGTGTCTCCGGGCCCTGATTTCTTCGATAAACCGTTTATTACATTCTCCATTTCTCTCGTATCTTCGTCTTTCTGCTCTCGGCGTTGTCTCGCGAGTCGCGAGTATCAGTGCTATCCGATCGGCGATTATGTAAAAAAATTGAACGAATTTCGATTGGACTCGTCTGATAGTAAATTGAGGACGGAGAGGAAAGTTTGATGAACTCTCGCTTCAGTCTGATAAAGATGCTTTTTTTTGGTTTACGCAAGTTTATTTTATTAAGTATTTTTGTACGTTCCACTAGAGGCTTTTTAATTTTTGTATTTGCTGAAGTTGTTACGTTTGTTTGAAGCGTTTTTCGAAGTTAAAGGAAAATTTCACGACGATTTTTCTCTTGTGTTTCGTTATTAAACCTGGATGTTGAGTTCTATAGTTGAATATAATATAATTGAATATTCATTTGATTTTGTTCTCTCTGACTTATTTCAGAACTCCCGGAATTGCATACATTACAAAAGATTAGTCTACGACAATACTAATGAAAATCTATCAGAGCGATCACACTAATATTATAAATGCGAAAGTTTTTGTGTAAGTAGGTAAGTGTGTTTATTGTGGATTCGAATGAAATTTGGTATGGAGGTAGCTTATACCCTGGATTAACACATAGGCTACTTTTTATCCCGGAAATATATTGGTTTCTGTAAAATAGCTGGTGAAACCACAGGGCGCAGCTAGTATTACAATAAATATTGAATTCTGGATTGGAAGATTTAAAATTATTTATTTTATAATTATGAATTATAAAATATAATAAATATATTAAATATAATTAGTTCTCACCTGCAATAATTTTGATGAGTGTGTACATTTTTTTTATGTTACTCGGTGACGAGACTAGCAAGTCGCTCACCTGATGTTAAGCGTCACGCTTGCCCTCAACATTTCAGTGCCACCCAGAATTTTGAACTTCAACAGTTCAAAACTATGCGCGGCAATGCACTGCGCTCGTCACTCTGAGATGTAAGATGTTAAATTTCTGTATGCCCAGTAATTACGCTGGAAACATTGCCCTTCAATCCGGAACACAGAAATGCTTGCACACTACTGCTTGGCGGTTGAATAGCTGGCAAAGGTGTAGTACTTCCCCAGGTGGACTCTGCAAGAGAGCCCTACCACTAAAATAACAATAGACAGGGCCGGCTGTTGCGGCTTGTGATCTGGCCAAATGTCTGCTGCGCAAACTGTAATTGTATGCTTATAAAGCAGTCATTGTTTTAATTATTATCAACACAGGGACACGAGACTGACTACAATCAGAATTTTCAAGACTTATGTGTGCGGCAAGCTGCCTGAATTTAGATTCCTAAATTCAATTTTAAATTCAGAGGAGCGTTCTGGCTTTGTGAGGCCAGAGCATAGACACATCGACAGTTTTGGTAGATCATTTATGTTGCAAACAACACAAGGTTCAAATTGTCGTATTAAGCCTTACTTTAATTTAAAAAGATCCATGAAGAACAAATATATTTCGCAGTTCAATAATCATGGTTACTAGTATCCTTGATGTATTGCAATGTATGCCAATTGTTACACTAGTTTTAAGTAGATTTTTGTATTATGTATGTAATTTCTGGTGTGAACAATAAAGAGTTATCTATACATCTATCTACTTATACACCCCAAAAACATTACCGTCTTTCTTTGGCAGTCGGGTAAAAGAGGATAAAACGCAGTTCACGGAGTTGTTTGAGTTTGAAACAGCATATTTGCAGTAGTGAGTTTGCGGCTCGAGTACCAGGCAAGCAGAATGCTCGGGTAGTGTTTAACGAGCCACCGCGGTAATTGGCACCAGCTGTGCCGCAGCCAATGTTTAAATTAACCTCCTTGCTTTCTGATAATTCCGTTTACACTTTAAAGTTTATATTTTCACTTGGTGGTTCCGTGATTTCCTTACCGCGAAATTGTAACCTGTAAGTATTTAACTCTGCTCCAGAACAATCACTACAAGTAATTACTTAGCTGTTAAGGCTATGTCGGTAAAATACAATCAACTGGTTTGAAAAGGAATGAAGACTATTATTACCATTAAGAGAAAAACAAAGAAAAAACCCGACTGCAAAAATTAGTCTATGATACTCCGGATATGAAGAGGTGCATTCCTCTTTATATCGATCTCCCTCATCTAAATCGTTCAAGCCCTTTTGGCTACAGGAATGAATACAGGAACACACAAACATAATTACATTATCAGTCCACTGCGTCCACTGCTGAACATAGGCCTCCCACTTAGACTGCCACACCGACCGACAATGTGCCACTTGCATCTACCGGTTGCCCGCCACTTTCACAATGTCGTCGGTCCATCTAGTGGGAGGCCTGCCTACGCTTCGTCTTCCGGTTCGTGGTTGCCACTCAAGAACCTTTCTTCCCCATCGGTTATCGGTTTTTCGAACAATGTAACCTGCCGATTGCCACTTCAGCTTGCAAACTTTGAGAGCTATATCTGTGACTTTGGTTGATATACTTACATACCAATTTATAAGGAGAATTCTGTGTTACATACATACATGATATGCTCACACAATAAAAATCAGGACAAACGTAATGGATTTGAAAACGTGCTAGATTCAAGTCCAATCCAAATATTGTATAAAGCCTGTATTCGATTAACCAAAAAATTATTGTGGGTTGTTAATCTTTAATCAGCGAAATTTTAGCGCTAAACAGGTAAGAATTTTTGTTTGGCGCCGACCGCCGTCTTACAAACGAGAGCACACCTAAAATATTTTTTGAAAAAACAAAACCTATCATCGTAGATTATCTTTCATTCAAGCCATTGACACCAAAATCAAAAGATTTTATCAAGATTTAGGGGTGATAACAGTATTCCCCCGAAACGCTAAATTGATCAACAGCTAAATTCAGCGGATTTAAACTTGTAGAAATTTGTAGAAGTTCAAAATTCCGGGCAGCACTATGAACTGTAATGGGCAAGAGTAACGCTTATCATCAGGCAAGCGATTTGCTCGTCTTGGCACCAGGTTGGATAAAAAAACTCACACAAATCCACGGTGCCATTGTTGGAAATTACATGAGCGCAGGCAAAGGACCAATAATGATGGATCTCTTTTGTTGACTTTGACACGGCCATCGTTTACCTCCGTCAAATCTGGCATAAAGTTATTTATATTTAGCAGGTTTGCCGACGCTTCCTCGACTCACCTGAGAATAATGAAACTTGCTGCAAATGGCTTTAGGTATAAACTCTGTGATAGATTATTATGGAATAACAGTACATGTCTTCTTTAATGTTTGCTTATAACAGCAAAGTACCAGAGCAAAGAGACAGGCTTTTCGGAGTTCAAAAAAAAAAAACTTGAGGCCTTTATGGTATGTATAAAAACTATGTTTGTAAATTTAGGTAGCATAAGAAAATATCTTACACGTAGCAGTTATTGAACGAACGTATTTACGTGGCCGCTGTTAAACGATAAATTGCAGAGCATATAAAATTTGTCATTTTAAGTATTTTTTTGGGTCAACAAATAATATACAATTTTGTATTTACTTTAAAAATTTAAATGTCTGCTTATTTACATGAAACAAATTATATTCGCAAAGCATAAAATTAAACTAGATTACATATTTAGAAAATGGAATCTATAATAACTTTCATTTCAAAAAAGCATTAGTTATCTACTTATTCGCTGAAATCTCCACTGCACCTCGACCACTGGCAATAACTATGGCATAATATAACAAGAGCTCTTAAAATAACAAACATAATTGGTTTGCTAAATGCATTTGAAAGCAGCCGTCCATTAGCATGGCTCGGGGTAACAGTTCCGGGGAATTATACAGACTTAGCCGATGTAGGACCGTGTTGGTGCTTGTATTTCTACTAGGTTACAGTAATGATGCAGAATGTGATGTTTTTTTTGTAGTAAAAAAATTTCAACTTCTGCAACTCGCACAGTATAAAAAATCACAAGCAAGCTCTATAAGTTTTGTTCACTTAAAGAACTTAGAGCAACGCAACTTCCGGGTAGGTCGGGCTGGTAGCCGGTTTGTTCTAAGTTACAGACAAATTGCTTCAAGATACATGCAATAAATTGTGGAAAACTCTTGCTACTCTATGGCCGGATCTCTTGGCTCGCTGGATGGTTTTTTCGAAACATTACACAATCATTCAAATATCCTAACTTTCTAATCTTAACTTCCTAATCCTTACTTCCTATTCCTAACTTCCTATTCCTAACTTCCTATTCCTAACTTCCTATTCCTAACTTCCTAATCCTAATTTGTAATTCAGAGGAATATAGCCGCAGTAGCATCAGGACCAATAAAGCTTCCGAGGTATAAAATGAATACGTTCATCACGAGAAAATTCGCTTGCGCGATTCAGAACTCCCTAGATTACAACTGTCAGTCCATACAAAACATTATAAATACACAAAAATGGATCAACGCCATCTAGCGAACTATAAAAAGTAACTTTGTCTCTCTGCCTGGATGTTTATCGTTTTATCACGGCTAAATAGATCTTGATAAAATTTGGTATGAAATTACAGTTACTTTGTATTATATAGACATGGGATATTTCTTTTATGTCCACGCGAACGAAGTCGTGGGTAACGAATATTTGTTTATATACATTTAAAGGATTACATTTAAACACTAAAACTCACGTTAACCTAAATAAGTTCTTATTTATTCGAAAAACAACATGTTTTCCCTATTGCTCAATCATTAAAATGCATTGAAAAATAAACCAAAAAAATAAAGAAAAGAAAACAGAAGAAAATATTGCAAAAACATTTTTGAACGCCAACCAAAGCCTTTTTATACTGTGCTGTGTATTTATAAGGCCAGCAACTAAGATAAAATAATGTCGTCACTACACTGCGTCTTTCCATCCGTGGTCGCCACTCAAGAAACTTTCTTCTGGCTGATGATTATGATGATGATATAAAAGCGTTCTTAACAAAAGTGTTCTTAACATGTGTGGAAATAAATACGTCATAAACGCCTAACTATGTGTTATTATCGTGAAGTTATTCATACCATGAGTTGATTTTGGACATTTAGTTAATAAGCTTTTAGTTTAAAAATTCATGAAATGTATCTGGACCTAATTATATCATTTTAAAATAAATATATATTCAGCAGGGCTTGCGTGCGCACCGCAACAAATTTTTTTGTTATGCGAGAACAGGACACGGCTACGATTATGTATACGTTTGTCTCATTTTTCACGACAAGAAGAGTACAGAGAAGATTTTGTCGCGGTGCGCGTGCTAGCTATAGTTTATTTTATTTCCCTGTCTAATCACTATTTATGGCGAATGCTGTATAACCCTATAAAGGGTGATCATATCAGTTCCATGTACCCACGCACGTAGACATATATTATAAAATGTAAAATATGTTCACTGTTGGCGTATCTCAATAAATAAATAAATAAATAGCCCTGCTGGATTTGTTATCTTAATTTGATGGCTAAATACACATTTTGTATGGTATGGATTCAATTTGGCAAAGTTTCATAACAAGTAGTGAACATCACACCAATTAATTTCAGGCACTGAACCGCCACTGCAGGACATTAGCCATTAGTGAACCTCTGGCCTGCTAATTTAGGGAACCCGACTGTTAAATTATACACTGTGTTCGGAATAGTGAGTACTAACTAGCGGGAAAAATCGAACTTTGAACTAAATTTTGGGGCCTTGTCAAAACAACTATTCAGCATACTTACTCTGTATGAGTATGTAAGTATAGACAAGCTAAACTAGACTCATCTAAAGGCACCAAAATAATCTTCGTCTCTTCATATTTCAACGTGTAAGACAAAGATGGCAACAATTTTAGAGCTGTCAAATTTAGTTTACTTAAGGAAATGCCACAATAGAATCGACATCAGAGTTCATAACAACTATTTAATTATTTTTTAGGAAAAAAAAACAAAAAGCCAACTTCAAGACTTTACCTACATGTACAAACTTAAACTAAAAAGTAGAAAATCATCAAAACTTTTGCCAAAGGGAACCAAAAAAATCAAAACGTCATAATTATGTATATATTTTTGTTCTAGTTGATGTTTTTCCACATTTTTCTATTTATAACCTACCGAACAAGAAAATAATCATCAAAACCAATTCATAATTGGCGCTAATAGTAATCGCTTAACAAACATACAAAAAAACGTACAGGTATTGAGAACCTCCTCCTTTTTTTGAAGTCGGATAAAAATAATTTGGTCCGTGAGGGATTAGGTCCCGAGCGGAAGGCGGTCGGTCCAACGAAAGAGAGAGACGGCTCGTAGGCTCGTAGCGCTACGCAAATCTTCGACGAAAAAGTTGCTTAGATTTCACATACACTACTAAAATCTTAATTTAATATTTTTTTATACGAAACACCATATCATCAACAACAACATCAACACCTCCATATCAAATTTCATTCCAATCCGTTCAGCCGTTACAGAGTTGAACGGGAACAAACACACTTACATACTTACATTACTTCACACAAACGTTCGCATTTATAATATTAGTGTGATGTTGTGATTCTATCACTTATTTTTCTGTAAAAGGACTCTTGAAATTATTTTACCCAACTGTTTTCAGTATACTGTAACTTTAAGTCTCGCATGACGAAAGGCGATAAACCGAACTATGTAACGTACCAAATGTTGCCAGCACGGTGCAAATGTTCCGATAATGGGAAAATTTTGCAGTGTGACATTATTACCGTGGAGCTAGTGTGCTATTAAAATGTTGCCGTTTCTTTGTAAATAACGAATGAGCTGGATTGGGTATGAGGTGAAGTGGTTGGCCCGGAATTGATATTAAGTAATCGATTTGAAAGGCCAAGTTTGCTTGAGTGATTTTAACAGTGATATAAATGTCTAAATTTAGTGGTATTATCTGAATGTTTGGGTAATCGTATATTCAGTATAGTAAATTCTTGCCCGACTCCAACTCTTAGCCGAGTTTGAAGCGCACGATTTTTTTTAAGTATAATGTAGCCTATGATACTCTAGATGTAAAGATGAATCTAGCGACGATTCTTAATAAACGCGAAAAACTTTACTCGAGGCAAAACCATTGGATAATTGGAAGGTTACCTAATTCGCAGTAGTGGCTAGCATTAACATTCGAAAGTACGAAACGCATCGATGTAAGTTTACCAACCAAGTTCAGTAAACAAACATAACAAAAGTAGAAAATCAAAAATATTTTTGAGCTATATATATCTACTAGTCAACATAATTGTATTACGAAATGTAAATCAGCATTTAAACAACCGATATCGGCCTAACCTCGGAGGGTGATTAGGCCATATCCAAAGAGAATATCATCACTACGTTTACTAAGTTTAAGAGACGGGAGTTCCATAGAGAAAAATGAAAAAAGGCGATTGTATGAAACGTGCACTAGAACTGAATACCGATAGAGATAGTGCGATAGACTAAATAAATCGATAGAGCAAGACAGTGGATGGCCGCCATTATTTCTAGTATACGTTTTATACATGCTAAATCTCATTTTTTTACTAGACACTTGCACCAGACTGGCCATATCCACCACGCTGGCCCATTGCGGTTTGGCGGATTCAGATACGCCATCGAATTTATTTTTCGGAATTAAGCAGGCTTCCTCACGATGTTTGCCTTCACCAAACGCCAAATATCCGGACGTAAGTTCCAAAGAACTCATTGGTACGGGCCCGCCCGGGTTCGACTCCGTGACTCCATGAATATGAGGGGCGAGCGTGCTCTCACTAAGCTACCACGACTTATTACGAATTGCGCTCCCTAATATAAAAAAGTTAGTGGTAATATAACTACACTATTTTTCCAAGAAACCCCTGAAAAGGCAGCACACATCTAATTCATTTCTATTTTTGCACGAACAAAGTTAGAAAGCTAAGAATATTATGTGACAGGTAAGTGTGCTACTCATATCTAGAGCTAGGGATGCGACGAGTTCGGACACTTGAGAGTTTTGTGCTTCTTGTGTTTAGTTTCAAATGAAACTGTTCAAGTACTTACATGATAATTACAAGAAGTTATAATTAGAGTATAAATACAAAGTAACCGCAAGAGTTGCAAAGTTGGTGGCAAGTTGTCGCTTTACGTGGTGGTCGAAGGGGAGGCATTTGTTCAGCAGTGGACGTCTTCCGGCTGATCATGATGATGAACCGCAAAAGTTTTTTTTTGATGATTAAAGCAATTAAGATCCTAGAGAGTAAAGAGAAAGTTATTAAGTGAGATATAATTTAATAAAAAAGCTCGTTTGCGCATTTACAACATCTTTAAAGGTCTATCTCCAATTTGTTTTGCGAAGCAGGAAAAAACTCAAGAATATACCTTTTTGTTTCTCTTTCGCCAAAATATAAGTAACCCTAAAAGTTGTTCTAATAATAGTGCCTGTTTTTTTTCTTCCTTTCAAGTGATTTTTTGCATTCAAAACTATTGAAAATGAACAAAAAGATTTAAGCCGCACCTTTAATTGGTGAAATAATTGATTTATTGATATCTAATGATTTTAATGAATAGTATTATAATAATTTGGGTAACTTAAATAACATTAAATAGTATTAAAAAGTATTAAATAAATTGAAATAAACCCTAAGTAAAAATAAATCATAAATATATATACAACTTAAAACTAGCCCAGATAGTTATAATAATATAGTTGTTATTTAATGAAACCAATAAAGTATAGTGACACTCGATTTGATTATGCGCTTTTCATTAATCGACTTTTAAGTAGTTTTAAAAGTCGAAAAGTTATAATAGTTATTTTTTTATCTTTTACTAGCTGCGCCCCACGGTTTCACTCGCTGTTCTACAGAAACCGAATATTTTCCGGGATAACGAGTAGCCTACCATACCAAATCTCATTCAAATCCGTTCAGCCGTTATAGAGTTGAACGGGAACAAACACACCTACATACTTAAATACTTACTTACATACTTACACAACTTATACACAAACTTTCCCACTAATTTAAAGAACATTATGAATTTCATTCACTTTTTAACCTATAATTTTCGTGGATAGACCTTCTATGAAAAAGACTATACAATTTGTTTACACTACTGCATGGAGTAAACAACGTCACATGGTTATACATTCTCTAATACTTACTGCTTTCAGAAATGATCCGGCCAAAGTATACCGGACGCCTGTTATTCCGATCATATGTCAGGAACTTCTTCCATCTCTACCGAGTACAGGTTTTGTCTACAACCCGAGAACTCACCTAAGTGCATTCTGACAGCTCAAAATATAGTCCAGCGCGTCTCTGTAAGTAAATGGGAAAACGTAATGTTTAGTGCACAAGTTCTTCTCCCAATGGACCAGAAAATAAGGCGACAGATGTTCTAGACTTTGTGCGCCTTAGCCTTTGCCATTCGAATATTATTTAAGCTCTAGAGGACGTAAGTTACAAGTTTCAACGCTTAATTTGTGACATAGCTGTGTTAACGTATCTGCAGCTTAATAAGTTCAGAATGACTGCCAGGCAAAGATAACCACCGTACAGATTGGACTCTAAAATTAAAATTACTCCAACGAAGACAATATTCTCCCTCAACTGCATACATTTACTCTCACGACAAAGACTATCTACTTGGCTTGTATAAAAACTTAATACACCTAAGTTTGTGCTGTTAAGTATTCGGTGAGGCTGTACTGTCTATGCTAACGCGAATTTCCTGTCACCGCTGCCACGCATTTTGGTTTTAAGCGCTTTAGTTTTGATAACTGCACGACAAACTATTTTCAGTATAGCTTTTTTTTTAAATTGATTTTGGTGACGAAACGAGCAAGTCGCTCACCTGATGTTAAGTTTCCCGCTTGCCCATAACAGTTCAGTGCCACCCAGAATTTTGAACCTCAACAGCTCAAAACCATGAGCGGCAATGATCTGCGCTCGTCACCCTGATGTTAAATCTCTATGTGCCCAGTAATTACGCTGGAAACATTCCATTCAATCCGGAACACACACACGCTACTGCTAGGCGGTTGAATAACTGGCAAAGGTGTGATACTTCCCCAGACGGACTCTGCAGAAGAGCTCTACCACCAACAAAAGCTAATTCAATACAAATTATTCGATGTGGCAGTATAGGAGCCAGCTCGCCTCATATTCGTGGGGTCGCGGGTTCTTTGGAAGTTACGTACGGATATACCACAGGCTTTTCGTTGAAGGAAAACATCGTGAGGAAACATGCATATTTCCGAAGAAGAAATTCGATGGAATTAGCCTGGTGAAAACAGTCCAATCACCCTCCGAGGGTGATTCATGATCATCCCAGCAGTGGGATATTAAAAGGCTAATGCAGTTTCGATTCGACTATAAAGAAACTTTTTTCAAGCAGTAAGTCTAACATAACGTAATGGTAAGCGTTACACTTGCTCATAGTTCAGTGGCACCCACAATGTTGAGCTTCAACAGATCAAAACTATGCGCGGCAATACACGGCGCTCGTCACCATGAGATATAAGTTGTTAAAGCTATTTGTGTCCAGTAATTTCACTGGAGAACATTGCTCTTCAATTCGGAACACAGTTATGTTTGCACACTAATATCATATTATAGCCTTCTAGGCCACAGTTATTATAATACATAGATACTGCATGTCCGATAAGATAAACTGCTGTGTCTAAATTAATAATTTTGTAACACCTATGTACACAGTTCTGAGCAATAAACTTTATCTTATCTTATCAAGATGGTGGAATAATTGATAAAGGTGTGTACTCGCTCAGGCGAATTCTGAAAAAGAATCCTGCCACTATAAATCTTTCTGCACATTACGTTTGTATTCGTTGTTTTTGGCTACGTTTTCACTGACACATTTGCGCTGATCAAACAATTATTCAAACCTCATGTTCTATAGTTCCTGGGCTATAAGTATTTTTATTTTGGTGAGAACAAGCGGTCCTCATTCGCATGGACCACTAGTTCAGTCGAAAAAATCCCATTATAGTCCTGGACGGAATAGGTAGATTTGATTTATTGTACAGTTACAAATCTAAATGATCGTCTATATTGCACTAAAAATTTAGCAAAGCAATATTTGCAAATTCTCTTTCATAGTATCAATATGCATAGTATCATTGTGACACAGCGTTATTGATGTTTGGAGCACAAACAACAGGTTATGTTGTAAATAAATTCCACAAGGGGCTAATGTTTTCCATTCGCGATGGCGTTATCTTCAGTCACGCTCCTCTCATTCCCGATACCTCAAAGGATTCCCGCGATACAGCTTTGTACATGTACGTAGCTTGTAGAAAGGCCGCTTTATTTACATTAAATTACTTACATTTACGAAAATGACAAAACATAACGGAACATCAGTAAATCTATAAAAATTGTTTCAAATTTCATTGTCACATCTTACATGACACTTATATTATAAACTTTTTTTGAATGGGCAAGTGCCTTTATTAACTGAGCAAAACACAAACACACTTCAACTACCTAAATTACAAAGCCTACTACATATAATAACAGTTGGATTATCCAGAGACCATTAAAATTTTATAGATAATTCAAATGTTCAATCCCACTACCAGTTGGCACCGTACCCAGCAAGCTGGCAGCATTACCACGCTGATTGGCAAATGCTTATGCGTTGCGCCAAATAAATGCCAGCATTTTGGTAACGCGTTGCGTCAACCTGGCGCTCTGATAAGTTTTTGAGCTCCCGGTGCCCATGGGCTCAACGTCTCTACTACAAAAGGCTCAAATATGTAACCACTACCGAGGTTAGCATATTTGCGCCGCATGTGCTGCTCCGCGGAATGAGCCGCCGCGCCAGCCCTACTCCGTGTTTTAGAAAGATGTGGCGGTGACATTGTGTCAACACAAGTTGCGTCCCGCACAAGGGGCCGTCCCATCGTCTAGAGCAAAAGTGTCATACCGTCAGGTCTTTTACCATCGTCACGCGCTAGGCCACTCGGTTCCAGTATAGCTGCAACATTGGCGGTGAAAAAAGCCCGGCTTATGATGTCATTCAGGCTACGTGCCGACCAATTCGCTCAGCACTTCAATTATAAACGTTCTTTATTTTTCCCTAAGACCCTGTATTGAGGCAAACAAATTGGTCGAGCTATTTTCGACTAGGGCCTTCTGTCCACGTAGCGTAAGCTTCATGCGCGCGCTTGTTGTATGGGTCAAAGATTACTAGTTTTACTAGGGTTGCTTGCAGCTTGTGTATAAACAAGCGAACCTCTGCCTAAAGAGCGGCACCGTAGCATTTAATTTTGCGTTGTGGAAAGCAATCGTTTCCGCTCCGTGGACAGAGCTATAACAATTGTTTATACACAACCTGCAAGCAACCCGTACAACAAGAGCCAATGAACAAAGCGCGCGCACGAATCTACGCTACGTGGGCAGTAGGCCTAACGGCAATTGATTTTTATATGATTACTAACTGCGCCTTGCGGTTTCACCCGCGTTACAAAAGTAGCCTTTGTGTTAATCCAGGATGTAAGCTACCTTCATACAGAGTTGAACGGACCAAAGACACTTGCGTACTTACATACTTGTGAGAAAAATGTAGGTACGTTATGTTTTATTTTTATGTGTTTATTTTTAACTTGTTTTTTTTTTTGTTTTGTTTTTGTGATAAATAAATTATTGTCTATTGTCTACTTACATACTTACACACAAACTTACGCATTTATAATATTGGTGTGATGATTTACAACTTTAATTTATCAATGCAAAACTTAATACAAAAAGTAGGCTCTTGCTCCTTACAAAAAAAGTTTACAATAAAAGGTGCCTTCATATTTATCACAAGAAGAAAATGTAATAATATTATAATCGCCGAGTAATAAACACGTCATAAAAGAGCAAAAGAGCGACACTTTATGAGGATAATTGAGGAAAAATTCTTGTTCCTTTGCATAAAAATTCTTAATTAATTCAGGGAAACTGTAATATGTTAATGGCGTCCAGTACAATTTATTCACTTCTTATACAATGCTGTAATAATGATAAAATTCACAAAAATAGAATATAGATTAAGTTTAACCTGTAGTTTTTTTTGTAAGTACTTATCAGCTAATATGTCAATATTTCTGGCTTTTTTTTGGAACTTATTGTAACAATTCAATTGTAGTTATGTATCACTTACTTACGGAACCGGTGGCTAAATTTAAAATTAAAAAAAAATGCGCTTGACCGATGCCAAATTGATATAAAAAAAAAAAGGTTTTTTTGCTGTTGGTAGATATGGAAAAAAGATGGCTGATGGGCGTACTTTCCTTTGATAGTAATAATTAATTGTTTGGTGCACGATTTAAGATTTTTGGTTGTTGTTGTCCTTTGTGGTCTCGGATTTGGATAATATTGTGAGCGTTGCTTGTGTCAAGGTCCTGTTGTTGTGAAGTGCGTCACGCACATCCTGGTAAAAACTTCTAAAATGGGTTACGCAGATAACCTACTCAGGGTCGACCCATAGGTAGCTCAGCGAAAAACTAGGCCCTGCGTGACACGTATCGCGCCGGCTGGGCATCTCATGCAGCCTCGTAAGTACTCGTTGGCTAAATATTTGGGAAGTAGGGGAAAGGGAGGAGAATGGACCGACGATATAGATAGTGAACAGAGCGGGGAGAGGCGCGAATAGAGTAGCGAATATTCGCGGCAGCGGGACGACCAGCGTGAGGAACATGGTGAGGCCGAAAGGTATGAAAAATGGAACTGCGCCTATTGGACAATATTTTTTTTCATATATTTTCTATAGAATACTTAACAAAAGTCTTTTCGACAGTTGTTATGCTAGAGCTATACATTTTACGCAAAATTAACCAAACTGAAGTGAACCAATGAAATGAGGTAAAAAAAAGTTCTCGAACTGGTTTACTAGCTACACTATCGCCCCAAGGTAACTTACGTTCGAAAATATCCTATGCATCGCTCTATCATAATTCATTCCTGCACGAAGCAAGTTATTTTCAATGCCGGCACGGGTACGGTCTTTATACAGGGACTGATCTAAAACCGTTTCACGGGACTTACAGATGGCAACGGGCCCGAAGTCTAAACACGTACGATGGCCATCTTAGAATTGCGAAAACCCACTCGACGTACATAAATATGTCCTTTTTGGACGATCAAAATTGATGTTGCGGCCCACGAAATGTGCTGGGGATCTTCATGAGCCATGAAATTAAGGTTTTTGTAGTCTATCAAAGTTTGCTCGTGGAAAAGAGGTTTTAATTTGAATTTGATAAAGATCTTCTGGGATGACTTGGTTTACTTTTCGCTGAGTTAATAGTCAACAATAATGTTAGTTTAATTGTCTCTTAGGTTTCGTGAGTTAATTGCATTACTTACCATTAATAATAAATTGACTCCAGACTTTTACTACTTAGTTTAGAAAAAATAAACGTTTAAGATTTTTTTATTGGCTTGAGTTTGTCCTTTAATTGGATCTAATAATCACTAAGAAAAAAAATGCTAAAATAAAATGGATATTTAAATGAATGTGATGAACCCCCTTCATCCTAGGGTTTTCTGCAAGAAATCACTTTCAGCGATAAGATTATAACTTGTAAAACAATGTTATCACCTGTAAAATCTGATATAAACAATAAAGAGTTAATCTAAAAATCTTAACTAGAAATTTGCACAACAATAAAAAATCGGAGCAAAGCTGAAGCTAAGTAAAGTAAGTAACTTTCAAAACCAAACAAGAGAAATACAATAGTAGTTCAGCGAATAGTAGACCTCGTGAGCACAAACTTTTTAGCACAATCTCAATTTCTCCTCACGACCATACCTTGACAACCTCTTGACCATGGATTTAGCTCTTGACCGATTTTGTTGATTGAAGTTCTTGTTTAGAATTGAGTACCAAATGAACCTGTCAAATATTATCAGAAGCGGCCGGTAGATGGCATCACAGAAAACGTCCCCCCTTTTTGGGAGAAATACCCCTCCAATCAAAAATCACCATAGACAAAAAATCTATGAAATTATTAGTTTTGTCAAAATTAGTTGAAAAATACGACCTTTATCAACCGACAGATGAAAGAAACTTTTGTCAGTTGTTTTGAAGTGCTGAGACACTTCGATCGCTTCACTCTCTCGGTCAAAAAGTTAAATTACCTAAAATATATTCTTATCTACTATGCTCAAGTTCATTAACAATCTCCTTTAAAATCTCATAAAAATCAGTATAGGGCTCATAGTTTCAAATTAATTGCGATAGCACAAATGCAATCTTACAAGTTGAATTGTTATTGTATTCTCTTTAATCTCTTTACAAACGCAGACAAACTATTGTCTGTTAAACAATTAATCCGCATCGAAAACTTGTTCTTTTCTCCATTTAACACATCCAACAGTTAATTAATTGCTATAATTAAAGGAGCGGCCCTCGTTAATTCTCTCACTAGCCTCGGAGCTGTTAGCAAATTATGCACTATTTTAACTATTAAGCTTTGGCTAGACTAATTAGGAGCATACTCCATTACTTTTGGATCTCATTGAGTATATTTTAAAGTCATTATCGCTGCAATTATTCTGAACTAGTTGTAAGCTCCGATACTCGGCAGGATAGCTACCAATTATATCAGCAAGTGCGACGGTGTGTTACAGCTTCTTCGTTTTAAAGCCGATTCGCATTTCAGGCCTTTACAGGGCTTAGCACCGTCGACCACACCGACTGTTAATATTAGATGAATTGTGATGCCTATCCTATTTCATAACGTGGAATATTGTAGGATATCATCTGCATCTATTGCGCATGTTTTGAGGTAAAGCATCACAGTGTAGTGTCGATATTGTTAAAAATAATTAGGTTCTTAGTCCAGCAAGAAAACCGTAACTTACGCTTTTTTAAACATGCGTTGAAAGTTTGCAGTAAGTGTTATTATAAGCATTATAGAATACGATTTAAGCAAAACGTTAAAATAATGAGTTATTGTGTAATTTAATTATCCCTAACAATGTCACAAACGCGAATGAGTGTTTGTTGTTTTATTTGTTTCGCTTTCACGCAGCAACAGAACAACGGATCATTCATTTAATTTTTTCAACGGATAGGATTTGCACGGATAGTTCCAAGGCTGGATAGAGTGACACATTAGAGCGGCTACTTTTTATCCCGGAAACTGTACGGTTCCTGAGGAATTCAGCCACGCAGATGAATATGCGGGTCGCAGCTGATTGAAAATAAGTTATAGATTTGATATATTCTCTTAAAAAATATATACAAAAACTTAAACGTCCTGTTACACGGTGACATCTCCATCTGAAAGCGAAAGCTAGACGTGGCCCTTAATAGAAAGATCGTCCTTAGCCATACCAAGCGAGTTGAGTGAACTACATCCTTAAGTTTCAGATCACGCGCGACGCTTTCTTACCATCTGGGTTGTTTTGTAACATGCTGTAGCGTCTCCTAGCGAGTTTCGAACTGGCATCTGACTGCTTCTAGTTTAGGAATAGTGTTACGTGCCACAGTTTCGAAAGGTTAAATATATATTACGGCTTTGACTGGAAAATTCTAGATAATTTTGAATGCTTGAAGTATTTGACATTAAGCCCGACCAGATTTACGCGCTGGAGTTTAATTTTAATTGCGCAAAAGTGTAGTCGTCTTAATTAGAAATGCACAGTGTTAGGCGTCTATTATAGTGTAGACTGCTGTAGCATAATTAGTTTATATGTCTACGGTTTAATATAGGTATCACGTAATCTCCATCATTGCACACCTCGACTTCTACCTCTTTTATGAATTGTCTATATCCTAAAATTGCTTTGGCCTTTTATCCTGTGTATGTAAAATCTAGTGTAAAAATAAAGAGTTTATCATCTACCATGCAAAATTGTGCCAAATCACAGCTTCATAATCAGTCATGCTTACAGGTTAAGTAAAAGGCAGCGAAAGTGTGCCAAGTCATCCATGGCTCTATCGGCTACGTGACACGAGCCTCCCTCTCCAAACTCTGTTACCGGCTCATACATTTTAAATAAGAATTATTAGACGATGGAGACACCACACCGGAGGGAAGTTACCAGTGGCGTCTAAGCATTACTCTGAGAAATGCCAATTTAAACTTGTAACGAGGTTTGCTGCGAGTGGCTGCGGAACGAAATTAAAAACTCTACAGACACAGCTCGGTGACTGGATGGGCGCCAGTAACAGGCCTAACTTTTGAGCTGGCTTTGTTGCAACTTGCTTCAAGTCCTCGCTTTTTCGTGTGGATCGCAAAAACTGGAAGTTTGCTACGGGTCGAGTCATCGCTGATAGACCATTCCTGCTGTTCAATGACCAAGTTTCTAACTAGTTTTTGGCGCCGCAGCTCTCGGCATGTTTTTCATCTAATCCAGCGATACATATAACAATCAATGGTGTAAGTGACAAACGCAGCGTTTATTATGTCAGGCGTTGTATTTAAAATAGGACTAGGCATTGTCAGTGAGTACTTATCGTGCGATCGAAAGGTGGTTAGTAAAAGAATAAGTTTTCATTGATGATTTGAATTCATTGAAAGGTCAAACCTCGTACAAAAATATATAGGTTATTGGCTTTTCATTCTTTTGAGTCTTTTCAAGGTAGACTAACTATTTTGGGTGTCGCGAACTAAAACATACAAAAGAATAACTATTGCAATTTTTTACAGATGCCACTGCTCTCCGAGCATGGAAAGTTGTATTTTCCAAACATGCCCTAGCCCCATTTATATCCAGTTAGATATGACAGAAGGGTCGCAGCACCGGTGTGCGCCATCGAAATTATACCTCGTTTATCCTGATGATGGCGCCACTTACCCTCTCAACGGGGTGCTTTTTTAAAATAATGCTTTCTATTTATTTGACGCACTACAATGTGTCCGGATATTTTATGGAAATCTTGAAATTTGCTTAACTGGAACTTAGTTATAGCAGTCGCTGGGTAGTGAATTTTAGGGTTTTCCTTTTTTTGGAAGGTTCTCTAAGAGATGTACCTACCATTTATAGAAAACATGTTATTTTCTTCTTTTCTACATACTTTTATTAAAAACTAGCTGCACTCTGCGCTTTTATCCTCGTGGACACAGGAACTGTTACTTTTTCCGGGATGAAAATATAATATATCGAGTCGATTATTCCGTCTAGATATTTTCGATCACATCCGGTGATCTACAACTGATGAACTATAGTGGACTTAATTTATCTTGAGTTCATTCTCTTTTTAATAAAATAAAATGAATCAAAGCCACGTCAGATTTCATAGTAAAACATTAGATGTAGGTACTAAAACATTAGATGTAGGTATCTTGAGCAAGTGAATTCCCACTACGGCACTAAGGCCCTTGGTGCGGCCGGGGAACTGCCATAATACCCACGCTTGGTAGGCGGCTTAGGGAAAGTAGGACGCACAGCGTACACGTACACTAACAGGCCGCAGTTTTAGTACATACCTGGGTCCTCAATACTTCGTATTTATTGGACAGAGTGGATGATTAAAACGCACGCCATTTCTCTGAAGAGATTTGGCGGCAAGACATAATGGGTGGTAATATCGTCTAGGTACTAAGGCGACAGGCTACCTAGTAATCTAGACTAATCTTGTCTGAAATCCAGCGGGAGCGAGACCACACTTTCGTGAGGAGATTAAATTATACCCGGTTAGTGCTACAGGATGGATATTAGACAACGTGACGTGTTCTTGTAACGTTATTTTGTAGACATTGTAACGTAATTTATATCTCTTTTTGTATATGAATGGAAGTTTATTATTAAACAATGTGAGAATTCAGTTTGAACTCAATCAGCTGTATTTTAATAAAGCAATATGATACACATTCGAAACGTCAAAACTACCATAAAATACAATTCTAACAAGTAATACAATTAGAAGGAAAACATAATCCAAGATGATTATTTCTTTATTTTTTTACTGCTACGGTATCGCTACGGTTAATTTGAATGTCCTGGAGCAATAAATATTATTTTGATGACAAAACTGTGACTCATCTGTCAGCGCTTACAGTGTTATTGCTGTGAACTTTGGGGCCATGAAAATGTTTTATTTCTGACTTATAATCACACTAATATTATAAATGTGAAAGTTTGTATGTAAGTGTGTAAGTAGGTTGAATGGATTTGAATGAAATTTGGTATGGAGGTAGCTTCTACCCTGGATTATCAAATATTTTTATCCCGGAAAAATATTCGGTTTCTGTAGAATAGCAGGTGAAACCGTGGGGCGCAGCTAGTTTTTCTATAAATTTCACGTTAGTCAACAAAATAATCTCTAGAATTAGACATTTCCAGCAGTAAATTGGCTAATTCAGTAAGCTGTGCTACACAGAAATTTATAATTTGTATACATCGTAAGATAAACAACTCTTTCTTTACTGACGTCATCTCCAAGTATATCATTACCATAATTATGGAAAACATATCTAAGATTTCGGTTTTTATACTTTCACCTCTCAAAAAGGGTGCTTTTGGTCCGAAAAATCAGTGAGTGTGTTGAACCTATAATGCTGCGAATTAATTTCCCAATTAAACCCCCATTCCATTGCTCCATAACTCATAAACATCTCGATTTGTTTTTTTTTCCTTCAAAGGTACAAGGCCATTTGAAGTTTTTTTTATTTATTTTTTATTATTTATAGGCTTGCGTTTAACTGCCATCACGTCTGATGGTAAACGAGGATGCAGCCTACGTATTGATTTGATTGGCCGCTTCTCTCCATTAAGCTGAAAAGTTTTATGTTTCGCGTGAGAGTTACAGTTATTTTTGTTTCTTGTGCCTTTGAACCCCTCCACGCTCAGGATTCTAACTCGGCACTCGAACACAAAAACGAACGTTACTTTATTTTTGAAAAAATATCTATTTCAGACAACTACTTAGTGTCATTACTAGGTGTTCTGTGAATATCATCATCATCAGCCGTAAGACGTGTATTGCTGAATATATGCCTCCCCCTTAAGCGCGTCCACTAGGTCGGAATCTGAGCGTACGCAGCAGCAATTGGCGGGCCACCGTTTGCCTGCGACCGGTAGATCCACCTAATTGGAGGCCTGCCTACTCTGCGTCTTCCAGTTCATGGTCGCAACTTAAGAACCTTTCTTCTTCATCGGTCTGTGAATATGGAGAGCATAAATTGCTCGTATCTGCACATCACATGAAACGTCACACGAAACTTATTAATATATCAATAAGGATTATAAAGGTAACCAAAAGATGACAGAGGAATAAATAGAATATAGCACATCATATACAGCGTTACAAGGAAAGGATATGCTAACCCGAAAAGGGCTCATCATTATGAACAACTTTTAGTATGGGACCAACGCTGAAATCGAGAAAAAAATATCAGCTGTTCCATAGAAAAGTGTCAATCACATTCGACAAAGTGCATGGAACAGCTGATATTT
Source organism: Apocheima hispidaria (assembly GCA_947579745.1). Classification (NCBI taxonomy): domain Eukaryota; kingdom Metazoa; phylum Arthropoda; class Insecta; order Lepidoptera; family Geometridae; genus Apocheima; species Apocheima hispidaria. Next base: position 15,134,995 of record OX388150.1, on the reverse strand, counting down.
TTTCGCGATTACAGGGTAGCTCCCATAGTAAAAGTTGTTTATAATGATTTTGGGTTAGAATACACTTTCCTTATAACCCTGTAGAAAATGGCACTCTAGTAAGGTGCTATAACTTCAACAAAATAACCCCCCAAATTTTATTGCAGCCCATTACAAGATTACTTCGAATTTTATTTATGACCTCTTAAATTCTTGCTGAAGATCTAAGGAATTCCAGCTTTTTGTGAACTTTACACCTGAACCAATTACAGCCATTTAGTTGATTGGCCTTTCGATGGAAGCCTATGGACTTATTACTTTGTCGATTACAATGAATATTAACTTGACTGCAAGACGTAATAAGTTGCAAAGGTTAACTAATAAGGGCCAATTTCTCCGTTTGCATTACAAAACGAGCTTAGCTGAACCCGGTTTTACTTAAACAAGTTCAAACATAGAGTTTGATCTCGGTTTATGTCAAAGCGATTTCAGCGGCACGATATTGGTCGCGTTCACGTAAACCAAGATTACGTGCTATGGTACGCGAATATGGACCTTACTGAGCGCGGCCGTCATCTGTAGTAGTGCTGTCTCTGTCAAAACTTCCTCCCTTTCTTTCCTCATAGTTGTGATGTCGCTGTAGAACAGATTTCATTGATAGTCTGCGTAGGAGTTCGTTTGTTTTGTGGTAGTGTCCATCTTGGGTACCTTGGGCGGATAAAATACTCTTCTCCATCACTATCTTCAAAAGCTACAGCAAATTTTCGTACATATTTTTATTCAGATTATGAACATAATTAAAAATGTAAAACAAAATTAGGTAGATTTAACAAAAAATAACAGAATCACTACAATGCATCAGAAAAAAAAAACATTAAAATAAAATAATACAATTACCACAAAGTTATTTCAGCTTGTATTTGAAGAAGTATTTAAAAGTAGGTACTAATGCATATCGCATTGTGGAGCAAGGAACATAATAGATCCTTTTTACACCGAGAAATGTTGCTATTCAACATCTGCAGTACAGATGTACCGCCTCATAAACGCGTTCAAGGGCCTAAACCTCCCAAAATCGGGCGTTTAGAATTTAAACTCGCTTATGCCCTAACTACGTTTAGTTTATGTTGGTGAAATCCAAATTGACGTTTTGGACTCAGTTAGCCACTTTAAACTAGTTTAGCTTGCGTCGATCGCGCTCATTTTTGATGGTGAAATCGGCCCTAAATGTAGTTAAACTTTTTTAAAGTTTGAATCCTACAACTTAAAATAGTTCGGTGTACTGAAATAAAGTTGGCATGACGTCAAGCTTTACTTGCATTATAGGTACATACGGAAAAGAAGTACAGCTTCGTCTTAAGCCCCACCAAAAACTTTACCAAAAACTACACCAAAAAATTTAAGCCCTTAAAATTGTATCTCAGAAACTTTTTCGGGTTTCCTCCTCGTGTTAAAACTGGATAGTTTTGGCTTATTTCAATTATTTGTTGAATACCTATTATGTTTTATCATCGCCAGACATAAGATATCCACTGCTGAACAAAGACCCCTCCATGTAGAGTGGGGGGTGGGGGTTGACATAATCCTCACGCTTGACTAGATTCTTGGGGATCGCAAAACGCTCACCGTTTACTAAGAGGACGCTGCTGTCCATCATCCATTTCTAATCGCAGTTTTAGGACATTTCTGCATCAGCCTTTTAACATCCTTCTGCTGGGATAGCTTCTGCAGCTTACCCTGTGAGGTACCCTGTAAGGGTGACTGTGACTGAGCCATACCCCCCACGCTGGCCCAGTGCGGGTTGGCGGATTCACATACGCCATCGAATTTCTCCTCCGGAAATATGCAGAACTACCATTGTCCTTTGGTCAACTACCATAGAATCGAATCAATAGAAAAAATGCAATACTTTTTTTTACTTGTTAGTTTGTGACTAATGCTACTAGCTTATGAGACATCTACAGCATAATAGAACTATCGGATTGGGTCTGACCTTGTAAGAACGACTAACATATGGGCACCGCTATTCTCGAAACTAGGCTTGGATGGGAATGACGGGAGGTCCCATTCACCCCAGACTGGATGTGCCCTAGTGCTCTAGTCTAGTGCGTAGATCTGCTGGTTGACTATTTGGGGAGAATTGTCAACTGACATACAATTTAATTTAGTTTTATTCAAAAATCTTCTCTTCAAAACAAATACATTAAAGCGAAATTTCCGCATCGAGTGGGAGTTCTTAAACGGTACTTGTTACGAGTATAACAATATCGGTCGAATCGGAAGTTCAGACGCAAGAGCCTATACTGGATAATAAAGGAACAGTACATGAACTCGACGAATATTGTTAAAATTGATCGAAAATCATTCAAGCCCAAGAGATAGCATGGCAGCTCAGTGATTAACGTGTTCGGATCACACGCAAGGAGTGGGTTCAAATCCCAAGAGCTTCAGCTGCCGGTGGAAGTCAATGAAGCGAGCTTCCACGATCGGAAAAATCTTACTGAACTCTCGGTATCCTTATCTATCGCATGGAGAAGCGCGCGCAATGCTTGTCTGTCAATCTCCCTCATTATGGACGCTACACACTTTTAACGAGGCAACCTGATACTGTTGGATAGGAAATAAAATAGCCTTCATTTCATTAAAAAACAATTGAATTAATGAATATACGTTCGTTTTTTGTTTTGTTTTGTTTTCGGTAAGCAAATAAGTATTTCGATAAGTTTTTACATTACACACAAACCCAAGAACCGCTTTGCACGACCCAAACTCCCGATGCTGAGTTACGAGTTAAAGAAATTAGTAGCAATTTATTGCTGCCAGCAACAGTTGCCATCGAACGACTGACTTACTTTGAAATTCGACGTAAATTTGTTTGGGAATAAACGGATTGGTCGAATGCAACTTCATTACGAGGCCAGTTCGCTCACTTGAGTTTTAGTCGAATTGGGATTGATTGCAATCAATTGAATTTGTTTCAAGAGTTTTGAGGCTGGTGAATTATATGATATTTCAAATAATTTTATTATGAGTTCATCCTAATTAATATTATAATTCAGAGGAATATAGCCGCATTCGTATCAGGATCAGTAAAGCTTCGAGGTATGAAAATGAATACGTTCGTCTCGAGGAAAAAACTTCGCTTGCGCGATTCAGAACTCCCTACATTACAACTGTCAGTCTATACAAAACGTCAAAAATGCAATTTCTGTTCATTTTTAGTTTGTAGGGATCAACGCCATCTAACGGCTGAACAGATCTTGATAAAATTTGATAAGAAGTTACCGTATATCACAAAGACGGAGATAGGATACTTTTTTATGACCACGCGAACGAAGTCGCGGGTAACAACTAGTAATTAATTGACCGAGCGAAGCGAAGGTCTCAGAGTTTACTGGGACAAATCGGCATTTGTATGTATGTTTGTATGTTTGTGTGTATATTTGTCCGATGATAACTTGATAATATGAGCTGAATCTGTCCAGGGGTTGTGAAGATATAGGGGTCGCGAGGTCTCAGTTCGCCGCGAACTACTAGTCATTGTTGGAGTCGAAGCCTTGTCTTCGCGTCGTAGATTCAATTGACAGTCCAGAGCAAAAAAATAAAAAAATGCGCAGTACTAACTAGTCACCTAACTCTAAAGTCGTATGGTTGTTACAACAAATTCTGACGTACAGACGATTTAATAAGGTTAAGTTCTCAATGCTTTGCTTTCGTCGGGGTTGTGATTATATACTGGGCGATGAACCTAAAATAATTCAAGTGTTGTACTATAATGTGACTGAACTTCCAAGTAAAGTAGTACTTGTAGTAAAGTTATCTTCGCTATCATTCTAACATTATTCATTTACAACACAGATACTCAAATATCATCAAACAAAGAGTACTAAACGTCACAGTTCCTATCACACGGGGCGGTAAAAATACTCATTAAGTTTGGAAATGCACTTTAAAACCGACTTTATGACCAGGTCATAAAGATAGGCTCTGTGGTTACGACTCGAGTACTTCAGACTGAGATCTAAAACACCTAGTTCGATGAAGAATGAGATACCTACTAACAAAATGAATGTAATATTGAATGTGATGCATCAGTTTTTGACATAAACTTAGTGTGATATATTTGCTGTCATCCTGATCAATTTGCTTAAGCTTTTGTATTGGTTTCGGAAGTAAATGAGATATTATGAGTATACATGTATTTGCAAAAAGAACAAAGACATTTTTCATTCCGGAAAAAATCCTCAGAAAAAAACCGGTGCTTGTTGTTTTCCGTTCGTTTTGCGAAAAATATCTAGATCAACTGTTGGGCACACGAAACCAACAATACGTATGAAAAAACAAGATACTGCGGCTTATTTCTGTAACAATATAACAGAATCATACTACAAGAGCAGAGAAAAAAAAAAGAAACAAAATACTTTACGAATTCGTCTAATTTTATTACCCGCCTCTGTTTGTATATTTTGCTTAAAAAAAATATTGCGAGCCCCGTAAATACAATTATCTCAATAAAAGCAAAGAATATCCGGTCCTGAACAAACACGTCCCAAACAGAGTAAAATAATTAAAATAAGTATGTGTAAAATTCTAAATGCGTCGGGGGGCTAAGTCCCCGGTTTGAAGCGTGACTATGGACTAACCAAATAACTTTTAACCATCACACATGGAAAAAATAAGAACAGTGTTGTACATTTTGTTGGTGCTTCGCGTAAAATATTACATTATGTAGATGAGGAATATATTAAGCATACGGCACGTTATGCGTGAATATTTAAAACTCGTAGGTACAAATTACGGAGCCGAAGCGGGAATAAAATTCAGCCCGCCGCCGTAACTGGGATCATAATTTTTGAAAAGGTCCCTTCGGTTTCGGTTACGTGTCGCGTTTACAAATAAACGCAATCGACGCTTACAGCGATTCGGACTGATTTTTGCGAACTGACAAATTTGTTCGTGATCGATCGCCGTTTGTGGTTGAAATTCCATTTCGGGAGAGCATTTTGGATCAGCTCTTGTGTAATACTATATACTTTGCTCTGTACTGCTCTTTGATATGGCGCTTGTGCTAAGAAACCAAGATCTAGTGTGGGGTCACCGAAGTCCATAGTAGCGTTCACAGTACACGCGGTCGGTAGTAGTGGTAGGGTTCTCTTGCAGAGTCCGTCTGGGGAAATACCACTCCTTTGCCAGTTATTCAATCGCCAAACAGTACTGTGCAAGCATTACTGCGTTCCGGATTGAAGGGCAATGTTTCCAGAGTAATTACTGGGCATACAAAGATTTAACATCTAATATCTGAGGGTGACGAACGCAATGCATTGTCACGCATGGTTTTGAACTGTTGAAGTTCAAAATTCTAGGTGGCACTGAACTGTTATGGGCAAGCCTGACTCTTAACATCAGGTGAGCGACTTGTTCGTCTCTCCAGTGGGTATCATAAAAAAAATACAATTGTCTCGCTCGCGCATTTTCACATTATTAAAGATATAAAATAACAAATTGTGAATTTCCAAAAAGTAAATGTTGTGTCCTTTTGTAATAAGATTACAAAATCTTCACGAGAATCTTTCGATTTGTATCCTTTTATTTCATGGAGGAGACCGAAAATAACGACAAATTACAATAAAATCACAATCACATATAGATAAATGTAACTGCGACTATCGGCACTCAATGGAAACTTTTAAAAAATTGATGATTTTAATGCCTCGTTCTCTTTAATGCTGCCGGTTTTAGAGTTGCGGCGAAATTTCAGCATCGCCTGCTTTGATATGAAAATGAAAATGATCGCACTATCCATTCAAAATGAACTAAAAAACAGGACGTATCCAGTGATAAGTCGGGTTTTCTAATCATTTTTATTCATCGTTTTTGTTGTAAGGTTTATCAACTTTTTGATTTTAAAAATAAAATTGCCGATTGTTTTCGTAATTCATAGATTCTGATTGTAGAATAATTATAATATAGTTGTTCAACATCATCACCATCATCCACAACCTTCTCTATCTGACGGTCGACGGTTATTTATGTCGTGGTTACTGACCGAAGCGAAGGTCTCAAATTCTACGGAAACAAATCGGCGATTATTATGTATATGTATTTAAGGGGGAGGCTTATGTTTAAGGGGGAGGCCTATGTTCAGCAGTGGACGTCTTATGGCAGATGATAATGATGATGATTTACCCGGGTATGTCCTAAAACTGCGACCAAAACAGGAGGACGGGCAGCAGCGTCCTCATAGTAAACGATGAGCGTTCTGCAATCCCCAAGTCTACGTATAGGCGTTGTATTCGAAAGTAGTGAAATCTTTTTTCCAATTATAGAAAAGATCGCTACTTTTTTTTTCAATTTTCTCATGCACACTGAATGGTTTGAAAAACTTTTGCATTCCTCGCTTCAAGCGACAGCGCAATGGCATAATGAAGACATGAGCAGTTTATACTGACCGAAATTGATACGATAAAAATGACTGAATACGATTTTATTCATCAACTATAAAACTGATTATTAAAATATTTACTAAGCCTATTTCTTTAAAATTAAATAGAACTATTAACTCAATAATCGGCAATCGTCTGTACATAACAGGCATTAAAGGTCTATACGCCAATTAACGACATTAATACCATTGTCCAGAAATTTGAATTACATACTTACTTAAACTTAATCTAAATTTTTAGACATATATTAATAAATATTTTATATAATGTTTTACAAGATGATTTTTCAGATTTTTCAGGGTTTGTATCATTGGGGGAGTCCATTGTTCAGTAGTGGACGTCTTCTGGCTGGTGATGATAATGATTATCAGTGTATTATTTTTAATTTAAATTTAATTTGATGTAATTTTATTTAATTTCAGTACATTTGAAATTTTGTTTTGCATGTCAAGTAATGTGATTTAAATTTTAATTCTCTTTAGCGTAATTTGAATTCGGTGCTGATTAATTTAAATACATAAATAAATCATTTTAAAATAATTTTTTTGTAGGTAGGTTCTTAGTAGCTTGGCGTACAGAAAACAGCAACGCATTTTTAGCTTTGTGGTCATGAGGTTAAAAGTAAGCATGTGTGTGTTCAAGAAAATTAAAACTATTAATTTTTGTTTCAAAAATGTTTTTTTTAGGCGCACGACACTCAAAGACACATTTGTGTGCAGTAAGATATTTGTATTATGTGGCACACGTTTTGTGAAGAAATGTGGTGTGTTGTCTATTAGCGCATTCGTATTTAAATGTAATCTACGATAAATATTTTGTGTGGTGTACAACATTTGTAATATTGTTGTGGATGCGCCTTAGGCGGCTTTGCGACACCTCTGACCTTTGAGAAGTTAACATCATCTCAAAGCCTCTGACAGTAATCTCCCCCTACAAACTTTATCTTGTCATATGCCGTGTCGTGTCCGCTAAAGTTCTTCCAAGCACTCAATGAATTTATTCAACCGAACGCGTGCTGGGTCGTACATCAAAGCGGTGCCGAATGTTCAACAAACTCATAATATTTATGGCGGTGTCTCAGAAATTCTGCGTGTTTGCTGATTTCATAAACTACATGAATAGGTATATTATATAGGAAGTCATTTTGTTTTGATCTTATATAGCTTTCAATTCAGTTTTTCAGTTTTGTTACAATAGCTTTCGATGTAAGTGTAAAATAAAATATAAGTATTCCATTTTAAATTGAAGTAAAAGTAATTTTAAAAAAAAATGCACATAAAAACAGAGCTCAGCCAAAAAAGCCTGGCAAACGTTACACATACCTCATATGTAGTGGTAGACTTTTGGTCCTCTTTTGCAAAGTCCACCTGAGGAAATGCCACACCTTTGCCAGTTATTCAACAGTCAAGCAGTAGTGTGCAAAAATTACGGTGTTCCGGATTGGAAGGGTAACGTTTCTAGCGTAATTACTTTTAAGCATAGAGAGATTTAGAATCTGATATCTCACAGTTATGACCGCATTCTGGGTAGCATTGAACTGTTACTGGCCAGCGTGACGCTTACCATTAGGCGAGCGACTTGATAGTCTCGTCAAACAAATAAATAAAAAACTCGATAAATAGCAATGCTAATTAATCGAGTTAAGAAGTAAGGGCTAATTGAATGTTCGTTTTCTAGCAAGTGTATTTTGCTCGAAAAGTGTATTAATCTATATAGTATAAAGCCCATAACCTCCCAGTTGGGGTAACCTCTATTTTGTGTTTTTTTTTCTGTGTGTGGCAAGGTCAAGGTCGCATTTTTTGCATTTTTTGGTATGCTATAATTGTTCAAAAGTTAAAAGTCACATCACGTATGGAGTGCGTTTTTCAAGGAGTTTTACAGAATGAGAGTAAAATTATCGATTTACGAGCTTAAACATGAAAAAATAAATAACACTTAGTAATCACTTTGCGAAAATTGAAATTATTAGATTTGTACTTAACTATCTCCGGAAAGGAAATAAATCCGCACATGACATTTGCTAAATACAATAAATGTACGAAGCCAATTTGATGGAGGAAAAATAAATAAAGAAATACAATACTCGTAGTTACCATCTTTTAAGGTGTAACATTATACATAAGTATAATGTTAATATTTGGTTTATTTTTTATTTTTTACAAAATCGCTCTTGATTACGTTACGGGCTTACATTCGTCTATGTAGGTAGTTGTTACCAAGAACCAACCTACCGCTTTCGTATCATTATCTTACCGTTCTACAACATATTTTATTTCCTACTTTGCAAAGCCCTATTACGAGTATACATAATAATAACATTACAAAAAGTCCCTTATTAACCGACTAATATTATAAGCCCAGCCCAAAAAACTCATTTTAGTTCCCAACTCCGATCGCCAAATCCCGACTTATCCGGGAAAGTTTTATGAAAATTTTCGCGTTAAAAAACCTCAAGTTTTTACTCAATTTCGTATACAATTCAATTTGTGAGTGAATAAGAAAATGGAATTTAAGTCAATTCCGCAAATTGTCAAAAACATGAGGAGAACTTAGTATTGAAGTTTTAGATTTAGTTAGACTGAATTTTTATTTTATTTCTGTTATCGAGTTGTAAGACTTTTAAGGATTTTTTTTGGTTCATTTTCATCTAGTTGTCTAGATTTACTTGAATATCTCGTTAGAGCCTAAAATATAAGAAAACGAGTCTCACGCAGAAATAAGTTTTCACGGTAATATAAGTTCGAAAGTGTGTTTGTTCCATCGATATATAATGTACTACGCACTAGATTTCGCATTCCGAACTTACACTCTGTTCACCTGAAATGTACTGCAATCCGTACACCTTAATGTGTGTTAGTGTGGTTTTGACATTCACACAGGCTGAGCGCGTACGGAGCGGCGTTAAAAATACGAGAATTCGAAAAATTTGAAATAGCGCTGCATGTCTTAAAAGTTTGGTTAGACATCATAAATATGTTTCAGCGCTGCAGCGAATTTTTGTTCTAACTCACAACCATATTCTTGAACAAATGGTTTTCATGAATGTTCTTGTCTATCGTTAGAATATATGTCATTTCTTCTCTTCTCATTCTCATTCTTCTTCTTCATGCAGCATTATATAGACGTATTTTTTTTGAATGGCTACAGTTTAAAGGCCGGAGTGACTAGGCTACTTTTTATCCGCGAAAAAAAAACCAGTAGTTCCAGTAGTGTCGACGCAATTAAAACCGCGGGGCACAGCCAGTAAAAAATTATAAACCGACAGATTCCGATCATAATAAAGTCAGACTGTATAAAAATACACTGAATAAAGATGTAATGAAGATACTTATCGAAAGTTAACGAAGCGGAATTTTCCCTCGGTATTTCCATGTAAAAACTTTAATAAATCCGACTAAAGATAAATCTAGTTTTAGCGCTTTTCGCCATAGTTCTGTTCTTTTTATCTCGTGTTTTGCGCCCTTATTTTCTCCAATTCAACCGTTCTGAATCCGTGAATCTTTCTCCCCTTCAAAGTGGGATATCTTTTGTAATCTCCGTGAATAATATCGGATTAACGAGTCTGCTGCTAATTCTTTTCCTAAGAAAGAAACTCTTTTATCCCTTTCTGGACCAGTTGCTCGTTCCCGGAGGTTAAAAAAATGTTTTAAAGGAATAGGTAGGTTGTGTTGTATTGTTGGTTTTTAAGTAACGAAGGGATTTTGCTTAAATCTGATGCTAGGTGTTTGTTTAGGTACAAGCTATCAGATACCCGTGGTTTAACTCGCCGTACCTTAAGTTAATGTACTTTATGGAAATATAAAAAATATATGCTAAGATAATGAAACTCGGTTTGTATAACGAAGCATAAAAAAAAGTGTTAGGTATGTGGACGGGAGCAGGCAAGTTACAACTACGGTAGCTGGGAACGCACTATTTTATTATGTGAATGACAGGTGGGCGCAGCCACCACTAACTATAAGTACACGTATATAACATCTTTCCCCTCTTATAAGGGAACTCTAAAATAGTTTCTTATAATCTAACATTGGCCTGGCTCTGCGAGTACGATGACTAACTAACGGCGGTGCCGGTGTGTCGTGGCTTCCTGCCTCAGAGTCCGGCGGGGGGGGCGGCGCAGGAGTCTGTAGCGGGGTTCTGAACTCTGGACTGCTCGCTGATGGCATCGACACGAGCGGTTCTGGTGTCCGTACAGGTGACTCGGAAATCCCATCCTCGTCGCCAATTGTTAGGTATGTGGACGGGAGCAGGCAAGTTACAACAACGGTAGCTGGGAACGCACTATTTTATTATGTGAATGACAGGTGGGCGCAGCCACCACTAACTATAAGTACACGTATATAACAAAAAGACATCTCTGAATTTTTCAAAAATCAACCTCTTTAAAGAGATGAAACGGGTTCTTGAAATAGCTGTATCTTATGCGAGCAAAGCCATGCGGGCAAGGTTGTAACATATATAATAAACAAATCCTCTTCCGCGAAAACATGGGTGGTTTTTGTTACTTCATCATTTTCAGTGGTTTTTCATGTTTTTTTTCATTTTTTTAGTATTTTCAAAAAAATACAATTAGTGGAAAGTTGATCTATCCCATTTTATTCCCATGTACCTCAAACACAATGGGAACTCTGTACTGTCAGTTGTCTCTTTGTTTGTTAGATCTTCAAACGTCTCTTTTCTAGTCTGATCTAACATAAAAAAAAGTATGTAAGTAAGAATAAATTATGATCTCGAAGAAAATATGTTGAATAACTTAGAATACTGTATAACTCATCTTTTAAAGTTTCTTCAACTTGGTTTTTTGTACTATATTATTATCGAGATCGTGATATTCTGGCAAAAGTCAAAGGGATTACGAATCTAAGCCTAAGTGTACAAATTTCTAAATGCGTATTTACGTGTGTGTATTTGTTTACAAATGTGTTAGTGTGTGAATACTTGTGAAAAGATAAACCTAACAGCTAACACTGAGGGTAAATAATGTACATACAATTGAGGCCAAACTTAAGGAACGTAATTTATTCATTTAAAATACAACGACCATTTTTTTTTGTCTTATGAAAATCATATCTAAAAAATGCCTCTTTGGTCTGGCTTGATTTTGATAAAGCTCACATAATTAAAGCTTGAGAAGTTCTTGCAGCTGCCTACATAAGTCGGGTACTGCGGCAGTTCATACCACATGTATCTCGGATCACGGTGCGAATCGCCCAAGTGCTCTAAACTAATTGGCTCTTTCGCATCGCGGTAAGAATCGCCTACGTTTTTTCTAGTACTGGGTCCATTCGAACCATGGTGGGAATTGCCACATCGCGACAAAGCTTCTTCTTTTACTTCTTCTATGAAACTGAGTGACAATACGAGTAATGAAGAAAGTCACCTGATGGTAAGCTTACCGGTAAAGATAGACTTTAACCCCCGTATTAATAAACGTGGAGTACCCTTGGAATAGTTACCAAGTGTTTAGTTCCTATGCGCTCTTTCGAAATTAGAACTCGATTGACAGAAGACTGAGTCCAAGGATTCACCGCCTTTATTAATAAGGGGGTAACAGTTCGAAATTCTGCATAGTTTGCACAGCGCTCGTTACCCTGACATATTAAATGTTAAATTCTTTTATGCTCGGCAATTCCACTGCAAACATTGCTTTTCAATATGGAGCAAATTAATGTTTGCACACTTCTGCTTGGCTGTTGAATAATTGAAAAGGGCGTAATAATAGTTACCACTACTATGTTATCTAGTTGTTTGATTTACCATGAAATGTCTTCGCGGAGATTTGGCTACATACATACAAGGCGATAACCCGAGTATTCGCAATAGTAGTTAGTATTTCAGTATTTTATTGCACCAAGTAACTTAGTCTTGTAACATTATACATTACAAGTAACTATACTTGTAAAGGTATTGCAAATTGTACATTAAATATATACTTATCTTACAAACTAGGGTTTGAGAATTTATATTTTACTTCGTTCGCGTGTTCGTTTCGACCTACACAAAGTAGCCTGTGTCCGCCTCCTATTCTTACGCTATATCTATGCAAAAATGCAGGTCGATCTGTTTAACCGCTAAACCGTGATACCGTGTGGAATGTGTGCGAGTAAGAGTGGGTGGGAGAATGTGACTTTGTGTATGTGAGTATCATCACTGTGCGATGCACAAGTCCTCGTAAGAGTCACGGTTCGCAGCGATGACACGCGTATGCATGCGTGTGTGTTTGTGTGTGCAGTGTGTTATACGTCCAGTATATTATATTATTCGAGTATTAGGTAAATAGAATGTATGTTTGATGAATGATGAGGAAGCCGCAGTGGCGCTGCTCAGACCTCGCACTGCAACGCAAGCCAGACCTGACTAGCCAGACCCTTGTGTTGATAAAAATTACATAGTTTAACGGCCTATAGACCTATGGCAGTTAGTAAAACAATAGCTTCTCACTTTTTAGCAATCATTTTGCAAAACTGATGCACCCAAGTGTATCAAAACTCGTAAAGAGGTTGAAATGTTCGCACACACTCAAAGTTCGTGCGGGGATTTGGTATTAAAACATTATGACGAAATTATTGCGCTCACTTGACTGCTAAGAGCTTAAAATGTTTGGGACGTGACGTTTTAGTTCAGACCGTACTAACGACAAGTATTTCTCACCATCTACGCTGTAGAATGTACCTATGAGTACTTGTCTACGACTACGTATTATACAACGTGGGAACGCACCCATTTCTATTATTCGAAAGTAAGTTTCAAACGCGATATCGTTAGTTTGGATTTTAAAAAGAAGCTTAGGCTTGTCTTTGTGTATGTTTAGCAAGTTTATAAACAAAGCAACTTGAAAATATACAGTAATTTCCAATTTAAAATGATTATTACAGGTTCTACTCGATGGTAAATGCCACGTACAAAATAGGGATAATAGTCGTAAACAAAAAAAAGTTATTTTGGATTTTATTGACTATTTAATTGTTAAATCGAATCACTTAGCTGCTTGTAGCGGTTTATTAGATAAGTGGTAGTTTTAATTTGTTTTCTATTGCCTTGCCTATTTTCAGTTCATTATTTTGGTTTAGTTTGTTCTCTATTCCTTTGTAAGTACGCAACTTATATCTTTCGTGGTCAATAAATCATTAACTGCCATCGCATTACTTTCTTCAGTTTTGTGGTGAATTAGAATGAAATCTAATAAATAAATATAAGTATATAATAAGTTTAATCAACCAATCGCTTGTATTTAACACAGGGCGGCACATAAATATATACCAAGCCTCTGGTTAATATACTATCTGTATTTCGGAAAGCAGCATGATGATCTCTCATGAGATCACAATTACTATTATTCAGCATCATTACAGTAACTTTCTGAGCTTCGTTTCGTCAGCTACAAAGCGATAAACGTGTTTTTGCGCCGACGTCCGCGTAACAAATTGCCGAGGTGACAGCGCCAGATTCCTGCAAGGACGGTTTGACTCGAGACGTAACGTAACAATCCGTGTCAGAAGCTCTGAGTCATTCCCTCTTATTAAGTGGCGTACTTTTACTTGTAAACCTACTTGTACTAAACTGGCTAGGTTTTTATCTTGCTTGGCTGAGAACGTTCTCTAAGTGCCAAGGACAAGATAAAGGTATGAGAGCTTTTTCTCAGTTAATATAGACAATAATTATTTCTGATCTTATATTCTCATTGAAATTTACTTGGGAGTGATGGAGTCAAAGTCAATGTCTTTTGTTCTAGAAGAATCTTAGTGCTCTGGGGGCGATCAATTTGTAGCTTCGCTTTTATCAACGTGGAATACTTGCCAGTTGAAATTCTCACTCAATTCAAATTTCAAAGTAGTTGTTTGTTTTAATACCGTTACTAGATTAAAAAATGCTTCTTCAGACCTTGGGTATCCAAGAGCCATGTTAAATTTCAAGTGGCTAGCTTTCACGGTAATTGAGGAAATCAGCTGTGATAGACAGACAGAATAATGTTTTTTTTTATACCATTTTTGTACGAAACCCCAAAAAGCTGATTTTTGCTTTATCTGAGCCTATTTATTGAGCTCGTTGGGATGACGATATTGTGAAAATCGCGGGTCGAACCTGGACAAGATTGGCACAGGACCGGGATAAGTGGCGTACAAGAGAGATGCCTATGCTCAGCAGTGGGCGATTACGGGCTGAAAATGATGATGAGCCTATTTATCATTAGTTGATTATATAATTTCCTATCAGTAATTGGCGAGTAAAGTCTCCAGAAGCATTTGTTTTTATTCAGTTATTCTGACAGTTACTCTGCTCAGACATTTTGAAATTAATACCAGAGTTACTTATTGCTTTAATGGGCCAGTAGCATACTTGGAGCTACTTGATATGATAAACGAGGCCCAAAATGAACTAAGAAGTTCACGTCTTGTCAAGAAAGCCAAATAAGTCATTAAGTATCATTTAGTAAGAGTGTAAGAACTACAATACATGCCCTCTAGCCACTTTGTAAGGTAAAACCGCACTCGGTGAAGGTGAAAGCTTCTGTAGTTGACAGCACAAGCTAAAGCAATCACCTTAATGGTCCCTGGAGAAGAGATCATATTTTTTATTTAAATGGACAACTTAATAGCACGTGTTTTTGTTGCGAAACGGGACTGGCTGGTTTTTAGGGGTCCGTACGCTTAAAGATTTGCCTTATTGTCTGTCTGCCAGCTGTCAGTCAGTATGGCATAGTCCTTCTATTCCGAGGCTATAAGGACTAGTGCTGAAATTTGGTATAGATAATTATAACCATAAATATTTATAAATAAGAATTGGTATAAATAAATAAAAAATAAGTACTTTTAACGCAGCGTATGTAGGCCTCCCACTAGGTGAACCGACGACAATGTGAAAGTTGCGGGTAAGCGTTGCATGTAAATGGAAGATCGTCGTTCAGTGTGGAGGTCTAAGGGGGAGGCCTTATTTCAGCAGTGGGCGTCATCTGGCTTATAATGATGATGAGTCTAAAATGTCTGTTAACATTAAAATCCGATATTTTTTTTGCACGTGTATTTGCACACAGACTGAAAATACTTTAAAAACTATATTGATTTATTATTTTTGAATTAAGAACTAAACGCATGCTCGTATTATGTCATAAATAAAATGTACAAAAAAATATGAATATGTTCATTATTTATTCTGACATAGATAAGAAACACTTTCAGGAGACGACACTCTCACGTTACAACACGTACTTGACAGTTTATTTTTAGTTAGTCGTGTTTTTTATAGAATTATTTAATATTTATAATGAAATTAAAATACCAATCGGTACTTTAATTTTTTACAGAATTTTCTCTATTATTACTCTACTATCTCTCTACTATTTTGACTGGTTTTGTACCACTTTTTATTGTCACAACTATTTGTGGGCTAAAGTTTTACGTGTATTTTCTAGATAAGTATTCTATTCTAGATAAGTAGAAAGCAGTTTTAAAAAATATTTTTTATTGTAAAAGCAGTCCTCAGTAGATCGTGTGTGTGTTTTAATGTATTAATTGTCATTTTTTTTTGTCCTGTTCTTAGTTTTTGTTATTTGATATTATTGTAATTTCTATCCCTATTCAGTTCGATATTTGTTATTGGACAAACACTTAAATTATAATAGGTCTTTACCGGAATGTACGCTATTTTTAATCTTGTAATCTTTGTAATAATGAACTGTAATTAAACGTTATCTATAAATTGATTATGATTTTGATTATCATGAAACACCTCAAAAGCTTGGGATCACAAGTTGCAATTTGCTCTTAGAAATCGCTTCACCATAATCTCAAAGCTTTTCGCGCTCCAGTGCTTAATTGCGGCCTCGTCTACATTTGGCACGAAAACAGTACAATTCCATTTCTGACATTCTAAACACGATCCATCGAGATAACGAGGAATTCGGCCGTTTAGTTGTTCCAGAGACATCCCTTTGTCGCGTCTCCGAGTTTCAGTGTGTTTCTACGTGAGACGTCAGCGCGGCCGTTTGCCCTTTTAATTTTCCGATTGTTTCAAAATAACCTTGTCCGTTAGGGAGTATATAAGAATAAGAATAAGAATTATTTTATTGCTATACTGTGTACAAAGATGTTCTTAAAAAGAGATTAATGTTCCAACAGTGGACCCATATCGGGTGTGCAATATATTATTTTATAGTATTTTATAGTATTTTATAGTATTTTATAGTATTATAGTAGGAGTAAATAAAGCACTGATGGTGCCGAGAATTCGCCGCGTTAAGTGTTAATTTCCTTGGAGATTGGACCAAATGGAATTAGGGAATTAATAGAATACGGAAAAGCATGCGTTCAGCTTTTAGTATGTACGGATAATTGGTGGACCTTTTAGGGAAGCGTTTTGTACAGGTTCGGATTTAAGTAGGATCTTAATTCAATGAACAATCTTATTTCTTTTTTTTTACGGTTGTAAAAGAAGAAACGTTGTTTTAAAAAAGCTTAAACAGAAAAAGCCAATCTTTTGAATCAGATAATTGCTACTTACATCTAAACCAGGAAATCAATCAATATTCTGTTCGCTGTTATCTTACATATAATTATCACCTATACAATATTAGTGTATTAATCACTTGAATATACACTAGGAGTTATTAGGGAAGTTGTAACGAAAAATGTGTGTAAAACGAGGTCTTTTCAATGTTTTTAGGGTTCCGTAGTACTATAAGAAATCTTTATACGTTCGTCATGTATGTCTGTCTGAATCTCTTACAACCTTATTACTTTACAAAGTTATCGAAGTTTGCTTGCTTTAAAATTAGTTCGGGCAACATGTGATGATGACTTTTAGAGATAAGCGGAAAAAACTGATAAATACTTCAAACGTCCTACGCGTCTACGGAACCTCACTAAGCATGAACCGACATACTCATAACAAGTTATTTTTTATCGATAAAATGTCATGTAATCATGTTTTCCCTCTATGATAGACTAGAATAAAGAACAAAAAAAAAGAAACTCAAAGATTTTTAATGTAGATAACTAATGAGGTGCACTGAATAGTTTTTTTATAGGCCGTTAAGTTTCTTCGTTAGTGAAGTTAAGTTCAGAAATGAAATTGATAGTTAAATCATTATGCTTAGATGATCCAAGTATATAATTTTTTACATTAAATTGGAACTCAATAGATTCGGCACGTTGTGATTTATAAAAAGAACAGATAAAACGATAACATTGACACATTACGGATTAAACTAGTCAAACTATACCATCAGATTGAAAAACAAAGAAACAAAGACAAGAAACGAATTTAAAAACTAAATAAAACTGAGAACAAATTGAACCCCATCAAACCAAAACAGACACTACAAGAAAAGTTAAACGCGTATGAAAGCTTCTAAAATAGCTGTAAAGTTCCAACCAAATACACACCTGCCTTTCTAAAAGCCGTTCCATTGACTTGTGGTAATAAAGACACCAGAGATTTTACGTCTTAAAACTTTGCCATTCTGTCCACAAAGGCTTCGGTCTCTCGAGATGTTCCGTTTTTACACGTAAAGTAGCAAGTCGCGTTCGATCGGGAAGTTTTGTACCTTCACGTTTGATAGTCTCTGTGTAATGACGTGAAGGTTCAACCAGTGGCATTGGAAAAATCTATGATGAACTAGTAGGATTGGCTGGGTTTCTTACTACACTAAGCTTTTTTATGTTGGCAAGGGTTGGGTATGGAATAAGAAACAAAAATAAATCATAACATACATTAGCGCGTCTCAGTTCTTATAGTACAAATGCTTATCACGAAAAACCCCAGTCCGCTACTTCCCCTCAAATATCCGGGTCAACCATTGTTTCTTTGTCACAGAGCCGGACAATCCCGGGCCCAACTTTCCGCTGCGGTCACTATCTTTTTTATCTGGACCACGAAACACTGGGATACCACTACTCCGACCGCACACAAACTTTGCACCGAACAACAAAAGATATTGTGACGTTCGTTCCGCTGCCACAGTTACTTGTTTTTCGTTATTTTCTTGCACCTCCAGCCTCTCACTTCCAGATTGACGAGGACTTGTACACAAAGTAATTTTACTAATGGGTTACCTCTCCTGGTCAGATGAATACTTAAACATGTTTACATCTCGCTAATGAGAGTATGCGGCTTAGAAATTCTTACATATTTCATGACCGAGGAATTAATTAAGACGTCTTCATAAAGTCGGCTTAGAGGGATAAAGAAGTGAACACAAATACCGACCGCTGAACACGCTGAGCGCTTGAACGTTTCGACTGCAACTAGGTCGAGCTAACATTTACCATGTTAACTTTGCTCAGTTTGCGGTAAAAATAAACGTCGCGGTATGGACAACAAATAGCCCGTTCCTAACTCGTACTCTCTCAAGGGGCAAATTGAAAAATTCCTCAAGGAACCGGCCTGCGAAGTGTCTAGGAAGCCCGGACATACCTAGCCGCTCTCCTCCGTACACACGTCTGTTTCCAAGTAATGTACGAGCGTACTCACATTTTCGGAAAGGAGACATATAATATCGCATTAAGTAGCGGATGGAAACGTTATCTGGCCCGCCATTCTGTAGCGTTTAAGTTGTGAGACACGTAAGTGTTGCCATTTGTTCCCTTGTAAGTTGTGTTTATTCTTTTTCTCCGAGTCCTTTTCAGTTATGAGTAATGGGGGGTCGGAGAGGGAGTGACGGTCCGGACGTGAAATACGTTTACAATGCGTCCGCGATTGTGCGGGCTTGCACTGGATTCAGAGATTTCCTGCCACTCGTAAGGAGAGCTCCCGTTTTCCTTATTCGCTTGCTTATTTAAATTTATGAGCAAGGTTGTGTCCGGATGTGCGTAGCGGATAACTGTAACTGGAATGATAACGGATTATTATGGTCTCCTAAACGGTACAGCTGCCGTTTCTTGAGCATTACACAAAGCATAGTGGATTTTGGTTATGATTTGGATGATAACAATTTGGGATTCCTTGTATTATATCTTTAAAGTATTTAGTTAAACTACAATATGTTTAATCTAAAAGCAGTAACTGACCATAAAAAGTAATCTGAATTCAAGAATGACAATAAGATTGTAAAATGTACAGAATTAGGTAAAAAAATAATAATAAGATGACATGGTACACACAATTTACACTGGAATCACCAATGGAATGAAAACATTCAAACTCCATTCAAAAAAATAATAAAACCAAGTTAGACGAAATAGCAGTAGCACAGAACCATTCATTTAAATCATACATTTCCATTTACATTTGTATTTCCAAAACGATGACTTAAAAACATTCTTTCACAGATTCGTCAAATAGACGTCGTTCCGAGAGACGACCTGCACTTCCATCCAACTGAACGATGATGAAACCGTTTTACAGAACCCTAATAACCGTGAAAAGATACGAGCTACAAATCCAACCCATGTACAGTACTTTACACTATATACGTATACTCATACAATACACACGTCCGTCTGATTCGCAGAAAGAACGCCTCGCGACGAACGATTTTATTGAAATTGGTCATATTACCATAATATTATTAGAGGGATTGGAAGCAATGCCCCACTGTAAAAATCTCGGCACGGCATCCTCTGTTCTCGCTCATGTAATCTACATACATCCCGAACCCCACCATTATAAGGATTCAATTACCCAGTCTTTTATTTGGAGTTTCTTTATACTTATGGCGGTGTACCTAACGGTTATGGATATTTCGTACCCAGAAAATAGGTATTGCGGCTACAGAGATAAAAGCGTTTTATTGCGTTTCTATCCTGGTAATTCAATTTCTACTTTCTTTGTTTGCATCAACTCTGTTATCAGTTTGCGGTTTTTTAGGCAAACTTGCTGGAGTTTTGTATAAGTTATCTGAGAGGTAAATCCATAGATATCAGATCATTCTGATATCTGCGGGTAAAACGATGTTATTCGCTAGTAGATATGGCTTATGCTAATCCTATGGGCGCTAGTAAGAAGCTAATGATTATGGAAAAATAACGTCACTGATAATTGTTTTTAAAAAAAATGTGTGCGAGTCTGATATTAAAGTAGGTATTTTTTTTGCGGTTTATAAATGGTGTATAATGCCGGTGCAGACTATATGCAACACAAAATGTAAGGTAGCAATGCAACATATCCAATACATTTTGATATGTGTTCGCGAGCGCGCTGCGCGTATGCTGCGTGCATTCGTAGCGCGCTCGTTGGTTCCTGCCGATTGTTGTTTTTTCTACGAACGCGTTATGTGCGCGCAGTGTGAATTGGACGGTCATTCACGACGGTTCTGCGAACAAGTAGTTTCTCGTACGGTGAAAAATTTAAAAATGACTGGCTATGACGACTGGGACGAGGAAAAAAGCTCTTTGTACAATAATAATCTAAAAATAATTGAAACTCCAATAATAATCATGCACACTTCAAAATTGAGCGGCTCCGTGGCGTGCGCGCTAAAGACTGTCGGGAACAGAGGTTCGCAGTTGAAGCGCGCAGTGAGCGTGCGCGCGGTGGCCGTGTGTTGCATTGCATGTTACCCTATATCTTGTGTTGCAAATAGTCTGTACCCGGGCTTACAAAACCCTTGAAAGCTGAATTCATTATTGAAATAATTAAGGTTGGAGAAAAACATTACTTAATTAAAGGCCTTAGCACTGCTATTAATTAATTTGAAGTATAGAGAAGAAATGAAATTGTAATTCAAAACATTTCGTCGGATTTATTGGAGGTCGTTAAAAATTTGGTATACTTTTGAAAAAACTAATAGAAAACCAACCGATGTTTTTATTTAGTTAACACTGTGAAACCAAATAGGATTGCGTTTCACTTTGATTTCACATCACTTCAAAGAAGTTTGTCTTTATTAAATAGTAAGTATAACCATAGACTACAAAAAAACTTGACTCGGGCCTCGCTACTTTATAAAATAATTAGGACTCAAGATAGGTCATAGTGTACCAAATTCGTTTACTAATTGGCCTAAAATATTGTCTTAAGCCCTAATTATGTGCGCAAAAATAATTTTCAATATTTTTCATAGGATTCTCATTAAACATTAATTTAGAGAATTGCGGAGATTAGCCATGATGATTGGGTGAAAAATATTTTTTACCTAATAAAGGTAAAAAATATTTTTCACCCAATACATCCCAAACTACATCAAAAAGAACAGTTGAATTTGCCACAGACCATTGAGAGGTCGAAATTTATAGATCATAAGTACTTTAAAGTTTTCGAAAAATAGTATATAAAAAAAAAATTGCTACTACAAAATTACATTAATCGCAGCCACAGAAGAGAAAACATTTTTACCATACTTCTCTCTTCTGTGATCGCAGCGAAGGCAGACGAAGGGTGGCAGCTAATTCTGAATATACATCCAGAATTAAACTTTCCGTAAGGATATAAAACGATAAAAAATATAATAGATTTGCAAATGATTTAAATTGAATGATCTGCAAAGCAAATTAGCAAACTAGTCAAATTGTGCGGCAATTTTGCTTAGATTTTTTTTCACATAAACTCCGGCAGATTTAAACATTAGTATATGGGCCTCTTTGTCAGCTCTCCTCTAATTTAGATCATGGGGTACGTTGTCAAATCCTAGCCGAAGGTAGGTTTATTACCAAGCAATACTGTGCTATAAGCCGTTAAGAGCCGGTTTATTCGTCTGCCACTGCCGCCATCCATAGGCGTCCACAAAACAAGCATATTAGCCGAAGCGTGCTCCGACATAAAACGCTTTTTACAGCGTTCAATATTTGCGTTCCATTTCACTTCAGATTCCAGATCCCTGTACGAAACCAATGCCCGAATATACTATACCTACCTATTGTTCAGTTTCTTTTGTGCATTCTTGTGTTTAAGCCAATGGAGTGCCTATTGTGAACGTGGTTTTATCTTCGGAAACGGAGCACGAAAAAGAACAGCCTTTTTTCAATCAACAAGGAAAAGCTCGTTGGACTTGTCGACACGTAAGTACTTTTTTTACGCGAAAATAAACCTTCCTATATAATTTATTTACTAAAGAAATTTTAGCGTCCACTTCTTAATTGCTGACCTTGTCTCATTCAAGCTGATCTGATGATGGAATCGGGAGGTGGAAAACGGAACTCTTCAGTAACTAAGAGTTTGGTATAATTATGATCAGCTTCAAGTACTTATAAAGCATTTTATAAAAGCTTGTTTGTTTTTCCGCAAAAACTTATTCAAGCTAACGTCGCATGTGTTTTCATATTTAATCGTACCGCCACGATTCGGTAAGTTGTGGCCAATCACGTAGCCAGACAACCATAAATTTACAAGACAACTTGGCTAACTAAGACATCGAGCTATACGGTTGTTTAGCGCGCATCCCCCGTTTATCACGTCTTAGCTAAACTAATTCCCGCGATCCCGGGGCGTCATTTTGTTTTCATCGCGCCCCTGCCCCGGAATATTTTCCCGCAATATTTGCATGAAAAATGCTTCCGACGCCTCTGAGGTGAGAATGTAAATAATGAGGACCCCGGCGCCGGTTTATTATTGTCATCGATCACAATCGGGCCAATGGGAGAAACTGATTCTACTTTTTTGCGGGAAATATGGTTTATGACGCCTTGAGGGGCAGATGGCCGTCGAGAAATATTATAATATTTATGGATATTTGGTACCCAATAATTTTATAAAAGGTATTAAAAATACGGGAAAAATGTGTCAGGTTGATACACGTATACAAGTAATATGAAAACGTAAGTGAGTAAAAACTTGGTATATATTTATTAGAAAGTTCCAACATTAGCTTAACGTTAACGTTAGTTTAACGTTAGCTTTCAGAGTGTGCATGCTGAAGTGGCAATGGGCAGGCCACATCACTCGAGGAACCGATAACCGGTGGGAAATAAAGGTTTTTGAGTGGCGACCACAAACCGGAAGACGCAGCGTAGGTAGGCCTCCCACTAGGTGGACCGATGACATTGTGAAAGTTGCGGGCAACCGGTGGATGCAAGTGGCCCGTTGCCAGTCGGTGTGGCGCTCTAAGGGGGAGGCCTATGTTCAGCAGTGGACGTCTTGTGGCTGATGATCATGATGATCAATAATTATCATGACAAGTGGTTTAATTTTCTCAAACAAACAAACAGACAAAAAATCCTTTATTGAACATAGATAATTATACAAAAAAATGTTATGAACCCATTGGCTCCGAACTAGTAAATACTTTATTTCGAGAGCCAATGGTCTCTCTCTCTGGGTAATCCAACTGTTCTTTTTATGTAGTAGTGTAGCTAGTAGTAGTTTTGTGTATTTTATTTAGTTAATAAGTAGTAATTAATAATACAAAGTAGTGGTCAAGCGACCGATAAAAAAATATTAAAATAACCAATAAAAATATATTCTAGAATATCTTCATCGTCTTAACGAATATCCAGTATAGTTAGTATATTATACTAAGACAAACTAAAGTAATATTCTTTTTTTAATTCTGTTAGTTTTCTTTGATTCATAGAGAACATGATAGATAACAGACGTCATTCAAAAGAATTTGAAGAATATAGATACCATATAGGGTTTTGGCGGGAACGTGAAGATTTCATGTCGCATCATTTTATTATTTTCCAAAACTTGTGTTATTTCGAGTGTTAATGTGTAAAAACGGTGAATTTTTACCCGTTAAGTGTTTGTGAACATGCACGAGTGTTAGTGAATGGTATAATGTCGTGAAACGTGAATATTCGTGTTGCTTCCAAAACTCCATAGAAAGCTCTAGTAAAGTTTTCACCGCTTTACTGGGGCATGAATTGGACTTGACCGCGACTTGCTTTGCTCGACTTTGACTGTGACTACGACTTGTTTGATAATATTTAGCAAAACTTGAAAATATATATGTATACTTGACACTGGCATATGCATAACACGTGCGACGCCAAAATCCTCTTAGGAGGAGAAAAAAATAAATAGATACCAAAAGCTGCATAAAAGATACCTTTGTGTTTTTTATAGTGGTAGGGATCTAGGACAGAGTCTTTGCAGAGTCCACCTGGCCGGGCCTACCAGGTGGACCGCACCTTTTCCAGTTATTCAACCGCCAAGCAGTAGTGTGCAAACATTACTACTCACTACATCTTATTTATCACAGTGGCGAGCGCATTCATT
This sequence comes from Apocheima hispidaria, assembly GCA_947579745.1. NCBI lineage: Eukaryota > Metazoa > Arthropoda > Insecta > Lepidoptera > Geometridae > Apocheima > Apocheima hispidaria. The sequence goes on along the minus strand of OX388150.1, from coordinate 15,110,483 downwards.
CCGTTATGAACTTCTGTAGTTCAAAAGAGAACTTCGCTGTAGTTCTAAGTGGCACTGAACTATAATGAGCGAGCGTGACTCTAACAATCAGGAGAGCTATACTAGCTCGTCTCGTAAAAACTATTCTGAATCCGGCCATTATTTCCTCTTGGACCTAAAATAGAAAGTAAATGCGATAGACCCTATCATCGGTGTATATTGCATCTCCATTTAATACATCTGGAAAACTTAGTAGCGTAACCCACTGACTTCGGATGAAAACTCACTCCGCTTTGAAAATCTGTAAAAAAAATGTCGAACTAGTTTTTTTCTCTCTCTTATGTTTTGGCTCCAAACGTTGTGTATTTAGCCAGTATCAAGTATTGTAATATTTCAAGTGAAGTAAATTATTTGACAATTTAAATAAGTCTTTAAGGGATATTCGAACGCGAACTTTTATTGTCAAAAGGCATATCTACCTTATTTTCTTATTTGAGGACAAAGCACTATTTTTTTTGTAAAGTGTTCTTCTCGTTGACTTTCCTGATGCCCGGTGGGTTTAGTCTCATAACATCCCATTTCGCTGCACGCCGCGTATCCACTTAAGGTAAGCGGGCCAATAGTCGACCGTTCCATTATAACCATTAGGGTAGTCGACATTGGCCGCGATTTGTTTCAGCTGTGCCACGTTCAGGAACGTTTTAAACTACATTTCTCTTTATGACATAATTTTGAAATACGAGTGTGGTGCAAGCGCCGGTGCCACGGCTAGTGTGTGATCGTTTTTACCAGCTTGCAGCAGTGAAGTCGCACATGCTACGAACGCTGATGGCTCGTAGTTTAGTTTTACAGTGCATGAAAATGTAGGAATACTTGTTTACAGCTTATTCGGCGAACTCTGGGATGAAAGTTTCACCAGTTGCGGTATTTCGGGATTACGTGAGTTTCAACCATTTATATAGTAAATAAGTAAATGTTGGTGGACGTTTTTCACACACAGCGCCATCTGGCCCTAAACTCAGCGACAATAGTATAGTATTGATAAATTCACTACCTGCTTTTCGCGGCTTTGGTTAACCAGTAATTTGGGGTAAAAATAGCCTGTGTTAATCTGGGGTAGAGCTAGCCCTTGCTAAATTGCATCCTTTAAGTTTAACTTCATCCGAATCAGCTTAACCGTTACAAAGTTAGCTGGAAACAAACATAAATATTCACAAGCTTTCGCATCTAAGTACAATATTAGTGAGTTAGTAATAATATTTATTAATATGAGAACATATTAAAGAATGACAAGAATGTCATTCGTTTTCTATTCATTTGTTTATTTTCTTAAGATATTTATGATAACAATAGCAGCGCCCCGCCGTTTCACCCGCTACTATAGAAATCGAACAATTGAACAACAATTGAATTTTCCGGTATAGGAAGTATGTGTTAATCCAGGGTGTTACAGAGTTGAACAGGAACAAACACACTTACATACTTACTCGACTAACTTTCGCATTTTTAATATAGTGTGTGGTAATTTATTGCTTAGGATCGTGTCGATTCGTTGCTTTATTTCAGTTGTTAGTTTCTTGTATTCTTTCGATTTTTATATTAATTTGTGCCTCTTCAAGTCATGGATGTTATCAAAAGCCAACAATTAGCATAACAGTAGTAGTTCAGCTGAACAGCGATTCGTAGTTTCCGCGCTAGCTGGCGATCGTGCACGACCAAACAAATTATTGTCCAACAACGGACAAGCGGCGTTGTTTATATGGTCTTTCGCAGTTACGCTGCGGCTATAATAACGCGATTTGGCGAGTGTTCGCATTGTCGCGGAAAGTCTAGCTAAGTAGTTAGTCAAATCGCGATATATTCGGGCGAACACAGTGTCTATCGCGGTGCTGACGGTAAACTGGAGCGAAAAATAGGGACTTGATATAGTAAGCAGGGGGACGTGGATAGGGCTCTGTGAGACAAAAATGCATGTCGCTCTGTGGAACGAAATACAAGAAGCGCCCGACGCTGTTCTATAGAACGCCATGCATTTTTGTGTCACAGCACCAGGGTGCTTGCTATAATTATGTGAGTAGCCTCATGGATCAGTGGGATAATTTCCATCTTCTGAGCTGTAGGTTGTGGGTGCGATTCCCACCCAGGACAAACAAATGTGTGATGAACTTGGATGTTTGTTCTTTGTCTAGGTATTTCTATGTATGTATTTACAACAAAAAAATATGTATTCTATCAGTTATCTGGTTCAAATAGTACAAGCTTGCTTAGTATGGAGCTAGATGGCGCTGTGTGTGTAAAACGACCACCAATATTTATTTATTTATATCAAGTCCCAAAGGTTTTCGTAAATAGAATCAAGCTATGCACTTGAATTACACTTCGATTGGCAGCTAATTTGGACAAGAACTTCGCCAATGGCAATAAAGTTTATTAAATATAGAAGCACTATAGCTGCCTCGTCAGCTGATTAAGCTTAATTAAATATAAATAAATAAATAAATAAATATTGGTGGACTTTTTCACACATAGCGCCATCTAGCTAAGCAACCTTGTACTATGGGAACCAAATAACTTATAGAATACATTTTTTTTGTAAATACTATCATAGAATACATATAATTATTTTGTAAATTTATATTTTTCTCATCTAAAATGAATCTAAAATTTCTTATTTGTAACGCTAAGCAGTTAACGCTTTTTATTCATGCATAATAGAAAGAGGCTCGCGTGAGTTTACCGTTCACGGGTGTTATGGTATGCATAGTGTTGACAACACGTGAGAAATACGGCATACTGCGACTAATATTACCATAAAAAATATTTAAAATACAGTATAATGAACAGAAATAGTAACGAAACTACGTTTAAGCTGTTTTTATTGTGCAGGTGTGTGCAGACATTATTTCTAATTAAGCTAATTTTCCTGGCGTGGAGAAAAAATCTCTCATTATTTTTAGTGTTTCTCGTAGAAAGAACTCTTAGAAGATCGGCGTGTCCGTCCGCCCGTCCGTCCCAGTCTATCACCCCATTTTAAATTCTACATTTATGAACAAAAGTAAAAAAATATTTTAAGGTAATGTTGTGAAAATAGGCCTCATTTTTATTAAAAGAATAACATTTTTGTTTTAATTAATCGGGAATACGCACGTTAAATTGAGTCGGTTATAGTTTCGATCACATTTGGTGACCTTTATCAAGGAATGCTAAGTATGACACGCGCGAATAACCGACTCAATTTAACGTATTTCCGTTTTATTAAAACAAGTGTCAAAACCACATCAATTGAAAAAGAATAAATATTTTGTATTTTTTTTTAGGTTTGTATTTTTTTCACTACGTTTACTTATGTGATGAAGCTGTTAATAACATCGCTAAGAGTATATCCTAACTGATAAATAAATAAAACTAAATATTGGTGGACGTTTTTTCACACAGCGCCATCTAGCCCCAAACTAAGCAAAGCTTATACTATGGGAACCAGATAACTGATAGAATACATATTTTTTTTGTAAATACATACATAGAGTACGGAGAAGCACCCAGACAAAGAACAAACATCCATGTTCATCACACAAATATAATTATGTCCTGAGTGGGAATCGAATACATATACAATGAAAAAAACTTACATTATAATTTATTTATTGATAATTTCTTTTCCATTGAGTGCGCATCACGGGTTACTCCAATTCGCCCACCCATGGATCATATTCTAAGCTTAAAACTAACTTAAAACAATAATAGAACAAACAAAGAATAATTTTAAAAAAACTTAAGTTTTTCTTGTGGCATGAATGGAAGAAGAAAATATAATAATAAAAAAATACATATTATATTTGATAGTTAGTTAGTTGGATCAATGGGAGCACAGATTGTCTCAAATAGCAATCGTCCTCGCACAGATCCATGAACCAGTGCATATAGAAACTATATTGTTCTCTATTTTTGAATCTTGTTGTATCAATTAAAAACATATGCGAATAATACGATATTGAAAAGAAAAAAAAAACCTAGTAAAATGAGACATTGTAGATATTAAACAAGATAATGTTGTTGATTATGTTGTACCAATTTCTTAAATAAACCAAATTTTACATCTCTAAACTTTTGGAGTCGTTTTCTCACATATTGAAATGAAAAGAGACGCAGATAATTTTAGTACTGTCAAATTGTTTTTTTTTATTGATCGACGACATTATCTAGTTCAGAAGGAATTGAGTCAAAATATTTTTCTCTAGTTCAATTTCTGAATCGGTAGTTTGTGCTCCGTTCTCCGAACTACCTCGTTCCGGATGGTTGTACCAAACGTTTTCCAAACCGTCCAACTAAATCGGATTTACTTAATCCACTGTTTCTTAAAAACAGGTTCTCAAACAAAACCCGGGACCGAACCAGCGATACAAGGGTCTTTCAAATGGTAATTTGATTACGCCCAGTTTACAGTTTCAAAAGAGTGAAATATTCTTTTCAGGGGTCCCGGATGCCTCGGGAGAATTATTAATGGCAGCCGAAGTTTGGCGGAGTTTACAACAATGTCCAAGTAATGGGAATTAAGCGGAAATCACTCTATTAACGTTCTGAAATGAAGACGAGTTAATATGAAAATAGGCAGGGATAGCGACCTTCTAAAGTGGATATTACCGGGTCTTTTGTAATATAACACGCTGGACATATCTTAGTAGATATATAATTGTCCTCGACCCCAGTCTGGCGCAAGTGCTAAGTATAAAAAAAGAGACTTGAACATGTACATAACATGGCGGCTATCACTATCTTGCTTTATCGATGGCTTGACTATATTGACATCTCTATCGGTATTAAGTTCTAGTACATGTTTCATACAATCGCTTTCTTTTATTTTTCTCTATGGAAAGCACACGACACAGGAATGGACGATATAGGAAATGGACAAAAAAGGAAAGTGGCTAAATAGGAAATTGACGATAAAGTAAAGAGTGTACTTACTATACAGGAAAGTGGGCCATTTCGTTCCAAGCGATAATTAAAAAGGGACTCATAATCATCTTCAAGTGTTAAGTTAGTTTTGACTTAAGTAATTGAACATTATTAAAAGAAAGATAAGATATTGTAAACTTAGTTAACAGTGAAATATTCTTTACAAAGCTCTCAGACTCTATAAAAGAATTGTTAATGGACCCCAACTTTCAGAATTTACAACAATGTTCAAGTAATGAGAATTAGCGGAGATAGCTTGCTCGTAGCTCGTAGTTAGGTTGCGACTATGCAGTTTGGGTTAGTGGAATAAAGGAATACCAAGATTTCAAGGCTTAAACTAATATTAGGACTGGGTTGCACCATAGTCCCAGTTAAAGTTACTGTTATACTTAAATTAACTATAACCTCAACCATGAACCTTATTTATGAAGTTTAGCCAGCATGTGTTATCCGTCATTTTGACCAGAGTTAAAAAGGTGCAACACATTTACATTTGCTTAGCGGGAATTTTAACCTAGGCCGGCCTAATTGTTTAGTTTTTCATACATATTTACTTTTTCAGAAGATTGTCCGTATCAAATTTGTTAGTTCGGAGGCTGTATAGGTAGATTTTGTGAGTACATAAAGACATTCTAATCAATATTAAGCATAATCGGCACCATCAAAAGACGTCCACTGCTGAGCAGAGGCCTCCCCCTTTGGTTGCCATAATCTCCGAGGTTCTTCAGGAACGCAAAACAATCACCGTTTACTAAGAGGACGCTGCTGCTCGTGCCTCGATGGTCGCAGCTTTAGGACATACCCGGTTGTAATAGTGCTGAGCGCAGAATAAATAATATTACCACAGTGTCAGAATACTCTCTGAAATGATCTTTAATTAAGTAGACTCTCCATACGTCACAATAAGATTAATTATAGCTCGCATATCGCTAAATAAGCTTCCTAAGTATCTAGATTTTATCTATCTTTTGTCTATGGTCTTACTGCTTACAAGAGCTTCTATTGTTTTAACTGTACATTAATGCTTTGTCACTTTTGAACTACTCATCTGCACTAAGCTTTGACAGCTCCTAAGTTCATATTTAACTCTCCTGGACTCACATAACAGTGAATAATGCTTTGCACCAAACTTAGGAGGTTACCTAAGCGTGTATGACATGTCCTTTCCTTTGACATACCTAAGTCCGACTTAGTTTAGGTGATTCTTAGATAAGTTTTATCTTTGTTGATTAGTGCAAACGGGCATTAGATTAAAATGTAAGTGCCTCCCAAAAAGACCCCGAGGATATAATTACATTCTATGTACATATATATAAGAAATACACTTTCTGCTTGCAGGGTGACAGACCAGAGGTATCCGGCTATCTGTGAGGTAAACAGATTGCCGGATAAGTGCGCTATGTTAAATTTAATTTAATTTAACGGTGATACAAACGGTGATTTTTCAATTACAAACTTTCTTTCCGAAAATACTTGCTTCTTATGAGGGCGAAGATGCCTTTAGAAAATGTCAAAGTGATTACGCCATCAGAAGGATTTTGATTTGGCCAATATAAATCAAAATGTGGCTCTAGAACTAATCTATAAAGGATCGATTTATTTCTTATATAATAGAAATTCATTTATCCACAAGCATGCGAGCGATTAGATTTATGCCAATTCATTTCTTGTTCCAGAAATTAAATAAATAAATTTTCTTTACCATTCATAAGAATTAACTAAATTAACATAAAATAAATCGGTTTTAGTTAAGACTAGCTTCTGCCCGCGGCTTCGCCCGCGTTTTTCTGGGAAACAATAATCCTTTGAGTTACTATGGATGTTAATAATTATACTTATCATACAGAAACTATATATTTTACCAGGATAAAAATAGATTATGTGTTCATTCATGTTATAATCTACCCAGAAACCAAGTTTCATCAAAATATGTACAGCAAAAAATGTAACGAATTTTTTTGGGTACTAACGGGAGCCGAGATTTGAAAAAAACTGTGATACCCGTATATTTTTATTTTTCTTGTTGAGTATCCATACCTAGTTTGGTATCAATCGAACTAGAGAATAAAAAGTTTCGTACAAACTTTAACACCCCAATTCACCGCCTTAGGGGTTGATTATAAAAAAATCCTTTCTTAGTGTGCGTTTATATCCCTCAATAAACATACCCTTAAAATTTCAAGTCTCTACGTCAAGTGGTTTAGGCTGTACGTTGCCTATAGGTCAGTCAGTCAGTCAGGACAGAGCCTTTTATAGGCTTAGAATAGATTATTTTTGTTAAAATATTATTTGTAAAGTAAACAATGTATCTTTTGTTTCTACAGTTCTAGATGCGATATGGCAGCGGAAAGACACTGCAAATTGTTTATTATAGATTTAGTTTCAATAGGGCTCTTTTATTTTGCGCCACAATGCAGCGGTCGAATGTATAAACTCCCAGACGAAGTGTTGACGTGTGAACGGCGGTGTGTGCCAGCTCCGAAAATTCCCGCGGTTTACGCGCACAATGTACTTTTTACGACTAACAATAAATTTCTTCCCATCGACTAAGGAGAGGCATTATACGGAACATTTTTATGAGAAAAATTTACCGAACGACGTCGCTCGGAGTGTATATAGCCGCCATTATATTCGGGGAACTTCGACACGCTTTTTCATAAGGTTTTAAGAACAATTCAGACTCCGTCAACGCGGGGCGGTGTAATAAACTAATGTTTTAAGTGGTGAGTGGGAAGTTTCGGAATTTGGTACTTAATTTCGTTGGGTATTGTAAATTTTATCAGCAGAGAAAAAATGGGTCGGGTCTTTTACTAGGAATTAATATTGAAAAAAATATGTATATGTAAATACGCAAATGTACTCTGGGTACGCTGCCAACCGTTAGCGAGCTTGACCATTTGGGCTATCTCTAGACCTTCAATTGTATTTTGTATCAGTAGTCCGACTGTGATATTTTTTTTTGAAATTACAACTGAAATTTGCAAACATGCAGTTCGTACCAGTACACGCAGTATACCTCTCTACGTAACTATAGTAGTGTACTATAGTCATAGTAGTGTAATATAGTTACGTAGGTACGTAGATAGTGTACTTACTATAGTAGTTCTGCGTACAGGAGACCTCGCGAGCACGAAGTTTTTTGCACAACATCAATCACAACTTTACGACCTTATAATAATTATCTTCACAACCTCTTGGCCAATTTTGCTAATATTCGAAATTGCTTAGAATTGAGTACCGAATGTTTTCGCCAAATAAATCGGGCGGTAATTGGGTGCCTCAGTATTTTTTTAAATATTCGACATAAAAAAAATTATGGTCTTTGTAAAACCTGTTTACCAAGTTTCGTCAAGACAAGTTGGAAAATACGACCTGTACGCGAGAACCAACATACGGACAGATGAAAGTAAATTTTTCCAGTTGTTGCAAACCACAGATTACACTAGATACCGCATTACGAGATTCGTTATTCCTACAAAAAGTCACCAAAGTTTGAGGAAGGCGCGGGTCGCGGGGAGTCGTTCTCATTGGCTATCTCAAGGTTACGCATACTTGCGCTTAACAATCAACCAATCAGAGTCATTTCTTATAAGTGTATAAAGACTGGTGTGTGGTGCGCTTCGAGCCTCCTGAACGCAGAATCTAGGGTGTGATCTGTGTTGCAAACATATTATTATCCTGCAAAAGCGTTCTTTGACTAATGTAAGCTTGCAAATATGCTTAGTTACAAATACAAGTCACAAGAGTCTACTTGTACAAGTTCAGAAATAAAAGTTTCCTTTGAAGCAATTTAAGGAGCAGGAATTCAAAAGTGAATTTAAGTCGCCTGTACGTGGGGTAATCGACTTTGTAACTCAACTATATTCAGCTCAAAACAAATACGTACAAATGTACCCTTTGCAGGAGTCTTTTTCTGTTTAACCAGGAAATAAAATAGCGTTGAATTTATTGTATAATTTTTATTTATTCTATTGAGTTCAACAAGACAACAAAATTGCTGGCCAGTTGGTAAGCGCCACGTTTGTCCAGAACAGTTCAGTGCTATCTAGAATTTTGAACTTATGCGCGGCATCACGGATTTCTCTTGTTTGTTTTTGTTTTATTTGATTAGACAATTTACCAATGTACTTATATTTGCCATTTTTTTTTTTTTTGTTTGAAATGTATAACAAATAGAAACTGACGTGTAACCAATGGTTATTAATAAATGAGATTGAGATTGAAGTTCATTGCGCTCGTCAATAAGATATTAGGTGTAACCAGTAGTTTCAATCGAAAACATTGCCCTTTAAGGTGCAACGTTTCGCTCGGCGCGCGAAATTCGAATTTTCTTGCGTTTTATTTCAATTACAGCTTAATTACTCATCGAAGGTTCATGAAAACTAATTTTGCGACAATAAATAGATTGCTTCAAGAAATTACACCAACCAAAAATTCAAGTTGAAAGCTAGTATAAGTACATTTCCCACTAAACCAAAAACCAAGATGAAAATCAGCTTATTGAGATTTGTAGCTAAACCAATGTTATCTAGGTCATCATTTTACCCGAAATTTCTTAAAACAACTTATTTATTGGCGCAAAATTGGTTTCAATAAATCCACGATTAGTAATTAAGCTGCAAAGTTTAAGTTTAAGTTGCGTTTTTTGTCAATTACAGGTTAATTACTCATCGTGGATTTATTAAAACCAATTTTGCGACAATAAATAAGTTGCTTTAAGAAATTACGGGTAAAATGAACACCTAGATAACATTTGTTTAGCTACAAACCTCAATACGCTAATTTCCATCTTGGTTTTTGGTTTAGTGACAAATGTACGTATACTAGCTTTCAACTAGAATTTTTGGTTGGTGTAATTTCTTGAAACAATCCATTTATTATCGCAAAATTGGTTTTAATAAAACCACGATGAGTAATTAAGCTGTAATTGACAAAAAACGCAAGAAAATTTGAATTTCGCGCGCTGAGCGAAACTTTGCACCTTAAGTTAATGTTAGACCTGTCACCACTTCCGTACCTATTAAAACATTTCAAAGCTGAAAAGTAACCTCTCTTAAAGCGGAGTTGGTGTCTTTTAAGTATTAGGAAAGAGATGGCAGTGGCAGGCGGCGTACAACACCCCTCACCCTTTAACCTATGGGCTTATCCCGTAACTCTGAAAACGATAGCGAGAGTACCGCAAGCGGGACCGCGCATAGTGCGACTAAGTTGGTACGAGCGAGATGGCATGCTCTCGCAATCAGAATCACGAACGTTTCAAAGTTAGAGGATAAGCCCGCCTGTCGCACTTTCGTCTCATATTACGACGCAGAAGATAAACTCCTCACAAAAGTCAAATATCCAAACTCTCACTGTAAGTTAACCTAAGTACGTACAACAAAAATAATTTCAATGAGAACTACTGTTCACCAAGCCATTGTTGGTTCACAACACGCCTGATTAAAACAATTTAATTATTCCTATTTTTTACTTTCTCTTATTAGATTTGGCGTATAATAAGGAAACTAGAATAATGGTAGACATTTAGTAGTGGTAGGGCTCTTCTGCAGAGTCCGCCTGGGGAAGTGCCATTCTTTTGCCAGTTATTTAACCACCAAGCAGTAGTGTGTAAACATTACTGTGTTCCGGACTGAAGGGCAATGTTTCCAGCGTAATTACTGGGCATAAAAAGATTTAACATCTAATATCTCATGGCTCATGGTTTTGAAAAAGTCAAAATTCTTGGTGGCACTGAACTGTTATGGGCAAGCGTGACACTCAACATCAGATGAGCGACTTGCTCGTCCCGTCAATAAGCTAGAGGAAAAAAAAGACATATTTGCGTCATTTATCGTTGCAAAAAAAAATTGTAGACGGCTGGACGCGACCGATTAAGGAACGAGTGGCATTTAAAAAAAACTATTATATCTTATGAGACTGGTAATATGGAACTGATAATGATGAAAATATACATCACAAGACTCTAAAAGATACTAAAGGAAGCGATTTCTTCACCAACTGGAGTTTGACGCCAAATACTGTACGCTAGATGCACAACCCTTCTTTTAAAGCCCTTCTTCATTCTTTTCATTCTTTTGGTTCTTTCATTCAAATTCCAGAAGTGGATAGAAACGTATCCTTCTCAAGTTTCCCTATCTCTTCTTACGCCGTGTTTTTAATACACTCTTCTTGGAAAAAAGTTGGCAAGTTCCTCTAATTAAATTCCCACTAAATTACTTGAATTAAGTGGCGAAAGGAAATGCTTAGAGCCGAGTGAAGGCGCTGTTTATGACTTTTTAGAAATACTTGGGTCTAGTGAGTGATATATATATGGAATAATGAGGCAAATTTCGTCTATGACATTCCGGGTACAAAAAGGAATCGAACAACAACTCACTTGTAGAAAATCGGTCAGTCCGTTTACGCTACAGGAGGTTATTAGGAACACACAGACATACACACTTACTTACATAAGATTGCCTGCAAGAGATCGCTTTAAGCGAAAAGGGCGCCAGTTGTTACAGTAGTTTGAAGTCAGTTTTTGTTACGACGTCAAGGTATCATTTTGGTGTCAAGAGAACAATAAAAAACTGTTTATCTATCTGCATTTACGTTACTTACTTGACCTGTAAATTTTTAGTTTTCAATAAATGACTTTGACTTTGACTGTACATACACCCCAAAAACATTACCCTCCTTGGGCAATCTGGTAAAAAGAAGGTAGTTCCTACATTTATAAACAGTTACAGCTTTCAATTGGCTCCTCCGTCATTAGTAGACTTACATATTTTAAAAAGTCGAAATTGGTTTGGCTAACAAATTTTCACATATAATTGATGTGTGGGCTTTTACATATCACATAGGCTTGTTTATACTAAAAACACGAAACCGTGACTAAGCAACATCAGCGCGGCTTATAACATAACGGATATAGTGTTATTTTACTAGCAAACAGTGTTATTAACTATTTGTGAGCTTTAACTCGTAAAACCACAGCCTTGACATTCCTAAAAAAATCTTCTACAGAAGCACAATAACAAAGGTTCAGAATAAAATTCCTGCAACAAACACAGAGCGTATCAAAAGTCACGTCACTTTATGGAAAAGGATATCAAAGGAGCGAACTGTCTTTTCAAATTATACCTCACGAATAGATATTATCAAAATTCTTAGGATATACTACATAAAAATAAAAGAATGGAATGTTTTCTAAGTTTTGATGCTATGTGTAAAGTCATAAAAGTGTAATTACTTTGCTTTCGTCTTGTAGTTAATACACGAAAGCAAAGGTGTTTATCTATTTGTCGATTTCTTGGATCAAGACTTTTTTTAAAACTTCTCTTATTGATATGATTCTTTGAATAATAATCAGATGTAAGCGTGTGTTATGACAGCCATTCATGACCGAGAGAGCGAAGCGATGCGTCAACTAGAAAAAAAATATCTTTTATCTGTCCGTATGTTGGCACTCGCGTTCAGGTCGAATTTTTCAAATAATCTTGACGAAACTTGGTAATCGGATTCTACAATTTCTTAGCTTTTTTTTTTTGAAGTTGTAGATTTTTGATTCCTTCAAAAGTTTGCTGCGGCGCCGTTTACCGGCTGATTTTGATAATAATTGGCAGATACATTCGGCACACTGAATTTCTAAACAAGAATTTCAAATATGAGCTAAATCAATCAATAGCTTGTAAAGACAATAATATAAAGGTCGTGAGGTCGTGTGAGAAATTGGGATTGTGCAAAAAAACTCGCGAGGACTATTGATTTTTTTATGACTTACATACAATTTCTTTATACGTTTTTTGTCATACTAAGTAAAATAAAAATTATTATAATTATTATTATTTATTAAATCGACGCGTTGTTAGGACTGAGCTGCGTACGTTGCCCTATGTCCAGCGGTGGACTGATTTAGGTATTTAAAGATAATTTAATTTATAATAACTTTAGTGGTATTTACTTTTAGAATTTAATATTTACAACAAAAAAAAACCTCATCATGTATTTTAGTGCAGTGCAATTACTGCAGTCAAAAGATTAATAAGAGTGTTCTCTCTAACTGTAACGAACACTGTGGAAAGATAACCGAGCTACTAACCACGATATATAAGTAAAGCTTGGCTGGCTTCACAGATTTCAAGCTAAAGTCTTTGCATCAAGAAAGCAGTGGTTTTCTTTATTCTCTAATCCAAATACCTAAGAGAAATATTCATAGAATACGTGGTCCGTAGAATTACAAGGAAAATGTCTGTCCACGACCTCCCGGTAAAAGGTGCATTTCATTTTATAGAAAAGAATTTTAACAGCGAACTTTCTGAGTTATATGGGTATAGTGGCCGCAATCTCCGTGCACTCACTAAACGCAATTAGGCTATCGCTGTCTTTTACTAAATAGAAATACAAGATAGAGATAGTATGAATTATAGTGCTGTCAAATTAGTCAGATCTTAGTTCTCGATACAAACTTAGACGAGACCGTAACGGGCGCCGATTAAAAACAAGTTCTAAGTGTCGCTAGTGTACGTTTTTCTTCGCGGCTTTAATCGGTAAACTCGTTTGACAGAACTAAAATGCATCTATTTCTTGTGTTTGTATTAGTAAAAGACAGCAATAGTATTAAGTTTGGTTTAGCGGGAATCGACGCCAGTGCGGAGCTAGTAAGAATCATATAAATTTCAGGTACTCAAGCTTCTTTGACTAGTAACGTGGTAAAATCATTGATCGATTGCGTGTAGACAAGCAAATGGTACAGTAGACATGTACTGTTTTGTTACTCATCCGAAGGTTGTCCAGAAGAGGGCGCTCTGAGTGATGACGGCCTTGTGCCTATCTCTAGTTTATTATTGTTAGTGTTCTTTTTGTGCTGTCAAACAAGCGTTATTGTATTGTTACCAAGATACTCGAACAAGGCACATAGGGCTAGATTTCCTCTCAAACAAAAAAAACTCTAAAAATCTTAATTTCATGTAGTCTGCACCTATAATTGTGGTGACGTTTAGCCTGTTTCCATTGCTTGTCTCCTTCTTTGTTACAATGACGTGCATCATGTTGGTGTCTATTAAATAGATAAATACAGAGTTTTGGCGGGAACGTGAAGAAGTGTTATTTCGCGTGTTAATGTGTAAAAATGGTGGATTTTTATTAATTAAGTGTTCCTGACCGTGCATCAGTGTTGGTGAATAGTATAATGTCGTGAAACGTGATTTTTCGTGTTGTTTCCAAAAGTCCATAGATACCTTTAGTAAAGTCTCCAACGCTTTACTGGGGTATGACTTGGACTTGACCGTGACTTACTTTACTTGACTTAACTATGACGTTTTAGTTAATAAATAATAAAAAATAAAAATAAAAAATGACTGAGACTTATTTTAATTGTGAAATACTTTACGTCACTTCAAAAATTACAAAAGTTGACATTGGCTAAATACACAACGTATAAAGCCAACATGTAAGTGAAAAAAAATTAAAAAATACAGTTTTTTAATACAGAGCCTTCAAAATGTAAGCTTCTGACGTATTTAATTTTTGTATGCAGCTTTGTCTCGTTATTACTTGATCTTTTGGAGTAATTGCTGCTCCAACGACCTATAACTGGTTAAGTGGACTAAAAAGTTCTTGATGAAGCACTTAAAAGGTATATTGTATAGTTGTGTTACAGCTACCTTACTCGCACATTTTCAAGTTATTGTAGAAGTGCCAATTATCAAAAACTGTTTGTTGTATCTGTTTCAACATATGAAATACTAGCAGCGCCCCGCGGTTTCACCCACAACGGATGAGAATTGTATATACTTGCGGGATGAAATGCTTGCTATACTTGGTGTATAAAAGTGCCTATGTGTTAATCCAAGGTATATCCTAACGTTATTAAAAATTTCATCCAAATCCGTTTAGCCCTTACAGAGTTGAATGGGAACAAACATACTTACACACAAAACTTTCGCATTTATAATATTACTGTGAAGTGTGATTTTAAACTTGTTTTAATATCGTTCAACCGGTTCAATATTATGGAATAAATAGAAAAAAAAATGCGTATTTTCTTGTTTGTTTTTCCGATGATGACCGTCAAATTCATGGATATAAAAACGAAACTTTTTTCCAAATATTTTCAACCTTATCGTAAACAGATACAACATACACTTCTTGGAAATTCATTCTAGGTAATTATAAACCTTCAATAATCTGGAACCTGAAGCGTGACAATCTTGGACGACAGTAGGGCCCTTAATAGATAGATAGAAACTCTTTATTGTGTACACCAAAATAATAATAAAACATATACAGAACTGTCTTATAAGCGAGTGCCACTAGTGGCGGCCTTATCGCTAAAGGCGATCTCTTCCAGGGAACCATTGCATGGAAATAAATTCACGTAATGTACCGGCGGAGGTATGACAAACACTTTTAATAATACAAATTGATAAATACTATATAATAAATATATAGATTTTGTTTTAATAAAACGGGAATACTCACGTTGAATTGAGTCGGTTATTCCGACTATAGTTTCGATCACATTCGGTCCAAGGCAAGACGAGGTCGCGCGCGTGTCTCGCTTAGCATTCCTTGATAAAGGTCACCGAATGTGATCGAAACAATATTAAAACAAAATGTATCAAAACAACGTCAGTTTTCATAGTAAAATATATACATATTATTTAATGAGAGTAGTGAGAAAACCTTATAATTGCATCAATTCAGCTACGGATAGTTTAATAGCTACTGGAATCAGCAAGTTCCCCTCACGCCTCAGCCAGTTTAGCTAACATAAAATACTTGAGCGAGTAATTCTCAAGTTATGGCCAGCTCAGGAAGTTTATTACATAAAACATACCATTTTCGCCGCATCGTTGAAAGCTTTCGAAATCCTTTGTTTATGTTTTATTCCCGCGGAAGCTGTGCGGGATATAGAGCGTACATTTTCGTGTGTCGAACCCTCTCACAGCCCGTAATATGGATCCCAGAAGGCCATAAAACTTTGGCCAATCCTTTTACGGTTGTAGATAATGTGATTAAAGTAAATCAGCCAATTTCAATAAGTGCTAGTCGGAACAAATTTGCATATTTTATCCCGGCCCGTAAATCCTCGAAAGACGGGGTCGGCAGACATCTAGATTGACATCGTAAATATACGCCATCGGCAGATTCCGGCCCGAGGACGGGAAAAATGTCGTTTTCTAATACGGTTTTTGAGAGAAAGCGCTGTTGTTGTTTTTCTTACAAAAGCGCCTCTAAACCCTTTGGACGTAACACTCACCCATAAAGGCAAATACCGATAAATAACTATACCCAATGTCTTCACCAAGCGGCGTTGTTTCGCTGCCTGCAAAACAAGCTGCCCACGAAAATCTAGCCGAGAAGCAAGCGTACTTTTCGTACGCTTGCTTCTCGGCTTTCATACGACTAAACTTTCCAACATCTAAACTTATAATGCTTCATAAATAATCATATTTCAGCACGTACAAAGTGCCTCGCGAATCTTCCGCTTAAACAAAGTCTTGTTATTCTAGCTGCTCATTATTGTAACTCCGTATTAGCATAGAGTATTAGCAAACAACACATATGTGTGTGTGCGTTAGTTCGTGTACGGGTACGGTGCCTAACGAAAGTTGCCGACATAATTTCCGCCAAATTCCTACGATTCTAGAGAGTGCTTCGCTTCTAGCGACTCGAGCTTAGCACAGAGAAAAAACAGAGCTTTGTACCGTAATTTTTAGTTAGTCTGGATGTCATTGTTGACGTCTCAAGCCTTTAACTATTAAATAAAAGATGTCACTACATTGTGAGCCAAGGCAAGCACTGTGGCCGCTGCCCTAGTTGGTAGATGTAGCTCCCACACTCGCCATCTTACGCATTTCTTTAAAGGAATTATTATATCCTTAAGCCATCTGTTCTTTAATCTTTGATTTGTTTATAACGCAGCCCTGCTGCTCTTACCATTTCGTCATTGCTTAGCTCGCGTATATTAACCTTACTCTCTCAACTCTCGAGTAGATAAGCAAAACTCTATTTTCAGCACTCAGTTTAGAATAACGAAACGTTTTTTCAATAATATATGTGCCCGAGAATTGAATTTTCTTGTTTGTCTATTCTCGTGAAGCTTTTGACTTTTGTATGTATAATATTATTTTATTTAAATGGAAGACACACAGCGATCGTACAAATTACAAATAATTACTTCCTCGTGACCATAATCATCATTAATCTGCTATAGACTGTCAATTAGGTAAATCAATCACACTAATATTATATATGCGAAATTTTGTACGTTCTTACACACATACATGTACATCAAATCAAATTAAATTAAAAGTCACTTATTTCGACCATACATGATCATAGAAAACACGAAAATTACAAAAGTTACAATTATAAATTTACACATTTTGGTATTTGTTCGTTACTCTACACAGCCATGGTTCACGTACTGACAGTCAAACCAAAGTATGCAAGTGTGTTTGTTGCCGTTAAACTCTGTAACGGCTGAACAGATTTGGATGAAATTTCGTATAGAGGTAGCTTATACTCTAAATTAACACATAGGCTACTTATGTATTTATACCGAAAAAAAAGCAGCGCTGCAAATAAGCTATAATTTACTAGCGATTCGCACGAGTGAAATTTAGAGAAAAAAAAACTAAATCTTCTTGAAAAATTATCTAACTGATGCTGGAAAATGCTCATCAGAATCCGTTGCGTGGTTTTGGAGTGGACATACAGACATACACACACACACACACACACGCAAAAAGCGATATACGTGTATTAATGAGCTGGACAACAGTAACTCCTATGCTGCATGTACTTTAACTTTTACTAAATAAATAGTGCAATCTATGTTTGAAACTAAATGACGTCCCAGCAAAACATGACGATCTCATTCCAAACGCAGCGGCCTTCTTTTGCCGTCTTTGTGGTTCAACTCGTCTGTACGCGCCTTAACTGCGTCCCACAAACAATCTTCTTGTCACTCAACCGTGATTGTGACTACGATTTGATGAATTACTTCTGTCTTACTCATCTAAACTCAACAAAATTTTACCTTAACGCAATGCGGTAGAGTTTATTTTAGTCCGAGGTCGTTTTTTAAAATTTTCGTCAACAAAGTGGATGTCTAGAGGCTCTAGTTCTTAGACGACACTGTAGTCACTAATTAAAGTTGCTCTCTGAAGCGGCTCGGAGCAAATGTTCGGAGGTGCAAACGTTGCACAAGTTCAGTAATTACTGACAGATTATGTGCGCTCATTTTACGGTTAGTACATTCGAATGGAAACTGACCGGCCTTTTTTGATTTGATATGCGATCAGTGTCGACAATTTAAAGACTAACTACGGACCGTAGATATTGTAGTACTGACAAGGACGTAAGATGGCGCTAGTAGGTAAGTAAGATTGTCACAATTTCTGCTTGACTTATAGAAGCCCAAGTTAACTCATTCGTAATGGTACAAAGAAAAAAAACGATACTTGTTAACAATACTTTTGCATTTTCGATATCAGTAAAATTATTAATTTTATATTTTCTTTGCAAAACATGCTAGATTCTCAAGAGATGGCGTTGAAAACATTATTTTTGGAAACATATTTTTTACGTCGTATATTGCAATCTAATTTGAACTAAGCCTTAAATTGCGGACATATACCAATATTATGTTTCTATATTACCCATATTTTCATATAGTTATAAGCAGGATTTTCAGGGTACAGTTTTTTGTATGTTTGGTGTTTTTTGTTTTTTGTTTTTTGTATTCTTCTCGTGTAGATTTTATTTACTACTAGCTAATTAATTTACTACTAACTAATGTTGTTAACAGAATAGCTTTGTTTTTAGCGCGGTGTTGTCACTGTTGTATTTTACTATATTGGCGTTGGCTGTATCTAATAATAACCCGTGAAAGCCTGATTTCCGCCAAGTTTTCGCCATTATAGCCAATAATGGCAACCGCTAATGAGAAAATTTGTGGGAGTAGGCAAAACCCTTATAATAAAAAAAGAAACTCAACTTTACATGACACATATTCTAACAATAACCAATATAGTTATGTTATCATATCTTAATTTTTTCTTCACTTTGACACTTCTATTAGTATCAGTATCTTCTTGTATCAGCGTTTATACATCCCACTGATGGGATATCAGCCTTCCCTCGAAGGGTAATTAGGCCATATCAATCCTTCTTGGAAATATGCAGGTTTCCTCACTATGTTTTCCTTCACCGAAAAGCCAGTGGTATATCCGTACGTAAGTTCCATAGAACATATTGGTACGGGCCCGCCCGTTTTCGAACCCGATACTCAACGAATGTGAGGCGATGTGCTCCCACTGAGCTACCGCGATACTTAAGTTTACAAGTTTACTACACAGTGAGCAAATTCTCGGAAATGGTGGACATTATTATTCCTTCGTAACTCTCATATTTATGTCAATATGAGTGGAATATTAATTCCCATGGATATAACTTTAGAGAAGACGTGAACCAATCGAACTGCAACTCATCAAAAATCACACCACATCCTATATTTTTTTACACCGTTAATAAAATAAAAACCTGTTTGCATGTAAAATGCGTCCTTTGTATCGCTGGGCGAGGTGGGGTCAGTGTAATGAGTTTCGTCTGATGGCGCCGCGACGCGTCTATGGCACCCTCGGGACGCCATTACAAACTTCGCTCAGGTAACATGGCCAACAATGATTTTTATAAAATAAGAGGATATGTCATTATGCAATTTGTGGGTAGGTACAATCGCTATAGTCTATTCATTATGTTAATCGCTTTTTGACATCGCGATCTTTAACGTTATAGCTTTTTAGTAGCGTCTAGCAAATTATGTAAAATACAAAAATGCCTTCAGTGGATCTGGATACGTATGAGCAGAGAGGAAAGGAGATGTCTCATATTTGTTAAGCACGAACAAAACAGAGATGTGAGCTGCACTCGGAAGCTGTCGACGGCGCGCAGCGGAGACAAGAGGAGATATGTGAGCGGCGAACGGCACCGCTAGTTCCCCCGTATCGACTTAATACAAGAACGCATCAACTTACTGTTAAAGTATCCTTGTAAGGAGGTAATCATAAATAGAACTAATTTTTGGTATGCGACATAATTTTCTAGACGCTAGTACTAAGTTATACTATCACGCTATCAAAAAGCAATTTACATAATGGATGGACTATAGGTCCCATATTTCTTTTTTGTAAGCAGATGCGCTATTCAAACCAGCTTGCTTAGAGTGTTCATGATTCATACAAAACGTCCCAAGAATTATGTTAGTAGATGTAAGCACAATGTGATAAGTTGCAGTATGGTTCTAAATTATTCCATATTTGCGAAGTGAAAACAGGTACAGAAAAAAAAACAATATTAAGATGCTAATTGTTTTGCTTCTTTATTCCAAAATTAAACTAAGACAGGGCTCTAAAAAATTATATTATTTTCTGTGTTACTAAAAATAAAGCATAAAGCAAAAATAAAGCATCATTTTACAACTGTACGATTTAGTATGGTTAGAAAAAAAACCTGCAACTGATTTTATGAGCCGTGTGAACTTTTTTTAATCTAATTAATTTTGCGGCTTTAGTGTTCCTGCAATTATGCCATCCTCATTTTACAACACTCAAAAACGACTGCAGTCCCTACGCATTAAACGTCGTTTACTATGAACATGGCATATCTAGATGTACATTATTAATCTTTGGCGACCACAGTTTGAAGGATCCGGCATTACTCAAACGGACTGAGGAAATCACATCGGACATAAACAATGTTTCATTGTAATGGACAAGGGCATGAAATAAAAAACATTTTACAAATCTCTTGTAACTGAAATTTTTTTTTTCTTATATTCAAGAGAGTATCGCGAGAGTAAGCTAGTATATTGTTTGTCTACAATTATTAGGCCCAGATTCCACCGAAGCGGACATGTGCGGAAATCTGCGAAGCGGAGAAGAGAGCGCCCCTCCTCTCCTCTCCGCTTCGCAGATCTAACGAAGCTGTGCGGAGATGCGTACTAGCTAGACAGGGGCAGAGATTTGTACTTGTACTGGCGCTGTAATAACGAGAGATGAGTGACACGGGCGTAGCAGGTATGTTGTGCGATGCGGAGGAACTAGCGGTGTCACTCGCCGCTCACATATCTCCTCGTCTCCGCTGCGCTTCCGAGGGCAGCTCACTTCTCTGTTTTTTTCGCGCTTAGCAAACATGACACATCTCCTCTCCTCGCTGCTCATACGTATCCAGATCCACTGAAGCTAAGCGGAAACGAGATTATGGAAATAAAGAAATCCTATTAGTTGTTTCTAACTCATCTTCTCCTCTCGTCTCGTTTCCGCGTTGGTGGAGTCTGGGCCTAACACGTCTAATTATGACGTGATATATTCAAAAATTTATTTTGGCAATAATGTACATCAAAATGGTGATTTGTAATCGGTTAGGGATTGCTTGTGAGGATACAATATATAATAATGTATATTTGTTCTATTGTATTGTACGAACAACTTTTTTTAAGACTAGAAAATTCACGAAAAAAAAAACAGTTTTTTCATACATAAATGTTCCCGGATCGTGCAATAGTATATACATAGACAGATAACAACATAGAGACTTAAATATAAACGAAATTCACATTGTCCTTGGATCTTGCAATATTCTACGCGACAGGGAACAACAACAAAAAACAAATATAATCGACTATCACAATTTTTCTTATCGAATTCCATAAGCAATTTAATTTCAAATCTTATGTTTGTATGGTTTAGAAAAGATTACTTTTTTGGAAGTAGTCCAGGTTTTCGTTCTTCATTAGTTGACCGACCGGGGGGGGGAGCGAACACCTCGTCAAAAATGGCCGACGACAAAAAAATCTAAGAAATAGAATTGAGTTTGTGTAAAAAAAATGTGTTCGCGAGGTCTACTGTTCGCAGAACTACTAATCATTTACTGCATCCAGGCTTACGTCCCGGTAAACGTGGTATCTCAACTGGGTACCCACAGAATAATCATCTAGTCACTTCCACGCAAAAACACCAAGTCACCTGTAAAAATCCCAGCCCGTTGGTTTTAATAATCATAAAAAACAGAATACCAATTCTCGTGATTCTACCAGATTCGTTTCCAATTACGATATCCTGAATTTGTTTGGTTTCCAACACAAAAGCTTTATCTTTATTAACAAGCTGCTTCGCTTTCAAATATTATCTTTCTGCAATTCAAGAGAATTTTCACCCACGATAAGGCTTCAACAAATGTTACAAATAAAGTGTAAGTATCATATCTAATTAGGATTGTGATCTAGAAAGAAAAATCCAGTCAGAAAGGGAGAAGGAGACCCAATTTAACAAGACAAGATAGACTAGAAGCTTGATTTTTAACAGCTCCAAGGGGCCGTAGTGTTTGATATTAATTTAAGCTTGTTACTTCCACGAGTTCTTGAGAAAAAGGGTCTTGACAGCGGGACAGACGGACAGCGGGTTCCTTTTTTTCCTTTTGAGGTATGGAACTTTAAAAATAGGTACATGTTACGAAAAAGACTAGCTATACGGCATAATCACAGAATTCTCCTTATAAATAATGTCTTTTGGTATAATAAAATTCTCCACTTTAGGGCTACGTAGTGACACAAGCTTATATTACTATTATTATGTCAACAGCATAGACAAGAGTGAAAAACGTAATTCAAACAAACAAAAATATTTTAAAAAAAATGACAAAATAGCGGAAAGTGATATAAGCTGGTGTCACCGCCTGGAATGCCAGACGTTTTTTTTTTTCACATATTGTAGGTAACACGCAATTCTGTGGTAACACTGTTAAAAAGGTCTCATAGTACAATGCCAGGTTCTGCCATGGGCTCGAAGTAGTTTGAATAGAGCTTAAGGGCTCGCCCCCCTAATTCAGTTCGCACCTTTCAACATTTTAATATAAAATTACTGACCAGAAATTTAAAGAGAGACAGACAATTATCTTGAGTACCATTGCCAATGTTATATAGCAACTTTCATGTTATTATTTTTTTATTTTGACGAAAGGAAAATTTCTCGAACACAATGTTTTTTTCCTTCTTGTTCAAAATAGGTATGTATTTTGTTTAGTTTATAAAAATGCTTCAAAACATTAGAATTGTTATTCTGAAGATCACTGACTAATTATTTTGTTGAACAAGTGCGATCGAAATAACTGAGTTAGGGGGGCGAGAGTTAACATAAATGTATGAATTACTTACTATAATAGTATTTTTTTTCAATTGTATCAATAAGACACAGTAGAAAGTTTAAATTATACCACCGAACCATCTCTCCAAACAGAAACAAAGTAAACACAAAATAATATCCCTATTCTCATTATTCTCGACTCTTGAGCTATATCAATAAAAGAACAACAACAAAATAACTTATCCGCCGTTAAACGAACAAGTTCAAAGAGCCATTGTACTTAATCATAATAAAAGTAACTTTGATGGCCAAAGCTACGAAATATAAAAAAATTATATTGAAACTGCGGTGTCCCCATTAAAACTCGCGTCACAAGTTTTTTTTGAGCAACAGATGTGACGACGTTAAGAAAGCAATGTTTCTTTACGACCCCCGCCGTTTAAATAAATGGCATAGTAAAGCTTACAGCGGCTGAGAATGTTACAGATCCTTGAAATAAACGTTAGACACATTGTTGAAATAAATGGGCAAATGTGTATATCCCGAGAGAGGTTCACGATAAAACCTATTATGGAAAACTAGGATCTGATTACACAGCACCAACAAAAAATCGTAAGCAGAATTAGATATCTAACAGAGACATTCATATGATTTTATTTTTGAACGGGCAAGTGCCTTTATTAACTAAGCAAAATACATACAAACTACAACTATTTAAACTACTTAGCTATAGATAATACAAATGTTCATGCCAACTAACAGTTAGCAGCGTACCCAGCATGCTGGCGCCATTAACACGCTGAATGGCAATGCTTATGTGTTGCGCCAAATAAACACTAGCATTTTGGCAACGCGTCGCGACAACCAGGCTCTGATAAGTTTTTGAAAATAAGATGAGCTCCCGGTCCCCAAGGGCCCAACGTCTCTTCTCAAAACGGCTCAAATATGTAACCACTACCGAGGTTAGCATATTTGCGCCGCTTGTGCTGCGCTGAATGAGCCGGCGCTCCGTGTTTCAGAAAGTTGTGACGGTGTCAATTTGTCAGCGCAAGTTCCGTCCCACACAAGCGGCCGTCCCATCTTCCAAGGCACAAGTGTCATACCGTCAGGTCTTTAACCATCGTAATGATTATTTGTAGGTTTTGGTATTGTCTTTAATGCCTGCTTCCTTGATTCCTGAGATATAATAATCAATCTTTTCAAGGCCAGAGTGAATCTCTATCAAGGTATCTTCTAAGTCTGCGAGCTTTATTTTCTGTCATATCGTTGCTTACCAACAGTGGAGTTGGTGGTCAAAAGCGAAATTATTCGCGACAAACAAAAACATAGACAAGAAACCGTAAATCTAGTGTTTTTTCAAGTGCCAATTAAAGCTTAAAATTTGAAATACTTTTGATTGTTTTCCATAAACTATTAAAAGATTTGATTTGAAGAAATATAAACAAACATACATCTGTTTTAAGCTTTCGTTGTGGTTTACTATATTACTATTAGTCAAGGAAATTATATACTACGTAACTAGTATATAAATTCCTTGCTATTAGTACTCACGGGATATTTTCCACGGTTATTATTTTTGTTGAGTTCCCGATATTTCGGCACAGTTGCATGCGCCATGTTCACGGGTCGACACAAAACAAAAACTCGGATTTCAACAAAAATAATAACCGTGGTAAATATCCCGTGAGTACTAATAGTAATATAGTAAACATACATCTGTTATTTATCACTCGGCTAACTTAATTCATACTCTTGGCAACACTACGTTCTATTCCAACAGTACATAAAAGTAACTTAAAGTTAATCTAACATAACGTTCAACGCTGGAAATCCCCCTGCATTATACCGTCGGTATACGCGATTATAAGATAAGATTGGAAGATACCGCGGCATCCCGGTACAAATCAGGAAAGATGGTAGAGACCTACATTGCGTCAACAAAAATGAAAAGGACACGAAAAGGGTAACGCATCTGCCAGGCGCAATAACGTGGTAATCTGTAATCGTGGTGTGTAATCTACTTTAGAAAAAAATAAAATAAAACTAATCTAAAGATAAAAAATAAAGTAATAATCAGTCGACTTGAGAACTTCATTCTCTTTTTTGTGAAGTCGGTAACTTTTTTTATTTAATGATATAGTATTTACAGTGAATTATGTTTTTTTTTATTGGAAAATAGTGAATTTTTGTAGTTGTTAGAATATTATCGACAATTTTGAGAACTTTTATATTTAGAACTAGCTGATGCACACGACTTCGTATGCGATGCAAGCTGGGCCTTTGGCCTCGTTACACTCTTCATACAAACCAATTTGTCTGATGTCTTAATAGTTATTCTGCTATTCAGGGCGGAGACAAATCCAACAAATCAAAGATCATAAAATCGGTTCAGCTGTTCTTTTATATGAATACAAGGTTTTACTGAAAGGTGCAACGATTGAAATGTATGCATAACTTTTACTATGAGACCAAACCTGAAATCGCGAAACAAATATGATTAATCGGCGATGATAATTTATTTATTTATTTCCAAAAAAAAAAAACAAATAGTAAGCTAACAGTATACCAAAACGCTTACTATCTTAAGCAATGATTACAATGAGTACAAAACAACTTAATTTCTCTAATAATAATAGTGATGTTATCACTAAATATGTCGATATGCTGGAACTTGTGCGCAAAATGACTGAGCACGGCCAAGGCTCTAGTTGTAGGTGCATTCCTAGCGTATAAATGCTGTATAAATGCAAAGCATAAATGCTTTTTTTATGCCTCCAAACTGTTTAGTTTAATTTAATATTGATTCTACGTCCGCAACCAAACACAATTTAATATTTATGTCAGGGTCCTCCATACTAACCTCGGGATTCTGAAACGTTTGTTAACTTTGACAGCAGATTAAGTATATTGCTGTCTTTGTCATTTGCTTAGTGCTAGACAAAGGCAGCACTAGAATTAATCTGTTGTCAAAGTTAACAAACGCTTCAGAATTACGATGTAAGTCCCGTAACTTAACTGGGCTATGGATGGGCTATGAATCACTAAGTAGTGGGTGTCAACTATATTACACATTACGTTTAGGAGTTGTTAATCTGCACTTTCCTATTCAATCATATCGACGGTGTCTAATCTTACAATATGGATATGGGGCGAGAAAGCCCCGAGGTCTCTTATGGTGAATGCACTCGCTTGTACGCGTAATATTATTAGGTATTTCACAGATTATGGTCGTAAGAAACGCTTTCTCTTACCTTTTCCACAATATGATAAACGTTAGCTAAAATTTAATTGTCTTTTGATTTGACACATGCGCGGACTGAATAATTCAACTAACCTTATGGTCTAATCGCAAAAACAACGAAAAGTAGTATTTTAGCGCCTAGTTCGTAGTGACGAGATTAGATAATCAGGTGCAAAAATACTACAGATAGAAAACAAAACTAAAAATACGCTGAGTCGAACAAAATTTAGAAAATCTCTCTGAATTATAACAGAAAAATCGCAGAAAAAGGACCGCTGAATCTTATGAAATGAAATGCTTTAAATTTTCAGCGGTCATAAAGCATATTCTTTCACAAATTTAAAAGCCAGGATTTATAGGGCTTTGTACGGCAAACCAACTAGTTTTTAACTTGATTTCAGTATTCCCATTAATAGAAATAGCAACGAAAATATACAATTCTTAGCGCCGACCCGTTTTCTCACCAAGTATGATGCGCTACTTACAACTTTAAACTAAGAGCTATAACGGGAACAAAACTCATCTAAAATTGTGATCGTTTTAACACAAGCAACAAAAAAACAAACCTGGCAGAATTCAACTAAACTTATCACAAGAAAAAGATAAGAAGTTTAAAAATATCTATCTAAGTACTTTAGGTTTGACAAGACTTAGTAATTATATCGGGAAACTCGTTCTTGATTTCAAGAGGCAGGCGGATGTCGTCGCTTCAAAAACGTACTGATCACTATGTTGACAGTTCAAGTTCAAAGCTCTATGTAATAGAATATGTAATGGCTTTATGCCTTTTAATTACATAGGTCTACGTGAAGTTTCCATTTCAATTTATTATCAATAGCAATATATTATAATATTACCTAAGAACCTTAAAGAGTCAACCTATTTAGTATTATTATTATTGTACTTGATGTCCAGTTTATCTAACTTTGTATGTCATTTCTTGGAAACCGTTATATTAATCTTATCCATATTCATTTTTAAACTATTTTTATTTAGCCATTCAATTACAGATATCAAAGTTAATCTATTCTATTCTGTCACTATTATCTTCTTTTGTCACCAATAAATAGGATCGTGCAGTCGTCAGCAAATAGTGTAATAGGCTTTTATGTCATCCGAGGAAAACTATGTATGTAACCCAAAAACTGTAACGATCCTACTACGCTCCTTTGGGGAATAACCCTATAGAACAACCCTTCAATTGTTTGACGTTGTTGAACAGTTTTTGTTTTTGAGCAAACCCTGTCAATTTATGTGTCATTTGTTTCTTGTTAATTAAATATGATTTCATCAATTCTTAGTCATTACCTAGTCATTATTTACTCCGTAAATAAACAGTTTTTTAAAAAGTATTATAATTGTCAACGTAATCGAAGGCTTTGGTCGCATCTAAGAATAGAGCGACAATTTCCCCCTCTTATCCATGCCTGTTATTACCTTGCTAAGAAAGTTGTATATAGCTAAGTCTAAAGAATGTTTTTTTTTTCATATTGATTAGATGAAAAAAAAAGTATCAGTGTAATTATAGAATTTGTTATAAATAACCTTCTCAATAACTTTCGAAAGTACAGGTAAGAGAGCCACTGGTCTATAATTTATTTATATTTTAATCACTGTGTTGTGACTCTGTCTTATTCTGAAGTCAGTTCCGATATCTCTTCTTCATCTCCATATCTTCTAGTCCAATTAAACAACATCTTGAAAATTCCAGTTGTTTTCAAGATATCAGAAGCATGAATAAAAATTGTTCTATTTGTAACCAATTAAAACTACGGCCAACTTTTATTACGCGCGTATCTCGTGGCTACGGTGAAATTATTTCTTTGAAAAGCTTGCAATTTCTGTGCTAGTATTATCTGTATTTAATTGCCGTACTTGTGGTAATAGAGTATTGCTTATCTGATTGTTTTAAGCATTAAAAAATAAATTAATACTGTCGTTGAAGCTTATCATAATTTGTTTGTTGAATTTTGTTTTAATATTTTAGTTTAACAGGTATTAGTATATTTTATATTTTTTTAAAATCTATCTGCAAAAAATAACCAATGTCACTCCTGGCATAAAGATGAATCAAACAACTCACTCGTCGAAATCGGTTTAGCCGTTAAGGCTACAACAGGTGTTACGAGCCTGCAGTAGAGCGTGAACTAGCAACTTCGCTGCCTCTTGCCACCGCCGCCGCTTCCGAGACAGCAGAAGATACTAGGCCTGTGTGACCCACTTCATTAAACAGATTTATTAAATACTAGTCGTTACCCGACTTCGTTCGCGGGACATAAAAAAAGTATCATATGTCCGCCTTTTAGATATACAGTAATTCCTTATCAAATTTTATCAAGATCCGTTCAGCCGTTTAGCCGTGATAACGCAATAAACATCCAGACAGAGAGACAAAGAAAGGAAAATCTCATTATGCTCTGTAATAACGCTGGAAACATTGCCCTTAAATCTGAAACACAGTAATGTGTGCACACTACTACTTGGTGGTTTAATAATATTTATATAATAATATGAGTAAAATTATTCATTTTATATTGTATTTGCAAAAATCACTTGTTTCTCAAGAGATGGCGTTGAAAACATTATTTTTGGGAAAAAAAAATTACGTCGTATATCGTATATTTGCGTATTTGCAATCTAATTTGAACTAAACCTTAAATAGCGGACTTATACCTACTAATACTATGTTTCTATATTAACTATCTTTTCATCGGCTTTTGAAGAGGTTTGGATATTAGCTGACTAAATAAGTAAGCGCCATCTAGTTTTAACACAATGCGTTTTAACTACTAAAACTTAAATACTTTTGTTTTTACTGATAAAGAAATTTAAATATAAAATTATAAATATATTGGTGGACGTTTTTCACACACAGCGCCATCTAGCCCCGAACTAAGCGAGGTACAATGGGGACCAGATAACTAATATAATACATAAATACTTTTTTTTTAAATACTTTCAGGCTGAGAATAGAGAACATTGCTAACCGACATCCAAAAAAAGGAGGAGGTTCGTAACTAGACTGAATTTTTACCTTACTCTTGTCTGTAGGAATAATGTCTCTTTCCTGAGAATAATCTTTCTGATAATATAATATTTACATTTTTACCATCGACATTTCCTCTCCATTCCATCACTATAAAAAAGAAACTGCAATTTCCCCGTTGAAATCCCGGCGGAATTCTATTAACCTCATAAAAAACTAAATTTCATAAAGCGCCACCGAAGTATATTGAAAACGTGGCAAACCCGCGGACCTATTCTGATTTAAATATCACCGTCGACCTTTCGCAGAGTTTGTAATATCACAGATAGGATGGGCCGCCACCCCTATCCCGCCTAGGGTTGCCATATTACATTCCGTGGAACTAGAGATCTGTACTAGAAGGTACATACGGTTTAACACGCGATCTTTTAGTTTTTTCTCGTTTTCCTTCTAAAATGTTTTTATAATTGGTTCACCAACAATGGGATCGCACATTAAAAGTATACATGACCTGACCTGACATCGTGTGAAAGAGATGGCTATATATATGAGTTTCTGGGGAGCGAAAGGGAGAAGCTAACCTTAGTAGTTTGATTCTTTTGCTCCCATGCAATTCAAGTCTAGCTGTCCACTTCGCACGATGTCGGTTCAGGTAATGTAGCGAGGCCTTCAGAATGACACCGCAGGGTGCAATGAGTTAAATATTTCTATTTATATTAATATCACCAATATCAGTAGCTGTTCCTGAGCATCAGAGTTTTAATAACAAGTAAGTTCCAGCATCTAGAATAATTGTAAGAATGGGGAGGTTGTTTATGGACTTGTATGTATTTCTATAGTGTACATAATTATTGATATCTCCTTTTAAAATAAATTTTATTTCATAATGACAATCCTAGTAGAATACGCCATGTTTCTAAAAAGGTCCGCGCGGCTAAACGTGTTAGTTCGCTTTATTGAATGTAAGGAATACGCGCAGTCCTGAGGGAAAACCCGCAGACGTTGCATTCTTACAGACACGTCACGTTATACGACCTTATAGGTACGAGGTAGGTAAATATTATTCAAGTTTTGAAATAGATTCCGATTCTTTTCGTATCGAAGGCCGCAGTGTAGCGATAACCGATGCCTGATAACCGCTCGAAGAACCCATAACCGATCTGCTAGAAATCAGCCGGCTGAAGATTTTGTAGTGCCAACGTTTTAATAAATAAGTATGACATTTGCTTTCCAATTATGCTTAAAACAAATAGTAAGCGTAGCTCTTCGTAGATCACATCTGATGTAATTAATCTTAAATCGATATTATTTGAAATTTCTCAATTTAGGGACATGCTTCCGGAGGAATCGATGTTACAAAATATAATCGATAACCTCAATATACAATACAATCAAATTATAAATAGATCTAAATCGAACTACTGCAACAGTATGATACAAGGAAGTGATAATCCGTCAAAAGCAACGTGGGGAATTGTAAACACACGTTATGGGGCCGGAGTTATATACCATGTTACCGGACACAGTAACAACCGCTTCGAACTTAAGTTGCTTTAAAGGCAGACTGAAGCGCTGGCTTATCGAACAAACATTTTATGACTTCAATGAGTTCATGAATAAATAAATGTAAATTGTAATTTGAGGAAAACATTATGTTAACTTTTATTTTTTGACTTTTCATGTTCTGACGTAATAATTATTATAATTGAATGTTATTAACATTGTATAATGCATTTAAATGATCATTGTATTCAATGAATAGCCTCTACTTAATTTGAATACTATTGTTACTACATAATACTATTGATATTGTATACAAAAGGTTATTATTTTTGACTCGTAGATAATATTTACCAATAAATAACTTTGACTTTGACTTTGCATTAAAATAGTTAAATGATTGAAATAGTGGAAAATCTGAAAAAACTCTTTCAAGCCTTTCTTAGTGTTTCTTTCCATTAAATGTGGCGGCTGTAAACTGTTTCAGAATCTAATTTATTAAGGTAATGTGTTCTGACTTTGGTATTGATACGAAATAGGCGCAATTTGCTTTACAGCTTTATAAAAACTATCGTATTCTCGTATTAGCCCACTCATTGCTCCTATGTATTCTAAGCAAAGCATAATAGAACTGAACCTGCCGACGTTCCCCTAAAATAATAACCGACCTCGTAGCCACATGGCGACCTAATACCGGCCGACAAACGCTCGTAAAAAATAAGAAAAGAACCCCGCAAAATACTCTCTATTACGTTTCTCTATGCTGGAAAAATTGGAAATACATTTGTAAGGACCAAATCGGACTGCGTATGGCCTAATCGGTGTCAGCCGGCTCTGGATGGGTTTTTGTCTCATATCTTCGCTACGGATATCTGCAGATGGGTTTTAGTAAGAGCGTGCATCGTACCCTTACCATATAATTATACTAGCTGTTACCCGCGACATCGTTCGCGTGAACCTACTAAAAAAAAGTAGCATATGTCCGGCCCCGGATGCAAAAATTCAACTTGATCCGTTCTCAGTTATAGGCGTGAAAACTCGACAAACACCCAGACAGAGAGACACAGAACCAGAGAGGCAGATGGACAGAGTGACAGTTACATTTGAATTTATAATATTAGCTAGGATCGTCCACATAACTACTTAGTATTGTACATTTTCTTGGTATTGTCACACCACATTATGCAGAAATGTTCGAAAAGTATGTATTTTATAAGCCCTCTGTTAACTTTTTGCTGTAGATAAATGACATAAGCGAAGAAGACGTGACAATCATTGAGCAACTTGGTACCGGCCCGAACAGCCCAGGCGGCCGGAGACCAGTGTTGCAAATTTCATCTCATCATCATCATCAGCCGGAAGACGTCACTGCTGCTGACCATAGTCCCCCCCTTAGAGCGCCACACCGACCAACGAAGCAACCTTCGCAATTTTATCTTAAATCGGTTTATTTAACGTTGCTCAAAATATTGATAGTTTTTGGGTTACAAAATAATTTAAATCAACACACTACCGAAATGGGTTTTAAAAAGAAGAAAAATAAAGTTGTACTATCGTTTACGCATCTACATACACAAAACAATTACAAACAATTCAGAGAAAAGCTGCATAAAGAAAAATAAACAGCACTAACCTTTGTTCCTAAAGTCGGTCCCATTTTACCCGCTCTTGTCGTGAACATTCACTAATGAAGTACAAACTACAGTGAGGCACACATCTTTAGAATTGCTAACCTAGTTTTGTGTACGGTCTTAACTTTAGAACATTTTAGAGGAATTTGAATAGTTGCAGCTTTTGATCTAGCTAAGGCTATAAAGTCATTCAAACTTGCACAGATATTACTTACCAAATATTTTGTTAAGCGTCCACGTTGGGAAAAGTGTCCGTTAACCGATGGGGAAGAAAGGTTCTTGAGTGGCAACCACGAACCAGAAGATGAAGCGTAGGCAGGCCTCCCACTAGAAAGTCGCGGGCATGCAAGTGGCATATTGGCAGTCTGTGTAGCTGTCTAAGGGGGAGGCCTATCTTCAGCAGTGCACGTCTTCTGGCTCATAATGTAATGTCCAAGTTGGGAGCCAAATTTTATTTTGTCTTTATTATTTTAAAACGAATTTGTCAACTTTAAGGTTAATATTTAAAGTTTGATCTATTGTAAAGTTTTTCAGGAAATTCTGGTCCACGTTAATTTTGCTATTAATTGTCGTCAGCTTATATGTATTTTTTTGGATTCAACAAAATATACTTGCCTATGCTTTTTTTACCACAGAAGTTTTTTACTTAAAAAATTATGTTGGTCGTCAAATTTTAAATAGTTTCTTTATGCCGACCCGCATGCAGAGTAAAGTTTCTTATCTATTTTAGAGAAAACTCACCTATTCTTTGAGGGACACCCTGCCGAGATGCGGGTGTTTCTACAGAAATGAGTGCCTCAGGCATGTCTGCCTTTGATCCCGTGACTAAGCTGTGTCTAATTATACTTACTAGGTCACGTTTTAGACGCTTGTGGAGGTTTCGGATTGGTTTACTATGAATTATTTTGTCACAGTGAGCATCATTTTGCGAGAGTAGAGTTAGTTATCTGGTTTCTTTTCTCTGTCATAATAATAATATCTCGAAACTGTGTATTAAAAAGTTTGCTTGTCTAAGAATACAATAATAAACATCATTCCATATTACAATGTTTGTTATTCAATTGTCCTAACCAATATTATAAATTGTCTCTCTGTCTCTCTGTCTCTCTGTCTCTCTGTCTCTCTGTCTCTCTGTTTGTGTTTATCGCATTATCCCGGCTAAACGGCTGAACGGATTGACCTGAATCTTTGGATAGATATATTTTAAGGGTAGGATACGGACGTAAACTACTTTTTTTATTGGTCCACACGAACAAAGTCACGGGCAGCAGCTAGTATGTCATAAAGAAACCAAACAAACCATAAATACTTTTACCGGGATAATAGAAGCTTATTTTTTTTATGTTTGACAGGGCGGGCAACTTTGTATCAGATTAATATAATATAATTATACAGATTGTTTATACAGCACAGATTATACGCAGTATTTTATATTATATTAGCTAGCGTAACAGTGAAGCAACATTTACGCCAAAAACATTCCCCGATGACCAAAACTTATACCTAATTTGTGTTAGGCTCAATAAGTTAGGCAACTAACGCTCTACACCGTTATCTCCAGACTAATAGTACTACGGGGAATACTGGGCAGCCCCTTAAATTAGCTATTTATGTACATCTTGCCAACTGGATTCCGAATTTGGTTATCTCTATATCATCTTATACTAATAATATATATACTAAGCCAAACTTTTGAAAATTTAGCAAGCCTTTGAAAAAAATGCAATGTTTTCATTTTCAATTTATTCGCATTTTTCAGTATTCTGATGGAATACTTGAACCTCTCAGTGTCCCAATATTTATCAAACCTGTAGCGCTGAAATAACAAAATGCAAAACTTGTGTGAGCTCTTCACAGTGCTATTCCAGCTATTTCCGAATTCACGAGAAGCAAACATCGAGTGTAAACACCCGCCTTGAATGAAGACGGTCGTCGCAGTAAACGGCGATGTGTACCGCCGCATATAATAGAATGAGGATTCCTTTAAATGTAAAACGCTCGCCGAGAGTCGTTGAAACCCCTATAAAAATGTTAGTCCGCCTTTCATTACATTCTAGAACACGTTTCCGGACGAAGTTCATGCCAAATCATACTCTAACGCCCCCGAATGAAATCCACATTCAAACAGCATCTCCCATATTTATTCTGCCAAAACGACCGATCTATCCGTTCCGTATGACTCGTAACTGCGTATTTTACAATGTTTTCTAACATTGATAGTGTTTAAGCAAGGAATAGAGCCGGAATGAGGGTCCCGCAGTCCCGCTCCAAGACTCCATTCATGTAATTTAATGTCGGAGCTATTAGTGTTTGGTAACTATCACACGGCAATATACTCCATTCGGAGGGCGACACTCGGGTTATTTCCCTTGACACTGGTGTTATTGCAAGTCACGGCCAATCTATTTAGGCCCTGAATCTCTCTGGGCGAAGAGACAAACTTTAGGCTGAGGTGGATTAGGAGAGCTCATCGTAGGATGGTCGTAATGTTGTAATACAAAGGTCCTAGTACCCGCGGGCTGTAATTTGCACCTGTATACGCGGATATTATGTGAGAATTTTGCGTTACTTCAACTCGGGTCGTGATACCGATTCCGAAATGTTTTGGGTGTTGTGATTATTACAATACTTACTTATCTGTTTGAACCCGAACAACGCTCGACAATCTCCTGCAATGCGCTACACTCGAATTAGCGTGCTACAGCTGTTTCTTTGTTACTTTTAGTTTCTTAGATTGCAAACAAATATTCTTCTCTGCATCAGCCTTTTAACATCCCACTGAAATATCGGTCTATCCTCGGAGGTGACGAGGCCTTATCCTCGCTGGCCCAGAGCGTGTTGCGGGATTTATATACGCCATCGAATTTCTTCTCTACAAATATGCTGGTTTCCTCACAATGTTTTCCTCCAGCGAAATAATAAATATTAAATAACTAAATACTAATAATTCAACGTGTGAAAATTTACAGTCTATAAATCTAAATATACGTCGGAACATCACTTAAGAACGACTGGGCCGATTTGGATCATATCTATTTTTTTTTGCCGAAGCCCAAGCTACGTCACTGGTATCAGCTAGTATATATATATATTTAAATTATCCACTATTAAGAAGAAACCACGTTAATTAAAAAACAAATGACGTATAATATGAAATTCCAAGTAGAACGCAATATATTTGAATTCAAACTTTATATAGGCAACGATAAGCAAGCCATGCCAATAATATTAAATGGTACAGAAATTAGCTTGATAATTATCTAAGTAGTAATAAACAATTTCTTCAGAAAACAAAGTCCACGTAACTTTACTTATAATACATTTATTCCGGAAAGCCTACCTAGGGCCATTATGCTCAGATTTAATGTTTCATACATTTTACGGCATAACATGTTAATTTTCCGACCCAAAAGTTTCACAAGTTATGACGTAGCTGTTGTACAAACTATGCGGCGGAAAGGTTAACTGCTAGGTGGTGACGCGAACTGCTGCTACTCTACAAACAGAATTTTATATGATTTTACCTGATTCTACTGGGAATAGCTTTTAAGAATAGAAATAAAAAAATATTTTTTTTTTCTGTAAAACAGCAACAATAATAAATAAATATGTGGGACATTTTTGCACACATGGTCATCTGACCCCAAACTAAGCAAAGCTTGTAATATGGCTGCCAGAGACTGATATACGTACATAGATATTTTTAAATACATACTTATATAGATATTAACACCCAGACATAGAACAAACACAAATATTCATCACATGAATGTTTGTCCTAGATGGTAATCGAACCCACGCCCCAAACACAGAAGGTAGGTTCACTACCAACTGAGCCACCGGGGCAGTCAGTAAGTAGAATCTTCTAGAAGTTAAGTAACGTAGAATCGAAAGTTAGGCAGGTGAGCTATATAATATAACAATAGCTAATCAATATTATAATAGAGTCTATCGCCGTCTTGTCCATACAAAAATCGCTGTCTGATACCCACCCCTAAACGTTATTCGATTTCGATGATTTTTTTGTGTTATCTACACGTTGAAAAACTGTGCTTGTATGTTTATATTTTTCTTTTAATTTCTCAATATCTTCGTTGTTATAGGCACTTAAAGTGACAAATTTTACGTCGAAAATACGATGAAGAAAAGTTGTTGTTATTAGAATACGATAAACATTTTTGAAAGAACAAAACATAGCGGCATTGTTTATGGTTTATCCAAGCCATTGACAGAAAAATAATAGGGAGTGATAATAGACTACCTCCGAAACGCAAATATCATCAAAAATATAGGAAAATTCACTAATATAAAAATAACATTCAATGTACTTTTGTTATATCAATTATTATCAATCTTTTGTGACACTAGTCGCAAACCCAACAAGTAAATTCTGATTAAACACTAAATTGTCAGAGTACATGATTTGAAAGGTACCGTGAATAAGGTATAAGGTCGCTAGAGACACGAATCTGTCCTTTTATGAAGGTGGAAGGAACGGTGCCTTTTCTAACCAAGCTTAGTTTTGATGACGACATTAAAAATAACTAAGAGAAAATTTGCATTGTACGCGTCCCAATGGATTGGGGGCAAATTCCTAATCCTAACTAATATTATAATTCAGAGAAATATTTCTCGAATCCCAAACTCGACAACAGAGGTTATGGGGCGCAGACAGTAGGTAACCAGTGGTAAGTGCTAAAACAATGCTAATCCTAACTAATATTATAATTCAAAGGAATAGCCGCAATCGTATCAGGAACAATAAAGTTTCGAGGTATAAAAATGAATACGTTCGTCTCGAGGAAAAAACTTCGCTTGCGCGTTTCAGTACTCCCTACATTTACCACTGTCAATGCAAAACTTTAAAAAAATCACAAACATTTTGTCTGTCTGGACGTTTGTCGCATTATCACGGTTAAACAGCTCGAGGAATCTTGATAAGATTTGACAAGGAGTTACTGTATATCACAAAGACGGACACAGGATCGAATTCTATACGATACTAGCACACATGTACTGCACCCGCAATGGACACGGATCGCAACTGCATTTTGTGGGGCTGGGCCTTTAGGGCGAGAATCCACCGGAGGGATAATCCGCCTTTAGGGCGAGACTTACTAATATACCACAGAAATTCAAAATAAAGCACGTACGAACGACAACCAAACTTAGTTTTAAAAAAAACATAGATGTATATTTTCTCAAATAACATGTTTTGAATAAAGTAATACAGTCATGATGACCATACATTTGTACGCCTTCTCTTATGTATGACAATCCTTAAAAAATCGTCTAGGATATAATCATAATGATTCGAGGAGGCACTATAATTTTTTAATAAAACAAACTTTGTTCTACACGAAATATTTGCCCCCGATATAATCAATACTCAATATTTTATTGCAGACATATTATGTATACATGAAGTTCTTAAATTGACAAGTTTCAATAAAGTAATACATATGACCCTATTTGGGTATGGACTAATTTTAGTTGGAACGGAACGATCTATATAAATTAAGTCTAAATTATCATTAAATAAATATTCTAGGTTATAATAACATTTGGATTCTAAAATAGCTTTTAAATTATTAGTGCATCTAACTTCTTTTTCTATATCTTTTAATTAATTTGGCAATTTAATAAATATTTTAACGGCCATTGTATTAAGGCCAGAGCTGTGTATTAAAACTTTACAAGGTTGTACGTTGGCTCGATTAATTTATGCCTAAATTGGGGCGTACTACTGCGCGATTTGCCAGAAACCTTTTTTAAATTATCTGGGTATTTTTTTACAAAATTCCAGAATATTTATTGACACCATAAATAGTATTTTGGATTTAATAAAATAAGGCTTGTGTAAATGTAATATATATTACAGAATTATTATGTATCACACTAGTATTATAAATGCAAAAGTTTGTAAGTGTGTAAGTATGTAAGTAGGTAAGTATATAAGTATGTGAGTGTGTTTGTTCCCGTTCAACTCAGTAACGGCTGAACCGATTTGGATGAAATTTGGTATGGAGGTAGCTTATTCCCTGAAATAGCACATAGACTGCTTTTTATCCTGAAAATGTTTACTTGATACATGTTACGTTTTATCTTGAAAAAGTTTCTGTAGAATAGCGGGTGAAACCGCGGGGCGCAGCTAGTATTATAATTATATAATGTACATGAGTCACTATCTAACAGACGTCTCAACGTCACCTAAAGCTGTACTCAGGTAAACTCGCAATAGAATCGTGTCATCTCCGCCACCCACGGATGAATCACTACAGACCAACATATCTGTTGAGTTGAAGGCGGAGCCATTAACGTAACTTTTGAACAAAAGTGGTAGCCTGCCATAGAAATGTTTAGTTCCTTTATTTGGCCACATGTACTTATAAATTGACCGCTCTGTAGTTACGCCGTATCAAAACAATCTGATCTCATCCGCCTTCCTATATGGAAGCTTGTCTTACAGTTTTTGTGCAAATGTGTCTTTTACCTTGTCTGCCATACTAATAAAGGTAATACAATAATTATCTGTAATTTATTTAATACTAGCTTTTGCCCGCGGCTTCATCTGCGCTGTGAACGAACATAGCCTATTTCACTGAGGGTTGTGTAGCTTTCTACCAGTAAAAGACTTTTCAGAATACAAACAAACAAAATTACTAAATTTACCTCGCATTGCGTTAAACAGTTGGTCTTTGGCAAATAGTTGATTTGATTTGGCAGCTTAAAGATGAGAAAAGTTGTGTATATTTTTTTGTCTCATATTTTGGCTCCACACGTAGTGTATTTAGCCAGTGTCAAATTTCGTAATATTCGAGGTGAGTAAAGTGGTGAAGTATATCTCGCTTATTATGGATGTTCCTGATTGTGATAGTGATCGTGCGCGAGCGGGAGCGCGCATGGTGCGAATTAGTTGGTAAAAGCGAGATGACATGCTATCACAATCAGAATCACGAACGTACATAATAAGGGTGCCAATTAGCAAGGACCAGCAGGAGGCAGATGGAACAGCAGGAGAGAAAACTATACCGAGCAGTGGGATAAAATAAGGTTGTGGAGAAACAAAAGAAATCTCACTCATACTCATAATCAAGCAAAGTACCTCACGGTCAAGTCCAAGTCATGCCCCAGAGTGGTGAAGATTTTAATGAATAGTGTATTTGTTAATGTCGTGATTGAAGGTTTTGGAGTTTCGAAAAATAACACGTAAAGTCACATTTCACGACAGTATACTATTTATTCGTTTTTGCACGTTAACACTCGAAACAATACAAGTTTTGATTCAGGTTGGACTACAGTTTGTACTTGAATGTTTCATATGTTCTACGAACCCGCAGAAGTAGTCTACAGCGCTGGTTCATCTTACAGCTATTTTTATCGAGAGAATATTTTCATAAAATTCCCCGTATTGGAAGCTAGTGTATCTCTCAATGTGTAGATTTTATTGGACGGCCGCGTGACATTATTTTCTATGTTCCGTGAAGCAACGGTATCTTCGGTCTTCACGTATTTACAGAAAGCGTATTCATATTAGATTTCCGAGTTCGAATATCAGCCTTGTAGGCGGGGAGGGTGATGTCATTTTGTGAGAGGTGTTTAACGGACTTAAGCAGGTTCAGGCTACATTTAAGTAACTAACCTTGGGATTCTAAAACGCTTGTTAACTTTGACAACAGATTAATTGTAATGCTGCCTTTGTCTGGCACTAAGCAAATGACAAAGACAGCAATAGACTTACCCCCGAATACTGAAACGTTTCTTAACTTTGACGACAGATTAAGTCTGTTCCTGTCTTTGTCATTTGCTTAGTGCCAGACAAAGGCAGCATTAGAATTAATCTGTTGTCAAATTTAACAAGCATTTCAGTATTCGGGGGTTAATCAGTTGTATAAGTTAACAAACGTTTCACAATCCCGAAGTTACCTTGGGATTCTGAAACGTTTGTTACCTTTGACAAAAGATTA
This sequence comes from Apocheima hispidaria, assembly GCA_947579745.1. NCBI lineage: Eukaryota > Metazoa > Arthropoda > Insecta > Lepidoptera > Geometridae > Apocheima > Apocheima hispidaria. Next base: position 15,070,092 of record OX388150.1, on the reverse strand, counting down.
ATTCTAATGCTGCCTTTGTCTGGCACTAAGCAAATGACAAAGACAGCAATAGACTTTATCTGCTGTCAAAGTTAACAAACGTTTCAGAATCCCGAAGTAAGTAATCATTAAATAGGCATTCAATTTCTTCTACTTCGAGATGACATAGTTCACGTAATACGCCATCGCCATAATATGTTTTCATCTGGATAAGAAAGATATTATAATTGTAATCAATTAACATAAATAATAAGACATATTACTGACCGAACGAAGCAAAGGTCGCAGAGTCTACGGGAACAAGTCGGCGTTTGTATGTATGATTGTATATTTATCCGTTGATAGATATCCTGCGAACAATTGATCCGATCTTTAAGTAGTTTTGTATGCAGGTTCAGTTCAGTTTATTTCAATAAAAAAATTAAGTTCGACTACGACCAAAATTAGTCCAGAGCTTGTAATAATAATAAATATAATAATTTTATTTCAGGCAACAGGAATTATTTATGTCCCATATTATAAATATCTTACAAATTTACGGACTATGCCGACAGCGGCAGCGGAATGGTGCCGCTTCCTAGTAGCGCCTGAAAACCAGCCCCTCAACCAGAATTCTAAGTAATTTAAGTAAGTTGGTGTAAGTTATTTGGTTTTAGAGCTCTAGAGCGATAGCTCTAGAACTCGCGACTAAGTAACTTCACAAACTATAATCGACTTTAAAAATTGTATAAATTATGATGAAAGAGAAAATTAACAAGAACGATTACTCGCAAGTTTATTTTAATTCGCATTATTTTATCGGCGCACAGAATATTGAGACTATGTTATGTAAACTCTCTCTTCTTGTCTACATAATAAATGGTCATTTTCACCGAGTGACCGAAGCAAATGAGGTCTCTGCTTCAACTGGCAAAATTTCCTTTCTTCTGTCCGTATATTGGTACTCGCGTACTCGCGACCATACACCTTATCGCGCAGGGATACGGTTCGTGGTCGCGCAGTGTCGTCGGCTGAACCTAACAATCATCGCAGTAAGCACCTCACGGTACAGGCCCAGGTCGTATTTTTCAACTAATGTTGCTAAAAATTGATGTGCAAGTTCTACAATTTTATAGTTTTCTTTTTCGGACAAAGTATATTCTACTTAATATCACTTAAACAGTTATTTCTATCGTATACGTCACCTGCAACCCAACACACAAACCGGCCGCCACCTCTCGGCGTATCAGAAGAATGTCACCAATACGTTCGATACTTTATTCGACAGCGCTAGCGAACGCGCGCCTCTGTCAAATAAATACAGGTGAAATATACCTGAGCTCGCTCCACTGTGGGCCCGAATTACGTGCCATTTAAAAGATGAATTTTTGTTTGGTTTTTGTGCTGTTCGGATATTTGTTTGCGTGGTCGCAGGGGATGTTGTACAGGAGGGACGATGACAATGTTCTGAAGCCAGGTGAGATTTTCTTCTTATCATTTTCCTGGAAACTTGCTATAAAGTTTTCTTCGTAATATTCAAGATTTTCTAAATTTTCCGGAATTGGTACCCTTATATATTAGTTAGAACACAAGGTCCCGGTTTGATTTCTGACAGCTTAGATGTTTGAAAGATGAATTTAAATGTCTGGTACGAGATTGGGTGTTATTTGTGCGTGTTTTGTTTTGTGTGTTCCGCGTTGTCCCCACACTCAGAAACAGTAGGAAGCTATGAATCTGAAGTGCTACTAGTACTATACTTATCCTCATTCCTCATCTTACATACATATAATTATGTCGACATTTCCAAATTTAATCAGGATTAGTTTTAAAATTGGCAGTGGGACAGACACGGTTACTTACTCAAATTAACGTGTTTTTTTAGAAAATTATTTATAATTGGTATAATAGAATTATTATGTAATCGTAATTTACTTTTTGCAAACCTACAAGAACTTTCTGTATGTAAAATCCTAATTGAACACAATGAAGAATGTTTTTTCTTACAATACAATGCAATAACTTTATTAGATACCGAAAATACAATTAAAGTTAAACTGAATGAAATATCCGGCGGTATAATTGGTGGCCTTATCGCCTAAAACGATTTCTTCTAGACAACCCTAGTATGGACAGACATTTAAACCAGAAATACGGTCGGTGGTGTACATAAATTCATGTTAATATCTGCTAAATTACTACAATGACTATTTTTTCTTACTTAAGCTTATTAAATATGAATTCTTAAACAATTCGCTTTAAAAATCCTGCCAAAACAAAAACGCACCCTGTAATAAATATACCTCTTACCACGCAGAAAACTTTTAGTTACATCAAATATATGAGTAGAACATTGCTTAAATTTAACGAATCCTTTCTAAAGGAATTTATAGATTGGGTACATGCTCACTGTTACTATACCTAATGATTTATGCAAATACATAACGACACGACACTTTGACATTTGATTCTAGTTTGGTTACTTGTTTGCAACAACTTTTGTTTACAAATATGGACGTTTGTACTTGTATGGCTGCATTCAAAATAAACTATTCGCTTGGCTTACTAACTAGATTATTATCTCAATAACTGTTACCTGCGTTAACGACACTGCGCTGATACAACCTTGCCGCTCCAAGCTTTCCTCTACTTTAGCACATAACTCCCAGAAATAAACAATGTTTGAGTGTGCCACAATTCTAAAACGCGTTCCGAATTATTTCGATATTACAATATCGCACTCCACGTCATTGACAGGTGGTATTACGTAACCTTGGTAGGTAAATGCGCAAAATGCAGTTCAAATAGGCACATTGTAAACTGGGCTCTATTGGTTGAAGGATAAGGATGAGTTTAGCGGAGGTGAAAACTTGCACTTTCAAAATAATTTACCGGACTGGCTATTGGTTTCAATGTCTTTTGGTAGCGACAATTAAAGAGTTGCAAAATATAATTTTTGCAAAGACTTTACTAAAATAAAAGACTTTTTTTTCAATTATTTTTTTGTATTTTGTTGGGTGAGTAATTGAACATTACTCACTCACCCGTGCATCAGGGTTAATTGACCGAGCGAAGCGAAGGTCTCAGGGTCTACGGGAGCAATTCGGCAGTTGTATTTATGTTTGTGTGTATATTTGTCCGACGATAACTTAAGAACCGTTAATCCGATCTTCATGAAATTTTGTGGGCAAGTAGTTCATTTCAATACAATTTTAAAGTTCGAATATGAGCTGAGTCGGTCCAGGGGTTGTGAAGTTTTAGAGGTCGCAAGGTCTCAGTTCGGCACGAACTACTAGTATTTATTAGCTTATAACAAATTTTACTTAAAAAAATTCTTTAATAATAACGCTCCTTTTTCCGTAGTCAGGTAAATCATAAACGGTAACAAGTATAGCGACAGTAAGAAAATAAAAGTTTAAAGTTAATTTGAAATACAACTCATCATTTCGGATTCCGTAGGTACACGACGGATGTACCCATTACTAAGGCTCCGCCATCTGTCCGGCTGTCCTACTTTTATAAGGCTCTTTTGTACAGAACCCTCGGTGTGCGAGTCTGGCTCTCATTTGGCCGGTTTTTTTGTTTCAACTTCGTTCCGATAAATATTAGGAACAAATGTCGTGTTAGCGTAACCTCACTATTAGCCGTACCCCCCCCCCCCCCCCCACGTCAAAAAATACCCTAAGACAGTCAATAAGGGTGTCTATACATGGCCTGACCTGACATCGTGAAAGGGACAGCTAGATTTGAATTTCACGGGATCAAAAGAAACAAACTATTAAGGTTATGGCTTCTTCCTTTCGCTCCTCCAGAAACTTATATATAGCCATGTCTTTCAAACGATGTCAGGTCAGGCCATGTAGCCTTAATATAACTCCTGTAAGTAAATAACAATTATAAAAAATACTCTTAACATTGAAGTATACTGCCTATATACGAAGAGCGCTATTTCCCACTCCCGCAATGTTATGCGATTTCGATGGAGTTTTTATTATATGTTATCCACACCGTAAAACACTATGCATTTATAGGTTTGATTTTTTTGAATTTTCGTCATATCTACATAGTATGTAGAAAACGTTTCCGTTGAAATTATTACGAAGAAAAGTAATAAGTTTTTATTAGAACACCATACATACTTTTTGAAAAACAAAACCTTACATTTTACATTTTGCCTTTTGCATACATTATTTTAATGAAAATTTTGAAAGAATTTAGGGGTAAAAAATAGTTCTCCCCGAAACGCTAATTTGATCAAAAAAATTAGTTAAATTCACTAACTCCCTGTAGCGCACGTACGGGAAACAGAGCGACAGCAATACAATTTTCAAATATCTATTACGCCAAAATCTCGTGACAGGACATCTAAACCAAACGCTGAATTAAACAACCTCTCTCCATGGAAGATAACTTCCAGAGAGTTCTAGATAGTTCTAGAAGACCGAGTTTAGTGTTACAAACGCGTGTATTATGTAAACGAGGCTGTCGCAAGGCCGGTGGCCTGTGAGCCGTGACTCGGCTAGACCTCTGACCCAGACGGTAGCGCAGAAAAATAATTTTGCTAAATAACTGTTGTAGAAGTTCACTGAGACGGACGGACAGATAAAATCATCTTATTATATAATAAAGGGGTTCTTTGTACAGAACCAAAAAAGCTTTGACGAAACTTATTACTCAACTGTCCAATGAGGATAATGCTTTTATCGCGTATGTATGTTTTTGTATTCCTATAATATTACCTTCTGATTTTCGCCATATCGTACACATATTTTCAACATTTTTTTATATAAAAAGTAAGGTCTAAGTATAAGTTTTGATCTTATAACATGTAATTTTAAGTGTTTTTTGGTAAATTTTCTCTCATGGAAAGTAAATTTCATAATTTCATTTTATATACGTCTCGTTTACATCTTTTCAGTGTGTATAATTATAACGTAGTCGGTTTTTTTTTTAAATAATCTATCCTTTTTTCTGTGTGAAAGAGGTTAAACATGGTATCCAGCCGTCTATAGCTTTCTCTGTCTACGTTTCTGTTTCTCATTTTTCTTACGCGTGGACATCTGCCCACCAGTTTGTGCTAATCACAGAAAAGCGAAAGATAAGAAAATTTCTCTTCTGTGGTGCTATGTAGTAGTAATGTAGTAAAGTTATTGGTCGCTTGCCCTTTCTTATTTTGCTCCGTATTTTCATTTATTTTCTTTCAATTCCCACAAACACTAAGATAAAAATCAAATTATAGAAAATCCATTGAGACTTCTCGGAAGGTCCTCGATTTAACCTTAATAGATTTTTTTCTGTTACCATAAAGATAACTATTGTTTCTAGAACATAAGATAACAATTTTGGGAACAAAAACATTTACTTAATCTTGGGCTTAGAACAAACAACTGACTAGTGAGTATTGAACTAGCAGAGCTGTGTTTCGAAATTTAACTCAAAAATATTTTGTTCAGAGATAAAATTATCCCATGTCCTCATGATTTCCAACTCCAAAGCTCTCAGATTTCATCAAAATCGGTTCAGCCGTTAAAGGTAAGGGACAGACTAACGGACTGAACGCATTTTGCTTTTATTAAAAGCTTTTATCTGCATCAGTTTTTTTAACATCCCACTGCTGGGATATCGGCCTACCCCGGAAGGGTGATTGGGCACCACGCTGGCCCAGTGCGGTTTGGCGGATATAAAAGCCACTCTAAAAGCATTTATAATACTCATCAATGCCTTTGTTAACTAAGCAAAATACATACAAATTACATCTACCTAAACTACTTAGCCTACTACATAAAAATAGCAGTTGGATCATCCAGAGATCGTCAATTATGACCATCCTTTCAAATAATGCTAACATAAACAAGGCGACATTATTATCGCCATTTTAATCACCCGTAACGTAGCAGTACAGCTAGCAGTACAGCTAGCAGTACGGCTAGCAGTACAGCTGGCAGTACGGCTAGCAGTATAGCTAGCAGTACTCCAGTGCCAAAATCAATCGGTTGCCACCGCTCGTTCTGTAAACTGCCCGCGTTATGAGTTTGACCGGTATATATGCATAGTATGTATGTTCCTCTGTTCTTTCATAACTTCTAAAACAACAGTGACCTTCAGTTTGTAGTGCTTACGTAATATTGCTGTTTTTAAATACTGAATTAAATTTTCTTTTGTTAAGCCAGTAGGAAGACGTTGGTATCCGGGATTCAGAACATCTTGTCCGGGTGGTAACACACTGTTTCGTTTGATTTGTATAAAATTAATTTACAAATAATTACACGTAGGCAACCGGTGGATGGAAGTGGCACATTGTCGGTCGGTGTGGCGGTCTAAGGGGGACGCCTTTGTTCAGCAGTGGACGTCTACTGGCTGATAATGTAATGTAATGTAACACGTAGCAAAAACTGTAACGATACACTTACTACCATTATTATTATTAAAAATAAAAAATAAAACTTGTAATAATTTGATAAATGAGGTATCGTTGGATCGTCTTCATCGTCCACTGGTTGTTGACTATGTGACGTCACATTAAATTGAATATAGCGCCCTCTAGGGAACACAGTCGTGCACAAAAAAATATGTTTTAATGATGCTGTGTTGGGTATCAAATGAAAGGGCTTAATTAGCACACTTTTCAAAAATATATGTTTCGTTAGCTGTCGCGGCTTTGCTTGCATGCATCTGATAAAACTTAAGCTCACGTAAGGACGTAGTGGTGTTTTAGGTTTTCGACCTACATCTTGTATAAGATTTTGTATTACTTTTGTTTCATGTAAAAGTTTTTGTTCGTATAGTACAACGCATGTACGTGAGCAATAACACAGACAGACAGAGTAACAGAAAGGGTTTGTTATTATTTTTATCTGACAAGTAGCCGTGTTTCTATAGAAGTCGCCACTGGTCTGCCTTGTCGTTGAGTGTCGGGCCACGGTCAAGAGCTTTAGCAGCCTGCGCTCAATATAATTATTATGTATACAACCTACTAAGTTCACCTTAAATCGCATACAGATGAACGTAGAGGTCAAACTAAATTGTTTTTTGGACTTATCAGGCGAGGTCGGAAGTAGGAAGTAGAACTGGTTTGTATTCTTGTTGTAAACCTTCTATTGAACTGATCGATTTCACAGTAAAATGAAATGATTTCTTCTTCTCTTATTTGACGTTAGCACTCTTGGCAGAATGGTAGGGTTTTTTTTATTAAAAGTAAACATCAAAAAGTGTATGTTTTATTTATCGTAATTTTAGTGTATATTATTTTTTTCTACCCTTCCGTCAAATTAAAAGATATTATGAAAACGAAAGTTCCTATAAAAAAATAAGAATATTTTTCAAAATATATTTAGCTTGTGTATTTAAGTTTAGATTATATTATACGTATTTTTTTAAATAAATTACGTTTTGTTATAAAATTTAAACTTAAATAATCTCTACAATTAAAATTAAATAAATTAACCTAAACAGTCAAAACTTACAAATGAAACACTGCATTTAGATCGCTCTCATTCATAAAACAATTGTAATCACACAAATATTATAAATGCGTAAGTTTGTGTGTAAGTATGAACAAACATACTTACATACTTATCTACTTAGATACTGTAGGTAAGTACTTATGTAAGTATGTTTGTTCTCGTTCAACACTGCAACGGGTAAACGGATTTGAATGAAGTTAGTTAGTTTATATCCTGGATTAACACGTAGTCTACTTTTTATCCCGGAAAATTATTCAGTTTCTGTAGAATAGCGGGTGTAACCGCGAGGCGCAGCTAGTATAACATAATACTTTTATGGGAGGACTGATTGTATCAAATAGCAATCGTTCTTCCACAGATCCGTGAAGAAGTGCCTATTGAATTTTTTTTTGTCTATTTTTGAATCTTGTTGTATATTAAAATTTAGAAAAATGCGAATAATACAGTATTGAAAAAAATAATTACCGTTTTCCTTTTGAAAATTCACATTTAGGTATTGTAATTATATCGTTCTTAGTATGAAAAGGCGCAGCTGTGGAAGCGTCTGGGACTTGACAATGATAATTCTCCGCCATTGAAACCTTTCTCGTACATCAGTTCATTATGACTAAGCCGCAGGACAGACCTAGTCTACAATACAAATTTAAATGTAAACCAAATAAACCACAGTTTTTGGATGATAATAAAACTAATTAAAGTAAAGTTTTCACAAGTTCAACATTTATTTTTGGTTTTCTGTGCCTACCTGTCCTCTTTAAACATTCCTCCTACACTAGAGTTAGTACTTTGTTGGTTGGCAAATAAGCCATTTTGTAAACAAAATTTAATTAAAAAATACCTTTTTATGCGGTAAAGCTAGGACTGCGTTAGACACACTGCGAAAACTGACGCGACACGATAATTTTGACATTTAACTGAACTGATTTTCACCGTGCGTAGCATTGGTGGTTAATTATATACACTTCTACGCTATGTCGTTTTCTAAACTAATATTATAAAGATATAAAGTTTGTACAACTCTGTAGGTGTGTATATTTTTAAGAGGTAATCTCCAGAACTAATAGGGAGGCCCCCATGTTCAGCAGTGGACGTCTTCCGGCTGATGATTATGATGATGATGAATCTCCAGAACTACTGGGCCCATATTAGGAGATGTGACAAATTGATGTTGATGTCGAGATACCAATCTCGATCGTCTCTCGTCTCGATTGCCTCCGACCACTCGATGTATCTCGAACGCTAGCCATCGTGAATATCTCGAAAGATAGCATTGAGAATAAAAAATCTCGAAGTTGGACATTTCTTTTGAGATGAGATTGAATCTCAGCTTTTGAGAATATGGGTCCTGGTCCGACTTGATTTTTTTCACTTAAGAAGTCACACTATTGCCGAGTGATTTAGGCTAGGTATGTTTAATTATATTACAAGTTAATTTTCTATCTGAAAACACCACATTTGTAAAGTAAGAAAAGTAAGTTGATTGGCTCATTTATCGACCAGAATCGTTTCAGATAGGTATATGCAATGCACAAGAAAATTAATAATATGTACAAAAAATGCAAATGAACTGTAATTGGGAGACACAAGTCAGTAAGTATTGATATTTTGTCGTGTCGCGACGTACCTCAAAGAGCTTCTCTGTGTGTTCGTACCTTAATAATTTAGTATGGCACTAAAGTTTACTCATGTCAGCAAAAGTTTAAGCGGTCGTTACACGAAGCCCTTAAAGTGAAATTGTATTGTAGTTTTGAGTAAAATATATAATAATGAGTAATGTTTTAATTAATTTTAAGAGGTGTATACTCAATATGAGCGGCTGATATCTATTTTTGTCATAACGTTCATTATTAGTTACAATACATATGAACATATGAACAGCGGCATTTTTTTCTTTTATTTTTTTTCTTTTTTAATGGGCCCCACTAGGTTTCCCTGTGTCGGGGATGCCATGGAACACACACAAAGATATGGACAACTAGCACCCAGACCCAGGGCAGATATTTAAATTCATCATTCAAATATCCATCCGGCCGGGAATCGAACTCTGGACCTCCTGCTCACAAAACAGACGCGCTACCAATTTAGCCAGGAGGCTCGATATCGAATATTGCAGGTCAACATCATCAGCCCTCGTCGCTTGGCAAGTGACTTGGGATTGCAGAACGCTTACTGTTTACTAAGAGGGCGCTGAGCAAAGATTACTGTTTATACTCGGATGCCGTTAAGGATATCGGTATGGCCTAAAACTAAAATATTGTAAATGATACCACGTAAGTGTGCGAAGCCAAATTAGGAACACAATTTTAACATTTAGCAGTGAAATATACAAAGGTATACGAGAAAAGGACAAGTTCAAATTGCGACTTTATTAACTTTGTCATTTGGAGCAAAAAATTCAATATTTTATGCTCTGGTTATAGCAATGTCGTCTATAATACTACGCTGGTAAAACAGAAATCAGTAGGTTATTGGAATTGTGAAGTATGATCAAGAAGCGACCCACGCATAGCTGATGCTCGCGACTTCGTACGCAGGTTTAGGGCTCGGAACTGAGACTCTGCCTTTGTGCTCCCAAATACAGAGTAAAAACGAGGAAGTTCCACACAAAGTTTTATCCCATATGTAAACAATAAAAAATAGTAGGTGATATCCTTTTTTAGTGCGTTAGTTATCTAGGAAAAAGAAACAGTTCCTTTAGAATAGCGGTAAAACCGCGGATTTGCGGATAGTACCAAAATATTAGTAGTAAAATAGTCTTAAAGATCTCTCAATCTCTTATTCTCATTTCAGACCTCATGCCGATTTCGTCGACAGTGCTGCCACTCCCGTACTACTCCGTCTACGGCTACGAAAAGAAACAGCTGCAAAACAAGAACAAAAAGCGGCCCAATGGGAAAATATCTCTAGTCACCAAACCGTCCGAATAAAACAACCTCGATTAACGACCATTAGTGTTTTTATTTCCTTTTCACCTGTAAATAAGTATAATTAAATATAAGTAACTTCGTATAGGTCAAGTGGCGTGCCCTGGTGTCAGAATTTTGAGGCCATCTGAAGGCCTCTGATACGGCTGAGCAGCTGTTTTAATAAGACATAACCCTACAGAATTAGTAGCCTATACTGGTTGTTCGATAATCCGTTGGACATATTTTAGGATATCATGATTACCAACTACTTTTATTATGGGATCAATTATATTAATATTTATTATGGGCATCGCGGAACAAAATCAGCAGTTTGATACGTTTCGTCTAGCAGCCCTGCTAGACGAAATGTATGAAAGAGAAGATTCTAAGACAAAATCTTCTCTACTCTTCATGTCGTCAAAAATGTGACAAACGTATACAAACATAGTCGTAGCCGTGTCCTGTTCTTGCATTACAAAAATATTTTGTCGTCGTGCGCATGCTAGCCCTTGCAGGGAAAATTAATATTGCTATAGAGCAGCAGCTATAACAAGTATAGAAATAATGTAACTAAGTACATATAAAAATTTTAATTTGAAAAAAAAAAAAAAATGTTTCTTGTATTAATCAAAAGGGAAATAAAGGCTATTTTATTTTATTATAGAGCAGCGATTCTATGGTTAGTTCCACTGTAAAAGCTGTTTATTGACCGATCGAAGTGAAGGTCTCGGAGTCGGGGCAATTTGGCTTTCGTATGTATCATTTGTAAATATATTTTTCGGTAAGAACTACCTTACTAGTAATGACGAGTAGAAAATTAAAAAACAGGAAAAAAATACAGGGCAGCAAAGCCCATAGAAGTAAACATAGAATCAAATGAAATAAACAACAGCACACTCCAAATAATTATATCTTAGAAGATGTCCGTCTTCTAACCGAACTCTCAGAATTATACTCTCTCAACTAAACCCATTCCCCCTTATAAACGCGGATAAATCTTGGACCAGTTGCTCAGTCTTCTGTATTTTTCAATCGAGTTCTAATTTCGATAAGAGCGAAAAGGACTAAACACGTGGTAACTATTCCAAAGGGCACTCCACGTTTATTAATACGGGGATTAAGTATATATGTACCTATTTACTCAACTTATATAAATTTATAATTTTTCCCGCATACATAAGAAACCACCTTCATACTAAACTGTGGAGGTTGTTAGCAAAACCACAGCGCTTGTTAATAATAAAATACACATAAAAATAAAATGACCAGCCACATTTTAATGAAAATCCCGACGTAGATCAGAGCTAAGTGAAAAACCAACATCATGGCCACCGCTAATGGAAGAGACTTGGGCGAATATAAAAATAGCGTATTAGCCGGATTTAGTTAAGCCGTAGATATATGGGGAGACGTGGCTTGTAGGAAATAACCCGGGAAGGTGGAACTGCTAAGTTGGGGACATCGGTTGGTAGGTAGCCGCTAGGATTAGCAAAGCAAGTTCTGGGAGCTAAAAGGCTACGAATGAAACCTGAGGGCTGGCCCCATTCTACTATATGCACCTAGTTTATATAAATCGATATAGAAATATGAATCTATGTGTTCTTTTGTTGACTAATTTGTAATGTCATCTGACGTGAGAGATGGCATGCTCTCTGCATATTCTCATTTTGGCAACATGTTAAAATGACTTGAAGATACCTACTTCCGCCTGCCACGCCGCCATGTTAAGGGCCGTAGTTTTGTACTCTGTGGTCTATTGGTTTCTATGTTTTGTTGCCAGTCATCATCATCAGCGCCTTTCTAGCGGAAATACCCGTCCAATCAAAAATCGCCGACGACAGAAAAAATCTATAAAATTGTGTATAAAAAATACGACCTGTACTCGAGTGCGGACAGATGAAAGCGAAATAATATTGCCAGTTGAAGTAGAAACTTTCGTTCGCTCGGCTATTAATAATAACTTTATGCACCTTCACACATTATGCACCTTCAAATAGGCCTGTGCGCTTGCAAAACAATTTTCTCTCTGTTTCTTACTACTAGGATATAACGAACACAGGCGATTGTACATGAATTTTAATTTTGTATGAAAAAGAAAAATGACCTCAAAAACATACATTTGTGGCCGCTCCATCCTTATCCTTTCGTTCGCAAAAATAATTATTAGATTCGTTTTTATAATGATATAAAGCTCTCTAGGGAGGGTTGCTGCAACAGATTGAAAGGCGTTTAGAAACAGATTTTTAATCTAAAGTTAGGAATCTGAAAGAGGAACCCATAGCAAATAATATAATTCCTACGTAAACTAGCGACACTATCCCCTTCGCAATGCAGGCTGTACTCCCGTACTAAATACGATAAGGCCGTGCGATAAGGCCGCCCATTATACCTACTACCGTTTTTTTTAAATATTATTGTTCATTTTTTAAAGTTTGTTTTGGTGTATAATACAGTTATATTGTATTGTATTGTATTGTAAATACTGGCTGGCCGCGCGCCACGCCGCGGTACCTCGTTACGCCTGAACTCGCAGCCCGCTCACCTGTCTCTCAAAAATTTCCTTTTCTGTGTATCTCCCCGTCTGTAGTAACCCTCAAGTTGAGCTCTATGCTACATTATTTTACCGCACCTACCTTTAATTTAATAACATTATTACAGTTTTAGATTGTTACTCCGGATAAATAATAAAACTGTTAGTTTAAATAGAAGACGTCACGATTTTGATGGCTGATGACCACAAAGTAGAACCACTACTTAGTAATTCTACTTGAAATAAGGAATCCATTATTGAAATGTTTAATTAAATGAAATGGTAATGTTTAAGTTACAATTTTAGGTTGAAGTCAAGCTTCTCTAAAATTTCAGCAAAGCTTTGCGCTCACATAATCTCGCCGAGTTTATACCTACAGCCTTTCTGAATGGAAACTTGAATATGGATCACGTTAAGTTACCTGCACTTCAATTCACTGGAGTACCTACCTTCTGTACCTAGCTGCGACGCTTCCTTCCTTCTACGACAATAACGTAACTACAGTGATTTTGCAGTATGGTTGTTCCAACATTCCAAGAAAAAGCGCGCTTACATGCCTAAAACGTTTCACGGACGGCAGATCAACGAAAGCAAATAGGAGAAAAATATTTTTATCTCTTCCTCTCTCATTTGTTAGACGTCGGTTCAAGCCAACCATGTCCGCAGGTATACACTACTGCGTATTAAGATATTCATGAGTAAAAACTCTCGTATTAATACACTGGGAAAAAAAAGCGTCGATTTATCGGCTATGCAAGGCCGTGTAAACCCGGTACTGCAGTTGCAGCCGTGTAAACACGGCAAGGGTTACCGTGTGGCGCTAACACGGCTACAGTGGACACACGGTTAAAATCGCACACGGCTAGGATGGTAAGGTTGGATCCGCACACGGTACTGCAGTTGCAGCCGTGTCAACTGGTCGACACGGTTATAATCATACACGGCTAGATCTGCACACGGTACTGCAGTTGCAGCCGTGTCAACTAGTCGACACGGTTCCGATTAGACACGGCTAAATCTGGACACGGTACTGCAGTTGCAGCCGTGTGAACTAGTTGACACGGTTATGATTTAGACACGGCTAAGTATATACGTGGCTGGCGTAACCATGTAATATATGCTGCGTTAACCACGTCAACACGGCTGTCGTAGCCGCTTTCCTACGACCTTGCACAGCTGGCGGAGCCGTGTGACGCGGTTGAAGAAGCCGTGTAAAGCGGCTCCATCAACCGCGTCACCTACAAACCTACACAGCAGGCGGAGCCGTGTGACGCGGTTGAAAAAGCCGTGTAAAGCGGCTGCGTCAGCCACGTCAACATGGCTGTCCTAGCCGCTTTCCTACAACCCTGCACAACTGACGGAGCCGTGTGACGCGGTTGAAGAAGCCGTGTAAAGCGCCTGCGTCAACCGCGTCAACACGGCTGTCCTACGACCCTGCACAGCTGGCGGAACCATGTGACACGGTTGAAAAAGCCTTGTAAAGCGGCTGCTTTAACCGCGTCAACACGGCTGTCCTAGCCACTTTCCTACGACCCTGCTCAGCTGGCGGAGCCGTGTGACGCGGTTGAAGAAGCCGTGTAAAGCGGCTTTCTCAACCGCGTCACACAGCTTCGCCAGCTGAGCAGGGTCTTAAGAAGGGCGTTAGCATATCCGTGTTGACATGGCCAAGGCAGCCGTTTTAATACGGCTCCTTCAAGCAGGTCTGCACGGTTATGCCGCCGTGTGTGACGCAGTTAAAGTAGCCGTGTAAAACGACCGCCTCAGCAAAGTCCAACACTTTTTTTGACCCGAATGTTTCAGGTTCGCCAGCTATGTAGAACCTGTAATAAACCATTTGAACGATTAAAAATAACGAAAATAACTAAAAAAATACTGCCCTCAAATCTACTGTCTAAATATCATTTTTCTAGGATTTGGTGATGGTTAATTTGTTGATTAAAAAAATACATTAAGAAACAGAATTTTATTCAAAGATTTTTACATCACATAATAATATTATATAATAAGTAATAATTATACATTTAGTTTTCGTAATTTCTCATATTATAAATTCATAATGATGACTACGTGAAAATGTTAGGAAGTACCGCTTGCGAAGCGACCATGTTTGCTTTCCAAGCTGTTTCTAAAATAGATGATGATTCCAGTCCCTAGTACTTGGATATCGTGATAATGTCAGCATTCGCTAGAAAAAAAATATTATTTAGAATGAAATTATTTTAAAAATAATTTACTGCATACTGTATATCACACAGCATGCTGCGGCTGATACATGGATGTTAATGAACTCAAGAAAAGTAGGTATACTATGTCCGTCCTCGTGTGTTTATCATTACCAAATTTTATCAAGATTGGTCCGGCTGCTTAGAACAAACAATTCACTGATAGGTAACAAACTGGCAAACAGAGAGGGAGCGGTAGTTTCACATATTTAGCACAGAACATAGGTGTAATCTTCAGCATTCTCCTTTTAAAAATGTCTTTGGTATAATGTATAAAAATAACATCAGCGTGATTAGTCACTTACGTTTCTGCACCAGTGTTCCCAATACGTTTTAAATTTGATGCGATGGACGATCTTGGGAATCAGTTCCGATTTGACGCAGACAAAAGCGGCAACGCATTTGCTGTTATAGCATTTTCTGGAAATAAAATTATTTACTTAGTTTAGTTCATTATCCATCGAGCTACAATCCACTCACTGCACTTGTCAAATAAGACCACATCACGAAATAGGTAGATAATAGACCACAGCACGGGCTAGGACAGCCGTCTGACGCGGTTGAGGAAGCCGTATAAAGTGCCTGCGACTACCGCGTCGACAGGGCTATCGTAGCCGCTTTCCTACTGCCCTGCAATAATATTGTTCCCGCCGAAACACTGATTCACATGCAAAATTTACTCATACTAAGTAGGTAGGTACCAAAAATTTCGGGCATAATCACATGTTCTCACATTCGTTTCTCCCGCGAATCGTTTTGTATCAACTAAAACTCAAAAAAACACTATTTACGCAAGTATCTACTCGAACTGATACTAACCTTTAAATATAGCGATGTATTCTTCCATGCGACAGGATTTATGTAATTTATCAACAGTAGCTGCATCTTTTTCCTCTTTGATAGCGCCTGACATGTTGAGAGCGTTTGAAGTAGATACAAGCACACCAAACTCAACTCAAAACGAAAACGAATGGCTGGCCGCCCGCGTGCGCGCACTTTTATATATGCGCGGCTGCCAGATATGGCTATCGACATTTCCCCAGGTTCCACAAATATCTGAAGTCATTTACCTAGGAATAATATTTATGCATTTTAGTAAAAATAAGAAATAAGTTTAGTGTTCATCTAGTTTATCACACTAATATTATGATTGCGATAGTTTGTGTAAGCGATAAGTACGTAAGTATGTTTGTTTCCGTTCAACTCTGTAACGGCTGAACGGATTTGAATTAAATTTGGTATAGAGGTAGCTTATTCTCTGGATTAACACATAGGCTACTTTTTATTCCGGAAAAATATTCGTTTTCTGTAGAATACTGTAAGAATATTTCTGTCATTTATAAAAAAATATTTAAATACACCATTACTATAGAGATAGACAAGATATATCAAAGTGTGGATGCATTATAATAAAATAATAGTCTTATTTTAAAATGGATTACACAAAAATATTATTCATACTCTCACACATACTTATTAGTAACACCCTTGACAGATTAACAATAAAGTTAATTGTGTTTTTTATTTAATAAGCTTAAAAAATTGTGTCTTAGATAATTTCAAATTCCTTACTTTAGTGGCAAACGGCAAGTCTATTTATGTGGCAATACAGCTTTTATGTTGATTATGCGGGTTTCATCTGTGACACGGCTTTCATAGTCAGGTTTCAGTTAGCACACGGTCTATCGTGTCGTATTTCAAACGGCTCCATCAACCTTGTAGCACTTGTGACACGGCTAACGTAGCCAGGTTTCGTTCAGTACACGGTATCATGTCGTGTCTAGAATGGGTCAGTCAACCATGTTTGTGCGGATTTCATTTGTGAAATGGCTTACGTAGTTAGGTTTTTTAGCACACGGTGTATCGTGTCTTGTCTGAAACCGTTAACCACGATTGTGGAGTCCATTTGTGACACGACTATCGTAGCCTGATTTCAGTACACGATCTCTGGTGTTGTGTCGGAAACGGTTCCGGCAACCATATTTGCGAGTTACATTTGTGACACGGCTATCATAGCCAGGGTTCATTTACCACACGGTCTGTTGTGCCGTGTCTGAAACGGCTCCGGAAACACGGCACGGTTATCATAGCCAGGTTTTGTTAAGCACACGGTCTGCCGTGCCGTGTCTAAAACGACTCCGTTAACCATGTTTACGGACTCCATTTATGACACGGTTATCATAGCCAGGATTTTTCGTTTTGTTTTATTATTATTTATTCATAACGAAACATAAGTATATACTATTTATTATAATTATGTCAAACTGCATAGCAGTTTGTAGGCAGATGCTTACTCTCAATGTCTACATGCATGTGTTAGCTAAATATAAAAAATAGAGCAGTTAATGTTAAATTAACAGATGAAGGTAATTTCTTAGGTGTAACAATATATGCCAATTTGAATTGGAAAACACACATCTCTAAAATAAACAATAAAATAAATTAATATATCCATTCCCTATGTTATGGTGTCATATTTTGGGGCAATTCAGTCGAATTAGGATCGTGATTCATATTACAAAAAAAATGTCTTCGTGCAATATTTAATATGAGTGGTCCTGATTCTCTCCGTAATATATTTACAGTACAGATGTTCTTAACGCTCACTTGTATATTTATTTACGAGATTTTCCTTATTTTGAAGCATAATCGTAGTGTTTTATTTAACTCCTTAATTGTTTTCGGGTTCCATTTGCAATACTGCTATCATAGCCAGGTTTTGTTAAGCACAAGGTCTTTCGTGCCATGTCTGAAACGGCTCCGGAAACCATGTTAGCTAGTCTGAATTGGGACATGGCTATCATAACCAAGTTTTGTTAAGCACACGGTCTATCGTGCCGTGTCTGAAACGGCTCCGGAAACCATAATCGCGAGTTTGAATTGTGACACGGCTATCTTAGCCTGGTTTTGTTTAGCACACGGTCTGTCGTGCTGTGTTTGAAACGGCTCAGAAAACCATGTTTGCGAGTTTGTATTGGAACACAGCTATCATAGCCAGGTTTCGTTAAGCACACGGTCTTCCGTGCCGTGTCTGAAGCGGTTTCGGAAACCGTGTTTACGAGTTTGAATTGTGACACGGCTATCATAGCCAGGATTTGCTGAGCACACGGTCTGTAGTGCCGTGTCTAGAACGGCTACGTCAACCATGTTTGCGGGTTCCATGTGTGACATGGCTATCGCAGCCTGGTTTAGTTTGACACACGGCCTGTCATGCCGTGTCTGAAACGGCTCTGCCTACCATGTCTGCTAGTATCATTGGGACTTGGCTAACGTAGCCAGCTTTTGCTTAGCACAGGGCCTGTTGTGCCGTGTCTAAAACGGCTCAGCAGACCGTGTTTGCTTAACACACGGCCCGGTGCGCTGTTTATACACCGCTTTCACGACCGTGTTAGAGTGTAGCCGTGCATTTTTGCACGGCTACGGTTTTTACACGGTTGGAAAATTATGAAACACGGTAAACGTGACCGTTTCTACCGGCTAACGAAGCCGTGTAAATGGTTAACATAGCCATGTAAAATCTCTAGCCGTGTACACGGCGCTTCACACGGCTGCCAAACCCGGCTGGCACAGCCATTTACATGGCTACAGAAAATGTAACCGTGTTCGAAAGCCGTGTATTTTTCCCAGTGTACTATTATTAGTGTTATACTCACACTAACGTTATGAATACAAGAGTTTGAGTGTTAGCAGCACATCTAGAAAGCTGCCACATACCATCATATATTCGAATATGAGCGCAGGCACCTGCGAAGAACACCCGCTTGACAGTTCGTGCATGGGCCCACAGCCAATTTGGTGTAATGGTTAATACAGTTCCTGGAATTTAAAAAATGCGTGGGACAGCGTTTTGTGGCGCCACTGCTGATACGCGTCGTTCACGCCCTGCTCTAGGCCTCACACGCCTCTTTCTAATTTCGCTCGCCTTTTTCTAGAAGCCTCAAAAAATGTTTTGTCTCGAGTTGCATCCCTAGTCATGTTCTGTTTTATTGCTTGCCGAATCGCCTCTCGCTTTATGACAATAATTAATTTGTCTTTAAATTGATTGGCCTAAAAACGTACCAGCTTATATTCTATCTAATCCGCATGTATCCACCCAGTACTACCTAAAGATCTCATCTTGTTCACGCCATCCTTTCCGGTCCTGTGCGAGCCTCATCCATTGTCTTTCGACACGCTTGAAGTAGGTACGGCGGAAGGTACGTCAAGTAACTCAAGACGCGGTCTGATCACGGTTTGAAATGAGATTTGCACTCGCTCAAAGGTTTGGTTAAAGGTTGAAAATCGCATTAATACTTGGTGAGGAAACGGGAAATTGTACTTTTTTATTGGTTTTTGTCGATTATCAAAAATAGACAAATCAAATAAAAAAATATAGCTCGCATTATCGCCGTATATAGCAATAGCCTGATTGCATATTTTGTAAAAAAAAATATGTGTCGTTACCGCTGAAAATTCAGAGCATTTAATTTCGGAAAGTTTTTTGAGGTGGTAATTTTGCGATTTCATATTTTGTAAATCAGACAAATTTTCGAAAACGTATTCAATTGAACGTATTTTTTGCACCTGATTAATTCTGAGCTCGTCACTTCGGAATAGGCGCTCAAAATACTAGTTTTTATTATTTTTGTGATAAAACCGCGCTTTAAATATACACTAATGCATATTTATTGCACAACGTCAAAGTTGAGTCGAGTTACTGCAATCCTTTATCAAATATAGCAACCGACCTCGCAGGACTGCGCACGGTGCAACTCTTTGTAAACTACTGAATGGGCTTTTAAAGATATTGACTACCTCCAAACGGGATAACATCAGCTCAAGGGTACTCAGTAGCTAACAATCTTATCGAGGAGAAAACTTATAAACAAACGCCTTCATCAGCCTCATTTTGTATTCCTAAAAGAGCCACATCACTTCTCGCGGGGAGTTTGAACAAGCTCCTTTTTTCTCGATGAAGTGGCGTACATTGATCGAGCGGCGAGGATTGCTTGAGACACAGTAATCAATCAAATATTTGGCCAAGTCATGAATAAATCTGGCTGGAAGTTCGCCGAGTTCGCTAAACAAGCCGGAATCTTGATGTGAACCAGGAAGCTTGTTGTTTGCTCCCAGGAACTTGTTTGTGCTATGAAAACTGCCAATATTGTTAGAGCTACTTTACTCACATTGTGGGAAAATTGAGTTGAAATTTAGAACTTTATCAAACCACTAATAAAGGATAAAGTTTAGAATGTGTCTTCGTAGCTGTGTTATTCAGACTTGTTAATTTTGATGAAGACATTTAGTTAAATGTGAACAGACAGACTTTATTCTGTATACAAATAATACTATATATTATATCTTGTATAAGATTTGAATAATTAGCGAATAATAATCATCGTTTTCATATGTATGTACTCGTAAAATTTGGTAAGAACAATAAAGAATTTAGCTATATTTATAATATCTATCAATATATAAGATATTTTATACAAGTACTTTTATAGGGGGAAAACTATAAAACAATTGAAAATGACTCGTGGTAACACGGAGCTCAGAACAAAATACATGAGGAAATAAAAAAATAAATAAATGTAATCATACCTTAACCTTCATATTAGCAAGTACATTATTTCCTTTGCTACCGATTAACGTAATGTAAAAACATAAGTAATGTTTACTTCAAATTTCACCCGAAATATTATCGCAGTAGCGAAATGTGGGACATTTAATTTCATCCCAAAGCTCACCCATGAAGCGTCACACATCCCATAAAAATGTCCTTCCATTATTCTCCTTTAGAACATTTTATCCGAGCTCCTTTCAAGTGTCACTTCCAATTTGTTTACTTGGCTTTTGCTTAGCATATCGCGGAACTACGTGGAACTGTCGCATTCCTTACTCCGCGGATATGAGCATCCGACCTTTACGACCTCTCACTGAAAAAAGAACTGTAATAACTAAATCTTAGAATTCAAATTTGGTTGTGTGTGTGTCTGTTTTAAGATGTTTGTAATAATGCAGGTGGCAGCATTACTCGTTTTAGCTGCTGGTGTTTGCATTCCTGGTGCTTTTGCGAGCAAACGCTCTCACTCGCCTTCCTGAAGTTTGTGATACGTATTGTCTTTCGCGCCTTTGAGAGACTCCTGCATGCATTTTGCAACGTTTTGTTAAGAACATGTTAATGGCGGAGTTTGTAGAAGAGGCGTGCTTGTGGAATGTGTTCACTTGGAACCTGAACAAGTAGATAATGGTTTCTATTAAAACGTGATTGGCCACTGAAGTCGGGAACATACCTAAGTAATTACATGCGAAATTGGATTTGTAGTAATTGCATATATTGGCTCAATTATTAAGTTACCCTTTGTATTAGTATGTTTAGCTTACTACAAATTTTGGCCTATTTATGGCCCTTAAGCTGACACATTAGTTTTACTATCCCTAATCCTCCATCCGTGTTCTTCCTCCTCGGTATGTAACGGAGGTAGAGCATCGGAATCGGCCTCGAAGATGACTTTTTTGGCGAGTCACTCTCTAAACTTAACTAATCCGATAGTAATAAAATGATAAAATATAATACATTCAACTATTAAAACACTATAGTAAAGTGCCCGAGAAAAAATCCTTTGGTGCTAGATGAATTGACTGAAACTTCTGATTATTTTATAAAAACATTTGAACTTCAACAGGTAAATACCACGCGAGCGTGTACTGCGTCACTCTGGGATACAAAGATGTTAAATTTCTTCAGGGCAACTTATTTTGCTGGAAACATTGCCCTTAAATCTGGAACACAGTAATGGTTGCACACTACTGCATCACAGTTGAATACCAGGCAACGCATGTATACGATACTTCACCAGACAGCACCAGCGAAAGAGTCTTACCACTAAATCCATTTATATCATCTTTTAGATCTTGCTTTCTTTTGAGAAACATATATTGATAGTAACCACCAAGTACAATTGCATTGCCAGTTTCACGCTGAAAGCAGCAAAAGCCGGTAACAGATAAGCTTTAGCAAGGTTCGGTGTATAGCAATAAATAACGTTGGAAGCGACACAATGGATCGTATTGAATGAGGGAACTTCTCCAATTTATCATTTCAGCGCGGGCGCTATCTGCGGCCTTTCCGGGCAACTTTTATCGGAGATCCCTCACTCCTTGTTTAATAAACTCACTTTGACAACTTCATGTTGGGTCCTTTATTTAATTTTCTCTTGAACCCGTGGTCGTAATGACTGCGACACGGTTTTATAATACGGATGAGTTTGGTGATGAGATGCTGTTGCTTTTTTTTATAGGTTAACGATTAATGACACTAAGAATTAGGGAAGCAACTTGCTCGTCTAATTGTAAGCGTCACGCTTGCCCAATAGCAGTTCAGTGCTACCCAGAACATTAGACTTGATCAATTCAAAACACTGCGCTCGTCATCCCTCCAATTCGGAAGACAGTCATTTTTGCACACTACTGCTTAGCAGTTGATTAGCAGGCAAATCTGTGGTCATTATTACCCTGCAAAAACCATTACAACTTTCTACGTTAGTTTCTTATAACACTAAGTACCTACAGAAAAAATGAAACTACAGCTGCAGATCCACTTTTGACTCCCATGTCGCATTGTACGAAAGTAAATACCATATGACCACTGGCCAACTAGATAGCCTAGCACAGGCGTATATTGGTGTAACTTTGATCCGTCCAATCGTCAGGGACGAATTTCCCAATAGGCCGAGTAGACCTGGACCAAAGCCAGCAAAATTTCGGGGGCGGCAATACTTGGTGGTTTTTTTTGTAGTACCGCACTTTGTGAACTCACTTCAACGTATTAAAAACTCTAAATCTGGAGGCCGACCAACTTACGGAATCCCCAGAAACTAAATTTTATATTAAAGTTGGTGGGGAACACCCGAGAAAATAGACAAACCGAAATGGGTATGCAGTTCAGAAATGCCAATTTTTCAGTATTTCTACCGATAAACTAAAATTTAAAGATTTCCCACGATTTCTGAGTATACAAGGAAATTTTTAGCAATTTTAGCTAAAATTTCCTTGTTTTTGATTTCTGAGTATACAAGGAAATTTTTAGCAATTTTAGCTAAAATTTCCTTGTATACTCAGAAATCGTGGGAAATATTTAAATTTTAGTTTATCGGTAGAAATACTGAAAAATTGGCATGTTCGAGACCTTATAGCGGCAGAGAGCGGCAATTTTCCATGGGCCTAGGGCAGCTAAGGTATCAAATCCGCCCCTGGTAATCGTAACTGTGTTTAATTAACTCGTATGCAGTAGTGTATTAAATTTGAAAGAGAATCTACATCCAGGATCATCAGGTTTTATTATCTTTGTGTGTAAGCATAGTGGCATAGGCCGATTCACGTGTCAGGGCAGAGGCCTCTGCCAATTTATTGTTCTAGGACAAAGAACAGTGTCCTACAATTTGAACCAAATTACACACATTTACTCTTCAAATTGTGCACCTTGCTGCCATCCTATTTGCATACAGCCGGTATTACTGCTCAGCTGTGATCTTCGAGAGGCCTAGATATTCTGCCAAAATCATCACAACGGAAATGTCCACTTGCGTAATCAATAACTATATCGACAAAAGCAACAAATAGCTGTATTTCATTGCATCAATTAGAATACGAATGGTCATCAAAGCGTTTACAATAAAAACGACGACTATAACAATATTTTACGAGGTGGGTATCTGTATCTACAAATAGCAACAATCTGTTCGAAAACCTGTCATAAATATCCACCCCGAAGCCGGGGTATAAAAGATCGGCAAAGTTTGCCCTCAGAGCTGGCAATACTATACGAAAGATTAAAGCCAAAGTTGAAGAATTCAGAAAGGGCGACCCGCTGAATGGTCCATAAAAATGTTGCCGCTCTTTATTGGATATCACGGAACTGTCTGCTTTTTATCGGGAGAAACAAGCTTATGGATGATTCTGTGACTAATCCTGCAAGTATGCACTCAGCACAGTTCAAGCTTCACTTTGCAGATAGAAGAAAAATGTGAAAGTATTATTTTACACGACTGACCAAGAATGAGGGTAATTTTTTGGGATGTATGCAAAGATATATGGTATGCGAGTATTTAAGGTTGTTTGGTATGTTTGCGTGTTCATATAATTATTACCTCCGGTAGCCGAAACGGTTTGACCGATTTTGACGCCTGAGGTGTCGTTGGATTCTCCATTATGTTCGTAGTGATATAAGCTTCATTTTGTAGCTTAACATCAGGTGAGCGAAATGCCCGTTCCGTCACAAAGTATCATCACAAAGTGTCACATAGTAACACAAAAAAAAAACAACGCGAAGTGTCACGTTTCACAGCATTATACTATTCACCAACACTCGTGCGCATTCACGAACACGTAACGAACAAAAATCCACCATTTATACACATTAACACTAGAAATAACACATGCTATGGAAAATTATACAATGACGCAACATGACTTCTCCACGTTCCTGTCGAAACTCGCATAATTCCTAGTTCTAAAAACAACAAAGAACTATGGAGAATTCTTTGCATAACAATTGAAATAAACCATCAAGCAGCCAATTAAGTAAATTGAACCTTCTTCCCACGACCTTTCAACTTCCAGGGAGGGTAAACAATCGCAAAGCTCCCATTAATACAAATACATTATATTGTGTTCAGATAACTAGAAACGCTGCTCGAGTGGAAAGCTCTTAGTTCAATACAGGAAAATTAAATTTATCGCGAGTTACTTCTTGAGAATTGGTAAGATGTTTTCTTGATTGTGTAACTGTACTATAAGTTATTTTTCTATGGAACTGTGAATTTAAACAAGTTTTATAAGATAAAATATTGAGTATTTGGCTAGCGATTTGGGTTGCTGTGCTGAAAAGTCAGTTAAGTAGAGTTGTAGGCCGTCGTACGAAATGGGAAAACTCCTCCTCTGGAAATGGTAAATGGTAACCTGTTTGGAGAGTGTCCGGTGCAGATATGCCTGTCTGATTTCAAACCATATGGAAATAATTACTGAAGAAAAGACACAAAATAGAACAAAAATACTTTACTAGCTATTCAAGATAAATTCTTAAATTATTTTTTAGTTATGTAACAAAATGACTAGCCTTGTGGCTCAGTGGGAGGATTCTCACCTTCTCAGCTGTAGGTTTTGGGGCTAGATGGTGCTGTGTATGAAAAACGACCACCAATATTTATTTATTTAAAAAGGGTCTAAAAATTATGTATCTTTGACGTTGACAATGCAAAAAACAAAAAAAAATTACTACTTAACAAGCTCTAGACAATGACACACCATATGCCAGGTCATCATCAGCCAGAAGACGTCCACTGCTGAACATAGGCATCCCCCTTAGAACGCCACACAGACCGACAACGTGGCACTTGCATCCACCGATTGCCCGTGACTTTCACGATGTCGTCGGTCCAACTAGTAGGAGGCCTGCCTAAGCCTTGTCTTCCAGTTTGTGGCCGCCACTCAAGAACCTTTCTTCCCATCGGTTATCGGTTCTTCGAGTGATGTGGCCTGCCCATTACCACTTCAGCTTGCAAAATCTGAAAGCTATATCGGTGACTTTGGTTCTTTTTTTTTAATTTTTTTATTTGCAATATTGCTCCACGGACTCCGGGGTCCGTGCCATTTATCAAGTTTTACAAATATTTTATCAACTAAAACGGAATATAAATACTAAAGACTTTACAAAAGGTAAATACCAACGAATATGCTAATAAAGAGCTAAGTGCTATTAGATAGACTAGATTTGCGTATATACTCCGAGCAGTCCAGCTCCCGCAAGCAGCACCCGTTCACGAGTTGACGCATGTGCCAGCCATCGCTCTCCTCAACCATATTGAAGGGATGAGGGCGACCCGCCACACGACGCCGCCGCAAGAAGAAGGTTTTTAGTTTACTTTGGTTCTTCGGCGAATATCCTCCTTCTGGATTTTATCCCGCAAAGAAACTTCGAGCATAGCTCTCTCCATTGCCCGCTGTGCGACTCTGAGTTTCTTCTGAAAAATATATTTTTAGAATTTAGAATTTTATATTCGGTTTGGGGCCAACTTTTCGTACGGCGGAGCGACAGTCAGACCTGAACGTCTATTATCATATTTTCAAATAATAACAAAGGTACGTTAATCTATACAATTAAGGTCAGATAAAGTATCGATCTCATCTCGATCATTTTCAACGATTCCACGGTCATTCCACAGAGTATAATAGAGCCTTTTATATTGGAAAATATTAATGTAAATGAGGCATTTGTCATAATCACAATGGCTTCCGTCCACGGCAAACAGGAAGCTCGCATGAATGGACTTTCCGTGCCGTCATTTTGATAATGAGCTCGAATGAAAATCATTTTATTATCAGTCTGTATAATATAATTGTTGGAGAGTGGATCCAATTGCCGTCGATAGATAATTGTTTGCAGGAAAATGTTGTAGGGGGGAGCATTTCGTTGTGTTACATGGTGGTCAGAAGACGTCCACTGCTGAAAATATGCTATGCTATGCTCCCCCTTAGACCACCACATCGACCGAGAATTGCCACTTGCATCCACCTGTTGCCCGCGACTTTCACTGTCATCGGCCCACCTAGTGGGAAGCTTGCCTGCCTGCCTTCGGTTCGTGGTCAGCACTCAAGCATCTTTCTTCCCCATGTTCAACTACATGGTGGTAATATGACGAATTTGGATTTTTGGTATAATTGGGCTAAGAAACCTAGAGCTTTAATTTAATTACTACTTCTGATTAAATACTTATTACAGTGGTTGTAAATACGTTTTTTTCAGAAGTTCGCAAGTAAAAATATCGAATAATCTCGTTTTTGCTCCAAAAAGGCTCGGCTTAAATTTACAAAACAACCAATATTTTAACAAATGCTCTTAATTCCTAATTTTTCAGTAAAACATTTTATAACGCATACATTAAAAATATCTTCAACCTAAACGCTAACATTAGCGCTAAATAGGCGCAACAAGCCATGACTAAATCCTCCGCGACCTGTCGCTTTAAAAAGCTTCCTTAGCTATCCCGATTCACCCCAGTCCTTTATAGAACCTGTATATAACGCTATACTATCTTCTCATCGAGGAAATATGTAAATTTAATGAACAAAATTAATTTCATCGCCCGAATAATGGCGGATAATGGTACCTCTCGACGCCCTCTTTCAAGATATAATTTCGTCAACGACCATCATGAAGTTTACGATCCTTTCAATATAATATTACGTACTTAATTAATTAATTTCACTGAGACACTTTCACGCAAGTTTATTAACTGTTTAACAGAGACGATAGTCCACGAACTGCTTTGGACTTAAACACCTGGAGTTATCACACTATAATGTAGCTATTGTTAACTGTATTAAATGTAACTGTACCTAGATAATATTAATTTTAATTGATGATAATCTTGAACAGTCTACGGACCGATTATAACTTAACTTAAATTAAGCCTGTTAGTTTCGTTATAGTTAAGTCTAATTTTATTGCAATTTGGTTTAAGATTTATTTTTGAATAAGTATTTACTGAATAAACAGACTGCAACATGCACTTTATATCACATGCTCAGATCTATAGAGTTCTATCACAAAGTCGGGTTTGTTCGAACACTTAAAACTCGAGAACGGCTGGACCTATTTTCATGGTTTTTTATTTGTTGTATTTGTCTCCGTTCCGAATAGCCGAAAAAGTATTAAAACAAGAGTTTAGCGAGGCCGAAGGCAGAGCTTATGTCGTGTACGAAGTCGCGGGCTAAGCTATTATATATATAAAAGAATAAGGCCCTTTTCTAGGAAAATTATTATTATTATTATTTTGACATTTCTTTTTTACATGAGGCTATTTTATTTTCTTAGCGGTTGTCAGTAATAACGATATGTATAATCATAAGTTAGATATACACGATGTCTGTATGCCATTCACGGTAGAGACTAGAGCACTTTAGATAAGGATTACCTGCCTACTTGTCACCTATGTATTATCACCTAGTTTCACAGACCAATAAAGTCAGTCATAGTCAGTTATAGTCAGTCATAGTCAGTCATAGTCAGTCATAGTCAGTCATAGTCAGTCATAGTCAGTCATAGTCAGTCATCGTCGGTCATCGTCGGTCATAGTCGGTCATAGTCAATCATAGTCAGTCATAGTCAGTCATAGTCGGTCATAGTCGGTCAAAGTCGGTCATAGTCAGTCATAGTCAGTCATAGTAGGTCATAGTCAGTCATAGTAAGTCATAGTCAGTCATAGTCAGTCATAGTCAGTCATAGTCAGTCATAGTCAGTCATAGTCAGTCATAGTCAGTCATAGTCAGTCATAGTCATAGTCAAAAACGCACAGACCAAGTTGCTTATGATAGAGACGTGAAATTTGGCCCCGATACTCCTCAAATGGTCTAGGTGAACAATAAGATCGGATTTTTCCGAAATTTCACTCAATGTCATAAAGGGGTAAAATGAACCCCCAAAATTTATATGGATATAAAAAAAAACAATTTAATGCCAATCCAATGAAACTCGGTTTTCGTACTAAGGATAATAAATAAATAAAAGAAAGCCGCGTGGGCAAGCTAGTAAATTAGTATGGGTAAAATAGTGAGACCAGGTTACTCGTTTAGGAAGTATCGCGGTCGAAGTGTTACGGTGTTACACCATGGACGTACTAACTAGTGCTCAATTACGACCCCAGTTATTAATCGTTTCATAGCAATATACGTTGACGTATAGGCCAGGAGCTAGTGTATGTTTCGTATAAAAAAAGGTTAAAAGTTGTAGTTTTTAAAAGTACATTTGAAATCGCCTAAATTAAATCATGGTACCACAGAAACGAGAAAGATTTTAATCTTTCAAAAAGTAAAAAAGAAGTAAAAAAAAATCTTTCTTCTCACAGGTTTACAGTTGGGTGGCAGCGAATCCCATCTGAAAAACGATCGCTTATATTAAGTTTTTATATTGGAGGCTGTTGGTCGGCTTAAAACTAAACACAGTACAATAATAATGCACATCACTCTTAAGCATTCTTATTTTAATATTATAATAATCTTTAATGATTAGAAAGTTTATGCTATTTTGCGCGCAATGTTTTCGTGATTGGGGAATAGGTATGAGCTCACAACCTGCTTCATGGTCTGATACGGTCCCATATTTGGCTACATAAATAAACTCAAATTAAAAACATTGCAGTGTACTGCAAAGTATACAGCAAGTTTAGCCAGCAGCTCTCAGTCAAGCTTTCTGCTTCGCGTGATATCGTGGAATAAGCAGGTAATAGCAACAATACAATTTTCCGGCTGGTTGCCGGCGGCGGCGCACGGCGGGTCGAAATTAGCCCGCAGCACAGAATTGAAATCGCAATTCGCAGGAATTGAAGGAGTGATCCGTACATGTAAACTTTTAATAGCAATTAATAATAATAGCAGTGGTACTCGTTTTCAATAGGTGTATGTTGAAGAAATTGTTCTAAACAGATTATTCAAGATGCTTATTGTCTCTTTTACCTGACAGTCCAAGAAGGAAGTCATGTTTTTGGGTATTTATGTATGGATTTTGGGTTGTATGTTTGTGAAATGACATGAATTTTTATTTGCCAGAACGCAGGTAAGCAGGGTGTTGAAGTTTGAAATGTTCCATTACATTCGGTCATTTCTGACGTGCAAAATATTTCCATAGAAATCGTTACTTACTTAATAAATGTTAAAAAAATGGAATAAACTTTACGTACAATAACTTTACAAAAAATGTCAAAAGAATAGAATTATTCTATTGACTTACAATAGAATATATTATCATTATGTCATTGTCAGATGTCAAGATATTTATACATAACTAGTATGAAACCAAAAGTCAAAAGTCAAACTTTGCCCAATGCGTTAAAAGGTTTTCTATAATCAAGATATTCAGAGGTTTTGTAAAAGCAGTGATCTAGCAAGTAGTTACTTAATTTTTGCTTAAACTTGTAATATGGCAGCCCCTTTATCTCTTGGGGCAACTTGTTGTAGATCTTAATCGCCATACAGTACGTATTACGTTGACGGAGCTCTAATCTAACTTTTTTAGGTAATGTTAACTTGTGTTTTCCTATTATTACCTTTCTGTAGACGAAGCGGCTTGACCGATTTTGACAAGTGAGTTTCGTTTAATTCTTCTTGATGTCCGGTGTGCCATAGGTTCTATTTTGCAGTCGAATTTTCGTTCTTATTTTATTATAAATACAATATTTATAGTACCTAATTATAAATATTGTAATAGCTGTACTTGCAATGAAGTTAATATATCACTCTATGAAACAAGTAAACAAAATTAAAATATTCCTCGGCCCATATTTAATCAACATTGCAAGTTAACTGAGTAACTAAGAGTAAATATTGCTCCGTTCAGGATTCGTGCTGTGAAGGAACAGTAGGGAAGCGCTAACGTACATGTATTGTATTGTTATATATTACTAGTTGTTACCCGCGATTTCGTTTGTGGGCATAAAAAAGTATCCCAACCGTCTTTATGATATACAGTAACATCATCGTCGTCATCATCATCATATCATCAGCCGTAAGACGTCCGCTGCTGAACATAGGCCTCCCCCGTAGAGCGCCAAGTTTGTAGGTGTTTCAGTAATAAGTAACAAGGTCAGTACTAATTAAGTTATCTAAGTTTAGTGTAATAAATCTAAAACTGCGAAGAAAAAAATTAACAAACAAATTATGAACAACAAAAACACATATTGCACACAAACACATCCTGTTTTGTATGTCTAAAATGTAACATTAAAATCAAAATTAAAAAAAGAAAAAAAAAAGTAAGTGTCATTGCCATTGTTAAGTGGTTATTGGACTGTGAGTAAATGACTGTTTATTTATTTTTGATTTATTTTTTGTCGTTGACTAATTTATTGATGATAAATTTAAAATTTTTGTTTGTTGTGTTCTAAATTATATTTTGAATGACATTTATAATAATTATTTTTCTGTAGAGTTTTCTATTGACTTCTTGACATGATTTAACTCATTTTATAAAGTGTATGGGTGTAATTTGCCTGATAAATTAAAATCATTAAAATTATTACAATTATTATTAAAAAATAATAATTGCCACTTCGTACGCGGCTGCTCGGCTTTCGACTTGGCGTGTTTACTGTTTAGGCCGAGGCATCAACGCTTGGCCTATAAAAATGGTAAGATAGCAAGACAGACGGCACAGACTTACTAGTAGGGTCCCGTTTTTGCCATTTTTTGTCGAGAATATCTTGAAAAGATACTGTAATACATACGAGTAAATATGAAAAGAATAAATAAATAACATTTCATCCATACTGAGTTTGGGACGAGTTAATCCGCGATTTCCTCCCATTGTAGCTCGCTTAATAAACACGACCTGCCTCCGGCTAGCAGGATCAGAGCATTTATAATACGACAACTAAATCAGACTTAATCTCATTAAGGCGTTATTTCACTTTATATTCATTAAATTTCACTGGGCTGCTGACAACAAAGCTGTCAACGTCTGAAAATGAAGCTGGCACAGTTTTGCTACCAAAATTATTGAAGAATTTTTCGGAGAAGGCTGCAGTTTTTTTACTCTATGAGAGCCTGAAAACTACGAACATACCCTAGGATATAAAGAACAAATAACTTCTCTAAGGAAAACACAGCTATTCCATATTTTTTGTCAAGGGTGAAATCAAAAAGGATAAATGACATTTATTCTCTTTGAATTGTCACGCAGCTACGTATAGTTTAAGAAAAATAGCCCACCGCCAGTAATGAAACGTAATTTTGTGTCATTTAATTTTAATAAAACGGGAATCATCAAAATCAGCCAGCGTAAACGGTGTTTTTTCTTTCAAGGAAGCGTGAATCGCGCGCTACGTAAGTAAAATAAAATGTGTCATAACCACGTCTATTGTCATACGGTTGTGGCAAATACTATTAATTACTCCTCTACAATTCTAAAACAGCTGTACAGGCGTACAACCTGAAATATGCCAATAAACACTTCGGAGCCGTGCTCGATGTAGTGGCATTAGTTCCCGAATAGTTTGCAAAACAACTGTTTGAGTGCAATGAATCAGGCTCCCGGTTAGACATGTTTAATTGATACGATGTTTCAAAGTGACGCCGCATATTCGCTACATTGTATTCTATTTTATAGTTGTTTTAATACTAATTAAGCTTAGAGAATTTAGTTTAATATTTTTTTTTAATACGGGCTCTTTGCGAGTCGGTCTCGCGCACCGAGCGTCCGTATCAAAGTTAATAAATAAATGTATTTCCTTCAGTTCGGGATTTTTAGTGCAAGACAAACTCATACTTGATCGATTTTTACAAGATTTTATTTAGCTTGAAATGTTTGTATGTATCTATCACGTAGATAAAGGTCAAATCTTGCAACTATTTTAGACCGGTTCCCCTTGTTCAATTGAGTTGAAATTTTGCATGCCTGTCAACTTTCGATGACAATACAATATTATGAGAGCGAGCTGATGGAGACGGAAGGTGGAAAACGGAACGCCTCAGTAACTAACAGTAGATTGATGGGGTGAATGGTAGGATCGATGTTTTGACAGAATTTATACCAGGAATACACAAGCGCTGAGGAAGCCGCTTCCAAGGTGAAACCGCGGGGCGCAGCTCATCGCGGTTGGAATGGTAGGATCGATATTTTGAAACAATTCATAAAAGGAATGTATAAGCGCTGAGGAGGTCGCTTTCAAGGTGAAACCGCGAGAAGCAGCTCATCGTGGTTGATATGGATCGATATTTCGAAAGAGTTTATACCAGGAATACAATACGTAAGCGCTTGGAAAGGAGGTCGCTTTCAAACAATAATTCGAGCGGTATTGTATGCTGAACGGATCGACCTGAATGTTTGCATAGAAATATAGCTAATGGGTCGGAGAGTGACATCGGCTACTTTTTATCTCGGGAAAATATTGTATCGAATTTTCCGCG
Source organism: Apocheima hispidaria (assembly GCA_947579745.1). Classification (NCBI taxonomy): domain Eukaryota; kingdom Metazoa; phylum Arthropoda; class Insecta; order Lepidoptera; family Geometridae; genus Apocheima; species Apocheima hispidaria. Next base: position 15,037,076 of record OX388150.1, on the reverse strand, counting down.
CGCAGGGCGCAGCTGGTCCAATTTTTATTCTAATTTAATACAATAAACACACTGTTGCTTAGAGTCGTTTTGGTCCTTTGAATACACTTGTAACTAATTTGACAATACTTTTGCCTTCGCCTTAGCCTTGGCTGTGTATCATTAAAAATACATTTTGAAGATTCTTGTAAGTATCACCAAATAACTAGTCTCAAAACTAGACGTACGATCTTGGATATGGCCTTTCTCCATGGCTTATGTAACGGTTATATTGATAGTCCTGACCTGACCAGTAGAGCCCTGAGTTTTTGTACGCCATCAAAGCGCACTAGACACACCAAATTATTTGCAGTCACACATTATCGGACTAACTATGCACAGAACTCAATTATTAGCCGTCTACATATAACTTACAATACGAAATTTAATAACTTAGTTGACATCTTTCACTGTAATAAGGAAATTTTTAAAAGGGATATCTTTAAAATTATTCATGACAATTAACTGTGTAACTTAAATACCTGCATTTATACATCCTCACACTACAATCTTCTCCTTCACACACACAAACACAAGCACGCACTCACCCTCCCATACATACACGCACTCACAAACAAACACGCACGCACACACACACAGAGATAACTTTATATCTGTAGTTAAAAGTCCAATTATACATATAATATAAATCCATGATTGGCTGTTAGTTAAGTTTTGTAAGTTTTTGTCTGTTTTTTCTCTAAGGGCTGTGGATTTTGTAAATAAATAAAATAAAATAAAATAAAATAAAAATAAATAAAATAGTATAACCCTCCTCAACTGTGAACAGAAAATAACTTAACACTGGAGCAACAGTGTCAGAGTTTCGCTCCGGCTCTAGGAGCTGGGTTGGCTCGGGTTGGTGGCAGAAGCACAATAAGCCCACGCGGGTCCTAAGTGCAGGAATTACCGCCTCTATCTCGAATAACTTAGAATATTTTTTACTTTACATTTTTACCTTACGTTTCATGGTTGATATTCCAAAAACTCGTACGAAACGGTTTGATTCCACTTTCTGTATTCGAACTGCTGAACAGTGGAATGCTGCCCGAGTGGATTTTTCCTGATAATTATAATCTGGGTGTCTTCAAGTCGCGAGTGAATCGGTTTCTTCTAGGCAAGCGTGCTCCATCGTAGGCTGCATCCTCGTTTAACATCTGACGTGATGGCAGTCAAACGCAAGCCTATAAACAAAAAATAATAATAATATCTGGAATTATCTGGAACATTTTTTTTTATCTGGAACATTTTTGCACACACGGTCATCTGACCCCAAACTAAGCAAAGCTTGTAATATGGCTGCCAGAGACTGATATACGTACATAGATATTTTTTAAATACATACTTATATAGATATTAACACCCAGACATAGAACAAACACAAATATTCATCATATAAATGTTTGTCCTAGATGGGAATCGAACCCACGCCCCCAAGCACAGAAAGTAGGTTCACTACCAACTGAGCCACCGGGGCAGTCAAAAATATATATATATATATATATCTAAGAAAATACTGACCACTCTGGCTTCGTTGGTATAGCGCGACCGCCTTACAAGCAGGCCTCTGGTTCGAATCCCGGCTGGCTTTATATGGCTACTGCGGGTCTAGGTGTTAGTTGCCAGTGCCTTAGTAAGTGTGAAAAAAATAATTGAATGTGTACGTATCTCGCATTTTTCCGGCCTATTCACAGCCCGTCGCCTATTTCACTTTTCCTAGGAAATATGAAATATCACAAGTGACACTCGTTCATCAAATATATTTACACTGATGTCTTGGGGCATTCAGCAGCAGCAATAACATTAATTGTATTAAGAGAGTATCTAATAACTCAAAGAAAACTAATTACGTATAGTAAGAAAATTATTATGTGAGAGAAAATTATTTTTATAGCCTTATTAGGGTTGGGCACGGGCAGCACAAGGTGTCGCACTTTCTAGGTTACCCATCAGATCAACCTGAACTGGATTATAGTGCCGTATTAGTTTTACTGAAAGTATTTTCTTTTGTATCTATCTATAAAAAAATATGAAATGCGATAAGGCTGAAATACCGGTTTTTTATTATTGTTAATTTTTAAATTGAATTGTCTTTTTGGTGTATAATAAAGTTATATTGTGTTATTGTGTTTGTATTGTAAATGCTGTTCGTTGGTAAGCGCATCACTTGAGAACGGCTGACCCAATTTGGCTATCATTTGTTTAAAATTTTTCGTAATGGCACAAATGGGAACAAAATAAATTTCAATTGGAGAAAAATTGCTTTGGTCCCTGGCCCTAAACCACCAAGACCGAAAGCCGAGCTGCATCACCTACTCGAATTTGAGTGCATAAGATAACTGAAAAAAAAAAAAAAAAGCTATTAATAAATTCGAATAAAATTAGTTTTCCTACCTTGGGTACCAATACACTCAATACACCAGGAATATAAAAAAAAACTCTCCAATAAATTTATGAACATGTCTGCTAATGATATTAAATCCTAGCACCCTAGTACTAGAACAATACATCTGATTTTTTCTGATCAAAAACCGCTTTTTTGTACAACGAAACAGAGCAGGATAGGCAAGACGAAGCGTCGCTTCTTTAGTCCAGCGAGGCTGTTCTAGGACAGTGATTTAATTATTCCATCATTATCTTGAAGAAGGACGTGAAACGGGAACCAAAACACTCAAGCGCAACAGAATATCTGCCTACATTTTATAAAGACCCTAAATATTGAAAGAATTTGTGCAGATCTTGTACCATAAACAAGAAAGATATTCTGGTCAAGCAGTGAGATGAGAAATCTCTCGACCATACATATCAGGGTGGTGGCCGTCATTACTAGTCTCCTCCACTTCGTTCTATCCTCGACATCGTCCTCGGAAAGCTTACATTTCTTTCTTACATCTTTCTCACTACATCCTTCCAACTTGTCTTGGGCTTACCTCTATCTTCGACTGGGAATGTAGTGAGAAATCCTGTGGAAAAACATGAATAGCACTAATAATACACACCTATTTGGTGAGCCAAGTGTCCAGCCTGCACTCTGAAAGCAGAAACAAGGAGCATTATATTTGCACAGAATATTGCGGCCATTTATGTCACATAAGTGCTGGTTGCGTAATCTGGGCCAGTTTTTACGAGCGGTTTAAGTAATGTCTACAGGCCGTATGTATGGAATAAACCAGCAAAACAATAGTTGGACAATTTACATAAAGCGTTGTGTTTTACCGAAATTTCTATCATTTAATTTAATAGCGGCTTTTTTGGCTCACTCTCCTTCTTTTAAATATTATCAAGTATATAACAACGGAGCAATTATGAACTACCATACAACATACAACCAGTTTATTAACACCGCGAAATCATATTACAAGAACCAGACACAACAAAGTAGTCTTATCCCTAAGAGATTTTTTCTTTCTGATAACCTAATGACTCAGTATTGTAATATTTACTTATTCACAAATTTAAAAAAAAAATACTGTAAGGAAACTATATTATAATCTAAACTTAAATATACAAACTAAAACTACAAACAAAGTTAAAATAAATTAAATCTAAAATATCTACAATATATTGAACTATATTGGATTTACAAGGAAATACCATCAACAATGTACAGTGAATTATAAACTGAACCTATAGAGTAGTTTTAGTTTACATTTTTTTATTATTTATTTTTATTTATACATTTATTAAATCAACTTATACATGGTTATAAGTAACTATGTTCCCTACATAATTCCTAACAACACTTGTTTTATGACTTAAAATAAAACACAATAAATTCACTAATACTATTAATACTTTTTTTTAATGTTTCTGTGGAAAATGTCTATCCGTTTATATTTGGTGCAATGTCGGCTCCTAAGCTTTTCCCAGGCCCCCGCATTCCTTCTCCTTTGAAACAGCTTAGTCTTATTGTCATTTGGAGCCCTAATTTTTAAACATTTGTTTTGTATGTGGAGAAAAAAATTACAAATTATACAATAAATTGTCTCGGTCTCGGAAAAAAAGTTGTTACGTATGATGCAGGGAACATGTCTACGAGAGGTTTTGCGTTGGTTAGCAATAGCCCTGTATATAAACAACAACTTTATACAAACTACAAAAACGAACCTATATCACTATATTATTAAAATTTATTCAAAGTAATATCAGCTTACTTACTGTACGCAAGTTAAAATTTATCGGAGTTTAATTACTTAACTACTAGAACTAGAGCTTTCTTGCTTAGTTACTCACAGCTGATATATCTAATTACTTACAGAATCGAATTTGAAGCCATAATTAATTAAAAAGTTGATATAGTTGAGGGTGACGCTTTCTTATATTTCTTTCCACGCATACATTTTTATATGTGTATCAAAGTACACATAAACTAGAGTTCAACCCCAAACAGAGAATCACACTTTTTCTAATGTATAAAAATTTCTAATTAAATTGAAATATTATATATTATTATTATTTTATATTATTCGTTGTTCTTCCAAATCAAAACTTGTAATAAAATTGTTCGATTCCGTCCTTCCTTTTTAGATCCAATTGACATGTCACACATACATTATGCATGGTTCCATGACGGTAAATTTTTATGATAACAATGAGCTATTCTGATGCTGGTACCGTTAAAGTTTCGGCTTCTAGACAGCATATCACCAGCACCTAAGATTTGACTAGCCTTGTGGCTCAGTGGGAGGATTTCCGCCTTCTAAGCTGTAAGGTTGTGGATTCGATTTCCACCCAGGGCAAACATTTGTGTGATGAACATGGACGTTTGTTCTTTGTCTGGGTGTTTCTATGTATTATATGTATGTATTTACAAAAAAAAAGTTTATAATTATGTATTTTATCAGTTATCTGGTTCCCATAGTACAAGCTTGCTTAGTTTGGGGCTAGATGGCGCTGTGTGTGAAAAATGTCCAGCACCAATATATTTATTTGCCTATGATAAACCACTTAACAACCGAAAAACTATGAAACCTTTTTTCGCTCGGCAAAAAATGAATCTCATTGTCTCGTTGCTAGGAATAAGTACGCTTGGTACAACAAGAAAGCTTGGTCGTAGTCCCCGCAACCCGCGCTTTCCTCCAATTTTGGTGAGTTTTTGTCGCAACAACGATCTCGTAATGCGGTATCTATATAAATATAATCTTTGTGTCAAGACAACATTTCGTAAGCCAATATTGGGAGTCCCTATTCTCACTAGTCTGCTGCAAAACGAAGAAATAATAATGTTTGACAAGATAGGTACAAGAGTACGTAATACTGTAACAAAAAAGTAGTTCTTTCAGTAACCAGACTCGCTGCCAAGAAAACTTTCAGAAAATAGGTGTCCATATCAAGTTTTCAACTCGGTTAGCTCACAAACTATTATACTTTCAAAGAAGCTGACGATAAACGCCTCACGTACAAACAACTTGCAAGTTTCGATAGAAACTTCTCGAATATCATTTACATAATCTAAATAACCGATACCTAAGTGCTTTTAGAAGTGCAGCAGCAGAAAATACCCACGGAAATTTATATTGGTTGATGACATGAATGAAATAACATGATTTGAAGTTTTTTAACCTTTCACATATAATTATCTTTATTCTGCCAGGCAACCTTTGGATGGACGGAAAAGGAAACATAGAAAACCATTTAAAAATAATACGTTATAGCTTAAATACACAAGACAATATAGCTTTTTTTTTTTATTCTAAGCCTTGCTCCACAGACTCTGGGGTCCGTGCCCTTTGTCAAATTTTACAATTTTTGTCAACTAAACTTAAGAAAACTGAAACAACACGAAAAAAAACTAGTTCCATAGCTTAAAGGTACTATTCCGAACCGAGCTGCGACTCCCGACAGTACGTGCAGCGACTGCATGAAATAGTGGCCGCCGACTGCCGCCGACCGCAGTGCTCGGAAGTCATTTCATAGAAATACATTCTAACCAGCCGTGCATCAAACGCCTTTTCCTAATAAACGTATGAGACCCCAATAGATCTAAAGCTTATCGTCCAAGAACAACGGTAATTTTTCGAACAAAATCTCAATCAATTTCTCTAGCGTGTTATGTGATTACTTAATTCCACGAGTAGCTGGGACCCTAATAAAGATAAGACTGGAACGAGTGGGGGTCTTCTTAATTTATAACAAGTATCCCCTTGAGAGGACGCCGTGTGCCTAACAGCTATCTCGGCTAATAAAGTCTTTCCGATGTTTATCTTTAGTTTTGCGAGGGATGACGGTAGGGAAGGGATGCCGTTTAGGTTTATCCGCTTGACAAATTTTGAGAAACTCAGCAGATTGAGAGCTCCGTCTTCGTTATGCTATAGTATTGGTGAGATAATTTAGTTAACATTATTCACAGGGCTTATTTATTTATTTATTTAACTACTAAATAACCTTATATACTTACGTGAACACAAAACTCATCAATTTCAATAGAAATATAATATCCTATTTATCACTTGTACAAAATTACCTTAAATGTGTGATCTTATTGTCTTTATGTATTCTATATATCTATCTATATGTATATTCTTTATATACATCTATGTATATTATATATGTTAATAATTTATTTAAATATACGTCTTATTCTTTTAAAAACTTAAGCAAAAGTGCCAGACTCGCCAGCATAGCACCAACACCCGCCCGATCATCCCCTCCAAGACTTCATTTTAGGTAAACCGAAAATCCGAAAAACACCATCGACATCCTAAACATCATCGCACTAAGGACCACACGGTACGAGCTCTGGTCAATGTTTTAGAACATACCCGGGTCAATACTGTAAGTTTTGTAAATTTAATCAATAATTATTTAGTATGAAGTACTTCCGCAGCTAACACTACGCTCTGACCCTAACTCTCTGCGTGAGTTTACCAGTTCTGTTTGTATTGACCCCAAACACGACGGGCCGACGCTTCCGCCCGCTCCTAGCACTTTGTTGTTGGCCACTTTAATTGAAATGTTGTGTTCTACGAAGTTTATGACGGATATTATTAGGATTGTTAATGTTTACAGCGCTTTAGGAACCCAAAAATGTATCGAAGTCTAATAACTATTTCACTTTTGAAAAGTAATTATACAAATACCTACAGTTCGTGTGCATGTTGTGTTTGCACTTAAAAAACGAACAGCCTTATAAGTGCAAACAATAACCTTATAAGTGCAAACAACAGCCTTATAAGTGCAAACAGTTTGTACGATTACTTACTATGCGACTTGTGTAATCAATCAATCAGTATACAATAAGAATAGAGTATATCGCCGTCTTGTACACAGATAAAGCGTAGTTTATTACCCACCCCTAAATGCTATCCGATTTTGATGTTTTCTTTAATGTTTTAATGTTTTAAAAAAGATAGGCCAATGAGGATGGCCTGGTCATAATATCTGACTAAACCTGTTTAAAACAATCCGACATGCGCAAATGGATGACCATTCGCGTCGCATAACCAAGATTGAGAAATATTGCTTTTTTTATTAAACTGTTTTAATAAGGCGAAAACACACTAACACACGACCCAGTTAAATTACAACAACAGCTTAAACGTCCATTTGAAAACTCGTGAATCTGCCCCAGGAGTTACAAGGGTGCGCTCGCCAAAAGATGGCGTTCACAAATTCGGCCCCGTTGTCAATTTATAGAAAGAGTGGCGCCATATAAAAGAAGAAAGATTTATCGTTTTATTGAAACATTGTGACTTATTGGCAGCGAACTTTTTCCCCTGGCTTTCCTTGTAGATTATGAAACTTAAAGAGTCATAATAATAAGTAATCGGCCGACAATATAATGCGCCACGGCATTTATTTACCTTGCTTGAAATCGACACCCACAACTTCACATACTTACGCTGCGTCTTTAGTGAGAGGCCTACCTACGCTGCGTCTTCCAGTTCATGGTCGCCACCCAAGAAACTTTCTTCTCCATCGGTTATCAGTTCTACTAGCGATGTGGCCTGCCCATTGCCACTTCAGTTTGCAAACCCTGAAAGCTACGTCGTCGGTGACATAACGTGAGCACAGTGACAGGATCATCGTAAGCTGGGTCAGAGGATTCTGAGACAGCATTATAACGGATTATTCGATCGTTATAATAGACAATTGCGATTAAATTTATAGAACCCTGGTTTCTCGCAAGATCCTTGTGGTAGCACTGACCGCGTAAACACAACACACGTGGTAGTGGCTCGTAGGACCGTTAGACTAATTTTTGACATCTTTATAGAGTGCATTACTGTGTTCCAGATTGGAAAGGAATGTTTCCAGCGAAATTATTAGGCATAAAGAGATTATTTTATACTGATACTGCCTGTTGCTGCCAAAGTTTTTATTTTATTTTAATAGTACTTATAAAAAAATACGCCTCCTTATGAATAAATTCCAGATAAGTAGGTAAATTTTTCTCACACACACGCACACACATACATACATCACACACTCACACACCTCAAGTCCACACTTAAATATTAGCTTCCATAGATTTATTATATTATAATAGTATAAAAAAATTATTACTACAGCAATCATAATTTAATTAAATTTCATTCACACTAACTAAATAAGATAATGTTAACTCACCAATGTAATTCTTTGATTAACCGACTTCCAAAAAACAAGGCGGAGGTTCTCATATTTTTTAAATTTCAATTATGATAACTGCTCTTTGAATTATGAACAAGTATAATGAATGTATGTAGACACCTACGACACAAGAAGTAATTCTTAGTGTGAGTGCTGCACGACACTAAAATGCGCTTTTAAACTACAATATTTTGCAAAATATTGAACCTTATTTATTAAAGAATCAAATCATTTAGATTTGATTTGAGTCAGGTTTATCTTGCTCTTCTTGTTATTCAACCGGTGGATGTAAGTTGCAAATTGTCGTTCCGTGTGGGGGAGGCTTTTGTTCAGTAGTAGACGTCTTCAGGCTGTTGATGATGATTGACCAGAATATCTTTTGCCGTAATCGCATACATTTACGAGTAGTAATGAAAGAGGTATTTTTTTGATACAGATACAGAAAAAAAAAATACCGATACAGATACAGATTATTAATAAATTATAAAATTTATAGGTCAAGAAAATATAATAATAATTATATTTTTTAAGTATAACTGCGTCCTATTTCAGCTACTAACTTCTGCCAGGAATTTCCTCAAGTATCGCTTCTGCGTAATGTCCTCGTATGAAATAATTATGCCGCCCCACTTGGGCGTCTTTGAATTATTGAGCGCACGAGCTAAGTTCGCGTAAGGAGCTATTTTCTGCCTTACTTACGCAGCTTTGCAGTTGGGGCTCCGAAAACTTAACTAAGTATGTAAGACACACCTAGTTTTGTATAATTAGTTGATAACTAGCTAAGCCAGCGTTTCCATCCTATAGAATACATTGACATTAACTGTATATAGATAATAATTGGTAGTGGTGGAATATTGGTGGACGTTTTTTACACACAGCGCCATCTAGCCCTAAACTAAGCAAGCTTGTACTGTGGGAACTAGATAACTGATATAATACATAAATACTTTTTTTTTGTCAATACTTACAAAGAATACATAAACACCCAGACAACGAACAAACATCTATGTTCATCACACAAATGTTTGTCCTGGATTGGAATCGCACCCACAACATCATACATCAAGTTCCATACATTTTATCGAGTGTCATTGACATTTTTCTAAGGAACAGTTGATTTTTTTCCTTATTTGTTCATAATTATAAGCCCTTTTCGGGCGGTCACTTGCCGATGGGCGACATTGTATACTTAGCTTCGTCTGCGGCCATAAGACGTCCACTGCTGGCCAAAGATTTCCCCGTAGGAAAGCCATTATTCCCACGCTTGGCAGGTGACATGGGGATCGCAGAACGCTCATCGTTTACAGAGAAGACGCTAAATTTCAGCTTCATTATCATCCAGAAGTCCAATGCTGAACCACTGCTGCTTCCTTGGCCTTGCCGTTTACTAAGAGGATGCTACGGCCTTTCTTCGGTGGTTTTGATTGTAGTTTTAGGACGTAAGTACCAAGATACATTTCAGAAGTAATAAACGTGTTGCATTACCTTCTAACAAATGTAAACCGTAACGCGTTCAAAATATGAAGATAAATTATGCCGGCTATACCCATAGCACTAATGCCGCATCCACTCATACGTCTCTGTTTCGACCCCCATTCATCATAGGATTAACTTAATCCTCGTGTATATTATTTTTATTCGTCCCCGAGGTCGGATAGTGTCCATTTATGGGACACATGGGCTACAAATACCGTGTAATGCGGCTGGAACTTATTTCTAGGTATGTGTTTGGAATGTAGGAATTTTGGTTACTACTTAGTTTATGTGTTTGAAGCGTAATTATTACATTATTATTTTTATTATTATTCCGATATAAAATATTAATGGAGTGGAGATTGGGGTAGCAATTGCTAACCCATTCTCTAAGCCATTTTCCAAACTTCTTCATAATTCTTTTCACTTAAGTTAAGACATAATTTGAGCTATCTTTAAAGTCAAGTCAACTGGTAAGTTGTAAGTTCTGTTTCTGATAAGAAGTGACGTTGTGCTGTCAGTTAAAGCATTTCTAACCTATTTACTCTTGTCTTTGTAGGAATCCTGGTAATAAAAATTAGTTTAAATTAAAAAGGAGTTTTAGAAGTAGTTACGTCTGCTCTTTAAAAGTTCACTACGTAAGGACTTTATTTCAGACCGTCATGGATGACTGGATGAAATAAGGTCCTCGATGACGTACGAGGAAAATTTGTAAAACAAAATCAGCTTATCTCTGGTGGTCATTCTCCAAATGAAGGCGGTAATACAAATATATACTCGGCCAAAACACAAGACAAGACTATTCGCCGTCTATGCTGGAGTCTGTGAGCCATCTTCTTCTTCACCAGCGCTGCGTTTCTGAGGCTTAGCTGAGCCACACAGTATGTGGCTTCCTTTATGATTTAGGTACTTCTTACATTCAAAGGGCTTAAAATATAATCTACGAAATAGTTTCACGTAACGATATAATATGAGCGCTTTACTCGAAGTACATCACTAAAAGCAGCTTAACCCCCCGTAACAGGGCACAAATCCACGCGTACAAATTGAAAAACCACCGAAACACGCTATTCTAGAACTTTGGCATTGCGTACTAGTTAGTCAGTACTTCAACTCCCTAGAATATAATATTATTCATATCATTTATAACATCGGCATTTCTTGTGCGCATTTTCCATTTAGCACAATTCTAGCATGGTCATGTTATCTGGTAATTAAACTTCATGAAGAATATTTCGAGAAAAAGATGGCGCTTTACACTTTCGCGAGCAGATTAAAAGAGATGGCTAAAGCCATCTAAAGCGTGCGCTAGCTATGCTATCAGAGAATTGCTGTTTAATTACATCTTTAAGCCAGAAAATCAACCAACATTCTGTTCGATGCTATCCTAGACCTTATTATTAGATTAAGATTATTACCTCAATATTAGTGTAATAATCAATTAGGACTTCCGAGACTTCCGAAAAATGTTTGTAAATCGAGGTCTTGCATGTAATAATTTTTTCCCTCTAATAATTTTTCTATATTTGACCGAGCGAAGGGAAGGTCTCAGAGTTTTCTGGGACAAATCGGCATTTGTATGTTTGTGCATGTGTGTCCGATGATAACTTGCGAACCGTTGATCCGATCTTCATGAAATTTTGTAGGCAAGTAGTTAATTTAATTACAATTTTTAAATTCAAATATGAGCTGAATCGGTCCAGGGCTTGTGAAGATATAGGGGTCACGAGGTCTCAGTTCGGCGCGAATTACTAGTCATTCTATACTAGACGCTACAACCAAAAAAAAACATATATCTCAAAATAAGATTTTTAATTTACGTAACTAATGAGGTGCACTAAATAGAAAAATCACATTTTTTTTTGTGTACGGAACCCTAACAATTACATGTGTGAAAACTGGAAAATAGCAACTAGACTTGTGAAGTGCATTTAGTAGGTATATGTACATGTTGTAGAACATGATGTACCAAAACGCGAGCAGTATGAGTGACCTACACCAAATTTAATATCATTTGCCTTAACATCACCAGCTGCAACCCACTGTCCAGTGGCGACGTTACACCATTCGTCCGGACCTCGGCGGAATAACACAGATCGGTTACGGAACACAATGGCCTCGTACTGCCGAATCCATTCCACCCTAATCCAGAAAGGTCGCTGGAACCATTCGATAACCACTTATGAGTGGCCAGGATTGGACACGCCCTGATAAGGCGACACGATGTGCGCACTCAGTTGCTCGATGGTCGTAGCTATAAGCAGTACTTTTTTAATTAAAAAATAACGAGTTTCTCCGCAGAGCTGTTGTGGGCTTCCCAAAGCCTCTAGTGGGTGCGCACGTTAATGCTCCAGCCAGGAAGCTGTAATAACCAAGATAAAATGTTTATTGAAATTTTTACACGCTTTTCTACGAAAATACTGTTATTTATTTTGGTGGAAATTCGGGTGAGCCGACCACGGTTTCTGATTTGATGAATAATTTTATATTAATGTTTTTTTTTAATATTTTTATTTATGTATAATGCTTGTATTTGTCTTTTACATAAATTACTAGCTGCGCGTCGTGGTTTCACCCGCTATCCTACAGGTACCGTCATTTTTTCCAGGGAATAAACTACCTCCATACCAAATCCGGATTCATCCAAATTCGTTCAGCCATTTCAGAGTTGAACGGGAACAAACATACTTACATACTTACATACGCATTCGTCACATGTGGCGTCCTGAGTTCGAACCCTGGCGGGGCCCGTGCCAATGAGTTCTTTGGAACTTACGTACGTATATAGCAACGGCTTTTTGGTGAAGGAAAACATCGCGAAGAAACCTGCATATTTCCGGAGAAGTAATTCGATATGTGAATCCGCCAACCCGCACTGGGCCTGCGCGGTGGATATGGCCTAATCACCTTTCGAGGGTAGGCTGATATCCCAGCAGTGGGATGTTTAAAGGCTGAAGGTATAGATACAAAAACTGGGTTTTAAATACGTTTTTTTCCAGTAATTGTTAAAATACAGTAAATGGTGCAGTATATACAGAAATATCACATTTGTAGCTAATTTAGTTCATGAGTTAGACCTTTATTTAGTTTTAAAGAAGAAAAAAACTTTTAATCTACTGAACTACACAGTTGAGTTGATTAAAAGTTCAACAAGTTCAAGACAATGAAAGTCACTGACGTACCTATATAAGTAAAATGTAAATCACTAGCTGCGGCCCGCAGTTTCACCCGCTATTCTACAAAAACCGAATTATTTTCCGCAATAAAAATTAGCCTAAATCCAGGGAATAAGCTACCTCCATACTAAATTTACAGAGGTACAGAGTTGAACGAGAACAAACACTTACCTATATACCTACACACAAACTTTCGCATTTATATAATTAGTGTGATCGATGAAACTCCATAGGCTAGGGAAAGGTTTTTATTTTATTTTTAGTTATATATTCGGTTTTTGGGCCAACGTTCTACAAAAAATATCTTTATTATACAAGTCTCTAGCTTATCCCGTTTACGAGACAGAGACATGAGACAAACGGATAGACTGACGGACGGATAGACAACAGAGTGACAGCAATATTGTTCCCTTTTGCCCTTTGGGTACGGAACCCTAAAAACAATAGTAAAAAATTATAGATATGAACTACAGAGTCTTAAGTACTGTTGTAGATTTATATTTTCAAAAAAACGACATACTCTCATCTCAATAATAAATAAATATATATGCGAAAAATTGTTCAATGGACAAGTTTATACAAATCAGTGGACTGAAAATACGATCAGAATTAACCCTTTGACCGCCACGGCTTAAATGCATCGCCCGCCGTGGGCCAAGCCATTAAAAACTACAACAAGTAATATCATTTAAAGAAACACAAAATAGCCTACTACAATATGTAGTCTACTTCTCTCCGGAGGTAAAAAGGAATCCAACGACACCTCACTCTTAAAAATCGGTCATACCGCTTCGGCTTCAGAAGTAATATAGGATCACACAAACATACTTATATGCTAACATACGCCCCAAAAACCCTCCTTCTTGGGCAGTAGTGTAACAATAACAGGGATTCCAAAATAATATATTAATATAATGTCGTTTGCTGAACGTGGTACTACCAGTATTACTACAAGTAGTACCATGGGTAATAAAACCTGTATAACTACCAAGCGATCCAGTAGTGCCACGGGAAGTTCTTTTTACCCGTGTAACATTCTTAGTCGACATTTCATAGCCTTTCATGTCCTTTTGACACTTGTTGACTTCTATGTAATGTATTTATTTCCAATTTTTGTATACCGTATTTCATGAATGAATGAATGAATGAGTGAATGAATATTCTTTATTGTCATACAGTTGCATTCTTAACAATTACAATATTTAAACAAGTAATAAAGAATGCTTCCATAATGGACTCGTCAACTTGCTACAATTTTTAACAATATTATTTATATCACTGTATAATTATATTAGGCATTTGTTGTCAAGTATTGATGTCGTTGGCGTATATAAAGATCCACTACTGCTTGAAAATTGTATTGACGACTGGCGGTCATTGTGTTAAAACAAGTAATGGAGTTCCTTTGCTATTCCACTCGCTTGCTTTTCAGGCTTGTGTTTATTCTATTGATCAATTTAAGCCGGTACTTATTGTTTTATCGATCGGTTAAAGTTCAACTCAAGTTTCAACTTAACTGGACCCTAAAATTGTTGATATCTTTTTCCTGCATAATATCGAAATGAAAAGAAGCACAGCTAATTAAAGTTTAGCTAGATAACTTTAGTTAAGCGAGTACAACAGCTATTGATCGCGAAAGTAACCTAATTATTAACGGGTAGTTTTTTTACGTTTTACTTACTATTTAAACTACGTCGGGTTCATAGTATTTTCGCTCGCGCGTTTCTAATTATTGAACATCTAAAATCACTAATCTTTATTTTTAAAATTATTTCGGGAAGGATGTGATAATAACTTTTTGAGATAAGCAGAAAAGACTGTCAAATATTTCAAACATTCAATGCGTCAACGGAACACTGCTAACCATTGCCCACATGCTTTTGGCAAGTTTTATTATTCATATTGCAGAGATGTGGAATTCATTAACTGCGCCTGTTCTAGCGAACAGGTATAATTCGGGGCTTAAAAAGAAAAAAAATGAATAGGTATTCCCTAGGCAAGCGTGCGACATCTTCACCAAGTAAAGTTGTCGTCAAACGCTTGGTTAGTTCGCTGTAACAAGAAATCCGGTAATCTACTTCGTTAACTATGATTACACCGAAAGACATAAACCGGGACATAAAGTCTGGTTTTCATTTGAACTAAGTATAGATTGTAAATTTAGTTAAAATAAAGTTCGGATCGTAAAACCTGAGTATTTCGTTGACCACGGCTAAAACCAGTTTCTCTTATCAGTATTCAGAGTATTTAGGCATTAATTATCTAGATAAGTATTTACTTAAAGAGAAACGCAAAACCCCATAATGTAGCGCATCCTCATATCAGCCAAGAAGTCCACTGCTGTACAAAGGGTTTTTCCTTAGAAAAACGGATGGGTTGCTATAAATCCCACGCGCGGCCTGAGGATCGCAGAACAGATGGTGAGCACCATTTACAAAAAGGACGCTGCTGCCCGTCCTCAGATTATTTTGGTCGCAGTTGTAGAACATTGGAATGTAGCGCTCCGAATAACTTGCAATCCGAAATCGGTGAAACCATTTAGGCGGTAGGAGGTCGCATAGGAATAAGTATACATACACCCGAAAAGCTTAACCTTACAAAACTTTCAAAAGTATCGTTCTCCAACTCGATTATTTACTTACATGCAAATACATCATCATCAGCCGGAAAACGTCCACTGCTACACACTGCACACCGAACGACATTCTGCCACTTGCAATCCTCAGGAAAAGAGGAACTGCCGTGGACTGGGCTAGTTGTGTCCGTCATTGTTGCCATAATCCTCAAGCTTGGCAGGCTGCTTTGGGCTTGGGATCATATCCGGATCGAAACAAATACAACAGCTCCAGAATAACTACCTGCAAATTCTACCGCTATTATCGATAATCCTCACGCTCCAGGAAAAACAACACAAATCTCCGCCAAACAAAATAATCCTCTAGTGACATCGACGAGGAAAACAATGTATTCTTTTTGGCACAATAATCGTACAAAGCTCATTACAATTAATAACATAAGTTTACTAATAAGAAAGAAAGTAGGACGTTACGTTAGTCCCATCTTTTATTCGGTTTCGGACACTTGGCTGATACGGAATAGTTCTTATTAGACAAGAAGCGTTGTAAGAAAAACGATACTTATTGAGTGTTATTAAAGTTGTTGTCATCATATAAAAACCTGTCTTATTCCACTACAGAGTAAGGCCCCTTTCTTGCTGTAACTGTTTGCCGTGTGTAGGTTTAACCCGTGATGTTGAAGTAGGAACCGAGTACAATTTGTTCCTCACTCGCTGTAACGGGTTCTTCATTGTGGTCAAACTATAAGTTTCCTTGGGGGTAAACTACTGCGATATAAAATTATTTTGATACTAGTAGTTCTGCGAACAAGTAGACCTTGCGAGCATAAACTTTTTTCTCAGTTCTACAATTTCATAGTTTTTTGTTTGTCATCAAAGATGTCGTGAGTTCTCGGTTCGAGACAAGATGAGACTTCACGACCTTATATCTTGACAGCCTCTGGACTGATTTTGCTAATATTCGAAGTTCTTGCTTAAAATTGAGTACTGAATGTTTTTACCAAATATTATCAAAGTTTGCCGCTTAATGGCGCCACAGCAAACTTCGGATCCTTTGTGGGGGAAATAAATCCAATCAAAAATCACCGACGACTAAAAATTCTTATAAAATTGTAAAATCTGTATACGAAGTTTCGTCACAATAGGTTGAAAAATACGACATGTACTTTAGTACCAAAATACGGACACATGAAAGCAAATGTTGCAGAGATTGTCGTATGTTTCGCTCACTCGATCAATAACTTATCGACCAACAATTCTTGTAATGCTAGGTATCTGTTAAATACTGGGTATTCGGTTAGACGACCGAAATACTCTATCATTGTATTCGTCATTATAAACAACTTTTACTATAATAGGAACATACTTGAAATCAAGAGAATACTGTCATTCACTCTCGAAATACTGACGGAGCAATAACATCTTAGAATATCCGTTCCGTCTTAGTATCCTTCAAGTTGTTTCTGATCATTGAAAAGCACTCTCACTTTTCTATTTGAAAAAACTCTGACTTCAAGTACTACCGTTTGTTTCATAACTACGAGCAAGTTCACTTTTCATTACCGTCCGTAGTGAAGACAATGATGACATCGCGCCGAGGCTCTGAATATAATCATAATTTAAAATTCCGACAACTCATGCCTTGCGCCAGCTCGAGATCGCGTTTTCAGCTCTCTAATTTTGTATGCTCGGTTGTTTCACCGCGTTTATTTTTCTTGCGGTCTAATTCTCTTTGTTGTCTCAGACGTTTTGCAACCAAATTTCACGGAATGAGGTCCGCGGTCGCAACGAAATTGGTATTCTCGATGAATTGAGCCGCTTCTAAGTTTCGCGGGCCGTTTATTCTGAGACAATCCTTCTTGATTTTTAATTTGATTTCGGTTGACGACGGCTGAATCTGAAAGACTTTAAAAGACAATAACCAACAATTTAGAGATTTTTTTATGTTAATTTGTTATGTTTTAGGCATTACTTTATTCATTATTTTACAGTTTGTTAGCGAAGAAACGGAACATATCTCAATTTTTGACAACACCCCCTCCAAGCAAAAGGGCAAAGATATGGTCGGCCAGTCATAAAACTATTGTGCTTTGATCGAGATATTTAAAAATATTTAGTTTTGATAAAAAGCAAATAGATCTTCAGGCCGAGAGTACACCCAAGAATGAAGCGCGTCCTATCCAATATTGATTAGAAAGTAAATAGTAATCGACTAAGTTCACAGCACTGTACTATCTAGTCTATGCGGCCTAGTATTTGATATATATATAATATAGAATATCTACGTATATCGCGTTTTTCGAAAGAGCAGAAAACAGACAGTACACATTTATCATGAGAGCCATCACAGTACGTTACCTAAGTATTCAATTCTTACAGAATAACTAATAGTGCTACTATGCTTTTAGATAAAATGTGCGTTACAACATTGTTACAAAAATAATGTTATTTTTCATTGTAACTGTTTACGTCATCAACACTCAAATCACGACACATGTCATGTTTTTATCCTAAACTAACTGATCACACGATCTAATTGTAGTTAGTCCATCTGTTTTCTTTTAATACATATAGAAGAAGATTTTTTAACCAGTGCTGTCCTACTAAGTATAGGTCTCCTAAATGCTAACAATAGAATAGTTTTTATCATTGATTTATTTTTAAGTTCCCGCTTAGAAGTTCGCATTTAAATATCAAGTTTTCGCAAAAGCGCCCGAATATCATATGGGTCATTACGTTATATTATTGTAAGCACCAGCGAGACAGATGGCGTGGTCATCTCATGAATATTTCAGGACCGACATTAGGACGCGGAAAATAAACATGAACGCTTCTCTCGATGCATCTGTATAATCTAAGTGTGAATGGGAATAAAAAAAGAAAATAACGTTTTACATTAAAATCTACTTATTAGGATCACCTGTTTCGTGGCTGCCATGGTACATCGACAAAGACACGCACAACTAACACCCAGATTCAGAGCAGATGTTAAATTCATCATTCAAATATCTGCCTGGCCGGGAATCAAATTTGGGACCACTTTAAGGCAGTCGTGCTATCAACTAAGCTAGAAGGGTCGTCGGTGATCAGTTGTTGCCACTGAGCTCAGAACAGAACATAGTTTTTTGAAGAATTAGTAAATTTTAATAAAAACCACAAGACGCAGCCAGTCTGCACGAGATTTAGTAAAAAGCGTGATTGCAATAATTAGGAAACAGATACGGTTAACGCTATGTTTAACGATACAATTTGATCAAGAATGTGGTTATGAATATAAAGGTGAATTCACGATGTTCCACTACAAGTACCTTGACGTCCCGCTTTACCTTGAGTGTCTGTTTTCAGGTCACCTAGATCTTCTTAATGAGATATCCTTATCCAAAATTACTAGTTAAACCTAAAAACGATTTTCCGTATCGCGGGCTTTGATTTTTGAATTCATATTTAATAAGATCTTTTTTGAAATGAAGTTCTGACACCTGAGATTATAAAGTAAAATCTAGACGCATCTGTGTTTACAAGTTGTTCACCTCGATCTGGGATCGCACGAATACTGTACCTGGATTGAATTTTGCTTATATTTGAACTTAAACATCGTTTTCGTACGAACTACTTGCCTTCGACACAGCGAGGACCGTCGACATCGTGACAGTCACGGGTAAACTGTGGATGCAAATAATAATAAAAATAAAAAGTTTTTTATTCAGTAAACACACAATACAAAACAGATTTAAGCAACCAGGGACACTCTTTAAGCATACAAATGCATGTGTTAAGAGTCCCTACTCTTTCTTAATGTAGCACATCTTTACATAATATGTGTGAGGGTGTGTATGTGTGTGTATGTGTGTGGGTATCATCACTGCGATACTCAAGTTATCGTAAGAGTCAGGGTTCGCAGTGATGATGACCAGTGTTTGTGTGTGTGTGCGTGTGTGTGTGTGTGCGTGTGTGTGTGTGTGCATGTGTGGGTGAAGATGTGTGCGTGTATGTACGTTATTGAGCCTGAAGTGATAACCTTTCTGTTTCATTGTAATTAAAATGTGTTATCCACCTGATAATACATTTTTTACTTTCATAGTATTGTTTTGAATATACATCCAAATCTTTGTTAGCTCTATTGTATACATTAGCCGAACGTGCATTATATTGCTTGCAAGCAAATTCAGTTTTACAAATGACAGAATAGATTGTCGTTTAGATTGGCGCTCTAAAGGGGAGGCCTTTGTTCATGAAATGGAAATCTTCTGGATGATGATGATGAAAAAAAATAATTGCCTACGAAATTTCATGAAAATTGGATCAACTTTTCTCAAGTTATCGACTAATATCACATAAGCATACATATCAATTCCGATTTCTTCCTGTACACTTTGTGATAGCTTCGCTTTGCTAGGTCATTAAAACATATATCATTGTCAATTTATGTTGTACTATATACCTACAAATTTAAGTATAAAAACTGGGAACTGTTAAAGTGTTCAATCCTCTTCGTATTTCACCAGAGTCGTTAGCATTTACCATCTTCGATATTTTTGCCGAGTCCGCAATAAATTTCGTATTCCCTCGCGGAAGATTCCCACGCAATTATTTGTCTTTGAAATGCAGTTTCTACTGGGAAACTTGCTTTGCACTCAGTTTTTGTTCTTCGGAAACTATGGGTAGGGAAAGATTTGGCATTTCATTTGTTTCGAGGTTTGTTTAATTATTGTTTTTGGCACGGCAATTAGTATTTGCATCTTCGTTTTATCTCAAAATGGCTTTTTAAAACTGCCAGTCTTTTTTGTACGTGCAGTCTGCGAGTCAATATAGTCCTATACGTAGAATTCAATCAAGCGGCAGTCTTTGAGTCAACTATGCGCAGAATTCAAACATCGCAGATTGCGCGTGTTATTTGAAATAACGCGTTTATGATTCTGAGGCTGCCTTTTCATGGGGCATCTTCCCTGACACTCGGATAGAGCTCGGATAGAGCACTTTCATATCATAACGCTCAAATGAGCCACCTTGATGCTCAGCTGTGTCCGGGGTGGTAATCCTAATACTATTCAGCATTTCGTTTTAGCAGGTCGGTTTGACTGTCCTGTAATTAATCATGCATATTAACTTGCTACAGGCTTATAATAATAGTAAACGTAGATTTTTTTCTGCGATAATAATGAATTGGCCAATTTGACATACTTTTACTTAATTTGACATAAAACATTTAAAAAAAAAAGGTTTGTGCATTTTATTATGTAAATTGATTTTTTGGATGTGTGTAGATCCTTAAAGTCTGAAAAAATTAAAGGAGTTGATTGGTTGAACTAAATTGAAATAAATAAGAAGAATATTTTTTTTAAACGATACGTAAATAATAAAAATCAGTCGACTTGAGAACCTCGTTTTTTGTTGGAAATCAGTTAAAAAATTGATTTTCAGAGTCACGAAGAAGGGCAGTGCATATGTTATATATTTACGAAGCAAAAGTAAAATTACATTTAGTTTGCATTGGTTTTTTGATACGTAAATCTCGAAATATTTAAAATGTCGCTCATAATTATATTATAATAAGCAATTCTCCTTCATCGCGATAGAACCATAAACGTTAATTAATGATATTCGAAAATAACACGTCCTTTACAAAATAAATTAAACAAGTATTCGGGTTTTATAAAAAGTTTTTCGCAATTTCATTAATAAATAAATATAAATAAATAAATTATTTCTCTATTTTATTTTAATAATTCGGCAATACTTATGCCAAATTGAGTCTGTTAACAAATATTATTATAACTCTGTTTTTTCGAAAGTTTCGATCACATCCGGCACATCTCGAGAAAAGTAAACCATGATTCCACATCACCTGAAAATATCCAGTCATCAAATATCGACTTTTCCGAGTTCATAAAAGAAAGGAGACCGAAAACTTTATCAAATAGTCCCAAACAAGGTCGTAAAGCCGGCTGTCACGCAAACAAACGTGTTTTATGAGAACACCTACACTTCACTCTAACAAGGCCGTGATATTGGGGGTATTTATGAAATAACTAGCTTTGTTACTCACAAATTGTTTCTAAAAAAATGTTTTCCGGGCAAGTACCTTTGTTAATAAATCAAAATAAATACAAACTAAAACAACAGCAAATAACTGGCTTCCCAGAGACCATTGAAGGTCTAAAGATAATCCAAATATTGCAAATATGCTGGCAGTATTCCCACGATGAATGGCAATGTTTACGCATTGCGTATTTATATTGAGTTATTACAATGTTATGCGAATTAATATTTATCTTTTTATAATTAAAGGATTCACACAAATAGCTCGTATCCCCACTAAGCTCAGAGACAACTAACACTCAGACACAGAGCAGATATTAAAATTCATTATTCAAACATTTGTCCAGCCGCCCGCTCATGAGGCCAACGGACTACTTACTCATCCAGTATGGTCGCCACTAAACCAGGACGATAGCCTTTATGCGATTATACTGACTACATTGGCGTTTGCCAACATTTTATTCATTCACATTTGTATTTGTCTAGAAGTATTCTAGGTGTGGAAGATCATCCCAAACTTTGGTATTAATGTGATAAACTATGTAAAGATTAAATAAATATAAATAAATATTGGTGGACTTTTTTACACACAGCGCCATCTAGCCCCAAACTAAGTAAGCTTGTACTATGGGAACCTGATAACTGACAAAATACATAAATACCTTTTTTTAATACACATTCATAGAATACATAGATGACGGACAACGAACTAACGTCCATGTTCAACACACAAATGTTTGTCCTGGGTGGGAATCGAACCAACAAAAAATGTAATGAAAAAATATTTCCTACTAGATAAATATAAAGAACAAACGGACAATCCTCAATGTAATAAGTAACATAGTGACAGTTCCATACATCCTCTATAAATCCCAATCCTCTATAAATTCCAATTAATAAAAAAAAGCAAATATCATAATTATTGTCTCATAGTAATAAAGTGTTTAAAAAAAAAGCCGTCCTATTGCTCAGAGAGTGGAAATCCTCCCACTGAGCCACGGGGCTAGTCAAGGTAGCTAGATAATTGGTATCATTCAGCCCAAAAAAAGATAATCCTTAGTTCAACTACCAACGCACCGCCAACCGAAAAGTTATACTTATTGGTGTTTTTGATGAAATTCGATGTGTCGGCAAAACAAAGTCTAATGAAGCCCTGTAAAGTTTTTATTGAACGAAGTTTAGATCTAACAACAAAAGACTTTGTTAAGCCATTAATTGAAGATTCGACCTTTTCACACCTTCAGTAACTGTGACTCGTCATTTACAAAAACTCATTAAAAGCTTATTTTAATCCTAAATTTAACTAAATGATAAATAACACATAATATTTTGATCTACACGAATTTCATAGCATGGTTTCAGTTATTACACGTAGATAATTACTTAATTACTAAAGTCGTGGTAGCTCAGTGGAAGAACGCTCGCCTCACATTCGTGAGGTAATGGGTTCAAACCCGGGCGGGGGTCCGTACCTATGAGTTCTTTCGAACTTACGTGCGGATATATGCCACTTTACGGTGAAAGAAAACATCGTGATGAAACCTGCATATTTCCGGAGAAGAAATTCGGTGGAGTATGTGAATCCGCCAACCCGCACTGGGCCAGCGAGGTGGATAAGCCTAATCACCCTTCGAGGGTAGGCTGATACCCCAAAAGTGGGATGTTTAAAAAGCTGATACATATATAAGTGCAATTTCGAAAGTTGAATAATGAAAGTTTCAGTATGAAATTTAATACAGACTGAAATAGATTCCAAGAAATAAAAAAACACCACTATTGATATCTGCTGAATAAAAACAGTATGGGTTCTTAAGTAAAGACAAATGGCGGAATAGAACAATAAATAACTTGAATTGTCTGTACGTTTGTCCAAAGTAACAGCTTATAACTAATTCGGGCTACTAGGGAATTGAGAGAATTGCGTCGGTATATAGCTCTAGTGCGTCAGTGACTGGGCCACCCGGGACCAGTGTACTGGAGGCCACCCATTACCCAACCTCCATACACAGTGGTATATAACATGCGCAAGTTCCTCAACATGAGCATGTTACCCACGCCATTTAGCGTTAACTAGAAATAACTACGTACCTCAATCTTCTAATCATTTTCAGTAGGTATGTAGTCTATATTATTATTATTATATATGTTATTATTTTTTGCGTCTAGCATTATCCCTTATTAATAGCATACCCCGTCCCTTAACTCTTCCGTACAAATCCTCTCCATGCTAAAGTTGCCTGGAAGAGATCGCCTTAAGCGATAAGGCAGCCAGTTGTTACACTAGTTTTGAGTTGTTTTTTGGTCATTTGTATGTTATTTCTGGTGTGAACAATAACGAGTTATCTATCTATCGATCTAATCACTCAAATGTCCAATGTCTCATACATGTATCGTAATGTTTTACTCCAGAGCAAGTTTCCATACTGCTTTCGGTCGTCACTTTGCTTTGTTCTTCATAATACCTTGTAATCTAGGATTGACTGAGAATAATATTTCTCAAACTGAGTCTACAATAAAATCCCGAGATTACAATTTTCGGTTTGCAGCGATTTAAACACGGGTCTACAAAATAAATTCTCAGCTTACACAGACATTGGCAAAGCTTAGGGTGCTGGCGCACTGTGCAATTAAGATCTTTGTATGATGTTGAAAGTGGAAAGGGAGCGGAGCTTAGAGCAACGTGGGTACTGGCTCGAACGACCCGAAGCGGCCGAGCTGAAGGCCGCGTTGCTCAAAGGAGTGCCGTGGAACGTAGATACAGAGCAACAGGAAAGCAAATCACAAAAGCGTGCACAGAATCGTTTCCAAGATATACGATTCTTTTGATCCGCTTTTCTGACGTGCTTTTCATGTTCCGTTCTGCTTGCAATGTACCGAGGACAAGAAATCGAATCTTAACTAATATTATACATTCAAAAGTTACTCTGTCTGTCTGGGTGTTTGTCGCGTTATCACGGCTAAACGGCTGAGCGGATAGAGCTGAATTTTTGCATAGATATAGTTTTTTTTGTAGGTCCACGCAGACAAAGTCGCGGGTAAAAGCTAGTTATGTTATATATTCCTTGTATCTTTATTTGCTTAAACTACTACGTTACTTTTAACCTTTTAAGCATTGTAGAGCTTTTCTACATAGCAATATTTTAGCACGGTTTCGTCCGCTTAGGAATGGGGAGAATTTTCGAAAAACTCATTAATTGTGCTCCTCTGCACTATTAAAGGAAGCTACCCTGAAAATTTCACGTTTCTATCACCTTTGGTTGAAGCTGATTTTCAGTCAGTCAGTGACATGATAATTTTATATGTTTAGATTGTTTTTATCTGAGCCCACATTAGGCTAGCTGCTAGGCAACAGATGTGATGTTGTCGTTCGTTTCAAAAATAACCGTATTAAGTTGATGTCATTATATTGCAGCCTAGTGCACTCTTGCCTTAGTTTCAACATTGCCTAATTTAGGACAAGTTCAATTGAATTTTATATGACGTGAAATTTAGTCTTTGTGTTACAACTCGTCCAATTTCAAATAGAATTTGAAACTTAACAATAATTTATGCGCTGCTGTTGGCCCTGCTAAATGTTAAATATCTATGTTAATGTCTTCGATATCTTATTCTATCTTAAATAAAATCAACCTCATAATGATTACTTAGTGAACAAGTTTTTAAAGAAATGAAACAGTACTTGAGTCAATGAAGAATAATGTGATAATATTAAAATGTTAATATTTCTTAACTATATGAATATAGTTGACTGATTTGACTCAGCACCAAATCTCGCAAAACAGTGTTCTTCTTTCAATTGAGCAAGCGCGAACATCTCAGATAAGAAACTGGACTGATAACTGGGATAAGGCAGTGATTGTGTATTTTTTAACGCGTATAAGGACCACCAACTCGCCTATTGGTAAGCGACTATGTGGTCGAAGATGAAACACGCAGACTTAGAAGATATCTATTCATCCTGACCTTGAAAAGCCCTAGATTGTATCACAGTGTATATATTTTTCTGAGGATATGTTGCGAACCATTGATCTGATGTTCGTGAAATTTTGTTCAAATATGAGCAACATTGGTCCAGTACCGTGTATTGTTTATTGCGCTTCAGACGGTGACGATGCGCAAACGCATATCCTATCGTTCGAAAAATGTGGGTAAATCGAGGTCTTTACAAAGATTTTTTTAATTTCATAGAAAATGGCATGCATTCATGAAATACTAGATAACAGAACCAAAAAACATATATCCCAAAACAAGATTTTTAATCTACATAACCAATGCGAGGAACTAAATAGAAAAAAAAATACATTTTTATCAAAGTAGGTCGTTAAGCCATTATATTTTATTCCAGAATAAATAAAATGTAAAAAAAAGATCGACTCGTCTATTACACAGATATTAACATTTTCTTGTCCATTAATGCAGAGAAATGTCAAAATATCGAATTGTTATGATAAGGAACTACAGCCAAACGTGATCACTAGATATTTAGATGGTTTTCACACAGTATTCAGCAAGAAAAATGCAAAAGTGGCTATGAAAAATTAAAAACTTAGAACATCAGCGCACTTGCGCGGTCACTTAGCTTGCAGAATACACGTACGGGACTAGCGTCGTCTCAACTCGAGCCATTTAGTAGCCGCGCTGACAACTAGGAGGTGCTGAGCTGTTCAAGTTACGAGCCTACTTTCGGTTCAAATCTGGTCGCCGATGACGCGAAGGCGATCTGGTCCCGAGCCGATACGTTTGCAGTGACCATAAGCTACCACACTAAACGGACAATATGATGCAACATAGACGAACTATATTTTTTTACTACTTATACTACTTATAGTAATACTCCAAAGACTTGCAGCGGCAGCGCGGCTTGTATTCATTAGTGCGATTGCATCAACCCGTTTTTGTACGAGTGTTGAATACAAGTAACACAGTAATGTAGTGCCAGAGTATAAATTATGTAGAGTTACGTTGATTTACTTACATTTTCTAAAAAACAAAAGAGAAAGAAACCTGTAGTAGAGCAATTGAGAACAGAAAATTAAGTAGCAGCAACCGTGCAGTTTGTGTTGTATGCCAGCTGTAC